>JAQQTP010000071.1:11907500-12620000 GCA_029884605.1 Ormosia emarginata
GGTTCCTAAGTCCCTGGATGCTGTCACAATTGATCAGTATAGACTTATAGCTATTGCTAATTTTAAATTCAAGATTATTACTAAGGTGTTAGCGGATAGGCTGGCCAAAATTACCCCCAAGATTGTCTCTGATCAGCAGAGAGGCTTCATTTAGAATAGACAAATTTCTGATTGCATAAGGGTTGCTTCTGAAGCTATCAATCTTCTTGATAAAAAATCTTTTGGAGGTAATATAGCTATCAAAATTGATATTAAGAATGGTTTTGACATTATGGACTGGAATTTTTTGTTAAAGGTTCTTCACAGGTTTGGTTTTGACCCTTTGTTTTGTAATTGGGTCCACACCATTCTCAACTCTGCTAAGCTATCTATTTCGGTTAATGGGAAGGCTATTGGTTTTTTCTCATGTAAAAGAGGTGTTAGGCAGGGTGATCATCTTTCTCCCCTTCTTTTCTATATTGCTGAAGATGTTCTCAGTAGAGGGATATCTAATCTTGTCAATCTTGGTATGTTACTTCCCATGGCTAGTCTTAGAGGCTTTAAAGTTCCAAGTCATGTTCTTTATGCGGATGATATCTTAATTTTCTGTAAAGGGACTAGGAAGAATCTGGATAATCTTATGCTTCTTTTTCAATCTTAAAGAGAAACGGCCAAATTATAAATTACTGAGAAGTCTAAATTCTATTTTGGTGCTATTCCTAATAGTAGACTTTCTGTTATTTCTGATGTTCTAGGTTTTACTGCGAGTAGATTACCTTTTGTTTATCTTGGAATCCCTCTATTCAAAAGGAAACCTCGTAAGGTTCACATCCTTCTTATTGCAGACAGGATCAAAGTAAAACTTGCTTCTTGGAAAGGTAAGTTGTTATCTATTATGGGTAGAGTACAATTAGTTAAATTTGTTATTTAGAGCATGCTTATATATTCTTTCCACATTTACGATTGGCCTATTTCTCTTATTAAGATGATTGATAAATGGTTAAGAAATTTCATATGGGCTGGTGATATCCATGTGAGGAAATTTTGCACTGTTCCTTGGAATTTGGTTTGCTCTCCTTGCCAAGAGGGAGGTTTAGGTATAAAGTCTATTAGATCCATTAATAATGCAGTTATGCTCAAACTGTGTTGGGAACTTATTTCATCTGATAATCATTGGGCTGTTCTTCTTCGGGTCAGAGCTATAAAGAAAGGTAATGCTATTAAATATCATCTTAGCTCCTCTATTTGGCGTGGTTTGAAATATCATTTCAATTCTGTTTTTTCCAATTCTAGGTGGCAGATTGGAGATGGTAAGTCTATCAATTTCTGGTGTGATACCTGGCTTTCTCAGCCTTTAGTGGATTTGCTTGACATTCCTATTAATTGTCATTCTCTTTTAAAAGCTTCTGTTTCGAATTTTATAAAAGATGGTTGTTGGTGTTTTCCTGATGAGTTCCTGCAGAAATATCCACAGCTTTCTATTGAATTGCAAGAGGTTTTCATACCTCAATTTCATGTTGTTGATAACTTAATTTGGAATCCTTCAATTTCTGGTTGTCTATCTCTAAAAGATGCTTTTTAGTTTCTGCATATAGGGAACCAGGTTGTTCATTGGGGTAAATTGATATGGAATAGTGTAATCCCTCCTTCCAAATCCTTTTTTCTTTGAAGGTTAATTAATAAGAAGGTTCCTACTGATGATCAATAGTGGTTAAGGGGTTATAACGTGGTTTCTATGTGCTGTTGTTGTGAGTCTAGCTATGAAACTACTGAACATTTACTTTTTCATTGCCACTTCGCATCTCAAATCTAGTTATGGCTTAGTAACTGTCTCAATTTGCCTATTGATACAAATTCTATCCTTTCTATTTTATCTTTATGTAATAGAAGTTGGGGTTCTCAAACTAAAGATGTCATTTTAGCTTGCATTGTGTATTTCATTTGGACTATCTGGTATATCAGAAATTTCATTAGGTTTGATGGTAGAAACATCCCTTTACATCATGCTATTAATATGATTCATGCTAATGTCTCCTTCATAGGAAATTTTTCAAAGGGTTCCAGCTCTTTGAATATTTTGGATTCTATCATTCTGAATAAATTTAATGTTCAAGGTCATCGTTTGGTGGCTCCTAGGATCTTTGAGGTTACTTGGAACCCTCCAAATATTTATTGGATCAAAGTTAATATTGATTGCAAAGGGTTTCTCTAAATACGTGCTTGTGGAGGTATTTTTGAGGTTCCAATTAAATCCAAAAGGCTGTTTTGCTTTTATCATTGGTGTCTCATATGCCATTTTTGATGAGTTTCTTAGTGCTATAATTGCAATTGAAAGTTAATATACATAAAATTGTTTGGCATAGGCTTTGGTTAGAATGTGACTCCAAGCTTGTTATTGATACTTTCAATTCTTTGAAGATTGTGCCTTGGAAACTTCGAAATAGATGGCTTAATTGTTTAGTTTTAACTAGGAAAATGTCCTTTTTTTGTTCCCATATATACAAAGAAGGAAATGTTTGTGCTGATAAGTTGGCAAATCATGCCACCTCCATCCAGGGTTTTTTGTAGTGGGATTTAATTCCTTGCTTTATTAAGGGTGATTTCTTTCGAGATAAGGTTGGGCTTCCTTGTTATAGATTCTCTTAATGTTATTTCTGCCATGGGTTTGGTTTATGCCCCCCATGCTTTTGTACTCTTTTTTTATTTAATGTAATTCCAATGGGTGTCTTTGCAGATGATTGGCATTGCACGGGTGCCAACCTGGTTGGGAACCTTGCTTTGCATGATGCCTTTGCATGCCATTTTGATCAAAAAAATTTCTATTATTTTATTATTTGGGTTATTTATTTGAATATAAACCTTATTTGTGGAAGATAGTGAAAAATTAACAAATTAATTAATTTAGGCTACCATTAATTATATATAAATTATTTAATAGTAAATAAATGACATTCATTAAATATGAGCATTGAAATTTAAAAGTTTTAATTATATTATTATTAAAATTATTTGAATTTGAATAGTAATATTATTTATAAAAGATAATTTTGGTAGAGATTTAGTAGAAGATAATAAATAATAAATAATATATTAATTAGTCGAAACAATTAATTAGTTAACTGTATATAAATGTTATTCAATTAGGAGGGAAATTCGAATTTAAATTATGTTCATTGATGTTGTTATTCTTCTTCTCCTTCTTTTTGGCACTGATGTATGTCCATGATGGAATCTCGCTCAAGCACAAGAATTTGACAACGATCATGGCGGAACCCCAATGACAGTTTTGCATCCTCCTCTGTCAAAGCCATTAGATCTCGAGCTTATCATCATCGTCTTCTCTGTTAACCTAGAAAATCACTTGCAACCTTAATGGTCATCGCCATTAAGTATCGATTTTCAACACATAGGTAATATCTAGGCAAAAAATGTAACTGCATCGATTCTCTAGACAGAAAAAAGTGTAATTTTTTTTTCATTTGTGTTTTTGGTGTATTGTATTTTTTAAATTTATTTATTAAATGATTTTTATACATGTATCAATGCCACAAGTCAAACAAGTGATGCAATTACTTGCTAACAAAGAAGACACATGAAAATTTTTCTTTTTTAACGCATGAGTGGTGTCTAGACAAAAGGTTTAATTACATCAATTCTCAACGTATCGATTCTTTAGACAAAAAAGTGTAATTTTTTTTTTCTTTTTCATATGTGTTTTAGGTGTATTGTATTTCTTTTATTTATTTATTAAATAATTTTTGTACATGTGACATTTTTTTCACATGTCTTATGTTACCACATCAAATTATATGTAGAAAGAAATTGTTACATAAGATTACATGTGACAAAGTATTAGGTACTCTAAATACCACATGTTAAGCAAGTGATGCATTTACTTGTTGATAAGGAAGACACATGACAATTTTTTAGGACATGTGTTTTCTTTTTCTATATTATTATTATATTATATTATATTGATTGATTGTAAATCATCAATTAATTAATATAATATAAAAAAAGAAGATACATGACCTAAAATTATGTAATGTATCATCTAAGTTAATTAGTAAATGCATTAAGTTTTTGACATATGACAAATATATGACCTAATTTTCTATCATATATCATTTGATATAACAACTTAAAAGAAATATTAATACTTGTAAAAAAATTTCCACATGTGCATCAATATAATCAATTAATTAATCTATCAATCAATATAATCAATCAATAAATATAATCAATGAACCAATATAATTAATAATAGCTATAATTAATATATAAAAATAAAATATATAACCTAAAATTTGTCATATTTTATCTAAGTCAATTAGTAAATACAATAAGTTTTTAACATGTAGTAAATATATTATCTAATTTTTTATCATATGTCATCCGATATAACAACTTAAAAAAATGTTGACACGTGTAAAAAAAATTGCCACATATACATAAAAATAAAAAATAAAACACAAAATTATAGAGAGAAAGAAATGACATAAATTATAAAGAAATAAATTTTAAAAAGTCAAAAAACCTATGAAGTCAAATGTCAAATGATTGATTTAATTAATGTATTATTTTTATTTAGATTACTTAAATTGTATGAACTAAATGTATATGTTAAAAAATGTTAAAGAAATAGAATGCATTGAATATTATTTGGCAATATTGTTATAGATTATTATAATTTTTGGCACATATTTATTTTTTTTAATTGTTACTGCAATATCTATCAACTTAAAAATTTGTTTTTTGGGAAAGAATTTGGATTTAATGGTTATTTTGATATAACTTTGATAACGAAAGTGAAAAATTTACAATTTAATTCATAATATAATTTTATATGAAAATATCATTAATGAACGTGTTTTTCTAGATATTTAATATTTAATAGTATTTAATAATAATTATAAAAGAAGATAATTTTTTGCATTAAGACTTAATTTGATATACTTTTTAAAAATATGTATGAAAAGTTAAGGAAGAATTTCAATATAATTTCATTTGTAATTCATTTATGAATTTTTTATTTGACGGTACACTAAAATGACTTTAATTGATAATATAATTTTACATTATGGATCATTTTGATATATTCTTAAGAAAGGAATTTCGATTGTACTACTTAAAAATATTAATTAAACAATAATATTATATAATGAGATAAATTAATTGTATATAAACAGGGGACCAATGTGATATGAGCAAGAATAAGAACATGAAATATGTTTGTGACAAAATTTATATTCATAGATTAGATTTAATGCTATAAAAGCATGAATAGTAATATAGAAATATGTTAGTGACAAGATTTATATTCTTAAATTAAATTTAATACCATCAAATCTTGAAAAATATAACAATCAAATTTTCATAAAAATATAGACCAATATCTTAATGAAAAAATCTATAGCAATAAAAATTCAAATGAGTAAAATTATAGTAAATTATATAGAAAGTATACAAAAATATAAAGTCCAAAATTAAAATTGTTAAAAGTATATAAACAAGTTATTTATTTTATTTTTTTTTAATTATGCACATGTACAAAATATTAGTTTATTGTAAAAGTTGCTTGATTATAAAAAAAAAAAGAGAATTTGTGTATCATTAAATATTCTATGATAAGTGAAATTAGTGATACATTATTATATTTAAATAAATATTTAAGTATTCTTTTTCCAAACTAATAGCCACACTTTTTATCGATGTACTAATATTTTTATATACATTTTACTAATTTTATAATTATAATTAATCTTAATAAATATTTATTATTTTAATAAAAGTATTTATCAGACATCTTCTAATGTAAAATTATTAAAATACTTATTTAAAATTAATTATATATTTTAATTATTATTCATAATTTTTTTACTACGTGCATTATATGGTATAAATGCTAGACTAAAAGAAAGCTATAAATGTAACGGCTAAAAGTAGTGAGTTGTTTTTTTTGGGTAAAAAATTAGTGAGCTTTTTTTTTTTGTCATGAAAGTGAAACACGTATTAGTTTGGAGAAAGCTAATATGAACCATCAAAATTGTTTCAAGCCATTGATTTATTAATAAAAAAAATCAAAGGTTTGGATCAAAGACTGGTAACCTTTCGGACTGGTAAAGGTCACCCACAACCCCCCAAACAGCCGTCAACCACTAAACCTCCCTGCTTCACCATCGGAATCCACCATCATCGTCACGATTACTCTTCCATGCTGCCAAGCCCAATGACCACCATCAAGCACCTCTTTCTTAACCACCTTGCGGAATCGGACCCCAGCCATCGTCCAACATCCATGGGCACCACCCAGCCACCAACACCAATGGTGTGGTGGCTAGAATGACAGATCTGAGGTGGAATGACTTGTAAACAATGACGACTTCGCTTGATTATTGAGGACATTCCTAGAGGAAGTCTAATGGGTTCACGATGAGTGATTCTTTGACGACACATTCATAGTCTTGGCATGTGAGATTAATGGGAGTGGCTCATGCGAAAAAATGGCTACGGGCTTTTCGGGCTTGGTCTCCTCGGGTGGTTGGGGTTGGTGACTGCCGACTCCTCCCCCAATGCAAGTTCCATGGTGTCGTAGTTGGGTGGCTGGCATGGAGGTTCAAGTTTGTGTTTGGGTTACCTACGTTTAGGTGGAGTTCGGTGGTGGTTTTTGGCTCGAGTGGTTGGATTTTCCTTTTGTTTTCTAATCTTTGTTTTGGGTTATTATTTTGTTGCTCAAGTAGGTCATCATCTACAATGGTGAAATTTTGGTTGTTTGGAAAGATATGTTCATGGGTTTGGAATTTTGGGTACCACCGGGGACCCATTCGTATGATTTTCAAGTGTTGGCTTTGTTATTGAGTCAAGAATGTTTGCTTTGGCATTTTTGACTCAACAAGTCTTGGAGGATGTTCGATTTCTTCCACAAGATTGAGGCACTAGTCTCACTAGATATATGGTGATAAATCTTTGGTCTATCCATTCGATCATGCCCATAGTGCTTCCTATTTATTCTCTTTCATTCTTCATCGATTTATCTATTGGTTTCAAGTACCATCACCCTCACATTCGATCATGTTCGATAGTCATCGGATAACAGAAGGATTTCCATATTGAGTAATTGGTAGAATCCAATTTAATTATAGTACCAGCAACATCGGCTTCTCCCATTTTAAAAGCACAAACCAGAGCCCCAACCAAGGAGCTCTCTGATACCAGTTGTTGAGAAAAGATAACAAATATTAACAACAAGCGGAAGTAAACTGGATCACCTTTTCTCCCTGTGCAATTAACAATAGCCTCTAGAAATTTCTCAGGCAACAAACAATAATTTTAGGCAAATAATAAGATGCACAGACCAGAAAAATAAAATCAATAGGCACCAGATTTTTAACGTGGGAAAACTCTCAATGTGAGGAAAAAACTCACGGGACCTAATCCAGTAAAAAAATCCTCCACTAATAAAATTAATGGGTACACTACAAGTCCTTTTAGAACCACCAGGGATCAACAGAAAATTAATCTTTACCAATAAGGTAGATAACAACACAATAAACCCACCAATGAGTATCTAACCAGGCAACGAGAGAACAAAAAATAGAGAGATATTAATACCAAAATAAAGCTCACACTACCAAGATCAACATATCAAAAATTCAGGAGGAATGTAACACAATTGTACTCCCAAACATCTGATAGAAGAGCACAACTTTTCTCCCTTTGTTTTCTTCTCGCTGTCACTACGCTGTTCTCGTCTTTTTCTTCAAATTCTCTCCCTCAGCATTCCTTCTCAAAGAGGCACTCACACAGAACCTCAATATCACAAATAATGGGCCTTTTTGGCCTATGCCAACGTGACCCTTTTTTTTAAAAAAAAAGTAATGTGAGCCTACTTTTTGGTGACCCACCTGACAGAACCCATATTTTCACCGTATGTTGTCAGCAGCTTGTGTTGTTCATGTCGCCCCACCTACCGGATCCTGCCATTAGCGCTTGAAGCTACCGTCAGTTCGCCTTCTAAGACAATGGTGAGGGCCCACTGTGGAAAGGTGGCAGAGAGGTGACAATGGGTGGGTGGTGGAGAATTTTTGTAAAAAAAAAAATGGACTAACAAGTTATCATAGGTAAAAAAAATCGGTGCATCAATGCACCAAAATTAGAATGATCCATAGGAGAATTATAATATAGACTATTTTATGAGTGGTCTATGAATGAATCAAGTTTAAATTAATCATTGATTTATTATTAAAATAAATTAATAGTTAAATTAAAATATATATTTAATTAATAATATTTAGATTTATATATAAATTTAATTAAATCACTTTTTTAAATAAATAACTATATATATAAAAAAAATTTAAATTTTAATTAATAATATTTATATACATTTAAATCTATATATAAATATTATTAAATTAAAAAAATAATTCATCTATAAATCACTTTGGTTCATAATAATCTTCACCTAGTTCATATTAATCTTCTGTCGTTAGTTTCAGGGGTTTGTCTAATATATATTATATATATCATCAGACAAGTGGTGCAGTACTGCATCGATTTGAGCTCCTAGTAAGTAGTAACCGAACTCCGGATCCGCAACTATTCGGCGCTGAAAGCTGAAAACGATAAGGTGCAATCTCATCCCTTAATAAACCTAATCTTAATCAACGCACGACGAACTAAACACGTCATCGATCCGTGTGATACGCTATCCTTCAATCAGAACCCATGTCGTATCCCTATATATTTCTACTCTCTTTCGCTTCCTCACTCAACCCACTCGATCTCCCTCACACACAAACGCACATCGTTTCCTTAACCATCAGAAGAGTCTCGAATCAACCATCCATGGCTCCCGCAAAGGCCGAGAAGAAGCCCGCGGAGAAGAAACCTGCGGCGGAGAAGGCTCCGGCGGAGAAGAAGCCGAAGGCGGAGAAGAAGATCTCGAAGGAAGGAGGTAGCGACAAGAAGAAGAAGAGGGTGAAGAAGAGCGTGGAGACGTACAAGATCTACATCTTCAAGGTGCTGAAGCAGGTGCACCCTGACATCGGCATTTCAAGCAAGGCCATGGGGATCATGAACAGTTTCATCAACGACATCTTCGAGAAACTCGCTCAGGAGGCGTCGCGTTTGGCCAGGTATAACAAGAAGCCAACCATAACCTCTAGGGAGATCCAGACAGCGGTGCGGTTGGTACTGCCTGGTGAATTAGCCAAACACGCCGTTTCGGAGGGGACCAAGGCGGTTACCAAATTCACCAGCTCTTGAATTTGGAATTGGATCTTGGTGGTTTAATTGAATGTCTTTTGAGATCTAGGATTTTCTGTGAAATGTGTTTTTTTTTGTTGTTGAAATTTTTAGGATGTAGATGTAGTGCTCTGAACAGTTGTTAATGGAAGTTTTTCTTTTGAATAATCGTGTTGTTGTTTTTAATTATGTGCTCATGGATGAATTTGGTTCTTGCGATGGAGTTTAGACTTCGAGTCGTTGGTTCGACTCTGTAGCAGTGTAGATAAAGCTAATGTAACCCGTTTTCGTCTCAAGTTGATTCACATTTCGAAATCGTTGCCTGAATTTTTCTTCGCTGCTGCTCAATTCAATGGTTATTTGTTTAATTTAACAAAGTTTCTGGTTGTAACTTCAGATTCTGAAATTGAATGCCTTTTCGAGGCTTTTGATGCTAGGTAGTTGGTTGTTTAAGGAGATTGTGTTGGCTTGAATGTACTTTGGTTTTAGCTGTTGTACGGATCGGATTTCAGGATAATGGTTTAGGAGTAATTTGATCTGCCGAAGTTGAATCTGAATACTTATGATTGTTATTAGATAGTGAATATGTTCAAAGGTAAATTTTTAATAGATAAAAAAATTATAATTTTTATAAATAGAAAAGATAATTATAAGAGATAATTATTTTATTTTATTTTATTTTAATTAATAATATTTAATGTAAATTTAAATATTTTTTTATCTATTAAAACATTTTTATACATATATTTTTAAAGAGGTAGGATTAATTTATACTAGTGTAAGTCTTTTTTGATTTACATTTATTTTCAGCTGTTAGACTCATTTTTAGCTGTTAGATTCACTTTCATCTAATGGTTACTTTTAACGAAATAATCTCAATCATTAGATGAAAATAAATCTAACAGTTGAAAATGAGTGTAATTCAAAAAAGACTTATATTGATATAAACCGATCTCCTCTCATTTTCAAATGTTATTTACTGTTTGAATGTTAGATTGCTTTTTATTGAACTTATCCTTTTTGCTTTTTGCAGTATTTACCCTTTGTTCCACCCTTGTAACCTTTGTATGGGAGGAAACTATATTTGTTAACCTTAAAATTGGCGTATATGTGAGAAAAGATAAATTTTAAATTTTATTGTGTAAATAATAGATGAAATCAAAATTACGTTCCTGTATGGAATCTATCATTTGCTAGCTATCATTGTGGTTCTGCCCCAATGCACAAATGAGGATTTAAAATAGGTAAACCTATATGAGAACTATCGTATAAAAACTTAAATAGAGACTACCGTACTCTAGAATGTAAACCAATAAAAGGATTATCATATTTCAAGAAGATAAATTCAAGACGGAAAAATTTAAAAGAGAATTATTATATGCCAAGAAGGTAATCTCAAAAGGGAGACTTAAGAGGAGGGTAAACCCAAATAGAAATTACAGTACTCTATAAGGTAAACCTAAATAGGGACTATCTTACATAAGATAAACCCAAAAGAGTAATTCCAAATGGGGATTACCGTACTCGAGAAAGTAAACTAAAAAAAAGACTATCATATGCCAAGAAGGTAGTCTCAAAAAGGAGACTCAATATGATAAACCTAAAAGGGAACTACCATACGTCAAGAAGGTAAATAAAAAAAGAGAATATCCAAGAGAGTAAACTCAAATGAGGACTACCGAAATAACCTAAGAGGGTAAACTCAAATGGAAACTCCAGTTAAACTCAAAAGGAGATTATCATACATCAAAAAAGTAAACCCAAAAAGAGATTGTTGTACTCTAACTGGCCGAATCTTAAAAGGAAAACTAGCTATCATACTCTATGAAATTAACAAACACTCCAACGACAAAGGTTCCCGTCCAAATTTGGACTCCACCTTGATCAATACCTTGGCGTGACTTCGTATGCACGACTATCTCGATCTGTTCTTGTTTCCACGAGTACCTTAACATAACATTATCTCAACGCAACTCACATGGCCCAACACCTCCTTGATGAGGTCCAAAGGATACGTTCCCCAATGGGTCTCGATATTTGACTGCATCTTGTTAAGGTTAAGCGAGACAACTCGCGAGGCTGGTATTCGCCTCTTCATAGAGAGCTTTGGGTTTTCACTCGAGTTCCCACTAACCTAACCTTAACCCATACAGACAGATGTCATCTTATAGAGATTAAGAGTATTTACATAAGCAACTCACAAGGCCAAAGTGCCTTGACGTGGTCCAAAGAATACAAGTTCTAAAGAGGAACAACTATTCCGATTATAAATAAGGTTAAAAGAACAATCAACAAGGTCAAAGTGCATTGGTGAGGTCCAAAGAATACAAGTTTTGAAAAAGAACAACTATCCCAATTACAATAATCGCAACCCACAAGGTTATCACATCTTGAAGAGGTTCGAGGAATACAAGTTCTGAAACTGAATAACTATCCAAGTTACAACTATTGCAATCCACAAGGTTATCGTACCTTGGAGATGTTCAAAGAATACAAGGTCCAACTCAAATAAGATATTTAGATGTGCAAATGAAGATTAAAAAAAAAGGACAATTTACTTGATGGTACTCTGTTCAACAAGCGAGTTCAAGGGTTTTAACCCATGCACTAATGAGCCTGAACTTAACCCAAAAACTTAAAGCAAGTTTAAAGAGGTTAAGAGTATTTGACTTATGCTTGAGATAAGGCAACAATATTTTGGGGTATTTCAATTTTTATTTTTCATCACAAACTTTAGCTGTAACACCCTCCCTAAGGTATCACATTTTTGATTCCCGACTCATAATCTGAAAATCAATTCGTAAAAGGTTTGAGTTATGAAAATATGAGTTTCAAAATTTCTTTCTTGTTGAAATATAAACTTACTGAAATTTATATGTAATACCAAAAAATATATATTGAAACAGATTCATATACAATATTGACACTAATTAATATTTCACAACTTAAAGAGAAATATAAAATTAACAGACTTTTTTTTTAACAGTAGCAAACCCCATGACGGGTCCTACTTAATAGCACGGTACAACACTAACGTTAAAACTTAACATACTTATTTTGTTGTGTATCCCTCTTGTTGCATCAGACATCTGTTCTACATCTGTTCTTTGTCAACACTGCACATTTTCGAGTCCTGAATGTCCACTCCTTATTGTTGTCATCAATCTCAGAGTATCCATCGCTCGTTATGTCTAAGACAACTCGATCCTTCTATTATTTGATTTTAACAGTACAGACATAGCAAAACAACATAACAAAGAGGTGAGATCACCTACACCAATACCAACATGGCAGCACAGAGATAACACAAACAACATATCATACAGATATATCATACTAGAATTCCAATAATGCACTCAACATTAATCAACTATCATCATCATACCATTAACATTATTATCATCACACAATAATCATAATAATGTCATCAACATGATTATCATCATCATCATCCAAGTATTCAAAACAATTGTCATAGCCAATATTCCTCAATTAATATATCACACAGATATAAATGTTCAGATTATGCATGTACACAAGACTCGATTTCCTACTCCATGAAGCTAAACTCAGGTCGGAGAAATGATCGAAAAGACCTGCCAGTACCACGTGCCTCGGACCACGTGCTTTAATTCTCATTTCAATTTTTGCACATCTAGCACATACACGACAGTCTTTATCGATCTTGATTAAGAATAGTGTCCGATCGTAAGGTCATCGGTGTGTTGCATCGATCTAACCTACGGGAAGAAGTGCGACCAACCACCCGTATAAGCAACCCGCACCTCGATGCCCCCAAGGTCAACAAGTGACCTACACTACGCATATCGCACCCACTCAAGAGGTGTGTTTCTCCTAGGCAATCAGCCATATCCAGTCCTTATCGGACCATTCCAATGCATGTATAATGCACCAAATCCAATCACAGACAAATATGTCATTTTCTCACAAACAGTGTGTGGACACTGGTTTAACAGTAATCATACTGTACTTTCAACAGTGAAAATCATGTTATCACATTTTCATAGTTGTAAAACACTTTTACCATATTTTTACAATCGCGTAACATTTCTGTTACGTTTTCACAATCCAAAAACGTTTCTGTTATGTTTTCACAATACCATAACACTTCTTTTATATTTTCACAATACTGTAACATTTTTGTTACGTTTTTAAAATTCCAAAACGTTTTTATTACATTTTTACAATACCGTAACACTACTGTTACGTTTACAAAATTTTGTAATATTTCTGTTACGTTTTCAAAATGTTGCAACTCTTCTGTTGCACTTTTAAACCACGTACTAATTTTTAACGTTTTTCTCAATCGCGTAAAAACATACGTTTCTTAAATCGCATAGTATTTTTTCACTGTTTCCAAAATCGCGTAACTTAAAAAAATCATTCTTTTACGTCACGTAAATCATTTTCTATCATTCTCAAAATATTTAAAACACTTTTCAAATCTCAACAATTTTCCCCCATTTTCACAATCGCATAAAAAAATATTCTATCACTATTCAATCACGTAGTGATTTATCAACAGTAGTTCAAATCACATAAAATATTTAAACGTAAATTCAAATCGCGTATAATTATTTCAACGTATTTAAAATCACATAGAAATATTTTTCCATATCACGTAACTTAAAAATCACGTTTTTAAGATACGTAAATAATTTTTCACCGCAATTTTATTACAGAAAATATTTCTTGACCTTAAAAAAAATTCCTTTTTAACTTTTCTCAAAATAATATAACTTTATACTTCATTTAATATATTTTCCTACTCAAGAAAATATTTTTCCACAGTTCTTTACTCAAGAAAATATTTTTCCACGGTTCTTTACTCAAGAAATTCATTTTCAAAATATAATTCACAAAATCACTTTTTCATTAATGTAAATCAACGTTTCAAAAACTTAACATTTTTTTAACGTATTTCAAAACTTGAAAATAAGTTATACGTTAGTAAATTTTCAAAACACCATTATATTCTCCATTTTTCCCAAATCAATTCTAAAATAAATTCTCTTCAAAACAAATTAACATTCAAACCCTTGCAACTTTTCTTTTTCATTTTCATATGAAAGTTCATTTTCTCAAGTGATAAAATACTTTGATTCCCTTTCCAAAATCTTTATACTAAAACATTTTGTTCAAACGTTTTGTTTCCACCTAAAAATTACTTTGTTTCATAAAACCTAAAATTATTCCAACCTCCAAAAAATCGTAGAGTCTTTGGCCATTGAAGCCATCAAATATTTTTCTTCTAAATTGATATGGTTTTACACAAACAAAACCATTAAAAATTCTTTATTTTCAAAACCGAAATACCTATGGTCATAAAAACCAAACCCATTTGTTCAAATTCATTTTTACTTTTCTTACAAATCCTTTTTCACTTTCTTTGCAAATCCTTAAAATTATCATTGCTATTTTCATTTAAATCTCATGTTTAGTAAAACACTTAGAAACTTTTTACACAAAATAAATCAATAAAAATCCTTTTAAAACCGTATTCATGTACTCTTTGAAAAATAAATTCTTTGTTTATTTTCTTTACTTTTCTAAACATCCATTTTCATCATTCAAGAAAATATTAATTTTGTGAACACCTATTTTGAGGTGTCTTGTTCGAAATCCACCATGTTCTAAGTATTCAAAAATCAATTCTTTTGTTCTTGAAAATTTTTAACATGAACCCTAATCAAGGACATCAAAACCGTAGCTCTTCCTTGGCTATTGGAGTCAAAAATCAATTTCCTTTCCACCATCAAGTCATGACATATACATATATATTTCATCATAAATAATATAAGCATACCATCAAAGCCATAAAAGCATGTATAACATATCAAGCATATCATCAAAGCTATAAAATCATGCAAAGCATATCAAGCATAGAAAATTAATCAAAGCTCGTAAACACCCACAAATTAATTACATGACCATGGATATGAATCCTCATATGGATTCAACACCCATCAAATATAAGACCATCTCTCACCACCATGCTTGATTGGTGAGATGGATCTCCCTCTTACCTCTTGAAGATCCTCAAAAGCTTCTTGATTTGCTTCTTTTTCCAAGTCCTTCATCACCAAGAGCTTCTTAAATTCAAAACAAAATACATAAAAATTAGTATACTAAGCTTGATTAAGAAAACCATGGATCAAACACGGTTTAGATTATGAAAAAGAAGAGAAGAAATGAAGTTTCCTTACACTTCACCATAATTACCCCATAACTTGGATCTTGAAGAAAGGCCATGAAGATGAATGATTTGGAGGAAATCTCCAACATGAAAGTTGTTTAGGATATCATGTAGATTCAAGATCTATGGTTGGATGAAATTAAAAGAGCTTGGAGAGTGGTTTTGGGTGTCTTGACCGAATGGTTTCTCTTGAAGCACAAAGATGAAATTTTTGATTTTTGATAGAAACTTGAAGCTTGAATTTGAAGATCAAGATGAATGATTTTGGAAAAACTCATAATTAGAGATGTTCTTAGAATGATGTTTAGGTTTAGAAAATCAAGTTGGATGAAATTTTTGAGTGATGGAAGATGCTCTTGGAGGGCTTGGCCGAAATCTAGAGAAGAAAGGAGATGGAGAGAAAATTTTCTAAGTTTCCTTCTTGAAAATGAATCAATGAAGACCAAGGAAGACAATAATGACTAAATCATGCAATTATGGTCTTCCAAACTCCTTCATGTAGCACCAAAACCGTGCCCCCCTTCAAGCATTCTCCTTGAGTGCAAAAATCAAAAGTAAGCCATTATGATGTCTAACTTGACCAAGACACGTAAAAAAAGACATAAAGCTTGTCTCTTTGTCTTATAAACACTCCAAAACCATCACCTTCTCTTCATAATGCATTCAATAAAGTTGTCTTCATTATTTGCCACCATTTGAAGCATTTCTAGCCATTGATTAATCCAATGGTTAGGATTTAGGTAGATTTTTAATTTTAGAAGACTAAATCTAGGCCATTGGATTTTTCTCCTTTAAATTCTAACCCTTAGATGTGTCTCCAAAATTAAGGGTCAAGATTGCTTCTTCAAATTTTAAATCCAAGGGTCATAATTAGTCTTTGCCATTTTAGAAGAACAAATCTCTACCCTTGATTAATTCTTCATCCAAAGGTCATAAATGATCCTTGTTACTTTACAAGACCAATTCTCCACCCTTGATCACTTCTAAATCCAATGGTTATAAATGTTCTGTCACTTTTTGATACCAAATCTCTACCATTGATTAAATCCATATCCAATGGTCATAATTGATCCATCTCCACCGTTGATTAAATCAAGATCAAGTCTTTACCGTTGATTAAATCGGTGGTTGATATTAAAGTCTTCCATCTTAGACTTGTTTCCAATTGGTCCATCAGAATTGTCACAATCACTAATATTGACTTAGTAATATAATTTCTATTTTTTATCTGCTAAAAACCCCACGAAAGATTATATTTACTGTATTTTTATCGCTCGATAATTAAATACAGTAAAAACACAGTACAAGAAATTTTCTAAAACTGTTTCCGGATTCAGGTTTAGTAAGATCCCCTGTCTCCGTCTAAACAGGACAAATTTGTCTATGCGTAGAAAAATTTTTGCTTTCATGACCTACCGAGGTCTCAGTATGGCCCACCTGGGCCCACATAACCACCTGGCCACATACAAGTAAAAAACATACATAATCATCCACAAAAATCACAAAAATTAGAAAACGCACAAATATCAAATCGATTACGTAAAATAATTATCTAACAAAAAATTAAATTACGTAAAGTTTTCTCTACCGAAAATTTTTATTTTTTCGACACGAAAGAAATCACTCAAAACAATCAAATACGCTGACGGAATAAACAAAATAGTTTTACAGTGCACAGAAATTACTAAACAGTAAAATTGTGTTAACTGTCAAAATTACTGTTTAAGAGATACGGAAATTTGGGGTGTTACATTAGCCCTTCGTTTGAGACATTGTGAGATTCAACATCTATATCATGACTTGGATCCCTTTGTCCCGTGTGTGCCGTTTGCTCCTGATAATCTCAGATATTTTAACACTTAATTGTCACATCTAAGCGCCAAGATGGGAGCAACTGATCTGAACTGGATTCTGTGTTAACAATTTAGGGGCAATCTGGCCTGCTTGAGTTAGATTCCAGATATTTATGAGCGTTATTGAATAAGTAAATATGCTCATTTATGAAGAGTAAATATCTAATAGAATTTCTCATAAATAAAAGAATTAATTATATTTCTCATAAATAGAAGAGACAATTATAAGAAATTACAATTTTATTAGATTTTTATCATAATAACATTTAATGTAGATTTAAATATGATTCTTATATACCAAAATGCTCTTATAAATACCACATAAAATAACAAATATATGCATATAATTATAAATATTACTTATATTGTGTACGATCTAATTTGAGCATTGATATGTCTTTTACAGGTACTCACTCTTTGCACTACTGTCGTAACTACTATGCATAAAAAAATTACTTTCATCAACTTTATTCAATTGATTGTTTAAAACTCTTTTAAAATATTGTTAAAATAAGCTCAACTAATATAAGTACTAAACTCGATCTCACTTTCGAAGTACCAACGAACATAAATTTCATCCCTCATGAATTAGATTGTGGGTAGACTCCACTTGCCACATGGTATGGAATGAATTTGTAAAATGGCCCAAAATAGATTTTAAATTTTTGATTCTAGCTCTACTATCATTTTTAGAATAAATAAAGAGGCAAATATTTCATTTTTGTATGGAAAATGTTTTTTAACACTGTGAGTGTAGATGTATATTAAATATATTGTACTAGATGTACTATATTCCGATATGTCGATCGGGTGTTGTTTTTTAAGTGTTCACATATGAAATTATTTTTGTATTATCATTTATCAATAAAAGCATTTCAAAACAAACCAAGTGCTCCCTAAATTTTGGAGATTGTTCATTTTCATATACTAGTTCATATGCTAAATAGGTGACTTGAGAGACTTGTAAAATGCATATTGCAGTTACTGTCGTTGTTATGATATAATTTTAGATGGTAATTTTGTTTTGGGTCAAAAGTTGATTTTTTTGCCCTTGTTGCTAGGGGTATAAATTGGTTCGAATAATCCGATCAACCCGAACTGAACCAATTAAATTGGTTTAGTTTGGTTCGGGTGAGTTAATTAGTTCGGATAAAATCCAAATCAATTAAAACTTAATTGGTTCGATCATCAAATTTAAAATTTCTAACCCAGACCTGAACCGAACCGAATCGAATCGATACATATATATATTCTAAACCTGTGAACCTTTAGTTTTCTTTTACTAAATCAAATCGTCTCTTCAATTTTTCTCATTTCGAACCCTAACACCCTCACCTCACCCCTCTACATCTGCTGCCTCACCCTCACCCGTCGCCGTCACCACTAGCCCGTCGTTGTCGCTATCCCCCCTCGCGTTTTTATTTTGAAGATGGAAACCCAAGCTCAAAACCAAGTGAGTAGTAGTATTTTTGCAATTCAAGATTGAATACCCATTAGTGAACCCTTGTTGTTATGCCATTGCAACTTTTTGCTTATTCTTTGTCAAGATCCTCGAAGCTCCTATTCAATCAATTTTAAACTTGATGTAAATACAGGAGTTTAAGTTACCTAATCAATTGAATACTTCAGATCTTTGCATCATTTTTCTCTATTTATATGAGCAATTGTGTGCTTTCGTGTAATATAGGAGCATCTTCTAGCTATATTCAACTCCTGGAGAGTAATTGATTAATGACACCCTCCACCTGTTGGTCCTGTTCTCTGATGACTTGATTATGTCATTTTCATTTGTGCTTCAAGGATTCTACGAAGTCAAGTTGTTAGTTTTTTTTAAAAAAAAAATTCCTGCGAATATTCTTTCTCTTGTACAAGGATGCCAAATTTTCTTGATCTATATGCTTTCATATGGCCATCCTCTTTTTGTTGTTGTGTATGATGGTTTGAACTCAAGTATATTTGTGATTGATTGACCTCGTTGACTATTGTATGTGGCTCCTTTGTTCCGAACTTTTGTGATAATGCATAAAAAAGGAACTGATCTTTATGACTCATCCATATGCATTTTCCTGCACTTGTGAAAGGAATATATTTTTGCGTGTGCTTGACACCAAGTCACTAATAAATACTTATTAAGTAATATATTTAACTAATAATTATATTTTTATCTTTTTTACAGGTTATTTGACACTAACAAATAACAAGTAATTCATTTGAAAATCTTAAAGATTAATGATTATGTGATTTTACTTGAAATTGAATGTTCATTGTCTGATGGAAGAGTAAAGGTTAATTTATGTTCTAATATTATTTAGAATTTTAGGTACATTATGTGTATTTTTTTATATTACATGTATAATTGTTTAACTAATTTTGTGTTAAAAAAATAATAGTCAACTTGATTACCAGAACCAAACTAATCCATAGATGTTCAGTTCAGTTTGGTTCAGATTTAACTATCAAAAAACAAGAAAATCAAACTAAACCGAACTAATTGATTTTGATTGATTCAGATTTATTTTTTCTCAAGAACCGAACCAAACCACCTAATCATACCCGTACTCGTTGCCATCGTTTGGGTTTCAATCTCTCACATTAGGTATAAACCCCATCTGAGCACATTCAACAAAGTGAATGTGAATGACTGTTCCAATATTCTTAAAAACTTAGATAAGTGTTTTACTCTAAATTAAAGAGATAACCGTAAAGCATACTACATCAGTGGAAGTTATATAATCAATTATAAAACATAGATTACCCATTTAAAATGACCAAGGTGAACAGAGAAAACTCACCTCATAAAATTTCTTTTACTACAATCTTAACTCTGAAATTACTACACTTGAATCGGAAATTAAGGAATAAAGGATTTTAAATTTTCAAGGAAAAAAATTAGTTCTTTTTTTGGGTCCACTAAAAAAAAAAAGGTCACTTTATTTGTTTATATATACGTGGGCCCAAAATGAAAACATT
Organism: Ormosia emarginata; assembly: GCA_029884605.1. NCBI lineage: Eukaryota > Viridiplantae > Streptophyta > Magnoliopsida > Fabales > Fabaceae > Ormosia > Ormosia emarginata. Next base: position 11,927,766 of record JAQQTP010000071.1, read on the forward strand.
TAGAACTAAATATTGGGCCTAGACATATGTAAGTGGGCCTAGAGTATATATATTTGTTTATATAGACGTGGGCCCAAACTGAAACGTGTACGGTCCAGATTTGTTCTCACCAACAGAAAAAACCTTTTAGATTCCCTTCACTCCATTTATAATTTCTCCTTTTCGTACCAATTTCAGTTTCTATAACGCGTTTTCCCCCTATTCCCATTTCTCTTGCTTAGTTGATTACAATTACCCAGACCAGAGAGAGATCTCTTCTCTGCTATGGATTAATTCTCGTCCCGCAGAATAATATATCGTTGATTCGAATTCTGTCTGGTCTTCCAAAAAAAACCCTAAAATCTCTTTCGTATGTGCAGTGATATTCGATCGAACGCTTGCGCTCGCGCAGAGGTTTTTCGTTTTGTTGTCGTTTTAATTCATTAGGGTTTCGAATAGCATAGAATAATGCCTTCGCTTCCCTTTGGACTCCTCCTTCGCCATTTGGTGCCTTCCTTGGTCATATTCCATGGTGGATCCTCTCACCGTCTGAAACATCTTGCAAAAAGTGATCGGCGTGGTAATCTTAGTTAACATTAGCAATTTTCTTCGTGACGTTCCTTTCAGTTTTTTTTTTTTTTTGGTTGTTTGTGTTGGGGGTTTCTCTTTTAGGGAATATACCTGTTTTGGTTTCTTTCTTCTCGTTTCGCGGTTTCCTCGTGTGACCTCAGCTGCAAGGGAATTGGTTAATCGAGTTGTTGTTCTTTCTCTTGGTATCTATCTCGTTGGCTTCAAAGGCCTTTGTTCCTGATTTGAGAGTGTTGCCGCTGTAAATGTCGTCGTTTAAGGTAATAATTGATCCCTAATATGCCGTCCAACATGTATGAAGTGCATACTGATAGCCGTCGGGTTTGAATTTCATGACGACTACTTGTGATACTTTCTAAAACATTTGTTTAGTTAATAGTAGTTATGGTTGTCTTATTTGCTACTTGTTTTGTATTTAGAATATCTTATAATATCTTCATGCATCTTAAAATATTTTAAAATATCTTTAAAATTTATTGTGAAATAAATTAATCATTTAATTGAGAAAATAATTTTAAGAGTGGTTTCTTAATTTTATTATGTTTCTAAATTTATTTCCTTATTTAATTAGAATTAGAGTCTTAATTGATAGGATCTTTGGGTTAGTATTTCATATCAAATCATACACCTAATATTAGAGGAATGCTAGTAACATACTTTTTTAGACATTTTTTTCAATATTTGTTTTATTATTGATTCACCTCATACCCTTGAAAAGATTATTAGGAGAGAGATACTAGCAATACATGCTTTTAAACCAATAATAAAACAAGTGTTGAAAGAAGTGTTTAAAATAGTATCTTGTTAGCATTTCTTAATATCCTATTATTCTAAGTCTCTGCTCACTCTTTTCTTTCGTCGCTTCGCTCAAAAAGTATCAAAGTGACATACTGTGTTCAGGTCTGAATAGTTTGTTGGTGTAACATTGTATTGATGTAATTTACTTATGATAATTTCTAAATCACATCAAATTTAATTGTACTGCCTGTGTACGGAGTATTATTGTATTGAGTATTTACCTTGTAGTTTTTTTTTTGGGGGGGGGGTTGTGTGGGAGAATTCTAGTTCGTACGCTTTCTTCTTAAAAAAAAAAAAAGATTACCGATGCATTGCTCTATCATTTTCGTTTAAAGTGACACAACACAGTTCTTTCTTTCCTCCTGGTCCAGAATCGGGTTATGTTTTAATCAGATTAAGTTTGGGCCAATTGAAGTTTGATAGAGTGAGTTGGTTTTTGGCAAACGTGTGGAATCTTCTTAGGGTTTGAGTATTTTGTATTTTAATTCTATACTATAACTGCTGTTATGTTATCGTCATATGACTACACATAAATTGGTCTTTGCAAACCTTTTATTTATTAATAACTCTCTCTGAGGCTGCCTCCTTTACTACTGCAATTATGCTGATGAATGTATCCTCTTGCAGCATTTCGGTGATTATCAGATGACAATGCATATATTGCATGCTTTGTAAAACCTCTGATATGATATCGTTTCCTTCTTGTAGCTCTCTGATTTCTTCCTAATCAGAAGCATAATATACCTAGTGTAATGGTGAAATATATGTGGAATATTTTACTTGTTAATGATTGTTATATGAAGAGTAATGATTGTTATATTTTAATTATTCATGTAATATTTTGTTTTGTTTGTTGGTTGCCTGTAGTGCCTAATGCAATTGATGAACATGCACTCTCCTGTTAATGCTGTGCATGACAACTTTATAAGTAATCTTGAAAGTACATTTAGTGAGTCATTACATATTGAAGATGTTCAGAAGTCAGAACATGCATCTGAGGGGGATGATAACTGCGATGTGGGGCAGGGGAACTTATGTGGAGGTTTTGAACAGCAAGAAACCAAACTAAATATAAAGTGCTTGAAAGAGTGTTCAACCTTTCCTTATCCTGATATGATGTTGCCTCCAATCTCTTTCGACGAGGAGGATGATACATCATTGACAGAATCACTCTCTGAGCAATCTCCACATCAAATCAACTCATGCTCAGTGTCTCTGCCTGTAAGTTGTCAATGTTAGTCTGTCTATATGTTATTTTGTTCACATAAAAAAAAATAATAATAATAATAATAACAACTACTGAGTAAGTTCTGATATTCAAGGTAAAGATTGTCAGCAGAAAATGCGGAAAATTCTTAGCAGAATGGACTGTTTGTGACTTGTATTCATTTAAAGGATATTGATGATTTACCTGAATAGTTGCTTGTGTGTTCCAGTGTAGGGAATCAGTTTGTTGGTGTATTATATGCTGTGCATCTACACAAGCATTCCTAGTTACTTAACATGTTGAAAATTGTATATAAATAGTGTTTGTAAATTCCTGACCCCTCTCCTTTTTTTTTCTCATATTTGAACAATGAAGATTTGGTCCTGCCTTTGGAAAGTGGAAGCATGTGTTTTTCTTTGCAATTATAGGGTAGATTTGTTATTTCTGTTTTGTATTTTGCATGTTGAAATTAATCTCAAAATTGATATTCCTAGCCAAAATAGTAGCAGGGTGGTTATGAGCTGAACAGCGTTTTAGTTTCTCCTTATGATTTTGGCTAGGATCTGGGTTTTCTCTGTTGACGAAGTGCAGATGGTTTTATCAAAAGAAAAAGAAAATGTGTAGATGTAACTTATTAGGTTGATATGTTGCAACTCTGTCTTGGTGCATTTCCCTTTCTTGGCTCCAACAGATAAAAGGGGGGAGGTTTGAGGGGAATAGAAAATTGTTGTATTATTATTTAATAAATATGCATTCAAGTTAGGTGATAGAATCAGACACTGAGGTAGCGTTGGTCGTAGGCATATTATGGACAGCTATCTGTCTTCGCATTTGCCATCTCTTGCTTATTGGTTTCCATTTTCTGTGCTTTACACTACAGGCACCTTCAAAGCTTGTATCTGCCATGAAAGGTAGCCGTGAGAAACAGGGGGGATCCCAAATGAAATTGACTGTGAAATGGGCCCCCGATGTGTATGATCCGGTACGTACATTATTGTCACACACTGTCAAAGGCAAGAAACAGAAGAAATCCAGGAACAAGATTGAAAAGAAGAATGGAAAGAAGGGTCAGAAGGGCTATTCTTTTAAAGGGGGCAGCGGCAAAGATAAGCAGCAGTATCGCAAGCTGGGTGGGACTTCTGATTTGTGCTATAGGTGGCTGGATTCTCATGATAAAGTGATTGAAGCTTCCACTGAATTAGATGATCTTGTGTCGTTAGCCATGATTCCTCCTGTGGAACTAGCTTCTTTAAACAATCAGTTGCTGAAGTTCACTACCCTGTTGGAGAGGCGCTATGAGTAACATCCTTGAATTTTTGTCCTATATCAAGCAGTGCATAAATAAATAATTTCCTGTTAGCTTGTATGATGAAGAGATTTAGGGTTTCGTGGTTAAAAACTGTTTGGTGCTATCTTGAAAGGCCAAAGGCTATTAGAAGTTACAACATACAATATACTGTGCGAAGCAGACTGATGTAACTTTTTTTTTTTTTTTTAAAAATACTTGTGGGATAATTTTTGGATAACATCATTTCTATGCTTCTAGGCAACAGTATTGGAAGGGTCTCTGAACTCGTTTTTTTCCCTACCATCTTTAGATTACTGTTATCAGTCAATTGTGCTTCTAAAATACATCATTGAAGGCAGTTGTGGCTGCGGCAAGCAGCAAGATAGTAGTAGCAATATCCAGGCCAAAATTTGGAAAAGATCCTGAACTTGGTATTAAACTGAAGTGAAGGCTCAAATTAATATCTGCCCTGTTTTCAGTACCCACTGGGGCTGCAATCATTGCTTTCATTTGCCTATTAGGAATTACTGGGAGGCGGCCCACTATTCAACCATGTGCACAATAGACAAAAAGGAAAGAGCAGGGGTCAAAACACAAGAAAAGCATATGTACATGTGTGCATAAAAAGCATGTGTAATGGTATGATAATGAACTGATTTCAGTAGCCCTTAAATATTACTGGTCTTGTTGATAATGAACGGTAAAAAAACCATTGCATAATCAAACGTTATGCCAATGTACGTGGTGGGGGGGGGGGGGGGGTTTCATTTGGTTATGTTGTGTACTCCGCATTTATTTTGACATAATCATAGCTTAAATCACAGCCCCATGCTTGTCCACGTCCTGGTCCTTTGCCTGTTAGCAGGAAATGAATATCAATCGGTAAACATGATAATATTATGAAGATTAGAAAGAAATTCCCGCCCCCGGCTCATCAATTCTAGACTTATTATTTTTTTTTAAAGTATGTACTGTTCGGGTTACTGACTTAAGAGATACCTACCGATTGATATCTGAATTCTAACTGTATCATGAGTCTCCCCAGCCTTTCTGAGATAATTACTAGCTGCACCCCTGCCATGTTTGCAAGCTTGTAAGAGATTGTAACATATAGATTAAGCCAACATAAGGGATGAAAACTGAAAAGCATGTTAAAAGCTTTTTTCTTGGCCCCTCATTCCTCTCTAATCTTGCCTTTAAAATGTACACATGGTGGTTGGTAATTAACCAAACCAGCAAGCCATTAGACAACAAAACAGTGCATGCAAATACTGTAAGCACAAAGCATGTGCAAGCATGGGAGAATCTAAATTACATGGACAAAGAAGACCTCGTGCATAAAAAATTCTCATAAAAATGTACAAGATATATTAGATGGATCAACATATTGCATGATCAGACAATTGTCAGGAAAAAAGCATCATCTTAGCAATTAAAATTGAATATTAAAATCCAATTTTTATTTTGACAAGTAAAAAAAAAAAGCAAACAGACTCTTCTTTTGGGAAGACAAAAACTAATAGCCGACATTTATTAGAATAGTAAACATCAGTGCATAATAACAATATCTTGTTACACAGGTCCCTAATGCTAGTGTTGCATGGAAAAACATGGGAACCTTATCAGGGGAACAATGTTATTCTAATTTATTTTCATTCTTGAGCTTTTCATTATTTGGATATATTAATAATTTGACTAAATTATTCATGTTTAGGTAAACAGCCTTTCATGCAATAGAAATGGTACAGTGATACCCTTCCACAGCATCAGAAATTCTACATTTACTGACTGGTATTTAAGACAAGTATTTTGTTAGTGTCGAGGCTTGTTAAGGGTTTACTAAGAAAAATTAGCTGTAGATAAAGCATCAGAGAAAGGAAAAAAAAAAAACAAGAACTTACTACTTTACCATATGCAAGTAAAATAACCAAAAGCAGAAATCCTACCGGTCAAATAATTGTGGTTCCCCACCATCCATAAGTAAAATATCCCCCAGCTCCACCCTAAGTAAGTTTTGGTGGAAAGAAACCCCCGAGTAACCAGCTGCAGCAGCAATGCGTCCCCAATTGGGGTCTCTACCATATACAGCAGCCTGATGAACATTATTTTAGAAAATTAAACTTCAGCTAGATTGAATTAGTAAAAGAATTCTTTAGTGCAATTATCATGCCTTTACAAGTGAAGATGATGCAACTGAACGTGCGACTTTTGCAGCTTCAGCCTCACTATTTGCACCAGTCACACTGACCTGCAAAATGAAGATGGAATTTGATGATAAATATCAAATCAAGCAGGCAAGCAGGATTCGGTCCACATTATCACTAATCAACATCAACAGAACTTCAAAATCCAGTTACACAGCTACCAATTCACAGAGAAAAAGACAAGAGCAAAATGAACTAATTAAGTGCCCATATAAGACATCAGTGATGGCTTACTTATCTTACTGGGGAAAAAAAAGCATATGTACATGTGTGCATAAAAAGAAAAGGGCAGAGAGAAAGTGAGATAACAAAGATAGGTAAACCGAAAAAAGCAGTTAAAATAGAAAAATGGAGAAAGAATAAGGGATATAATATTCAAAATTATTTATTTTGATTTTATATTTACACTTAAACCTATATTTTTATTGGTTAATTAACAAATATTTGAATAGATGAGGATCTTTTGACACAACAAGTGCAGGATGAAAACTATCTCTTATTCTCGAGTAAAGATATTTTCAATCATGTCTCAGCCACAAGGAACATGGAGGATTAACATTGGATATATAATAGAACACAATAGCACAAATCAACAGTCATGAAGCACAAATATCCTTGACACGAGAAGCAGACCTCAATGAGGCATGTTGCTCCCTCTCCATCCCAAGCTATTGATTTGGCAAGACCTTGCATTACCTGGAAAGGACAAGTAAATCAAAACTTCACATTTACTGAAAGAAGAGCACTTTTGAACAACAAATCACATGCCTCAAGGCAACCATGGGACGAGATCTAAGGGAAAAAGAGGATGATAAAAAGGAAATCACATGCATTTTTGCCGATTTTTTTTCTTTTGCAAGGAAGGAGTGGGAAGAGAGAGCTAAGCATAAAAAGATATCATTACCTCCTCCTAAAACAGTCTAAATGCTACAAATTCTGCATGCTAACCACTAAATCCTACCTTAACAAACATGCACCCACGCAGGGTGAGAGTGGGGGGGGGGGAAGGTACTTCATTTTTTCTAAAAAAATTAAGGAATGGGGATAATGCAGATATCACCCCCTGCATGTTACAGAGTATCTAATTCTAAATGGACTATGACACTACCTCCAGTAAAACGGTCATAGTACTTTCATTTTCAAGTTTTACTAGAACTGCAAAGCTTCCAGTGAGGGTAGAAGTACATCATTATATTATTTTGCTCAACAGGAAAGCATGAAAATATGAGATGAGAAAATAGTGCTAAATTGTACAAGGTTAACTTTACCGCATCTAGGCATGCCTGAAGTTGAGTAGCCTCATCACTGTCTAGAGAAGATACACAACCTAACCCAGATAACCCACTAGCCAAAGCAATAACAGTATCATTAGTACTAGTATCTCCATCTACCTGTAGCAAAATGATGCAAAAATAGGGTAAGAATCAATCACAATCCAAAAAATGGACTAATCTCACAAGAGCAAAATCTTTTTTATGGAGATAACATGGCATCACGTTGCACAAGAGAACTGAAGAAATTTTGGCAAATATTCTTGGCATATAATACTATAATTTTAATTTAGAGAGAATACTGAACAGAAAATTTATATAAATTATTGTGTAGCACCACTATATTACTAACTGAATTCGCAGTCTCCAGAAAAGAGTGAAAATTACATACGGTTATCTGGTTGAAACTTCGATTCACAGCAACCTGCACCATCTTTCTCCAAACATCGCTGCTTACCCGGGCATCAGTTGTTATTACCTAGGGTAGATATAATTCAAGGAATGGACTGGAAAAACCATATATTCCAAATAAGAAAGAAGCATCAGGTAAGACATACCCCAAGCATGGTAGCCATATTTGGGTGGATCATTCCAGAGCCTTTTGCCATTCCCCCAACTCTGACCTTAGTCCCTCCAACCTAACCAATACACAACAACAATAAGAACAAGACAATCTCTCTCTTTTATCTCCCACATTGGAATTAGCAAGCAAATGTAGAATGTGGGGATGAACCAGACATAATTGGTGATGTTAATTCCCAAAACTCTAAAAAGTTAAGGTTTCTGTCTCTGGAATTATAGCTTCACAGAATTATGGAAAGTTATCATACATATCAAGACTATTTTCTAAACCAATAAATGCAACAATCCCCCCCCCTCTCTTTCTTTTAGTATGTATCAACAAGCTATACAGGTCGTATTGAAGTAGAGACATCCTACAATGGCTTGAAGTACAGTGCATTATTGCATAGAAATTTTCAAAACAGTCAAGTTGTTGGTTTGTTTTTCCACTAGTCAAATAAAACACCTCTTTGGGCTGCTGACTCAGTGTTCATACTTCATATCAACAACTCATCCAAGTGAACTGAAAACATGGCAATTTTATGATTTATCCACAGGACCAAATCCATCCATCCATAAAAATGTGTGGGTGTGTAGCTATATATGTATACATGCTTAAAAACCAATTAAATATCAGCAGGTTGTATGAACTTAAAACTAGCAAGCAAAGTAGGAACAAGTAATACCAAAGACTCAATTGCCACACTCTTGCTAACAAGATCTGTTGTGGTGATTGCCACTGCTGCAGAATCTGCCCTAATAAGATTTGAAGAAGAAAAGAACAAATGAAGGATTGAAAAGTAGACACAACAAGTGCTGGTCAGAGATAATTTTTTTCCAATGAATAAGAAACCAAAATGGTGAAAACTAAAGGGAGGGAAAAAAAAACTACATGAATACAAAGGTCATTCAATAACTACAAAAAATAAACATGAGTTTCTTAACATGACAGCATGTTAATAAAAAAAAAAATGGACGTAAAATAAAATCATAAAATACAGGAATTACCCGTCAACTGAAGATGATAGTGAATTCACTAGTATAGGAAGTGAGTTTAAAAGTGCCCCCTGCAAATGAAATGAGAAGTATATAACAACGAAAACAACAGAATTTAAGCTTGTGGAATACTTTTCAAGTGGTTTGTCTGGAATTTTGTGAATGCATAGTCCATATCACAGAAAGCAATATCACAAAGGACACACGCAGACAAGATATAAAACCCAATGCACAGAATCTCTGTGTTTACCTTTTTTATTCTATGACCAATTACACCAGTGGATTCAACTAATACTTCTTCTGGCTTCATTTTCAGTAGCTGTAATTATGAACATTCACAGTAACGGCTAAGCTCAAACCCTTTCGACATGGAGCACAATAAGCGAGATCTGTTGACACACTGAAAGGATGCATACCTTAGCAAGGTTTTCCACACAATCTATCACGTCCTGGTAACCTGCTTCACCCTGGAGATATGAAAGGCCTTAACCACTAAAATAATTATTAATTTTTTTTTTAAAAAAAAAGGTTAAATGAACTAAGTTCATAGCAAAACATTCATCAATGCTCTAAAATAACTAGAGTGAAACTACACTTTCAGTAGACTATACTTTGAATATTACCCACAGGCACATGAAATAGAAATAGTTTTGGTGGCCTACCGTAGCTGCATTTGCTTGACCTGCATTAGTTAACACAGCACGTGCCTGGCAAGTTGCAAAATTGATTTATTAGCAGGCAATCAAGTAAGAAATATTGACATTCAAAAGTGCAACAGTGCAAACATGTTATGCTATTGCAATCTTAGCTGATAAATGAGCAAACGTCCATTTCCTGATACAAAAACCACTCAAACAAACAGAAGGAAATCATCAGGGACATGACCATAGACAATGAGAGAGCTTTGCTGTATCAGGGAAACAATGTGGCAGAAACTAGGAAAAGATAGCAGCCACAATGGATATCTACAAGGTTAGTTATAGCATATGCTGTAATGCATTTATTACAAGCTCACTTCTATGTTAATAGGAAATCAAGGAACACAATAGTCTCTTACAGTTTTTGAAATGTCTAATGTCCTTTTGCAGTATAACACTGGTGCAGCGGCAACCACATTTGTTGTAAATGACCCTGAAAGAAATTTTATCACATGAAGTGCATGCCAAACCCAAAATTGATCCCTGTCAAAATCAACAAGATGAGAGCTAACCTGCAGATATGGCATCAACATCACAGGTGACAAGAGCAAGATCAGGCTTTTCTCCTTTGGCACGCAACCCTCCATATATTCCAGAAGCTTTAAATCCCTCTGCAGCAGTAACTCCTCCTGGAATCTGAAAGCTCGAAATCAAATATTCAGATACTAATAAACAAAGTTGAATAGGAATATATGGCATACTAATATTCAATGATATTACAACATCTCATTTTAAGAATTAATGGCATACTAATTCTGGATTAAACAAGAAAAAACTAATAGTAATAAATCATAATGAGGCATTCCATGCATGACCAAATAAAAAGGGAAAAGATTAAGAACACTGAACACCTCTCGCATTCAACTGAACAAGAAGAGCTAATTTTCTCATCAACTATTCATTAGAATTTTTCTTTTGTTTTTTCCTAAGAAAAATGAAGTTAAATTGCAGCACAAACTGCGTAGGATAACAAGCTATTAGGATCATGTTACTAGTTATACGTTAAGAACATAGCATACTATCAAATTATCAATTATCAACCAAAAAGAAAATTTCTGAAAGAAAATCATACAAGGCAATGGTAATACAATAACGGAGTTAGAGACTGACCTGCTTCCAGGGTCCTTCGGGGAGAAAAATTGGAGCAGCGGGTATGAAAGTAGAAGCCTGATTCCCCGTGGTCGATACAGCACGGATCCTCAAATCCCGTAGAGAAGAACCGCACCAGTTAAACACCTGCAGATGAGGATAAATTCTCAGCAAACAAACACGCAATGATTGATCAGAAGAATGAGAGAGAGAGAGAGTGTGTGTTGAAACTGACCTTTGGGTTTGGCGAAATTGCGGAGTGAAAGTGAAGAAAAAGGTGCTGAGGAATACACGAATACATTTCTCTCAAATGTGAGGTAATGTGAGGGTTTTAGGGTTTTCGTGGTTCAATCGGTGTGATGACAGTGAAAGTCACAAGTGAGAACTGCGAGTGCGAAGTGCGAAGTGCAAAGTGAAAACCGTTTCAACTCTCACTGGTGCTGCCTGTTTCAGATTCACAAAAGGAACTGTTTTCTTCTAACAAATAACAACAGTCCTAGACGTAACCAAAAAAAAAAAAAAAAAGTCAAAGACAAAAAATAAAAAATAAAAAAAGTGACATTGTTTCCTCCGTAGTCGCCTCTCTTTGAGCGCACGTGTAGTGCATTCTTTTCCTTAAAATGTAATAATAAATACTATAATCATGATGTTATGAGACAGGTGAAATAAAAGAATATCAGATACCAAGATTTGAATCTTCTCGTTTATTTACGGATCAGTTCTTGCACAATCAACTTGATGTTGTGTTTGTAAAAGTGTATATATATATATATATATATATATACACGAAGAAAAATCTATTTATATCATTATAATTTAATTTTTTTATATTTATTTTTAATTATTATTTTTATTTTCATATAATAGATGAGATTATATATAAAAAAGAATTTATTTATATTAGTATAATTTAATTTTTCTTATATTTATTTTTAATTGTTATTTTATTTTTATATAATGGTTGAGATTATTTTATTAAAGATAATTATTAAATTAAAATAAAATTAACGGTTAAAAATGAGTATAAAAAAAATTAACTTATACTAATATAAGTTGATCCTCTATATATATATATAATTAAATCATTTAATTTCCTTTTATTAAATTAAGCCGTCGGGGTTACATTGAACGTACCTTTTCTTTGATCTAGTAGATATGCAAGGCTGCGACTCTATTTTGATCCCTATTAAATCATGAAAAGCTCAATCCCGGAATATTTTGACTCAGTCTCCTTGTATCTTCCACCACTACCTCAATACTCCAATGTGGGTGTGATTATCCTTTGCAGGCAATATGATTCGAAAAATGACATTGGAGGCATTAAGGAAGTGGGCAAATAAATCTTAATCAAGCATGCCATAAGCCGCTGCGATTACAGGGGATGACTGGATGAGGTCACAATCCTTCTAGTTGCCCCTCACTCATAGTTAGACCCAGTAAGATCAAATTCAAGGAGGGTACAACAAGCCTTACTTCAATTGTAATAACACAAGCAGTATTTTTCAAGATTAACCAAAGAATATTAAGTTGTTTTTATATCTAATAAGTGAATGGATTATGATTTCATCCATATATATTGATCAAGCTTCCTATGCAAATGTAGAAGGATGAAGATAGAAGTTCAAAAAAATCCACAAACCTCTTTCTTTTTTTACTGATTTTTTTTTTTTTATTAAAGGGTCATGCTTTTATTGGGATTTAATTTTAATATTTATTTAATTAGTCATTTTTCTTTTTTAATGGATCTTTCTGCATTTTAACTAGCGCACTTTAATTTGAAATAATATCCAGGCCAAAAAGACTTGCTTGAGCCAGCATCAACGAAAGTAAGCATGATTACTGCATTCACTTTAAGTAAAACTAGATTGTGCAGCCGTAGATTCCACGGGTTAAACTAATAATTAAATGAGAAAAACAATATAATTATAAATAAAATATATGGAATAAAATTATGTAAAATTAAAAGTATTAAAAGTTTTATACTTTGCAAATTACTTTTATGCATCTCATGCTTGTTTTTCTTAATAAAATCACTTTTGTTATTGAATAAAAATTGAAATTTACCTTGTCGTTCATGGAATATATGACTACAATATGTTTAATATCATTTACATCTTGATTAGATAAACATAAAAGAATCTGATAAAAAAAAGAGATAAATGAAGAAGCTTTCTATTTTCAGTGAAGTTGAAAACAATATTTGTATACAACAAGCACATAGAGCTACAACGTGTACTTTAGGATTTTTGTAACAAAAATATAATTAATTTATTTGATTTCCTATTAATAATGTACATTAAGTCAATTTTATTATATTCTAATGTAAAGTTTTCACCATTGTAAGAAGTAAATTGTTTTGAACAGAGTTCATATGAATAACAGAATAAAGTTGACAAATGTAGTTTCTTCCGATGCACGATGGTTACAATAGTGGTGTAAGGGGTGAGTACCGACAAAAAACACTGACGTTTAAGTTAGATCGTACACAATGTACATAATGTTTGGAATTAGATTGTATACATTTGTTACATTGTAAGATATTTATAGGAACGTCTTAGATGAATAATAATCTAATGAGATTGTTATTTTTTATAATTGATTCATTTATTTATGAGAGATATAATTAATATTTATATATATGAGGAATACTATGAGAGATTTGTTCCTCATAAATATGTAAATATATTTATTTAATAACGCATATAAATATTTGAAATTCAATTTTAGCGAGTCAACCGTTAATCCAAAATCTGATCTAGAACATAAATAATAAATTTTTTAAAAGTTTATAAAATAAAATAAATATATATATATAATATTTCAATTAAAATAATTATATAAAAATATATAATTAAATGCAGATATAAAATATATAATTAAATGATTTAATTTCCTTTTATTAAATTACATTTCAATTAAGTTATTAAATATTCTTTTAAGTTGTCACTCCCGTAAATCTAAATATTAATATCAATTTATGCAAAGATTTCATCGCCATAGAAACAAAAATTAATAGTGTGCCTTACTATTTATAAATGTATATGAAAAATTATCATCCTACCGCAAATAGTACCACACCATTTTTAACACCAGGTACTGTTCATGGACCCCACCTCATGAACAGTGTCAAAATCATTTTTCTGTTATTTTTTTTCAGTATATGTTCATTAACCAACTTCTTTACGTCGTTAATCATTTTTTTGTTCTTCGTTAACCAACTTTTTTCACGAGCACAGAAATCATGTGATAAAATCTTGTGTCATTAACCAACTTTTGTAGGTGATTAACCATGTTTTTATTATTCATTAACCAATTTTGTTTCTATGCTCGTGAAAAAGGTTGGTTAACGAAGCACAAAAAAATGATTAATTACGTAAAGAAGTTAGTTAATGAACATATACTAAAAAAAAATAGAAACATGATTTGACACTGTTCACGGGTGAGTCTTATGAATAATAATCGGTATAGAAATGAGTGTAGATACTATTAGATGTAAGAATATCACTGTTGTATATATATATTTAGATAATGTTAGTCAGAATGTGCCCCAAGACAACATAGTAGGATAATGGATGAAGACAGACATTTACCAATTATGAAAAACAAAAGAATAAAAACAAAGTCAGGGTCTAGATGAGTTCCAATATAATAATGTGCACCAAGACAACATAGTAGGAATCGAAACTAACGCTTGATATCAAACATCAAATGGGCATATAACACTTCATTGGGAATCACACACCTCAAATAGTGGAATGCAAATACCAAAATAAGATGAAACCACATATATACACCTTGAGAATTAATGCTGGACAAATTAAGACATAGACATATGCATTGTGCATTAATCAATCAATCAATTATTTATTTATGGTAAATTAAAATTCAAATAACATGTTTCTGTTAGAACCTCCCTATTCAAGTCGGAGAAAAGGACTCCAATTCTCTATTCGAGTTAGAAAAATCTCTTTAATTTGCATTTATTTTCAACCATGACTTTACAGTAATATTATTCTACTACTTATACAAGTCTCACTAACTAACAATACTCCTATACTAACCATGTAACTATACAATACATATCAATACCTCCCCTTTTAAAAACAACCTTGTCCTCAAGGTTGATGTAAATCTAAAAACAAAAGTACACCAAATGAAAAATACAAAAATCAAGAGGGTGCAGTGGAGGCCAATAATGCGACTGCATCCTTCCATCAGCAGGCAATAAGTTTGATATTTTTGCAATCCAGCAAGAGTAGCATGGTATACATGGAATGGCAATGAAAGACAATCGCATGAAATTGCCAAATTGCTGAACTTGAGTAAAACCACATGTAGCCAGCTGGAGCTATACTCATGATATGGACTGACTGATATTTTTGTTCCTGTGTTGAAATAAATAAAATCCGCAAGCACAATTGGATATTTAAATGATGCAGTTTTTTATTTCCCTTGTGCATGAAACTGATCAAAAATCAAATGGCAGTGTGTAGAACTAGCATCCAAAATTCCCCAACAAGGCATTGCACAACTGATACACATAAGACCAGTTAAATCTAGTAGCACACTGCATGCCAGAAGTTTTGAAACTTTCAACAATTCTACCCATAATATGAATAAAATGGCTCCATCCACAAGGAACAAAATTGGAAGCAAATACATTTTGGTTCTGATGCTGAGCTTTCCCAAATAGTCAATTACCATTGTCATCGACAACATAGTGGACATGGCCATGGAAATTCCAATTACAATGGAACAATTATAGAAGCTTCCAATTGTTGTACGCACCTTTTGGATGATTAGCATCACAATTAAGCTCCAAAAAACTGTAATTGAAAACCCAGCCTTATAATGATGCTTGTGCACAAGGTCAGACAAGCTTACACTGCACAAAACACCTCCAATGTTGATGACAATAACACAGAAAATGACAGCCTTCTCTAGCATTTCACCAAACACCTCATATGCACACTTACCACTTCTCACAATTGCATTTAGCAAAGCAAGTCCTCCTAGCAATTCCTTTGCCACTGTCAGCTGTAATGTTGCCCGTAACATCAAGCACAATAGTTGTTGTCCCTTTGCCATAGTTCCTATGAAAACAGGACAAGCAACCTTGCACCAGAGAAGATTGTACCACTCTTCATGGGTTGATAGATAGCACTACAATTGTCTTTACTCCAGAGAAGCACTGTTGATGCAAACCAGAATCATCTTCACAAATATGCGGCCCAATCAAATTCATCTTCACAAACCAGATCTAAGTTTTAATGTAACTGAAATATTAAGTTGGGCACGGAGGGGGAGAGAAAAGGCAATAGAAATTGCACTTCATCTATATCTTCAAATGGAATAACCACCTATCAAATGTCCCAAACAAAATATACTACTGATGGGCTAAAACTATAACTAAAACTATGGCAAGAACTAAAACTATAAGCACCTATCAACTAAAACTATGAAACCAAACAAAATTTCTTTTGAAAGCAGGCATTACTTACTTCGACCTTCACTTTCAACTGGAACAGTCACTGAACCAAGAATAGCACTTTTCCAAATTATATCCCAATCATATATTGTGACATTTATTTGCTACGCCATCAGGGAAAGAAGTCAGTTTCACGAAAACCTACATAACAGATTTAATCTGTCAACTGAGAAGCATATACTAACATAAGGCATGGAAATATGTTAATGCTCATCCTTTACAAGATATCAACCAGACTGAATGCTCAAAACATTATGTTTGACCACTATTGTTTAGTTTCGGAAACTACATATGCATAGATATATTTATTTTCAGCATTCTTCTCATCTTATTTTTTGGTCTGAAATTTTTTTTTAAAGAAAATGTACTACTGCAAACAATTTATTATGAAAACACAAAACTGGAATCCAATATATAGTAGACACACTTATCAAAACTGTTGGGATTACGGGGTTTAGGTCAGGAAGGAGGAAAACAAAGAAATAAGACTCTAAATAATATTCTATAAAATTGATACGGTGTGTAATGATATGATACAAAATATTAACACAATGATCCTATTTATACTAAAAATATGTTGAGATTGTTTCCTCAATTAGATAACTAATTGATTCCACAGTATATTCTAAAAATCAACTAAAATATTATAAAATACTCTGAGGATATTCTAACAGTCTCCCTCAAGCTATAAGCCTTAGCTTGTTATAACTAAACACACCAAAAAAAAAAAACTAAAATAAACTAAAATTATGACATGCCAAATGGTACCCGAACTGTGTGAGCAAAGCCAAACTGTGTCAGGAACTAGGTCAAACTGCATCTAGGACGGAGACGTGGCCAAACTGCAACCAGGTAAGAGCCAAACAGCATTTAGGAAACAACAACAGGATCAGAGCCAAATAGGATTTGGGAAACCACAACTGGGACAGAACCAATAAGGGGAAAGAGAGGCTGGAATAGAGCAAGGATGATTAGGATCTGAACGACGATGATGGAGAGATGTTGTTGTAAGGACACACAGCGGAATAGAAGCTGTAGTAAGGGTGCACAGCGGAGGGAACTCGAGACTAGAAGAGAACATGGAAAACCTCAAAAAGGGAGATTGGAAGGCGACAGGTATGAGGAAAACAACAAATCAAAACTAAATCTGGGTTTGATAATGGTAAATAATGATTTTAGTGAGTTCCATGAACTCAGCACAACGAAAAGGAGAAACTCTCCTCAAGGTAGATACCATGGCTCTGATACCATGTTGGGATGAGGTTTAGGTAAGGAGGAAAAGAGAGAAATAAGACTTTGAATAATATTCTATTAAATTGATACGGTGTGTTATAATATAATACAAAATATTAACACAATGTTCCTATTTATACTAATAATATGTCAAGATTGTTTCCTCAATTAGATAACTAATTGATTCCACACTATATTCTAATGATGAAATAAGATATTCTAAAGATATGCTAAAAATATTCTAAAATACTCTGAGATATTCTAACACTCTCCCTCAAGTTAAAGCTTAGTTACAACTAAACACACCAACAAGAAAATAAACTAAAATTATGACATGCCAAATGGAAGCCAAACTGTGAGTGGAGCCAAAATGTGGCAGGAACAGGGTCAGACTGCATCTGGGATGGCGATGGGGCTAGACTGCATCTGGGACAGCGACGGAGCCAAACTGCATCTTGGACGAAGATAGGGTCTGACTACATCTGGGTAAGAGCCAAACTGCATTTGGGAAAATACAGGATCGGAGCCAATTAGGATTTGGGAAACTACAACTAGGACAAAGCCAATCTGCAGAAAGAGAGGCTGGAACAAAGCAAGGATGATAAGGATCTGAATGACGATGATGGAGAGACGTTGTTTTAAGGACGCACAGCAGTGGAGACGCCATTGTAAGGATGCACAGCGTTGGGAACTCGAAACTCGAAGAGCACAAAGCAAAACTCAAAAGGGGAGATTGGGAAGCGACAGAGATGAAAAAAACAACAAAACTAAATCTAGGTTTGATAGTGGTAAATAATGATTTTAACGAGTTTCATGAACTCAACATAACGAAAAGGAGAAACTCTCGTCAAGATAGATATCATGGCTCTAATACCATGTTGGGATTAAAGAGAGAAATAAGACATTGAATAATATACTATTAAATTGATACGGTGTGTGATGATATGATACAAAATATTAACGCAATAGTCCTATTTATACTAATAATATGTCGACATTGTTTCGTCAATTAGATAACTAATTGATTCTACACTATATTCTAAAGATCAATTAAGATATTCTTAAGATATGCTAAAATATTCTAAAATACTCAGAGATATATTCTAACAAAAAAATTGTCCAGTCTAATATTTAAAAGATTATTAATTACAGAGAATAAAATAACACACACTAGACCTATCTCAATAGAGGACTAGAAAGAAAATAAATTGTGTTGTCAATCAGATAAAATCAATTTATATTTGGAAAAATTAACATAAAAACATTACCAACTGCCGAAAATATATATTACTTGCATGAAATGCATAGCTAAGTGGTAGATAAGGTTATTTCACCTCTGAAAGAACATAAATCCAGGTAAAGAGGAAAATGAACTCTAAACAAGTCCTTAGAAGAAAAGCTTTACAATTATAAGAAATTTCTTAGTGCTTAGTGATAAGAATAGCTTGAACATCATCATCAATCTGCTTAGATAAGAACTGAACCTCACAAACCACTGAAACCATTTTCAGCAGCTGCAAACACTTGGTATACCTACTCTAAATCAAAACATAGATGATAAGCCAGCTACCTGGACAAGAAGTTCATCAACAGAAAAATTGAACTCCTTGCCCCACATAGGATTTCTTGAACCAGGGACCATGGAACTACATCAGCACACAGAAGATCAACTTATGAGGGCCCAGTGAACAATTTCAGTCATCCTATAAAAGATTTTACCCAAAACCTTGCTTCAAAGAAGAAGAAGAAGATATGCTGAGTATGGAAAACATATATTATCGGTATGTCACACATCTAACAAACTCCAATAGTGAACATTCTTTATTTTCTTTTAATTCTATGATCAATTCTGATAATATATGTATTCAGTTTAAAGTATAACATCTTTCTGCAGCTTTATATATATTTCTGGAAGCACACATGCAATTACAGTTGTTGTATATCTTTAATACACATTGCACTTATTTTAAAGCAGCACAAAATATAGTTTCTCCTAAAAAATCAATCCTAAACTTGCAAATGCCAAATAATAATAACAAGTAACCAAATTTCTTATCAAAAGAAAAGTGAGGGAAATAAGGTTGTTTACGGTAGAGAGCTCTAACCTAAAATCAACGGGCAAGTAGAAAAAGTAGTCAAAAGCAAAATTGGAAAGTATCTGCCTATACCAGTTTTCCACATAAAGCAAATATCCGAAATCCTAATAGACTAAAACCTAGGCCCAGTATTAATTCAAACAAAGAATGCAATATGTGCAAAGCAAAAACCTGTCATCTGTATCCTGAATTATAGAATAATTAATGGTATAGAGGTCCACAACTCCACATAGATAGTTTATGCTTTATCAAAGGCCAAAAAAATATCACAGTAACTAAATAATATCTTTAAAGTAATAAATTTAAATAAAGGAAAACACTAGATCATTAAACCTGAATCGCTTTTCATTGCCACACGTGATGATACCATAAGGATCTGACAAGCCATTTAAGTTTGCACCGATGAGTTTCTTAGCAGCCAATAGTTCTAAATGCAAAGAGAATTTAAAAAGAAAGAAAGAAAAGCCAGCCAAATATCAATAACTTTCAGTGTGTATATATATATATATATACACACACGCGAGCCTTGATGCAATTTGCCTTCTTTTGGGAAGGTGGTCCATACTAAACGTTGCTAGTATGTATATAAACCTTGATCAGATATGCTGAACTGGTTTGAGAATCTCCTTTCAACTGGCCCAGCTACAAAAATAAGTGTAGAACCGCAAGTCAACAAGTCAAAAATTATTCCATGAAGCAACCTAGCATGAAAATGTTGAGTTGTTAAGTTATACAATCGAACTGTATTTTCGCTCTTAACAAGTCACAACCGTAGACAAACTACTGATGACAAGTTACATTTTCCTAAAAACTAACTTGTGGCAGAGACACAACTGAATCCACAAATGCTTCACTTCAGGTAAATTTATCAATTCAATTGAACATAAAGAACAAGATGATTCTAGAAAAAATAAACTGTTAATCATGAGAGAAGATTTCAAAAAACTGAATCTCCCAAAAATTTTCCTGCGAGATTTTGAAACAAGAAAGCATGACGGAAATAGTACTGGAGGATTGAAAATACGTTAACGATTGAGCAGTAGAAGAGTTTCGGTAATGACGAAAATAACCTTGTCTTCATCGTCGGAAACATCGGTGCGGGGGCAGAATTGTCAGAAAGTAGGTGAAAAACCAATAGGAGAAGATGACGAAGATGGAGGCGGCCACCGTGACTTTGATCTCCCACAAGGACGGAACCAGAAAATGGAAGGCTGAATCCATCGTCAAGTTCATCTTCATCGTGATCTTGCAACGGAAACGGAAATCATAAGCGATCAGAAATGGAAGGGCGTTGAGAATTTGAGCGGTGAAGTTCTTCTTCTAGGGTTTAGAGAATCTAAGAAAGCCATAGGCAGAAGAGGTGAATTTTGGACCGTTGGAGGAGAAAGTGAGCACAAGTGTTAAAGAGCGGCGATCTGCAGTGCAGAGAGAGGCCTCACTTTCTCTCTGTGCCACGTTGTATCGGATTCTCTAAAATAATTTTAAAATAATTAAATATTTATTAATAATTGATAAATAAATAAATACATCTATCTGATAAATATTTACTTGTTTTAAAATTACTTTAAAAAATCTTCTTTCGTTGTATCTCGATCTGATTTTGGTGTACAACCCAATTTTCTAAAAACCGCGAAGTACAACGCGGCGTTTTGTTCAGGTGTTGTCAAATAGGGCCAGCCTGTCTAAACTGAACACTTTTTGGGCCGTGCCCAGTTGATTTCATGAAAAAATTCTTATTTAAATTTAAAATATTTCAATTAAATGCGTCAAATTAATTAATATTTAATATTTTTATATATCTTTAATACGATGTAGCTAACTAAGTGTTTCATGATTACGAGAATCTCGCTGGTTGCATACTCGGTCCCCATATCCTGCACAACCTCCATGAATGCCTCATGTTGATCTAAATCCACTTCAACACCGCCTGAAAAGCCTCCAATGTGAGTTCGGATTTGCCCGGGTGGTCGTGTTCCATGAATAGGGGTCATGTTATTCCCCACCTTGCCATGTTCCCGAGATGGACCAGGAAGGAGAAGCAACTAACATAGTTCATACTATCCTGTGAGTTAACAACGACCACTTGTTTTTGCTTATCTTTCTGGGCAGCTATATTGATCTTGTTTTTTCCAACACTCAACTGAATCTTACACTGAGGCCCATGAACCGCTGTCTTGGTATGTTGATTCGCTTGTTGGGTTTCTTTGACCCAGGCCCATGCACGGCCATATTCTTTCCCACGTTGGATTGCTCTGCTTTCTTCCCATGCACATTTTTCGCCTTACTCTTTGGAACATTATCCTCTCCGGCACCTCTAACTGATTTCAAATGCCCATGATTATTTCCCTCATTATTAGAAATGATTGCATGCTGATTCTGCGTAACATCTTCCTTAAAATCAGCAATGACTTGAAATCTAGACCCCTTCACATCCGAAAATTTTGCCCCTTCTTGCTCCGGCCGCCGTTTTGATCGCTTCTGGACAAATAGAACACCCAAAACGAGCACCTGGTTTATGAACTGGTGTAGGAACTCCGTTTTGGGCAACCTCACCATCAAACTAAGTGCAGACCTTCATACCACACTAAACACCCTTCTATGGCCATATTTACCACACCCAAAACAAACTAAGTGCAGGCCTTCATACTCCACACTAAACACCCTTCCACGCATCCAAAACTTTGAGATCAGAGTCTTTCTTAAATCAACTTCAATGCATAACTGCGCAAATTTTCCTCTGACAGGAACTAACTCATCTGCGTCTTCAACTCTAGGCTTGAGTGTGTTGTTATCCACTCTGACTGTTCTTCCAAGCACGTTTCCAATCTTCCTTAACAGATTCTTCTCATAGCACTCAATAGGGAGTCTTGGGATTCGAATCCATACAGCTACTTTCTTAGGCTGATCATTATACGCATTAAAAAAAGGTCTCCATCTCTAGACCATAAGGTAGTGGTCTGCAATCATCCAAGGTCCCTCTTTATATGCATTATAATAATCTAATAAGTCCTCAAAACAAGCCAAGAAATAATCATATTCTAAATCAATAAGTTCAAACTTTCCAGCAGGTTTCCAAATCTTCAGTAGTCGCGCCTTTAGGTAGTTAAAAAAAAATTCTTCTCCCTAACAGGTTCACCAACAGGGTACGCTTCCATGGTTTGGACAAAACCTTCAGTTCTGCTCCAGTTAACTTCACCTCTGGACGTAAAATT
The DNA here is from genome assembly GCA_029884605.1 of Ormosia emarginata. NCBI lineage: Eukaryota > Viridiplantae > Streptophyta > Magnoliopsida > Fabales > Fabaceae > Ormosia > Ormosia emarginata. Next base: position 11,950,474 of record JAQQTP010000071.1, read on the forward strand.
TCATCTAATGGAACCTCATCATTCTCTTCCTCGGACTCTTCATCCCCCATGTCTTCATCTCAGACTCATCTTTGGATTCCGATTCCTCCATGGACTGCTCATCCTCAAACCTACTACAAGAGACATAACCATTAATTTTCTTGCAAATATCCGCATAGGAGACCAACTGTCTTTGAGGAGAGACGCCTCCAGCTGCACCTGGTTTGACTCTGTTCGAGTCCTCCTCATCATGACATTTCACCTTTTTGTTACTTCTTGCCAACTGGTCCGCCTCCTCCGTAGAGAGATCATCCGCAGCTTGACTAGCTACATCGTCCCCCGATGTACCATCCTCTCTCTCACCAGACGTTCGCCCTCTCAGGACGCCGAGAGAAGTAAACTTAAACATAAACATAAGATCAAATCCCAATAGTAGAATTCAATAAAATATTTTTAAATTGTGCATCCATATTAATGCAAGTAATGTGGAAATACCCTTCATAAATTTTTATAATAAAACAATGACATTTTATAACAGAATAATCATATATTTTCACCAAAAATACATCAAATAACAAAATTTAGACGTATCTTCAGCAATTAATTTCAACAAAATAAACAAAGCTTTAAAATCTAACAATATTATGAATTTTATTATTAAATTTATTTGTAAAATAATCATTATCTTATAAAAGTCATTAATTAATAAAAATAATATAAATGTAAATTGTTCAACGAATAATTTTTAAAGAAAAACAACTGATGCAGAGAAACAGTGCCCCTTAAGAATTTTATCTTGGTTTTTCCTTTGGGTTCTAATAAAATATAGATGCGCTGGTGCAAAAGTAGTTTTTTTCAAAGTACTGCATAACGCAACCAAAACTTATAAACCGATGCTTGAGCATTTGGTGGCACCAACAACAGTTAAAAAATAAAGACTGAAAATTCTGCACTCCATAAAAAGTATAGAATAATATAAGCGAATGTTTAATCAAACTTATTTTATCTTCAAAAAACTGATCAAGCAAATAGCTAGTTTACACGAGTACATACAGCCGACAAAATTTTGCTACAATTCATCGTGGTGCACAAGTTCCAACAAAAAGCCAAGAATCATGAACATGAATTCACCATGAAGATACACGATTTTGTCGGGGAAAAAAAGGACAAAATTCATAATACAGTTAAGACTTCAGAGCAGACGTGCATGCTAATAAAAAAAAAATTGGACAGCATGCTCTCCCTTTCAACTCCTCTATTCTATCCTTTTAGGCCACGTTTGCCCCCATTTTCCACGCTTACTCTTCTATCCTACATTGTACAAAAAGAAAGAGACATGGCTAGCTGCCGCCAAAAGACCCAGCCACAACCACCCATACTCCAAAAAAAACCAATAAGAAAAGGAAGAAATAGAAAACTAAGAATAAAGCAGCAATATTACAGTGAGTAAAATACTAAAAAATGAATAAATAACCAAAAATTAGTTACAACACCAGATAAAGCATCATTCTGTCGCCAGCTGTACTGTCTTCTCCAGCATTGAAGTTTTATTGAAGAGGGTGAGCTGCACCTCTCTCAGATATTTGGATAACTGGCCAAAATAATAAAATCATAATTGTTAATGCTTGTTAATATCTGCGACAGTTTCTTTCAGATCAAATAGAATAAGATTTAAGTTATAAATATGAAGTATAAACCAATTCTGAACTCAAGCCATCATAACCATGCTCTTACTATCATGTGTCAGTACCAAAATAAAATAAAATAAACAGGTCACGTTTTAGTTAAGTAGGTCCTCCTTCACAGTACCTGTGCCATTACACATAATTAACAGCTAATGCATTGGAGTCTTTCAAATTGATTCAAACATATGGTGGTTAACTACCCTAGAAGAATATCTAAGACCAGCAAACCATTCAGGTCCAAAAAGATTAAGAATAACAAAGTGAAGCCTATTTATTATAAGTGATTTATAGTCTTCCAAATGCAAGAAAAAACCATGATTTTTTATTTTAATCTAATCAATTGATTCATGAGTTCATTTGGTTCTCAGGATTTCGGCTCCAGATATCTGCTTCCCCTAGTTAACCAGTAAATGCAGAAGGATGAACTTACCTCATCTTCACTCATCTTTCGGAAGCCTAATTTCTTAGTCCAAATTGACTCAGCATCCCCTGCTGCAGGAAGCACCAGCTTTTCTACATTTAGAGAAGACAGCAACCTCTCTATGCAAGAGAATAACACTTGAAAATAACCCTAAATGGAAAGTCACAAGTTAATGAAAGCTTATCCTTACTAAACATCTATTTTCAAAGATGTAAAAGGAGTGTTATTGAAATGCATCTATCAATCAACATTTTTTATTTTGGGTCAGGCACGAATTACAATGAATTGCTTACTTTTCCTTGATGTTCTCTGCTTGTAGCTACCAGTGGAAGCTCAGCAACATTACGGCCAAAAATCCTAAGAAGCCCAGCAGATACAACAACAGAACTGTGCAAGTATGATACATGCAATGTCAATGTGACCAAATAGAAGTGCTATAGGGAAAATAAGGAAAGCAGAGAAAGGCACATACTTGATAATTAAAACAATGCAATACATCCCCCCAAATTCTTGGCCAGAAATATTTCTCCTGCATGAAAATTCAAAATTCATTATATTACCAGAAAATATGTTGAACAAAAGATCATGAATACTTAACGGAATCCTGGGCATGCAACCCAAGCACTCATTGAAACAGTCATTTACAACGTCTAAGACTTGTAAATGGTAATACAATATAAACTCAAATGTCAAAAGAAGAAAACTTCAAAAAACTGCTTGTGATACATAAATAGGTGCAAATTTAATTTACCCTAAAACTTGTTCTGGCGCAAAGAAAGCGCAGGGAGCCTACCAAATAGTTTTTTTGTCGACCAATGATTATTTAGGGGAAAAGAGCGGAAGAGAGTGATAGAGGGAAATATGCATATTCATCATAATTCAAGTCAGCTTCAACTCATCTCATTGGCAGTCTATACTCTATACTAAGTAATGCAAGACTTTTTGTGTGTGTGTGGTGGTTGGGGGGGGGGGGTTAACAATGAAAGACTGTTGATAATCCAAACTAGAATAAATCATCACTTAGTTGGAAACATAAGAATATAGAATGCTGTAGGAGCAAGGATCAACCAGAGTCCACCCACACTAAAATAAATCATATTTGCTTACCCGTAGACCATAACAGGAATCAGGTCACGACCAGATACTGCAACGATGGGATCAAAACACTCCTGCCAAAACATATTCCCAAAGCATGAGAGAGAAGTGGTTAAAACAAAGTATGGAATACATTAACGATAACAGACAATTTCAATGCCACCCAAAACCCAATACACAATAATCAAATGGTAGATTAAGAAAGGCAATAAAGGATAACTACAAAGGCATTTACAAAATGCATGACTGCATGTATTTCACAACAGTCAAAAGTCTAAAAACTAAAACTTGTCCATAACCTGCTAGAACAAGAGAAGCACCTTTCCCGGCCCCCACAAATCAGAAAAGTCAGTAGTCGCTTACAGAGGAAGAATGTGCACAAGTGTCTTACAAAGCATGACAACCAACAGATTGTGTTTGGAATCATTAAAAATTGAAAATGATTTGATTTGGCTTAGAAATCAATTCTCCTGTTTAGAACTTGTTATAAAAAATGGGATTTGAATTGATTTACAAATCAATTTCCATGTTTGGAACACATTAAAAATGAATTGAATTGATTTTATATTAATAATTTACTTTATTACCCTTACTAGAATAGGTTAAATAACTTCACTAATAAGGGCAAAAATGTCAATTCCATTACTCCAACAATTCAAACAAAAATCCACTCAAATCCAACCAAATTTAAGTAGATTTATATTTGTACACAACTAAACCAACAACCAAAGCCTTTTCTACTAGGTAGGGTCGGCTACATGGATCAAGCGATGCCATTGTGTTCTATCATAAACCAAATATTTGTACACAACTAAAAAAAAATGGATTTCTAAATCAAACCAATTGCTATTTTATAACTTTCCAAACAAAGGGTTTCATTTATAAAACAAATCAATTCCTAAAATATTTGATTCCAAACATACTCATACAGAATCCATGATCTCTTTCTTATCATGTAGGAAAGCCCAAGATATCAGATTTTGAGAGACATGAGGGTACTTTTCTGTCATGGCCAAGACAAATACATACGATGAGAACACAACGCAAACAGCATCCTATATGACAAGGAAAATTTCATCATTGTGAAACCCATAGCTAATAACCAAGTTGTCATTAATATTACAGCATTTACAATAGACCTATTCTTTATATCTAATCTGTCAGTTTCACAAATTTGAATTGTATGCAGAAAACAGAAGGATGTGAAGCCCTTATAACTGTTCCATCAAACTAAACTAGGAGCAGCTGAAAGGACCGATGAAACATGAACAAATACAAAAACATATCAACCACATATACCACAAAAAATCAAGTATCACGATTAACATACTTAGAAGCTATAAATACTCACTCGAAAAATTGCAGCAGCCCGTGAAAGTAATGGTAAATGCTCTGGATAACGACTCTTTCCACTTAAAATTCTCCACTGTATATCATTCATGCCTCCATAGGTACATAATCCCCTCTCCTCATGCTTCCTGATTATTAGTTCTGACAAGGAAGCTGGTATAATGTCAGCTCCAGCAGAAACTGAATTTTTTAGAGCCACATATATTCGATTGCAGTCTTCACAACAAAACCATTTATCCTTGGGCAGCTCCTGTCGTAAGATGTGATAATAAACAATTAAAAACAATTACAAGTATCATAATAATATTTGCTACAAGGTTCAGTGCTTACTTCCAACTCACACAACCCAATGTCCCGCAAGCAACCAACATGATACTCCTTCTCACACTGGAAAACAACCAATAATATACTTATAGTTTGAAAAAAGAAAGAAATAGTTCAATACAATTTTCATCATGTATAAACCATACCTGGTCACAAATTATTACTGTTCGTTCATCAAATTTAGCAACACTGAAATCATGTTCCCTGTTGACCAATCAAAAGAATTAACACATTAATATAATTCTAAAACAAAGCTTAATGCCGGCAGATATACAGAATGCACACACACGTATATATATACCTCCATTGCTTTTAAAAAAAATTTTAGTAGCAGTAGATTAAAGTTCCCTCACAGTTCCACCAAGCTACAATTGCCCAACCAATGGGTAGAAGAATATGACAAATAATTAATATGCGCAAGTATATAATAAGAATGTCAAATAAAAAACCAAACTTAACTTTCAATAGCAGAAAACCCCAATACAAATAGCTTAAATTCCATATACATTGACATTTAAAAAAAAGTGAGAAATGTAAATACCAAATTTCAAAATTCAATGCCTTATTACCACAAATCTTCATTTATCCTACCACCAAACTATGTTTCATACACATGCATTGCTTTGACCTTCTAGGACTATATGCTACTGAGCCACTTGATCTCATGAGCCAAAAACTTACTAAAAAAGAAATCTAAACTGATGTCAACTATTGTTCTATTTTTTCTTTTAAAAAAAGAATGATGCTAGAATATCAGTTTAATTGTATTCTTCCGTCAGCTTTCTAAAAATAGAAAATGCATGAGCAACAGTTTAAGAAATCTCCCCTTACATTACTTGAAAATGCCAGATAGGAAGTGAAAAATATTGAAACAAAAAGACAATTTTGGAACTCTAGAGAACGGCAAATGAGTGAAACAGGAAAACTAAAAATTTTCCTACTTAAAAAACGAATACCTGTTAGTTTAAATATATTTTCTCTATATACTAATATGATCTATAGATCCTAAAAACAAAGATCAGATACTTCTATGCCCAAAACAGAATGGATTAACCAACCAAAGACTGCTAATCATATATGCCAACTCCTACATAAAAGATATTAGGAAAACTTGATTTAAAAAATTTTAAAAAAATATTGTAGCATGGAAATCTCAAAATCCATCACCAAAATCTTACTTGGAAGTGAAATTGCACTCCCTTTCCCCCAAGGAAAGGAAACTTATTCCTCATAAAGTTTTCAAAGTATGGTTCTTTTGATAAATACTTTAAGCTAAACAACCATATAACCTACCTGCAAACAACACATCCACCCATTTCAAACTCTGGTGCTTTATCAACCCGTGTCAACCGTATCATGATTGGCCTGACCATAGAAGATTCTCTTCCATTACTAGCATTGTCTCTACAATTTAGACAATGCCAACTACTTTCTGGAACACACTGTAAACCCAAGCAGGCTGCAATTGAAACACGAAATACCATAATATTAATATATCCTGCCATCTTCCCTGATAATTAGTTATTTTTTCCTTAAAAAAGGTATATCTGCTACTATGGTAACCTAGGCTTGATATCAAACAGAATAATGAAGTAAAGACAGACTATACGTTATAAAACATATATGCAAGCTACACCCGGTATGCAGCAGATGAATGCAATAAAACACTTACTTACAAAATGTAGACAACATCAGTCTTTGTCCAAATGATGAACAGGGTAACAGGGAATATATTTTTTAAAAGCATCGTAAAGAAAACTTAAGAAACTAATATAATGGATAGGAAAAAAAGAAAACATCACAATATTTGCAAATAATTAATATCTCCAAAAGTGTCAAAGGTAATTTGTCCACCTGCATGAAAAGCCCTAGGGCATCCATTGCAAAGAATCAAATCTCCTCCATCTCCACATACTGCACACATATCATCACTATCTCCCGTGGTAAGGTTTTGACCATTTGCCAAAGAGAGAGCTATATCGTGAAGTGTTAATCCATTGGAAGTATATATGTGTCGGTAACTGCAACAGGACAAAAATTATTTCAGGATGAAGAAAAACAGACCAGTCTACTTAGGTGCTTTAAAAGTCTACTCACGGTTGACGTCTAGCAGCCATTCCAGCATGGGCTTCAAACTGTGAAGGGCTTATCTGTTTACAAATGAATGTAAATAGTAAATCTTATCTTAAAATTTACATTTATATAAAAATAAATATGTTGTGCCCATAGGTATATGATCATACCTCTATGTCACAACAACCACAGACTATACCATTTCCCTGTTTGTAACCTCCAAGTAATTTCTGAAACGCACATCAGACAAGTCAAACATTGAAAAGAATACAGACCAAGTGCAAATCAACCCATCAACACAACATATAAAAAGAAAATATTAAGACACCTGTCCTTTGACATAGTAAGCCAACTCAGCACCATCTGGTAGTCCATTTGGCATAAAAAGTAACCTGTGTAAATCGTTGTCCCTGATAAAAGCAAAAATTCAAATTCAAACTACTATAGCTAAGATATTGCAATTCACATGGGGAAGTTAGAAAGGACAGAGAAACACAGAACAAGCATCCCCAATTAAAAACAAAAAACAAAAACAAAACAAAAAAAGTACCTTCTCTTAATGCAACCATCAGCAGTTCTCTTCAGCTGTACACCTGAGTTAGAAGTATAGGAGCTTGGCCTGCATGAAAAGCTGTATTGTAAATATAAAAGATGGAAAGGTTTACAATTTAATTGACCTGATAACCTTATACATATGCAGACTGCTCAAGCACATGTTCAACAATCAAGTATCAGGTGTGAGTAATTAAACCAAGAGAGAGAACAAACTTCTTCGCCACATGTTTCCACTCATCAGTTGTCTGCTTCACATACATTTGCTGCTCAAAATGACTCGGCACATGCAAAGAAGACAAGTGGCTCAAACTTTCTACAGATTGACTGGAACAACAAAATTAAATAGGCAAGAAGTCTTGTCAGCCCTTTTTTCTTTTAATGTCAACCAAATTGTCAATAAATTTGAAAATATTACAATAACAATAAATTTGAAAATATTACATTTGACAGACATATAAATAACATTGAACCTAGAATTTTCTAAAATTCCAAAAAAAAAATCGCAAAAATTAAGTTGTTGGCACTCATTCATAACACCACATCAAAATCCCAGTGAAAATTAAATTGTTTTCCTTTAACAAAACCCCATAAATGCAGAATTATGAAATATCTGATTAAGTTCAATTCAACAAATACCAAGTCCCAAATCCTAAAGCACCGGCTAACTAAAAGCATCAGGACTAATTAACTAAACAAATTATTTTATTCTGGAAATCACCATTAATAAGGCTATATTCTCAAAGCACAAGCAAATGTACTCGATCACATGCTTTAGTGAAGTGAAGTAAGGTAAAGACATCATAGTAACAAAGCCTGAGATGTTATTCTTGCCTAACAGGCTACAATGAACAAAACAATCACTTATTGTGGTTAACCATCAATGTATTGACATTTGACAGCAAGCTCCTTAGCTTCCTTTTACTATTAAAAATAAAAAGACAACAACAAACCTTTTCCCACTAGGTGGGGTCAGCCACATGGATCAAACAATATCACTGTATTCTGCCGTAAACCATGTCCTCAGAAAGGTCATTTAAATCTAAGTCCTTTTTAATGTATTAAAAATAAAAAGAAATAAAATATATATATTGACAGCAAGTGAACTACTTCTGCATGGGAAACAAAATCAGATATGTCCTGTTTACTATATAATTCCGTAATTGAAAAGGTTGGCAATATCCAAATGAACTAACAAGCTGAAGAAGCAAGAGAAAGAGAATGCACAACTGCATCCAAACGCATCAGAAGCAAAAGTTAAAAAAAAATTGGATTGGATAGTCAACTAAATAACAGCACCAAAATGACGAGCAGCCAAATTTTGCTTTATTCTTTTTTTGGTTTATTTCCAGTTTACCTTATATGTGTATGAGGCATTCCAATATGCTTGGTGCTATAATTTTTATAAGCCCGAACCCTCCCATTGCTTTGTAGAAGACTTTCTGCAGAATCCATGGAAAAGAAAAAAAAAGAGAGAAAAAGAAAAATCAAAACGTACAGCAAATCAAAAGAAACACCTCTCACTATTTGCTATGAAAAATCTGCATCCATATGCTTAATGTGTCTTCCCTTGCAAGTTGCAGCAGACAACATGCACAGGTTACTCTCTATTTTATATCTCTATCCCATCCTGGATACTTTGTAATGATAATATTCTCCTATAGGATAAGAGTATATCATGGGTTAACTCTAATACTCAATCAAAATAGAGGAGGAAAAGAATTCTTAAAGTGCTCATTTTTTGTATCTACTATCTAGGATGAATTATTCAACACCATGGAAAATGTGGTAAGGATGTCTCCAACAAAAGTTAAGGTCAACTGAATAATAGAGAGACTGCTTTTTATATTATTGAAAAAATACCTCCAAGACTCCATGATAAGCTTTATAATACTTTCATAAACCCCCACTATACTTAATTAATAATATCACAGAATGTGGGCTATTAAGAATACAGATGTCCAGAAGGTAGCAGAAAAAAAAATATTGAAGCAGATGGCCAACTGACACTTTTTTATCATCAAATAAAAATGTTAGAAACTTAAGTCTAGGGTAAGGGTAGGTTCCCTTGAAGATGGGATGGGTGGACAATATCAGGAAGATCAATGATGACTTTGGGGGGGGGGGGGGGGGGGATATGGCAGTGAATACATTGGAGAAAAACACAACACTAGATAAGAAAGAAAAGTGGTAGAGATTAGAGAATGCCTATAAAGAACAACAACTGATTCTGATTTAGTATTCAGATAGCTGAACGCAAGAGTTTCCTATCAAGACTTCTTGCCAAAGTTAATGTAGCTTTTTTAGACTGTACCAATGACTTGCCAACCCAAAATCAAAACAAAAAAACAAAAAAAGAAAGCACATTTGCCATTGAAGGATATCCCATGATGCTTTTCTTTTTAGGAAGACATTTGATCGACATGAACCCAACTCCCACAGTGCATGTATAAACCAGAGAAATAATTATCAATTTATCACCTTTCCAAACCTGGAAAGACTCCTCGTTGACAGACGAACCAGCCACATTCTTTATAACCTCATCTAGTATGCTGAGTGGAGATATTTTTATTTCCTGTATAATGCTGTATATTGGTCTTCCATTCTCTAGGTATATATGATTATTTGGATGTCTAGTCTTGGCACCAGCATGCTGCTCGAACTCATAGGCACTAAGCACCTGAGCATATCATGAAATCAGCTTTTTTAATAAGCACCGAACAAAAACTCCAATCATAATGAGAGATAATGCGCATATATTACTCTGGAGTAATTGCACACTGAACAGCCACACAAATATCCGCCACCATCAATAATCCCAGGTAGCTCAACCTGACAACAACTTCAAAATGTAAGAAGAAACCCAGAATAAGTGTACAAAAAAAGACAATGATTCACGCTTTACCTTTCCCGGGTTGTAAATATATTTCACTATAGCTCCATCAAGGATACCGGTTGATAACAGCTTTTTGACATTTGTAGGATAGCAGTTGGGGACTACCTTCTTTGACATTTTCAATTCCATATTGCGAGTGTACAAGTCCAAATCTCCATTTGGAACATATCCCATTCCGCACGGGCTTTCTAACATCCCACTATTACAATCACCCTTTGCCAAATACACTTCATCACCCCCATGAAAGCCATAGGGATTGCCATCAGTAAAGTAAGCAGGTGGCTGGTAACCATAGTCCTCCTTCTTCTTACTGAACTTAAAAGTAATCTTTCTGATCCCAGATGAACTAGCATGCTTGGGGATTTCCAGCACAACACAGGACGTCATTGCTGCACTACTCGTGTCCTTATCATTCTGAGAAGTATTGTTATTATTATTCTGAACACCCGCTTCATCACTCAAGGTCTCATCAGAACTTGAATTCTCCAAACAAGTAAACGTTAGTTCCCCACACTCTGCCTGGTTAGTCACATTCGCCGATTCAGTCGGTTGGCTACTGATATCTTGAAAAGTTAACGCATTCTCTGTTGCAGAAGTGTTGGGATTGGAAACCTCGGAGCGCACTTCGTCATTGGAAGCTTCTTTCGCTTGTTTCTTATTCGGAGATTGGTCAGGCTCAGTATCAATTATATCAGCAACGCATTGGTGGTAATCACGCTTCAGTTCTGTTCCTGATTCCTCATTGTTTTCCCTCCTTCCATCTTCTAATGCTTGCACACAAACCGCTTCTTCTCCCATCAAAATCGAAGAACAAAGCCTCTGTGAATCCAAACGTTGTTACTACCAGAAAAGCAAAACTACCGCACAGCATTCACGAAGAAACTGATGACGGAGTTGAATTTTCGTTCGAGTGAACTCGAGATTCGTATCGAATTAACGCCTGAGCATAGAATCCAAAATTAGAAACAGAGTTTTTCATCAATTCACAACTTTGCACACTGTAAAACACTAAAATAGAATGAAAAACAACGAGAAATAGTCAAGAATTCAAGAATTCAATCTACGCGTCCAAAAGAAGTTCCTAAATGAGCGTTTGAATCAATAATAACCGCTGAACCGTTAATTCAATCTGCAGAGAAAAAAAAAAAAAAAAAAAAGAGTAAAACAACAACAATAACAAACCTACCTTAGACCATACAGCAATCAAAAATCCAAAAAAAAAAAATTCAAATCGAAAGAACGTTCAATCCCTAAAAATTCAACAAAATCAGCTCCAACCGCTTTAAATCGAGTTTTAAAGAAACAGATCTGAGATTCGTGAAGAGCAGTGAACTCTGCACTGGACGAGATTCGAAACAGGGAAAGTGGATTTGCGAGAGTTAGGGTTTGGTTTTGGATGGAGGGAACAGAGCGAAAGCTGAGGGCGGTAACGAACTGAAGCGAAAAGCTTGGTTCGCGGTTGAGATTTCAACTTTTTGGAAGGCACAGAGCAGAAGAGAGGCGATGAGTTTCGTAAAATGAAACTGTCCGAATAATAATAATAATAAAATAAAATTAAAGTGTCGTCACGACTCACGATCTTTTTACGAAGGAACGAGAAGACAAATGGATAAACGTGATGGGACCCAATGGGAGTTGGGCCTGTTATGCTTGGCGACGTGGCAAGACTAGGCTCCACCGGCAGCCACCCTGAGCCGTTTTTTCATGAAGTGTCGTGCAAGTTACACGTGTAAGGAAGGGTTATAAGCAAAGTATATTTGAGTATTTTTGAATCGGGTTGTGTAGTGGGGATTGGGTTGAGTTCGCTTATAAAAAAAGTATACATCTCGTTCTCGGTCGCACTGGGCCCAAATTAACACTCTTTCAGTTTTTTTATTTTTTATTTTAAAACTATTTTATTTTAATTTATTTATCATTTGAAAGTTCTAGAGATGTATTAATTAATTTTTTATTATTGTTTTTTTCACTAAATTTAATAATTACACATATTAATTAATTTCTACAATTTTCAACACATATTTAATAGAGTGAAAAAAATAATTCAATTATATCAATCTATATTTTACTTAATTTGAAGTTATTTAATAATATCATTGATTTTTATGCAAAAATCTTAATAACCAGATAAAAAAATAAATAGAGGGAATAAAAATAAATACATTTATATACATATATATATATATATGCTATTATATATTATATATTGTATATTTATCATAAAGTTAACTAACTTGACTTAAGTTCAAGAAATATAATTAATAATTCTTTAAACAATTTAAAATTTAAGTTAATATTTTCATCTATCGTGTTGGCCCAAATTAATAAAAATAAAAACATCTATATCTACACTTATAGTTTTATTAACGAGTGTTCTTAAAAATAAATTATTTTGTTATCAATAAATAATATATTTTACACTTCATTAAATTATCTTAATTAATTAAAATATTAAATTCTTTTAATATTTTTAAAGTATTAAATACTTTTACTTTTTGTTTAATCATTTTTATTTTCGATTCATTAATGTGTCACAAAAACACACATTAACAAAACACACAAAAATATATATAGAGTAAATACACAAATTGATTCTTAAATTATATATATTGTGTATATTTGGTATCTAAAAATGTGTATGTGCACAATTAAGCCTTTGAATCTGTAGAATGGCTCACACATTAATCTTTCTGTCAGTTGATGTTGCGTAGCTCTAATGGATGTACTAATATGTCACGTTAAGTACACATGTAGCATTTTAGTCTCCATTAATGATGCTGAGATGACATGTTAATAGTGGGAGAGTGATGAGGGAGCAAAATGACGTTGTTTTCCCCTCTAAAACCCCAAAACACTTTCGTTTGATTATGGACCAAATTGTGTCTGAGTGCCTGAAATTATTCACCCATAAAACAAAATTGTTTTCCCCCATAACCCTAACTACTCAAAACTTCCCCCTATTTTCCCCCAAAAGCCTTTCTCGTTTCCCTCAAATTCCCTCCATTTTCAAGGTGTTGTCTCCCATTAATTAGATATCAAAGTTGTTCGAGTGGTCCCCTCTCCATCATCTCATTGTTGAAGATTCGTGAAACTTGAGATTTTCGGGGTTGTGAAGATTCTTGTTAGTTAAGGTGAGTGTTCCCCTTTATTTTTGTCCTATGATGTTGTCTCCACTGAGATTTGTCTTTGTTTATGTATGCATGTGGGGTTGTTACTATTCTTGTCGATTAGTGATGAGGTTATATGTGTATTACTTCATTGTGATTGTTGCTTTGTTTGTGTATGCATGTTGGGTTGCTCCTGTTTTGCTGCTTATTTGTTATATGTGTTCATATTTCTAAGATTTTAAAACAAATCAGTAGAGAGTGGAAGTGATATGCTCTAAACTTGTAAAAGAGAACATATCTAATAGTCTTTGAAAAATATTGAAAGAAAGAATGAATTGTTATTAACCATGTATTGACAAGTGTTTGAAAGCACTGCATTAATAATAATCTTGTCCATAGATGGGTAGACAATAAATTCCTAGGTTGGAGAGTCGTAAAATGTAGAGGACACTCAATAAACAAGTTGTGTATGTATAAATCCCTATGATTGATACATGATAACTATATAGAAACTTGTGATGAATGTCATTATCCTTTCTTTGTTTTACTGTGGTATGGTCCCTGATAGTAAGGGTTCACTGTTAGTAAGTGTGGTTGATGTGAGTTTAGGGAGTTGATAGGGTATGGTAAGAGTGTAGTAAGTGTTTTGTATTGATGCAAAAATCATGATTGAGTAGTCCCTTATTTGTTAGCCTAATTCAATTCGTTCCATATATAATGTGCAGCAAGATACATGGTAAAGGAAAATGGGTGAATAAGGTTTTTGTTGTCATTGACATTAAGAGTGAAGAGAAACAACATTATGTGGAGGTTAGCAATCATGGTGATTATGACATAGGTGAAAAGGAAAGGTTTAGCAGTGATGATCATGACAGTGGTGAAGATGAAGTGTACAAATCATGCCCTCTTGAATAAGATGATGATGAAGACTTATTGAAGCAATATACTGATGTTGGTATAGAAGATGAGGAAATGTTGGGTCAAAGAGATGAACGGATTATGGTTGAAGAAAAAAGATGAAGGAGTAGAAGAAAACGAAATACTCAACCTATATACATTGTAGAGGCTAACATCCAAAGTGAATCAGCTGAAGTGTAGGAGGTTGAGACAGATTCTGATGACAATTATATATTTGAGGAATTGAGGAGTCTGACTGATTTTGATGAGAATGGAGACACATTTGCAACCACCAAGTATCCAATGTTTAATGACAATGCAAAGTTTAGAGATGTTTGTGTGGAGTTGGGTATGATGTTTCCTACATTGAGGCCTTCAAGTTGGCTATGAGGAACTACAATATACACTTGGGAAGAGAGATCAAATTCAATATGTGGTGAAGATGGTCACAATGCTGCAGGGTGCAAGAAGTATAAAAGAACAAGTGCAGCTACAAATGAAGAGGCTCATAATGAGGATGTTATTATTGGTGATGCATGTAATGCTACATTTGATGCTTGGTGTGCAACATAGAGTTACATGTCTGAAACTTAAGTGTTTGCTCCCCAATCTTCTCAGGAAGTTTCTTAGGAAGCTTCCCTGCCTATTTCCTTGCCATCTTCTTAGTAAGCTTCCCAGCAATTTGCACAACCATATGCCCCACAAGCATCCTAACCATCTGGCCCACAATCAATCCAAAAAGGCAAAAGGAAATCTTTAGTAACTATATTGTATAATGATTATTTTTTACCAATTAACATCTAACACTTTTTAAATTTTACTTATATTTATGTGTTTCTAGTCTACTATAAAGGGACACAAACCAGCAAATCAGATCAAGCATCCAAAAATAATTGGTCCTACAGCAATATTTGCAGCAATCACATTTAGGCCTATAGGAAGCCCACCACCAACAATATATGGGCCTACAACAATCTCACCAGGGCCTATAACAAGAGCAGATGCAAGGAGAATTGGACTTGCAGCAAGCCTACCACCAATTGTATCTGGACCTGCAACATGCTCACTTGTTCCTACAACAATAGTAGGTGCAAGGAGAAACTCATCTGCAGCAACCTTATTCCTATCCAAAGTTGGACCTGCAGTAAGATCACCTGGGCCTACATCAAACCCACCATCAAGAAATAGGATAAAGCTACCCACAATGAGGCCTGTAGCACCCCATATGCACCAAATATGATAGTTATATGGTTTTATTAGTTATTTTAGAACTACTAGTACTTATTCAAGGAATCCTAATTGAACCAATTTGCAGCTTTGTATTCAGTTCTATTTATATCATCAAATGAATTATGTTATAGTATTATGAGCAACTTTATATTTACAACTTTGCAAGTTTATAATTGCTTTGTTTTACACTTTGGACTTAGTAGACATAATGGTTTTTTTTTTCTGTTTCAACAATTGTACAAGTTTTGTAAATTTTTTAGCTTTGTATCTTTGTGTTATTCATACCTTTGTCAATTATGACCATGGTAATTTCTTTACTTGTTTCAATTTAATATCTCTTGGTGTTATCATGCTCTAAACTAAGTAATATTGAAGTTTGGTGTATAAACATGTCATTTCATTGCTTAAACCAAATATTACAAAACATAACTATGGGGGCTAATACATTTCACTCTTCCTACAAAACACAACACATAGTAACTCCCCATGGACAACACACTACTTGACTATTTCTTTACAACTAACAAGTAAAATAGCAACCACTACCTTGACAAATCCAAAACCAATTTTCAAATTTAACATTAGATTATCATAATCCCCTAATTATTTCTTCAATTTTCTTATTACTCTCTTATGTTTCTCCACTTTTGATTTTAGATTATCTTCTTTAGCCTTTTGCTTCACCACTTCTGATTTCAGCATCTTTGCTTTAGCCTTTATCTTATCCACTTCTACTTTATGCTTATGGACTTCAACTTCTAGTGCAAGTTTTTCTTCATCTATTGCTGGAGTAGATGAGGATACTTCATCAACCCATTCAAAATAGCCATAATCCAAGTCTTTTCTCTACACACAAAAACACACATTATGTTCAAGCATTATGCTTTATCAATCAATGATGCATTATGCCAGTAAAGAGCTTATCCTAAAAAATAGACACCTTCAATACCACCTACCTTTATTCTTTTCATTCTTGCTTTGAATTTTTCTTAACCTCCTCCCACAGTCACAAAGGTACAATGCTATGATTTTCTCATTGAAACTGCACCCATTTATTGTAAACATCACCAGTGTCTTTATCACTATAGGGAGCTTTGGGAAATTAAGAAGCTTGGGGATATGAGGTAAATTTGGTATATTAGGGACTTAAGGTTCAACTACCCTATTACTCCCCGTTTCAAAAATTATTGTTAGAGAAGAAGGTTAAAACAAGTGCGTTTTGGGGGTGGGGAATTCCAGGCTCTTAGACACAATTTGGTCCTTAATCAAACGACTGTGTTTTGGGGTTTTAGAGGGGAAAATGATGTTGTTTTACTCCCTCATCACTCTCCCAATGTTAACATGTCATCTCAACGCTACTAACGGAGACTAACGTGTCACATGTGCACTCAACGTGATACATCAACAAGTCCATTAGAACCCCGCAACAACAACTGATGGAAGGATTAATGTGTGAGTTATTTTACAAATTCAGGAGCTTAATTGTGAACACGTACATTTTTATGGACCAAATGCATACAATCTCTATGTGTGTGTGTGTGTGTGTGTGTGTGTGTGTGTGTGTGTGTGTAGGAAAACTTCAAAAAAAAATCATTGTACTATACGTGATGTGCACTATGGTCATGTTACTTTAAAAATGTACAAAATGAGTCTGTTACTTTACAATTTGTGCAGAGTACTACAAAATGGTAACAGACGTTAGTTTTTTTTTATAGAAATGTGCACGTGCAGTGCACATGTATGTCTCAAGTGTATTTTGTCAAAGCTGTCTAATTTCTGATGAGGATAATTTGGGGATGGTTTTTCTTATTTTTGAATTTCCCAATTCCCTCTATCCTAATTTCGCCCTTAAACATTATCTTAATTTCCCAATTCCCTCAGTTCCTTAATTCTACAAATTATTTTAGGATTTAGGGCTTGAAATTTTAGGATTTGATTCGGTTGCAAAAGTTGGGGTTTGAATGGATTTCACACCGTTGTGGAGCTTAGTCATCTGTCATTAAATGACAAATCTATCTCTCTCGGCTCGCTGCAAATCGACATAAAAGTGGCATTTTTTTCCCTTGAACCATCATGAGCTTCCTCCGTTCTTGTTGTTGGTTCATTTTCACGTGAAATCTAGCAAGATTGATGGTTGTTTCAACAAAATTAGCTCCAACCGCTTTAAATTGAGTTTTAAAGAAATAGTTCTAAGATTAGTGAATAGTAGTGAACTCTGGTAGGGATGACAAAAATCCAAGGGGATCAAGGATCCCTGCGTGGACCGCCTCGAATGGGGCCTTGAATGTGAGGTTTTTTTCCCTACGGGGATGAGGGTAGGGGAAAAAATTCTCCCGTCGTATGTTCGGGGATAGGGATCATACTCCCTACTGCCCTGTAGATTCCCGACCCCATTAAATTACTATAATGGCCTTCATTATATATATATATTTATTTATTATTATATAAATATATTCTTATATAAATAAATATATACATTTTAGTAATTTCACCTTTTATTAATTATTATATTTATTTAAAATTAAAAAAATAAAATAATATAAATGATATTATTTTACCAAATTAACCCTTCCCTTACCCAATTATCCAACAGTTCTACACTAAGACTCCAAGTCCAACCGAGTAACCTTTGTCCTGTGTCACTTCAGCACTCAGTTAGTCAGTTCAGCAGAGGCTGCAGAGCAGCAAGCCCCCCCTCCCTCCCCCTTTCCCAAATATTCCCAAATATTTCCCCATTTGAATTCATATTCTAATTATTCTCTCTCTCACAGTCTCACATACACACAGTTACACGACTCACACTCTCACTCCAACTCAATTCATATTCTCAAATCTCTCTCTCACTAAGTCACTGTCTGTCTCGTAGTCTCACACAGCATGGAGCACGCAAACGTAGCCAGCCCAACGTCCACTCCATCAAGGCACTGAGCCACAACCTACGCACGTCTACCGTAAGCCTGCAGTGCCGCTCCTCTCCGTATCACACACATCTACCGCAAGCCTACAACGCTGCTCCTCTCTATGTCATGCACGTCTATCGCAAGCCCGCAGTGTCGTTCCTCTCCGTTGTGCAGCGCCGTTCAACCGTGTTGTGCCATCATTCCATCTCAGAACCCAGATCTGAGATCTCAGCCATTATCGTGATACCAATTCGTCGTCGTACAACTGCCACTCACTAGCAGGACTACTCCGGTTGTACTCTGTCGTCGCTCGCACCACCGCCGACGTCAACCACAACAGCGGCACCCAATCCCTAATGTGAGTTAGGGTTTATTTTTCGTCTTCTTCTCTCTAGATCTGCTACCATTTCGAAATTTGTTCTCATTCTTTATTTATCTTTCTTGGAGTTTCGGTTTATGATCTTAGTGATGTCCATTTCTATTTTTGAACTTTTTTGTGTGTAAAGAATTGATTTTTTGACAAATGTGTGTTTTTTTGTGATTTGGGGGTTTCTCCTTTTTTCATAGATTTGTGATTGTGAATTTTGAAGATGATTTTTTTTGTTCATATTCTGGTCATTGATTTCCACTAACATTTTAGTTGATGCTTGGAAAAGATAAATATCAGTTTTGTATTGGATTTACAATATTAGGTTCTTACTCATGCTTGAATTTATTCAATGTGTTAGGTTATGTGAAAAAATCCATTATATTTGCAATGTTTGTGAGCAATTTTAGCATTATCTTCAGCTTTTTTGGTTATGTTTTTTGTAATCTTTTGTTTTTTTTTCTTCATAGATGTTGAACAATGGACTTCTTTCTAGTAGTTCATTGATGAATAATGTAACCTTTTGTTTGTTTTTACACGTTAACTAACTAATGTGTTTTGTTGTCATCCTAAACTTCAGTCCATGTAATTGGTGCAATCCATGTTAACCTTTTGTTTACTTTTACATGTTAATCTTTTGTTTATTTTTATGACATGTTGTACTTATTTTATATGCAGAATGACTGGTGGAAGAGAATGAACAAAATCAATAGGCTGAGGCTCTTCCTCCTAATGAAACATGTGAGACAAATTTGGAAACACAAGATGTCAACGAGCAGTCAAGTCCTAATAAAAGAGGACTAACTTCAGAAGCTTAGGCACACTTTAGAAGGGAGAAAATAGATAACAAGTGGAAGACAATATGCAAATATTGTGAGAATAAGGTTGGTGGTAACACTAGATAAGGTACTAAACACTTACATAACCACATTAGGACTTGTAAGCTTCAGACTGTGAGGGGCCCAAAATAAGCAATACTTAAAACTTTGACATAATCATCAAGTTCAATAGGAGATAGGGGTGAATCACTGATAGTTGGTAACTACTCATTTAATCAAGATGTTGCAAGGACGAAACTTGTAAGAATGATTGTATTGCATGAATATCCTCTCACTATGGTTGATCATATCGATTTTAGAAGGTTTTGTGGTGCTCTTCAACCTTTGTTCAAAGTAGTTTCTCGTAATACAATAAAGAATGATATACTGAAGATGTATGAGAGCGAGAAGACTAAGACTATGAAGCAACTTGAAAGAAATTCAAGCCGCATTGCAATAACTACTGATATGTGGACTGCAACCAATCAAAACAAAGTGTACATGTCTATTACAACTCATTTCATTGATGACAATTGGACTATGCAAAGTCAGATTGTGAGGTAACAACTTAATTACTTTGTTTTACATTTGTCTTTTGCTACTTAATAGTTGCATGTGATATTTATAATTACTTGTTTTAGGTTCATTTATATGCCTACACCATATACTGTTGAGGTTCTTTGTGATGTTTTGGTTGACTGTTTATTTGATTGGAATTTGGATAGAAAGTTGTCAATCTTAACTGTTGACAATTGTAGCACTAATGATGCAATGGTTGACCGTATTTTTTATGAGATTTCAATTTCTTCTTTTGTTTTGGGAAGGAACTTGTTCCATATACGTTGTTATGCTGATGTACTTAATTTAATTGTGAAATAAGGAATGCTAACAATTTATAGCTCTATTGAAAAGATTAGGGATAGTGTTGCTTATTGGGTTACAACACAAAAAAGAGGGAAGAGAAATTTGTTGAAATTTGTTGACAATTGAACATTGCTTATTCAAAGAAGCTTGCACTTGATTGTAGAACTAGATGGAACTCCACATTTTTAATACTTGTTTTTGCATTACCACACCAAGAAGTTTTTAAACATTTAAAACAATGTGAGTCTCAATTTAAGTGTTTGCCAAGTGATGATGACTGGGAAATGGCTTCTGAAATTTGTGAAAAGTTAGAAATATTTTATAGTGTGATTGAGTTGTTCTCTGGTACTCAATATCTAACTTCAAATATCTATTTTTCAAAAGTGTGTGAAATTAAATTGTCATTGAATGAGTGGCTGCATTCTTCTAGTAACATTATCCAAATGATGGCTTCAAGTATATATGACAAGTTTGATAAGTATTAGGGCATGATTAATAGGGTAATGGCAATAGGGACTGTTTTGGACCCTAGATATAAAATAAAGTTGTTGTATTATTTCTTCCCTCTTATGTATGTAAATGAAAGCACTAATGAATTGCACAAGGTGAAAAAATTACTTGAAGATTTGGTTGATGAATATCAAGCTAAGGATAGGAGGAGTGTTCCAACTAGTAGTGATTCTACTATGTCTTCAACTTTGATGGAAGTTGGTCCTGTTGCAAAGAAAGCAAAGTGGAGAAGCAACTATTTTCAATATGTGCAAAAATTGCTTCAGATAGCACTTTCAAGTCATAATTAGATTGCTACTTAGAGGAGCTTGTCTTGCTTGGTAAATCAAATGAAGATGTGTTTGACATATTGGCTTATTGGAAAAATATTGAAGTGAAATATCCAACTTTACAAAGAATTGCAAGAGATTTTTTTAGCCATTCATATCTTGACAGTTGCATCAGAGTCTACCTTTAACATCGGTGGTCACTTTCTTAGTCCTCATCGGAGTAGGCTAACTGTGGAAATAGTAGAGACATTAATGTGTTCTCAAGATTGGTTACGCAATGCAATGGAAGGTAATATATATATATATATATATATTGTTTAATTTTTCTTCTTTACATAGTTAATTTGATTTTGTAATTTTTAGGTTCTACCAGAAAAATAAGTCAATGTTGCATATTCAATGAAGACAAAGATGTTGATGAATGATGATATTGATGGATGAAAAGAATGAAGACTTATTGATGGATGGCGCAAGTAAGAGTTGAAGAAGTTGTAAACTTATGTTTTTTGAACTTGTATGATTTTGGGGTGTAACTTGAAGTTGCAATGTAGCTTGGTTGTGTAAACTTATGTTTAGGACTTTGCGTTCTTATGTTTAGGCTTTGTATTATGTAGTTATGCTTTTTTATTTTAGAATATTGAATCTGTTGAACACTTGAATTTGATATTGTAGATGTAATATAGTGCTTTTACCTTCCTTTTTCCTATTTTTTTTTACATTGCGGGGAATCCCCACGGGTATTTGTGGGGATTCGGAGAACGGGGATAGGGAAAAAAATTCTCCCGTGTCGGGAATTGGGGACAGGGACGGGAGGTTAATCAGTTGGCGGGGACAGGGAGCAGGGAGGTACTCCCCGCCCCCGTCTCGCGTTGGTGCCATCCCTAAACTCTAGACTGGACGAGATTCGGAACAGGGAAATTGGACTTGCGAGGGTTAATGTTTGGTTTTGGATGGAGGGAACAAAGCGAAAGCTGAGGGTAGCAATGAACTAAAGGGAAAAGCTTGGTTCGCGGTTAAGATTTTAACTTTTGGGAAGGCACAAAGCATAAGAGAAGCGATGAGTTTCGTAAAATGAAACTATGTGAATAATAATAACAATAATAATAATAATAATAATAATAATAATAATAATAATAATAATAATAATAATAATAATAATAAATTAAAGTGTCATCACGACTCACGATCTTTTTAGGAAGGGACGATAAGACAAATGGATAAACGTGATGGGACCCAATGGGATTTGGGCATGTTACGTTTGGCGACGTGGCAAGACCAAGCTCCAACGGCAGCCACCTTGAGTCGTTTTTTCATGAAGTGACGTGCAAGTTACACGTGTAAGGAAGGGTTATAAGCAAAGTATATTTAGGTATTTTTGAATCGGGTTGTGTTGTGTGGATTAAGTTGGGTTCACTTATAAAAGAAGCACACATCTCGTTCTTGGGCTGCGCAAATATCGCACTGGGCCTAAATTAATACTCTCTCAGTTTTTTTTAGCTTTTAAAAAAAACTATTTTATTCTAATTTATTTATCATTTGAAAGTTTTAGAGAAGTATTAATTAATTTTTTTAATTTTATTTTATCATTTATTTTTTTTACTAAATTTAATAACTACATATATTAATTAACTTCTACAATTTTTAACACATATTTAATAGAGTGAGAAAAAATAATTCAGTCATATCAATCTATATATCACTTAATTTAAAGTTATTTAATGATATCCTTAATTTTTATGCAAAAATCTTAATAAACAAATAAAAGATAAATAAAAAGATATAATATATATATATATATATATATATATATGTGTGTGTGTGTGTGTGTGTGTGTGTGTGTGTGTGTGTGTGTTATTATATATTATATATTGTATATTTATCATAAAGTTAATTAACTTGACTTGAGTTCAATAAATATAATTAATAATTCTTTAAATAATTTAAAATTTAAGTTAATATTTTCATCCATCGCATTGGGCCCAAATTAATAAAAATAAAAACATCCATATCTATACTTATAGTTTTATTAACGTGTGTTCCTAAAAATAAATTTTTTTGTTATCAATAAATAATATATTTTACACTTCATTAAATTATCTTAATTAATTAAAATATTAGATTTTTTAATATTTTTAAAGTATTAAATACTTTTACTTTTTGTTTAATAATTTTAATTTTGATTTATTAATATGTGCCACAAAAACACGCATTAACAAAACACACACAAATATATATAGAGTAAATACACAAATTAGTCCTTAAATTATATAGATTATGTGCATTTAGTCCCTAAAAATGTGCATGTGGACAATTAAGACTCTAAATTTGTAAAATGACTCACACATTAATCTTTCCATTGGTTGATGTTGTGGAGCTCTGACGAATGTGCTAATGTGTCACGTTAAGTACACATGTGATACTTTAGTCTTCATTAGTGGCACTGAGGTGACATGTTAACAATGGGAGAATGATGAGAAAGGAAAAATTTAAAGAATAATATATTTGTATCTAATTATATAAAAAAAATACATATGTACATCCTTATATATTTGTAATGTGGATAAATATGTCATTTTACATATTGATATATGTTTTTCTATTTTTTTTACACAACTTTCATTTTCTTTCTATCTATTTTCTCTTCATCCAAACATATGGATAGAAAATACACTTTTCTTTTCATTTTCTTTTCCCTATTTTCTTTCCTCCCATTTTCTTTCTTTCTATATTCTCTTCTCATCCAAACAATTCATTAGGAATTTTCTGGTATGTCTCACAATGCATACAACTAAGTTTTGTTTGCAAGGCCTGTAATTTTTTTTCTAGAACAAGAAAAAAACATCTCCAAGCAAGTCACCCCTACAATCATTTGTCATAAGCATAGCAAAAGATTTGCCACATTCCCATTTCATTCACTATATCACTAATGACCAACATTATTTCTCTAAAGGATGAGCTTTCGCTTGCTAAAACCCTTTCATTCTTCTTCTTTGTCTTTGTTTTCTACTAACAAAAATATAATCTTCAATAAGCCTAAAATTCTCATCTTTGAACCCTTCTCATAGTTTCTCACTTTCACTTTGGCACATTAATGCCGCCAAACCCAATTTCAAAACCCCATAAATTTTTTGGTGTAAAGTTCCCAAAATGTAACTTAATGCCTTGACTTGAAGATCCACCAAAAGTTATTTTTTAGATCATGAGTGTGAGTTCTATCAACCTTTATATCATCTTATCATCAATGGTAAGACCTGTGTTTTTCTCAACTAATGGTTCATCTTCAAAATCAAAGAAACTCCAAAACTCAGGTTTATACCATACATAAAATCCTTACTTTAAGTAGCAGGAGATTGAAGGTGACCCTTCGTATGTGACCAGGTTCTAGAGGGAATGATGAAGAACACATGTAATTTAAGCATTGGCTATTATGAGTCTAGTTTAACGGGGGTTTTGATCATGGATCTTATACTTCACACAGTCGTTGTCAATTCTATAAACTACGATTCATGGTGAATGCTATACATGGCAGTATAATTATCATTAGATTTTATAATATGTAGATATTTATAATTTTAAATTATATTTTGAATGGTGGATATGCTACTATAATTAGCAATGGCAATGATTTTGATTATAATAAACAAGGAAGAAATATGCCAAATATCAAGTCTCAAGAACTTTCAAGATTAGTTAATAGGATTTAGATCATTTGTAAAGGTAAAAAAGAATCACACTAGACTTATATAACAATTTTACATATATATTTCATCGAACCTAACCCTTAATGAAAAATCATGTTTTGAGATGCTAAAAATGTTTTAACAACCAAGCATAAATGAGTTTAAATGGTTTTGAAAACTTTGGACAATAATGGCTTCTTCTTTATAAATTTATAAGCCAAATAATAGATTGAGCCCTTGGTATAATCGTTTATTGGCATAATCGATTATTTGAGTCTAACAGAATGTTCTTTATCTTTTTGTCTAGTAAATAATCGATTATTAGCTTCTCATAATCAATTATTTGACTTAAATAAAAAGTCATGGTTTTGGATCTTATAAGCCATAATCAATTATGGGCTTACCGTAATTGATTATTGAGTTAAGTCAGGATGTTCAAATTCCTGTTCCTCACACAAATTATCTATTATTTGACTCTTCTTAAATACGCACCTAAAGTTTTAAAATGGTCCATAATTGATTATTGAAACTTTTCAGACACTTAAGTTTCATATTTTTTTTTTGCAAATAATCGATTATTTGGGTTTCTAAAATTTAAAATAATGGCTAGTTTCTTGCATTTAATACTCCCAACCACACCTAACGACTCTATTAACTCATGAGCTTTAAATGTAAGGCTTCCAAGACTTAAACTTAGTTGAAAAACAATATGAAAAATCATTCTTGATCATTCATTGTGAGTCCTATCATCTTCTTCTTATAAACCTCTATTTTGAGCTATAGTTGAAAAATAATATGAAAAATCATTATTGATCATTCATTGAGAGTTCTATCATCTTCTTCTTATAAACTTCTGATTTGAGTTATAGTGTGTGATTCCTTGATACCTTTTAGACTTCAATTTGTATTATCTACTCTTGTGAGAGCTTCTACTTATTCTTTTCATCTTGAAATCTTTGTAAGAGGATGATATATTTCTCAATAGAGAAAAAAGGGTGACGTATTCTAAGAGTGTTGTGGGTGTCTTTGGTGTAAAGGTTGCAAGCACATGTTGAAACTTGAATATTAGTGAAAAATCTCAGGTATATCACTTGAAGACCGGACGTAAGTCACAATAAGTGACTAAACTAATATAAAATTGATGTTTGCACTCGCTCTTCCCCATCTCTTTTACATTTGAACATTTTACAACTTTGTGCTCTCTTGAATACTTTAATTTCTTGTTGTTATTTGATAAAACTTTTGTGAGAAATCATCATCCTCATCTATATATTAAATTCTTGAAATTAATCAACAAAAATTAATAAACAAGTGTTTCACAAAAAGTTTACGAAAATCTTTTACAAATTCAATTCACTCCTTCTTAAATTTGAAACTACTTGGTAACAACTACCATGTATAGAGTTAACGATAAACCCAAGTTTATATTAAGACTAATATTTCAATATAGTTAATTGGCATTTTCCCTTCCCATTCTCAATGGCTTTTATGTTGCGTAAATAGTTCAAGTTGAAGCCTGTGTGCTTCTCTTCATCTATGTCCAATGAAAATAAAGAGGTTCGATAATGGATGTTCAAGAATGCTAAGGTTTTTGGGCATGGCAGTGATTGTTTCTATTATGGCATGGATGGATCAAAACACTCATTGGTCAAGGATGCTCAATCAAATGCTTATCATTAGGCCAGAAGTTATATATCTATTAGTCAAGGCGTAATTCTTTCTTCTTAAGTCCATCAACAAGCAACACAATTCAATATGTCGTCGACCTTACTTGGGTCTTGCTAAGGTAGGATGCTAGCCCACAACTAATAATCCCCCTCCTAGCACCTATGATCCCTCATTTCATGCCTTTTCGAGAATTGAGCATCCAGTTCAAGCTGACTCTAACCCTATATGGGTCTTACCAAGGCATGATGTTGGCCCACAATCAATTTCCTTTTTCCTAGCACATTCCTTCCACAGTACGTGCTTTTCTAAGAATCAAACCTTTAGTTTAATCTAAGTCTAACTTACATGACCTTGCCAAGATAGATTGTTAGCCTATAACTAACAATCTCCCTCCTAGCACCTACTAGCAGTCCATGCCTTTTCGAGAATTGAACTCATGATATAGGCTCTAATATAACTTATTGGATCAAACACTTATCATTAGACCAAAAATTATAGTTATTAGTCAATACGCAACTTTTTCTTCCTAAACCTATTAATAAGCATCATGGTTTGATCTGACTCTAGTCTTACTTAAGTTTTGCCAAGGCACGATGCTGCTCACGATGCTCAAGATAAAGATAGGAGGAAAGACTAGCCAAATGACATGGCCTAGTTGGTTGACATTCTACATCATCTTTTAACATTATAGATCATTTTTAAATTAACAATTTTAAACTTAAATAGATGGAAGGATGAAAGATATTGGGGATTTCAATGATAAAACTAATCTCTTATAGACTAAATTGATATAGAGTATACATTTCAAGGGTTAAAATAAGATTTTGCTCTTAAATTTATCTTTTCAAACATAAATATGAGATATTCTATCTGTAGTTAAAATTTTATAACTGGATTTTTACAATTTTTTTTTAAAATTAGTTCCTTAAATTTTTCTTATCGTTAGATGTTATAGGAACCTATTCCAACTAACTCAAGGCCCAATCCTCTAAATTAAAACCACCCTTTAAAATCTCACATAGTGGACCCAACCAAATTTCCATAGACACGCTCCACTCGCCATCCTGAAACCTCTAGCCATGATCATCTCGCTTAGCTATTTTCTCTCTAAATCTCCGCATATGGACCTTCTACTTAAGCACACCCAGAAGGTAATACTAGGTATATGTATCTTCTAGCTTAAACACTTTTGCCTTCCTTTTTTCGGGAAACTAATTCGGAAATTGGGAATATTTTTACATGTATCCCATCGTGAGTAGCAAATCTCTAAATTCTTAGGTGACACTCAGGTAACACCCGGCAAGCATATAGGAGTAGAATATAATTAATTTCTTTTTAAACTAAAGGGTTTTAAGTTTAACTACATATTATAGATCATAATAATTTAATTAAAAATTCTTAAACAGTATAGCAACTTATATTTAAATTTAACAAAAAAAATTAATAACAGTGATGTAAAAAAAATGTTAACCTTTGCATTTTAAGTGTAGTATGCATAGCATTATGCTATAAATTAATCTTCAAATTCAATGACTGTTTATGAAAAAGACGTACGCTTCAACTGTTTGTGGTGTCGTGGTGATCAGTGAGTGAGGACATGAATGTTGGTCTAGCGTTGTAATTAAAGGTAATATAAATATGGGTCGCGTTGGATTAACGCAGGGAAAGAATCTCGAGGGACCCAAATCTAAGTAAGTGGCATTACCATGCTCGTTAATCTAACTTCCCTCATTTATGCTTTACAGGAAAATATCAAAATTTCCCACACATAAATGTCAATTGTGAATTGTCAACCACCAACAATATCTATGTCTTCAGATTCAGTCTTTACACTTTACACCAGCCGAACCATAGCCGCCCATCCACCTAATTGCACATTTGCATTCCTTTGCTACAGGCCGTGTGGCTGGCCTGGATGCCACTAACTTTTTTGCTCTTTTAACGAAAATTTAAAGTTATGTCTAAAAATAACTGGATTTTTTTTTTTCAAATATGATCAGATTTATTTATTTTTATTAATAACTCTTTTTTTGCAAATAAACAATAGACAAATAATAAAGATAAAAATAAAAATAAATGAAATTTTAATTATTATAACTAATAAATAGTTTAATTTATCTCAGTTAATAAATTCAACAAAACATTTTTTTGAGTGTTCATAAGTAAAAATTGAAAATGTAAATCTTTTTATTAGTAATAAATGCTAACACTTTGAGAATCAGATATTTTATTTCATTTATTTAAATAATTAAAAAATTAAGTTATTAAAACACCAAATTATTATATAAAAAATAACTACATTTAAATTTAATTTGTATTATCTTATTTATATAAAAAAAGATAAAATAAATATTCTTACAATTATAACATTTTACTTTTTAGAATAATTTGACATAAAGAGACTAAATACCAAGATATTTAGGTTTTAACATTCTTATATAAAGAAATAAATTATTTATTATTATTATTATTATTATTATACACTTAAAAAGTAATGTTACTAAATTTTAAAAGTTACATGTCATTAAAATATATATTCACTTTTAATATTAAAAAAAAACAAAAAAATTTTACACTGATTTTTTTTTATAATTAAGTAATGTTTGAGTTAATTTATATGTATTTTAATTTATTTTTTTTTTGATTTAGTCAAAAATCACATTAAGATTAAAGATTATTCACAAAAACATTCTTTATAACTTGACATTAAAAAATTGATATAATTAGAATTTAAATTATTTAACTATGTGTCACTATACTATTAAAATTATTTAACCATAACTAAATTATATAGTTATCAAAATAAAATCCATCTGATTAAAACACAAATAATATTCAAATAACAAAAACCTCATTTATTCTTTATTCTTTTCTTTAAAAGAGATATGTACATGGTTGTTACTTAAAGAAGAAGCAAAGCCGTTTAGTATGCGCACGAGGCTGCACCAAGCCGACTCAGGCCACGTTGAAATCACAAGTCACATAAAAATGATTTTTATATTCTTATATTAAATAATATTTTTTAATATTTTATTAATATTATTTATTATAAATTTTTTTATTTTTTATTTAATTATATTTTTTAAAAAATATAAATAAAAATACATTCTTAAAAAATATAAAAATAACATTTTTTATAAAAAAATAATTTTATATTTTTTTAAAATATAAATATTATATATATTTTTTAAGAATATATGATTAAAAATAATAATAATAAAAAATATAATAAATTATATTAAATAAAATATAAAAAAATATATACTAATTATGATAATTAAAAATGCAGCCCCGGGCGCCCCACACTACATTTTCAAATTTCAACACGTATTTGTTCGAAACGCGACAGGTGGCACTGTTGCTTGGTCCATTCACAGTTTCGCGAATCGGATTTAAATCTTGATATGAACAGAAGTGTGGGGGAGAAAAATAAATATAAAAATTATAAAAAAAATTTATAAATTATAATTAAATTCTACTGATAAATATTTTTTTCTATTTTTCTTTTTCACATGATCACATAAATTACATGAAAAGATACCGACGGAAACATATACACGCTTTTCACCATGCCACGATATATAAATTCAATTTCTGGCACACAAAACAATTAACAACACTTCTCTTCTCTTTCATTCCCACCTCTCAGAACCCTCGCTCTTGCAGAGAGAAGACAACCATTCCTATATCTCCTCCCCCACCGTCGCTGACAGTTATTTTACATCATTGTCCTTGCAAGCCGAGAAAAATGGTTAGTTACTTTTTCCACTCTCTTCGTTCTCTCTCTCTCTTTTTCTTTTTCCGTTTTTTTGTTTTACCTCTGCTATACTCGGTAACTGACAATCCTCAGAAAACGGATAAGAGAGCACTGAACTAACTTAAGTTCCCAACCAAACCAAAACAGACGATGTGATTTGAAGTTTTCTTCGAAAATTTCTCGAAATTTAGGGGCAATATTCGTTCGTTGCGTTCAACTTTTTCTTTAACCGTTTTCAGCAGTTACTGAATCAGTTTCTGTCAAGTTTGAGTTCGATTTGTGGTGGATTCATGGTCGATCTGATAATCAACACTGAACAGTGTAGAATCGAAGGATGATTCATGAATTTTATTTTGCCAACCGTTTATTGGCGTGTATTTTGCTTATAGATCTGCATAATCTGATTTTGATATCAATTTCAGTGTTTAATCTGGTATCTCATTGTAGTGTAGCGATTAGATTAACCGGATTATTTGGCTTGATTGGAAGTGCTACGGATCTGCCACTGTATTTGAACCACCACTTATGCTAGTCCTGAAGTTCACATTAGATGTTATTGTCGAAATTAATTTTATACTATTTTAGTGACGACTGTGATAGCTTGTGGTTTGCTTGATCTTTGGGGCGTTTTCTGTTAGATTTTATGCTCTAAATTGCAATTACATGGATCCTTTTTTCATTGCCATTATTCATCATATACTTGTTAGAGTCTCCTTAAGCCCCTACTACATTATTATCAATCTTCTTCTTTTCGTTTCCCTTGAACAAGAAATGAAATGGTGACAACATTTTTCTTATGTATAATCACATGGGCTTGCTGCTCTAAACGGATTTATTGAAAATTTGGTTTTTGGTAAAACCCAATCGCTTGTGCTGATACATGTAGTCAACCCCATCTAGTAGGATAAGGCTTGATTGTTGTTGTTGTTGTTGTTAATGTTATAATCACATGGGCTTGCTGATGTGTTTGGTTGTAGCATTGCAAGTGTGTGTACAGACACATTTCCTTGTGTTAACTGTCAGTGTCAACTTGTATATACTGTGTGTGAAATTTAACAGGCAAATGCAGCATCAGGTATGGCCGTCCATGATGACTGCAAGTTAAAGTTTTTGGAGCTCAAGGCGAAAAGGACATATCGGTTTATCGTTTTTAAGATTGAGGAGAAGCAGAAGCAAGTTGTTGTGGAGAAGCTTGGTGAGCCAGCAAATGGTTATGATGATTTTGCGGCCAGTCTTCCTGCTGATGAGTGCCGATATGCTGTTTATGATTTTGATTTTGTCACCGAAGAGAATTGCCAGAAAAGCAGAATTTTCTTCATTGCTTGGTAATGTTAACTTTTAGGTTCTTATTCTTATCCAAACAAAGCATTTGTTAACTTTTAGGTTTGAACTGCTATCCATGTTTTTTGAAAATTAATTTTATTGCTTTTGTTTGAAGGTCCCCTGACACATCTAGGGTTAGGAGCAAGATGATTTATGCGAGCTCCAAGGACAGATTCAAGAGGGAGCTTGATGGAATTCAAATAGAGTTGCAAGCAACTGATCCTACTGAGATGGGTCTTGATGTGTTCAAAAGCCGTGCCAATTAAACGATTGTGATTATGCATAGCTGTTGTGATGGGGAGCTTCCTTCAGCCTTAGTTACTCATATGGAAATGTCAGTTTGTGGGATGGTCAACTTGGCTAATTATCGACTCAATTTCCAAGTTTTAACATGAAGTGTATTGCACCTTCAACAAGCTTCTCTGGTTCCGTTGTATCTTGTGGTTTGTGATTTATACAATCTGTGGTTGAGTGGCATTTTAGTCCTATGCTTACTAGTTAATTTTGTAACTTTTTTTTGTGTGATCGGACAAAAACTTGGGATTAGCCATTGATTTAATATTGACAGTTGTCATTTTAGCAATGCCTTATGACTTCTATTGGCTTAAACTTGATATACTTTCTTGAAGAACGATCTGTGGAGTAAAATCTATTATGAACTAAGTTAACCATAACTCTTCTTCCTCCCGTTATCCTGGTCTTAGGAATTTCAATGGGTGATGACTCTAGCATTTTCACATTAGACTAACGAGTTTGTTTATAGTTGTACCATAAAAATATTGTTTATACTTTATATGGTTGGGTTGATTGAAACTGTATTAATGCCCCAATTCACGATTGAAAATATATATTCAAGGTAACCAGCGTACAATGTATCATCAGGATTGACAAAATTAGCACCCCAAATTCTTTGGTGTAATTTCTTGTAATAAAGAAACTCAAGGCATCTTCAAGAATTCATCTTTTCTTGACAAATAATTTAGGCATTCTTCCTCGACTCCCTTTCCTGCCTTTATTAGAACTCTACACCATACCTCCACATCAATTAATACATGGTTCATTGCACACTTGCGTCCCCCACACAGCCTATTATGATTGCCGCGAGTATGCATGAGTGAAAAATAAATATACAACACACACAAGTAGAAATGTCACGCTTCTCGGGAAATTGTAGTATACTTGTTACATGATATAGACCAAGGTTGACTTAACCACAATTATGAAGTCATTGTCAGGACAAAAGGCAACAACCCTAAGGTTGTTAGTCAAGTACTTAATAGACAGTTGAACAAAACAGCTTAGTCCATTTTGGACTTGATACTTTATGATGACGCTTCATTTATCTAAAGCTGTTATGTGATGATCAAGTTCAGTCGTGATAAAATTGTGATCCACAAGTCACTGGGCTAGCCAATTTAGACAACATGACATAGTCTATTATTCAAATATTACTTGCTACAGAATTAACATGACATAGATGTGAATGGACTTCTTTCTTATGATTTAAATACATTTGAGAAACATTCATATGATTACCAGCTACAAGTTACATGTTCGCATTTTTCCCTTGAAACTGGAAACAACGACGCTGGAGAAGAGGTACTCAGCAATGAGGCCAGTCAGAAGAAAGCCACTAGTGCTGAAATGTATTGACTCCAAGTCTGTAACATAGCCTTGAGTCCTGGTTTTGAACTCCCTCATACTCTTCAGCACCTTTATGCAATGAGGTGCTTTCCCATTACAGCAAAACTTATCACCACTCAAATCTTCTGGACTTTTGCCTATCCAAGATACCACCAAAGTTGGCCAATGCATCTTTAAATTTATGGATCTTGAGGAAGCCTCTGATCATAGATGTTTCAGTTTGTGAGAATTTTGCTCTCTCCATCACCATATTGATGAGTTCAATGAGGGTGTTCTCCATGGATAAAGAACAAAGACCTTCTGCCAAGAAACCAAATGATGAGAACTCTGGCAATAATCCTTTCTCCAACATCTCAACTGTAAAATCAACAGCCTCTTGTATTGGCCCTCCTCCATTACAAAGGCCACGGAAGACAATCTTGTATGTTACAGCATCCGGAGGATCACCCTTCTCCATCATTTCTCTGAAAAGCCTCATGGCTTCTTTTGTTCTCTTTCTTCTAAATAGTGCTTGAATTACAGGGTTATAAGCTTGTGGAGTCAAGACCATACCTTTCATCTGAACAGATCTGAGGAGCCTACTTGCAACCTCTATTCTACCTGCCTTACATAGTCCCCCAATAAGGGTCCCATAGGTAACAATGTCTGGTTCACACCCATTTGAATTCATAGTTTGCACAATATCAGCTGCCTTCTTTATATCTCCACCTCGGCAGAAGTACGTCAGCAATGAATTATAGGTGAATTTATCAGGCTTTAATCCTTCCATTATCATCTGATCCATAAGTTGAGCAGCTTCTTCCACTCTCTTGCTTTTGCACAGGCCATCAATAAGGGTGTTATACGTTACCGAATTTCTTGACACCCCCAGGAGTTCCATCTGATCAAAGATCTCCTCAGCTTCTTCAATCCTTTTGTTCTTGCACAAACCATCAATCAAGGTATTATACACCACCACATTCCTAGCACAGCCACTTAACTCCATTTCTTTCAGTAGCATCAAGGCCTCTTTAAGTCTCCTTTCAGAACACAGGCTGTCAATCAATATGCCGTACGTAAATTCATCGGGTTGACACCCTTTCATCTTCATCTCCTCGAACAGCTCCATCGCAATTTCTCGGTTACTGGTCAAGCAGAGACCTTGTATCAAAGTATTGAATGTACAAACATCAGGCAATATCCCCTTGCTCGTAAGAACATGGGCAAGTTCAGTGGCTGCCTCAACATGGTTCTCCTTGCACAAGGTGCTAATCAGCATGTTGTAAGTTGCAGTGTTCGGGGAACAATCTCTCGAAACCATCTGCTGCAAAATTTCAACTGCCTCATCAACTTCACCCAATCTACACAATCCAGATATCAAAGAATTGTAAGTATATATATCCAGATCGAATCCCTTTTCAAGCATAACATCCATAATTTCCAAACCATGCTTGATATGCCCAGTTCTACACAACCCATTCACCAAAGCATTAAACGTAACTTGATCAGGGTAAAACCCCTCATCAGCAACTTCTTGAATGAAACCCAGAGCTTCCTCGATTCTACCTTCTTTACAAAAACCATTCACCAGAACGTTCACAGACACATTGGTCAGCAAGCACCCTGACTCCACCATCTGTTCTTTGATCCTCAACGCGCCACTCATGTCACCCTCTTCAATAAAACCCTGCATCAGCGTGGTGAACGTTTTCTCATCAGGTAACAACCCATAACTTTGCATATCTTCAAGCATCAAAATTGCAGGCCTCAATTGATGTGCTTTGCAAAGAGCCTTAATCAAAACGTTAAAGGTTGAAACATCAGGCTTAACTCCAGCACTAACCATCTTTGAATGCATTGTTTCAACGAGCTTAAGCTTGTTACCCTCGACAAGAGCATTCAGCGAGATGTTATAAAAATGGGTATCGGGTTTTAACCCGAATTCATGTTCCATGAGTTGAAGCACTTCGTTGATTTCTTCATATAACTGAAAGTTGGCATAGCTTTCGATGAAAATTAGAAACGTACCAGTGTTGATTACACAACCTGAGGACTTCATTTGTTTGAGGACAATGTTCATAGAATCAAAGGAGCCAACTTTGCCAAGCTGGCGAAGGATTTCGTGGTAGATGGAAGAATGGGGCGAGAAATTGGGCTGCTTCGAGGCCCATTCGAAGATGCGAAGCGTCGAGGATTCGTCGTTTTGGCGGCGGAGGAGGTCTAAGAGTTGTGAGGGTGAGAAATCGGGAGGGAGGGGGTGGGTTGAAGAGGGAGCGGTGGAAGCGGAAGCAGAGGGGACGGAGAATTTGAAGGTTTTTGGATTGAAAGAGAAAGATAGGGGTTTTGAATGGCGCATGGTTACTACGGTGTAAGGGAAAGGTAGAAGGTGGCAGTGAAGAGAAGAGAGAGTCATTTAGACAATTTCACAAACATGCGAAGTACGAGGGGTATTTGAAAAATCAGAAGAGTGTTGCAGAGCGAAGGTGTGTATGAACTGTTATAGTTGTTTGTGGATGAAGTTAGACGGAGCAGCGACCAAGTTGGATGAGGAGCAGAATAAGATCTGCTTCGGACAGACCCAGAAAAGAATGCCCGTCAGGAGAGGTTGTGTAACAATAATTCTTAGTTACGTAAAACAGTTAAATCATTATTTCTCACGGGTAAGGGTAAGGTGTCAGTTGAGTGGACTAATTGGGTTAAGCAACGTTTTTAATGTTTACCTGTTGCTTATAATTTGTTTGGTTTAGAGTTTATAAATATAAGTTTAAATTAATTTAATTTTATAAATTTAAATTTAATTAAAAATAAATTTATAATAACGTGATTTATATTTAAATTTTTTTATCTTAAAAGTGAGTTTAACAAATAAATATTAAAGATAAAAACTTCTAATTGACAAAATTATAATATAAACGTGAGTTAGAGACTAAAAGTGAATTTAGTGTTAATTTCAAACAAATAACCAAATATGTTTATAAAAAGGTAAAATTACGTTGGATCAGGTTAAATGTGATTTTGTGTAAGACAAATGTCAAACTAAACTCACTTAAAAAAGTAAGTTGGATTGAGTTAGGTCGAATCTATGAATTTGACATATGCATAATTTTTTTTGAAAAAAAGTTAAAATATGAAATCAAAAATTTATTATACATACTTTATATAAATATAACAAGTCACATATTAATTTATATAATTAATTTTACACAAGTATAATAGGTTTCAAATAAACTAAATACACATAAGTGCATAACAAATTAACAAGTTTTACTAATTTAAGTTTAAAATAAGCTAAACTAAGTTAATATGTCTCAATATTCATAAACAACAAATTACTTTAGCTAACTGAATATCATCAAACAT
Source organism: Ormosia emarginata (assembly GCA_029884605.1). Lineage (NCBI taxonomy): Eukaryota > Viridiplantae > Streptophyta > Magnoliopsida > Fabales > Fabaceae > Ormosia > Ormosia emarginata. The sequence goes on from JAQQTP010000071.1 coordinate 11,987,219, forward strand.
ACTATATAAATTGACATAATTATTGATTTAAGTCTCTATTTTTTCGAGACGTTGCAGATCTTGAAATGAGAAGTTGGATATTTAGATTTTTTATTTGAGAGATTGGAAATTGAAAGTGAGTGGTCGAAATTGTGATTTGTGAGAACGAATGCATTGTCTGTGTGTGAGTACTTTTGCCTTTTGTTAGGTTTCAAAATGAAATGATGTTATTCCATTAAATGAGTCTTTTTTTTCCAATAATCGTTTAGTCACGATTAAAAACTGCAGCTAAATAACTTTTTAACTGCAATTAAATAATTTTTTTAATTTAAAGAAAAAACGAGAGTGAGTTGGCTACTTGTGGGTTAAACGTTTTTAAACCTACTACCTGACTCACTGAGTGCATGTTAAGATATTTTTTAACTCAACTCAACTCGCATTTTATAGGTTTAATTGGGTCGAAACCCGCAACCTGACTCGACCCGCTTGACACTCCTAGGTAAGGATGTAGATTTCATAATGAAGGTAGCATTTTATGCTAAATGTAGTTCTAAGAAAATTTAAAGAAATAAAGTTATACACTAACTATTATAGTTTTTAACTTAGTGGTAAGTGTTTGTTATAACACTTACAAATTGTGCAATGTGTTAAAAAATTAACTCCTGTTCATGTGTAAAAAACCTTATAAGAGGTCAATACACACAATTTGATAAATTAAAAAGATCAAGTTATTGAGTTTTAAACTTTGTGGAAATATTTTAAAATTAACTTATAATTGAAGGAATTTTTGCATTCTAACAAATAAAAATATAATTTTTATTAACAATATTTTTATATATATTGAATAATAATTTAAATATATAAAAAATGACATATTAAATCATACATACCTAAGAATCTCTTTATATATTATAAGAACATTACATCAATTCAATAAAATTGTAACATATAACACTTAGAACTATACATGTCATTAGATAAAAAAAAATATTAAATTAAAATTCAGCAATTATAAAACTTCCCATAATAATATTGAACGAGTACTTTAAAATTTCCCGCACTTCAGGGATAGAGTACATTACTGTCTTAGACTATTAGGTACTTAACTTAAAGAATAATGTAGTCTTATTTTCAATTATAAAGATTAAAAATAGTTTAAACCGCATGCAATTTATGGTAAATATATGATGTGTGAATAAATATATAATTATGAATTTAAATTCAAGTTATATCAATTTTTTGAGACTAAATTATGAAAAATATATTGTGAATCTCTTAATTTTGATATGAATTACTTGTTTTTAATTAAATTAAAAAAATAAATTAATCGAAATACACATAAATTAATCAAATACATGTCACCACAATTAAAAAATATATAAAGTTATCGATAGATAATAGATAATGTCAGAAATCTGAATTCAGAGTTCAAGGGCACAAAATAATGAAGATTTTAATTTATTTTGGACACAAAAGTGTGACTGATACTTGTCTTATATTATCTTTTACATTTTTTACGTTTGAGGTTTTGTTTTGTTTTTTTTTAATAAGACGTATATGTTTTAGTTATTTTATCATTTATGAGATGACAATTTCGAGTTGAACAATCCCGCCAAAAAAAAAACCGATTGAAAAATATGAAATTTTCGGATGTTTAATACGAGACCACAACCCGAAGGTTAAATTGTTTAGATTTTTCACGATGAGTTTATATACTGATTTATAACATGTCTGTTCAGGTGTTTGGGTCTCCATAATTATATGAATGAATATTTCATAGCACAATTAATTCTTTTTTTTTTTCCGATCTGATAGCACAATTAATTTTACGGGGTGAGATCCAATGTTTTTTAATAATAATTTGGTAATTAAACAAAGTTATAAGATAAACATAATTTGTGACCCAAAAAAACAAAGAAGGATAAACATAATTTTAACAGAGAAATTTGAGTGTCTTTTTGAAATTTGTATAATAAATATTTTAATTATTACACTTTAAAATACTAAAAAAAACTAAAAAAAAACTTTACTACTTTCAATTTGAGCCAAAACCCGTGTATATCCCACTAAATATTGCATGGGAGCTATTTTAGTTATTAGGCCATGATGAAGATTTAGGAGGACTATCAAGTGAGAAATGAAGAGTTAAGAAGAATGATGCGTTAATTGAGTTAAGAGGGTTTATGACTAGGTTAAGGTTCAAGAGAACAAAAGAAGCTTTACAACAAGAGGTAGTTGACATATTCAATCTCAAACAAAATAAGGAAGAAGAATAATTCAAGTTAGTTCAATTAATCCAAATTGAAGAGGACTCTAATTAAGACTTGTGTTTAGTGAGATTTGAGCTTTATAAATTTGTTAAAGCTCTTTTTTTTTTGTTCATTGAGCTAATTAATTGGAGTCTCATATTAAAGCTAATTTTTCTTATTATTTTATAATTTTCTTATTTTATTTTGTTGGAATAAGTTCAAATGTCTTTTGGTCTTCCCTAAGTTAGTTTTTGAGTTTTAAAGACTTCCAAAATCATTATGATGACTAGTGAGAAATTATTATCATGTTTATACTTATTTTCTACGTAATAATGTACATGCACTTATCAATGCACTTTGGTAATTGCATGACCATGATAATTTATTCATTGTATTTCAAGAGTCATTTTAGAATTTTAAGGGTTGCAAACAACTTCAAGCTTAGCATATAAATAGGGAATTCATGTACTCAAAAAGGGGGATTTTGGGAAAATTAATGAAAGTAGAGGAATTTTCCTTATTTAAGAGAACTATTTCATGCTTCTTGGATTCTTAAAGAGAATCATAACTCGAATCTTATCAAAGGTTTCTCATACCTTTGTGGCGATTTTACACAACGCTTATCATTCTTATTCTCTTGAATAAGATTAAGATTATTGTGTCATTCTTCATCTTCTTGTCTAATTCCATCTTTTAATTTTTTATCTTACTTGTTTTTCACACTACTTCTTTTTATTCTACATCAATCTTTGTTTAATTTTCTTCTTTTTGTTGATGTTGAATTTGGTTACAAGAGAACCAACTCAAGGAAGATAAAAAAAAAAAAAACTATGTTCCATTGTTGGATCATATCAGATCATCTAATAAAAATAAAACTTGAAAGAGTCACTTAATAATTACTCACTTCGTCCATCTTTATTTGTTCGTTAAGATTATTACACATTAAAAAAATTTGAGTTTCTTTCACTCGAATCAACACACATTGACTCATTAATTTTATAGATGAACAGATAAAATTAGACCAATTTTTTTTTATAAAATAGACAAATAAAAATGGATAGAAAAAAAAATTGACGTAGAGAGTGCAACTTTAAAATCATTTGAGGAGAAATTTAGTATCAATTAAATAATTAATATAAATTAATTCAAAAAATGCTTTTACTATAAACGAATTTAATTAAAAAATCTCACGATTAGTTTATTTTTCTTTTAATAATACTCAAAAAACTTGAGGTCAACTTAAAAGAGTCACTAAGTGTGTGTTTAGATTGCAGTTGGTAAACTTAAGTTTAGTTGAAAGTGTGTTTGTAAATTTAAATTTGGTTGAAAGTGAGTTTGCACTAACGTAATTTATATTTGAAAACTTTTGTTTCAAAAGTAAGTTAGGATAACAACTTCAAAACAAAAGCAAGATTTTTTTACTTTTGATTCAACGTACGTTTGCCTATTTATTCCGTTGAAGCAAATGAAGATTTAAAATATACAAACATACTTTTACGTCGTTCAAAAATTGTAAACGTCAGTTTGCTTGGCCAAACTGGTTTCCAAACAGGCTATAAATAGTTAAGTAGACGTGGGAAAAGCAACTTTAAATTCATTTGAGGACAAATTTTAAATCAATTAAATAAATAATAAAAAAATAATCAAAATAATGCTTTGACTGTTAAAAAAAATTAAATTAAAAAGTCTCATCATCAGGCGACTCAACCTTTTTTTTTTAATTAAAATACCATTTTGATCTCTGAAAAATTTTACCCATTTCACATTAGTCCTTCAATTTTTTAAAAATAAGACGAAGTCTTTGAAACATTTATATGTTAAGTAAGTTAGTTATTAAGTTTCCATTTTTTGTTAACAAAAATGGTAGGATAAAGAAGCACTCAATTGTCTATCTAACTACACTTCTCATTAACAATCATAAAATTATGAAAAAAACTAAATTATGATTGGTTTATTAAAGAGTGTGAAGATAATTTGGAGTACCAATAATAGCCTCATTTGAAGTGTGGCATATTAAGTTGCTAACATGACCATTAGGTAAGGGTGCTTATGGGCTAGATTTAACATGGCGCTAACTCAACATGATATTTTCATTGGGTCAAATTTTTAAATCTAGATTCGATTCAATTATGATTTAATTAGTGATTAGGTCGGGATTAGACTAATTCGACATTTAGATAAATATACAAATTTAAATATTATATATAATTAATTCATAAAATTTTAAAAGTTTGAAAAAATATGAGTTATTTTACAATATATATTTTAAAATAAATTATATCAATACAAAAGTATTAATTTAAGTTAATAAGTTTTATAATTTGTTATTAATTTTTATAAAATTATAAGTTTTAATATATTATGTAACATCAGGTCAAGTTCGTCGGGTTAGGCGAACCTTAAGTGTCACTAGAACCTGACCTAAGCAATACATCGTGCCTAATTTTAAGAATCTAACTTGGTTAAATTAACTTCAGGCTACGTCAGGTTATCAGGTCAAGTCATGAGCACCCCTACCATCAAGTGACACCTGTTAACGTCTCTGTTTTAAAATTGCTTAAATTCCTCCTATGCAAGTGTCACCTAATGGCCAAGTAACAAACTAAATATGCCACATTGGCACTTCTGTAAACAAAAATAGAGACAACTTAACTCAAGGATTAACTTGCTTAACATATTAATATTTTAGGAACTTTGTGTTGGGTTTCAAAAATTTTGAGACTAATGTGAAATTGATGAAATTTTTTGGGGATGAAAGTGGTGACTTACTTTTTTTTTTTTCTTAATACAAAAATGGTCGAAGCCCAATCAAGGAATAAGAAAGTACAAACAATCAGTGTTGAAAAAATCAGATTGAACCAACTGGTTCAACCCAAAAATTAGTGAGAAATAATTTTTGAGTCAAATATAGATCTAATGTTAAGCTACAAAGGCCATCATATAAGGCTTAAGAAAATGTATAAAAAAGTTTGCCTCCCTCTTAGCTTTTATATATTATTTATTTGGATATTTTACTTACTACTCTACATGGAACTTGTAAGTTTGATCTTATCTTAACTTTTATATATATTATATATTTAGATGTTTTTTTTATTATATAATATAAAACTTTAAGCACTAAACAATATAATATGATATATTAATATATTAATTTATTATTTAATATATTATTTAATATTAAAAATATATATTTATTTATTACTAATTCAATCCCAGTCAAACTAATGAACTACAAAATCAATATCTTTATCAGTTCAATGAATAATTCGATTTTAAGAACATTGCGATCACCACGGTGATACTGTCACCAAGATGGTGAAAGTTAAACAGCAGTTTAAACGAGACTGGGCTCAACCTGGCCCAACCCAATCTTAATATAAGAACTGCGGTAGCTCATGTGGAAATTCGACCCGTTACCTGGCTCCAAATCCGGCCCGGATATTAAGATTCGCTGAATGCTCAACATGCATTCACTGAACTGCGGCAACTCATGCGGTGGTAACCCAACAGGCATGCTCGATTACTCGACACCAAAACTCTTCACTCATTCCATTTGTGCTCTCTCGCGTTGTAGGATAACCACGGAGCCAGGAGAAGAAGAATCGCAACCATCTCCAACAACTCCAGGTTCATGTCTCCCTCTGTTTCTCTCCTTTTCTCTCTCTCTTTGGTTTTTTTTTTTGGTTCTCTTTTAAATTCTAGGCATGTAACTGTTAAAAAAGTTTCAGTTTGCGGGATTGGCAGATCCTGATAGTGGTGAATCCCTGATTGTTCAATTTGGTTGCAGTGGAAACGGGATTTCCATTTATAATGAAGCTCAAATTCATAATTCTCTCTTCTTCTTAATGGTTTTCGACTTGTTTTTTAGACTGGAATTCAATTCTTGTAGTTGTGATTCTAAATTTGCTACCGGACTTTGGGTTATACTTCAGTGTTATCATTCACTGATACTCGCTAATGGTTTATCCAGCTCTGCTAACAAAAACTAGTTTTTGATTTATTTGCAGTTTTATCATTGGTCCTTACTTCGTTCTCCTCAGAATTGCACCGTTGTGTAGACATTTTATTTTACATTTGGTGTTATATTTTTCCATCTTTGAGCAGGGAAAATCGCGATTATTCTGAATTATCATCATGGCTTCATTCTTGAAGCCCGAGAACGCCCTCAAAAGGGCTGAAGGTTAGTTCAAGAGATGAGTCTTTACTCTTTGTGGTTTAATACTTATTTCAAAAATGTAATTTCATATTTCGAGTGGAATGATGCCGTTGACTTGTCTTGTTCGGAATTAATCAATTTTGGGCAGAAGCAGGATGCTTTGCAAACTCTTCACAACCTTATCACTTCAAAAAGATACAGAGCATGGCAGAAGACACTTGAGAGGATTATGTTCAAGTATGTGGAGCTGTGTGTAGACATGCACAGAGGGCGATTTGCAAAGGATGGGGTCATTCAGTATCGTATAATATGTCAGCAAGTAAATGTTAGTTCATTGGAGGAGGTGATTAAGCATTTTATGCATTTGTCAACTGAGAAAGCTGAACAAGCCCGTAGCCAGGCGCAGGCATTAGAAGAGGCCCTTGATGTTGATGATTTAGAGGCGGATAAAAGGCCAGAGGACTCGATGCTAAGCTATGTGAGTGGGGAGAAGGGAAAAGACAGATCTGATCGGAAGCTTGTTACCCAATGGTTTAAATTTCTTTGGGAAACATACCGCACAGTTCTTGAAATATTACGAAACAACTCAAAACTGGAGGCCTTATATGGTGTAAGCTTTCTTCTTCTGGTCTTTACTACTTCTTGTTATTGTTGTTTTGTATATATGTGTGTAATATGTTTTATGCTTAACTTTGATTTAGATATGGACTAGTGCTAGATTTGAAACTGGCTTTCTGTTGTATAATAATATAATTTAATAAGTATTATCAGATGAGAGAGAAATTATTCTTCTTCATATTTATTCAAATGATGGAACCAATACATAAATAGGTAAAACGGGGAGGTAAAAAAGGAAATAAATAATAGGCAATTCCTGTAATTAACTAGGAATCCCTAACAATCAGTAACAACGAAATAAAAGAAACTAAATAGTTGACCATAGTCTCAAATTATGGGACATGATAATATCCCATGAATTTCGGGATTTTCATCCAGCACTCCCCCTCAAGTTGGTGAATAGATACTAGTCATTCCCAGCTTGCTAACATTAGACTCAAAATCTGACTTCAGTAGAGCCTTAGTTAGAAGGTCTGCTTCTTGTAGCTTGGTTGGAACATAATGTAGAGAGAAAGTCCCATTTTCCATTTCTGACTTGATGAAGTCTCTGTCAATTCTTACATGCTTCATTCTGTCATGTTGTACTGGGTTATGCACTATGTTGATGGCTGACTTGCTATCACTGTAAAGTTTCACAAGTTCTTGAGAAGGAAAAAATAAGTCATGCAGTAACCTTTTTATCCAGATTAATTCACAAACTCCTTGAGCAATTGCCCTATATTCTGCCTCGGCACTGCTTCTTGCAACTACCGACTGTTTTTTACTTCTCCATGTCACCAAGTTCCCCCAAACTTTTGTACAAGTACCCTGTGGTGGACTTTGGATCTTCAACTGAACCTGCGCAGTTAGCATCTGCAAAACACTCTACACTTCTGTGTTCATTTTTGCTGAATAGTAATCCCTTTCTAGGAGTACCTTTGAGATAGCGAAGAATCTGATTCACAACATCTAGATGCCTCTTCCTAGGAGAGTGCATAAACTGGCTGACCACACTAACACTATAGGTAATATCCGGTCTAGTGTGAGATAGGTAAATCAGTTTTCCTACAAGACGTTGATATCTTTCCTTCTCAACTAAAGGATCATCTTCAGTAATCTTGTGCTTCCAATTTCGGTCTAGAGGAGTTGTTGCAGGTCTACATCCCAGTTTCCCTGTTTCTTGAAGCAAATCAAGAGTGTATTTCCTTTGTGAGATGAAAATACCTTTCTTGCTTCTAGCTATTTCCATCCCAAGAAAATATTGAAGCTGTCCAAGATCTTTAACCTTGAACTCTGCCTGCAAACAGCCTTGGAGTTTGTCAATTTCTTGATTGTCATCACCGGTGATTATCATGTCATCTACATAGACAATAAGAATAGCTCTTCCTCCGTCTTTGGATCTTTTTACAAAAAGGGTGTGGTCTGCCTGGCTTTGAACATAGCCAAGTTGCTTCATAGTGGTGCTGAATCTTGTGAACCAGGCCCTTGGGGACTGTTTTAGCACATACAAGGACTTATTTAACCTGCACACAACATCATTCTTCTCTCCTTCAAATCCAGGGGGCAATTTCATATAAACTTCCTCCTCCAACTTTTCGTTCAAGAAGGCATTCTTTATATCTAATTGATGTGGTTTCCAGTCCAGATTTGCTGCAAGAGAAATAAGGATTCTAACAGAATTAAGTTTCGAGGTTTCCAATCTGCAGGTTTTCCATGAAGGAGTCAGCATGTCTCTTTGGTGTGATATGGTTTTTGGCAATGATCACACCATGTTTTTGCCTCCTTAGGACGAGCAGTCTTCGGGTCATTTCTCCTAGATACAAGAGCTGAATTCAGTTGAGGATCCTCAATTGTAGAATTGTTTTCCAACGTCACCTTCCTTCGACTTTCTTCTCGTCTAACCATGGCAAAGGCTTCCTTGAGTGATGGTAGTGGTTTAAGCCCAAGGATACAACCCCTGACTTCATCTAATTCTTTTGTAAGGCCCTGAAGGAAATCAAATACTCTCTCTTTTTCCAGCATTTGGTCATACAATAATTTATCCACGAGAACAATTCCATGAAACAGAATAGAACAAGTCTATTTCTTGCCACAACTCGACCAAGATATTATAGTACTCAGTCACAGATTTATTACCTTGTCGAGTATTTCACAAAGCTGATCTGATTTCAAAGCATTGGGCTGAGTTTTGGAGGTCTGAGTACATCTCCTGAATAGTGGTCCAAATTTCATTGGCAGTTTTGTAGAAAAGGTAAGTTCTGCCAATTTTAGGTTCCATTGAGTTGATCAACCAAGCCATGACAATGGAGTTCTCTGCATCCCAGGTATTGTAGGAGGGGTCATCTGCTGATGGCGTTGTAGAAGTCCCTCTAAGGTATCCCATCTTCCCTTTCCCTTTGATGACAAGGAGGACGGACTGGTACCATTCTTTGAAATTTAACCCATTTAATTTGTGCTGGGTTATTTGAATTGAGGGATTTAGGTCGATAGGTTGAAAGGATGAGACCACATGGGCTGGATTGTTGTTTAGGTTTCTGTTGGTGGGCTGAACATCCTCCAGCGTGGGTGGTTCATCTGGTGTGAGTGGTATATCAGCCATGAAGCTGTATCGAGTTTTCATCTAGGATGAAGAAGACCGGGCTCGCGATACCATATTATCATATGGGAGAGAAATTATTCTTCATATTTATTCAAATGATGGAACCAGTACATTAATAAGTAAAACGGGGAGGTAAAAAAGGAAATAAATAATAGGCAATTCCTGTAATTAACTAGGAATCCCTAACAATCAGTAACAACGAAATAAAAGAAACTAAATAGTTGACCATAGTCTCAAATTATGGGGCATGATAATATCCCATGAATTTCGGTATTTTCATCCAACAATAAGAAATTGCTTTATTCTCTCTTTCTCTCTCTCTCCCTCCTTGTGGTTTTTCATGTGTAGGACATCATTGTTCTTGATATATTTATAGCTGTTCCAATTATGATCTGATGCAAATCTAAATATTTTATGCTTCTGAAAGTAAAATTGATAAATCTCAATTTCAACCTTTAAGGCATAATAGAGCCTCATGGATTGTTTCATAAGTTTTTTTGGAAAAGAAATGCCATTATAATATTCCATGTTATGATGTATAATAAATTTTTACAGTGTTTCTAAATTTAGATATTTAAAAGTGGCACGTATTCTTGATGAGGTGATTAATTGGTTGGTTTGGTAGATTATATTATTGTTGCTGGTCTTCTTGTTGTTGTTGTTGTTGTTATTATTATTATTATTATTTGGTAGAAGGTCTTGTTGTTATTAACATTATTGTTCTTGATTTTTTTTTTGTCATTACTCATTTCATAGCATTGTATGCTTTCTTATTGTTGAAGAATTACGGATTTAGGGTTAAAGAAAGGAAAAGAGAAAAAGACAGTTAAATAATAGTAAACTCAGAATATTATTGATAGGAATGAGATGTGATACAATTCCATAACCTAGTACTCTTATTTATACTAATACTTAGGTTAAATACTAACACTACTAGTACTGGCCCAAGCCTACTAACATAAGACTAATAACATAATAAGTAATAACCCTAATATTCTCTAAAACTCCCTCTCAAGCTTAAGCTTACTAAACTTAAGCTTGTTACAAGTAGCAAACCTATAAACATAAAACAAATAATAGAACCCCATCTTTATCCGAAAGCGAGAAGAGAAATTCGGTACAGTAACATTGAACCATTCAAATACGGCATAAGGAAAAAAAGATGTTGAACCATCCAAGCGTCCAAGAAAGAAGAAGAGAAACTGGGAAACTCTTGCTCCCAAATCTGCAACACCATTGCTAGTGAGAATCTAAGGCGGCTCCACCTCGCTGATAGCCCTTTCCTCCTGGCGGCTCCATCTAGCGGGTAGCCCTTTCCTCTAACATCTCTGGGGCGGCCACCTCGTTGGTTGCTTTTTGCCTCCAACCAGGCAACTTTTTCCTCTAAGCTTAAGGTGCACTAAGAAAATCTACAAGAAGAAAAAAGAAACACAAGATAAAATAGCAACTTCAGTCTACCTTCTTCAAAGATATCAAATCGACATATCCATAACCCAACCACTAAACCTCCATCATAGCAGCAAACCAGATTCCAAACTCACAAATCACAAGATAAACTTATAGATCAGAAGCCAAATCTCCCCATAACCCGAGAGGTTGCCAAACCGATTGATCTGAAACCAAGACTTCCCCCAAAATCATCTCCAAGCTTGCAACATCCCTGGTTGCACTTGCACTCATTCAGCCTCAAACAAACCTAGAAAATATGGAAACATGAAAGAAAAATAGAGTCTGATATAGAACAAAAGAAAACAAATCCGGAAAAAAGTCACTTGAAAACTTGTCGGAGAACTTGCCGGAACTCTGACCAACCACCGTCATCCTCCGTCAACATCAACTACCCGCCGGTCTCTGGTCCCTGTCGCACCCACCATGGCATCTTCGGTCACCCAACTGGTTGTGTGTGCAACCAACAACAACAAAACGCACAAAACAGGGGAGGCGCATAAACACATGCAAAAGCTCTACGCCCACCGCTGGCCACCATGAGTCCTATCGATCCTCCTCCGACTCCAGTTGAACACGGCCGACTAGCACCCATTGTAGGTTGCTGTTGGTCGTCTGAAACGCAAAAACAGAGCCTTTGCAATGGGGAAGACACAAACCGCCGCCGTCGACCACCACCAACCTTGTCGGTCGTCTTTCCAGCACTGTCTAGCCACGTCCGGCCGCCAATCACCGGCAACCTCTTTTGGGTCTCCTAGAACACAGAACCTCAGCCACGAACCAAAGGATATGCAATAGGAAACGGAGCGAACAACTTCACAACGCACAAACATGACCCAAATTCACACAACCAACCCCACCACGGTCGGTCATTGCCATTGCCGGTCGTCCTTCCTCCTGCCAATGGCCTGATACTTACCAGCAACAACCCATTGGTTGCCTGAAAAATACAAACGGCAGCCAAGGGAAAAAGACTAAAAACGTAATCTAGGTCAGGGGACACATTTTTTTCTTTTATAGTTTCATAAACTAAAAACAGAGGAAAAACTTTGAGGAAAACAAATAGGGAAAAATATACAAAAAAGCTCCATAGAACTCAGCACAGCAAAAAAGGCAAACCCATTAAGGTGGATGGTACTTCTCTGATATCATGTTGAAGAATTACGGGTTTAGGGTTAGGGAAAGGAAAAGAAAGAAAGACGGCTAAATAATAGTAAACTCTGAATATTATTGATAGGAATGAGTTGTGATTCAATTCCATAACCTAGTATTCTTATTTATACTAATACTTAGGTTAAATACTAACACTACTAGTACTGACCCAAGCCCACTAACATAAGATTAATAACCTAATAAGTAATAACCCTAATATTCTCTAACACTTATAAAGGGTGATAATTAGAGGATGCATACTTGTTTTTCATATAGAAATTCTAATAAACTCTAATGCAATGTGTAGATGACAGCACACCGGGCTTTCCAGTTTTGCACGCAGTATAAGCGAACAACTGAGTTCCGCAGACTATGCGAAATCAGAAGAAACCATTTAGCCAATCTTAATAAATATTGGGACCAACTGGACCGGCCTGATCTTTCAGCACAAGAAAGCTTGCAGCTTTATCTTGATACCAGATTTGAGCAGCTGAAAATTGCCACTGAACTTGAACTTTGGCAGGTTGGCTGTTATCTCATTTTTCCTTGTGCATGTTATGTGTTTTTTTGTTAATGGTTCACACACACACAGAATTTTTGCAAATATAACCTGATAACTTGTTTTATCTTTATGCAGGAAGCTTTTCGATCAATTGAAGATATACATGGACTAATGTGCATGGTCAAGAAAATGCCCAAGCCATCCTTGATGGTTGTTTACTATGCTAAGCTGACAGAAATATTTTGGATATCATCAAGTCATCTATATCATGCAAATGCATGGCTCAGGCCCTTTTTGCTACAGAAAAGTTTCAATAAAAATCTGAGCCAGAAGGATTTGCAATTGATAGCTTCATCTGTTGTTCTGGCAGCACTTTCAGTGCCTCCTCACAATCGCACTCATGGCGCATCTCATTTGGAACTGGAGCATGAAAAAGAGAGAAATTTGAGGATGGCTAATCTCATTGGCTTTAATCTTTGAAACTAAACCTGAGAGCAGAGAAGTGGTAAATTACCGCCCCACAATCATCCTTCTCTCACGTTAGAATAAAGATGATTGTTTTCTAATTCTAACTATTTGCTTTCTGTTGCCATTTTGTTGCTGCAAGCTTTCAAGGTCATCACTTCTTGCTGAACTGGTAAGGTTGTCTTTGTTTAACATTTTGTTTCTGTTTTCTTTATCTAATCTGCATGCATTGATTCAGATATGTTTTACATTATTTGAAACACCGAATTCCTTTGTGCACTATAGGCAATTCCTTCTTTTAGCCCTATCCTTTTAAGAACAGGTATATCAGATCTTGGTGGATATTGTTGTGGCTGTTACTGTTGTTTTTGTGGTTTTTAATGGGTCTGGTGAGTGAAGTGGGTGTCTCAATTAAATGAACAAATTTAATTATGTTTAGGATATCTGATTTTCTGAATCATTGACACTCTTTTTATATAATATTTTGTTTTTTATTTATATTTGGTGTGGTTGGTAGATTTGATTTGAAGTTCTTTGATCATCAACGTGTTGACTGACTGTGCTATAATAGAAATATATCTCTTTTGTTCAGGCTTTTTTGAGATATTTTTTGTACATATCTAAGTTATTGACCTCAGCATTTCATTTCATTTGAAAATTTAAGCTTTGGGTATTGCAACCTTAGAATACAGCCAGCTGCATTAGTAATTCTGTTTTAATTATTTTGACTTGATGTTTGTGTATTTACTTTTTGTTCATTCATATGACATTTTCTTAATTTCATTTTTCCTTTAGTTGCAAGCTTGCAGTACAGTATACCTGTCATTTATTATGACATTTAAGGGTTTTTTGGGGTGGGGGGGGGGGGGGGGGGGTTCTGGTCAACTACATTCATTTTTTCCAATTGTTGCTGGAAGATTCATTTTCAAGTCCTATCTTTGGGTTGTCATTACAGGTGTCCAAGGGTGTGATGTCTTGTGTAACTCAGGAAGTGAAGGACATTTACCATATTTTGGAAAATGAGTTTATTCCCTCAGATCTTGCATTCCTTGTTAACTAAAATATCAAAGTTAGGGGGTAAGCTTTCCACTGCTTCCTCTGTCCCAGAGGTACAATTGTCTCAGTATGTCCCAGCACTTGAAAATCTCGCTACCTTGAGGTTGCTACACCAGGTGTATTTTCATGTTTCGCTCAGTTTGTTGTGTACAAATGTATTTTCTTCTTGATAGTGAATTATGCATGTTAACTTGTTACCTCTTGGTTTTCTAGGTGTCTAATGTGTACCAGATAATGAAGATTGAGACCTTATCTGGGATAATCCCCTTCTTTGATTTTTCTGTTGTGGAAAAGATTTCCGTGGATGCTGTTAAGCAGAAGTTTGTATCCATGAAAGTTGACCACATGAGAAGTATTGTAATTTTCTGCAAAATGGTATGCATGCCTTCGTTTGGTGTGGTTTCCTTCCTTAGCAGTTTATGATACAATAGGAATACATTTTATTTTTGTCTGAAGTTCACATAATAATGTTACAAATAGTTATACATGCACACACACACCCCAATCATGTAATGTTTAGAATCAGTTGTTGACACGTAGTGTATCCCAAATGCGGAATGCCCAATGTCTTTGTTCTCTAAAGGTTGGCAGTGGTTGAGGTGGGGAATGGGATTTTCTGAATAATCAATTAAGTGGAATGTTGGCACCATGTCTGCCTCAATTTACCAATATTGTTCGTAGCTGCTGGATTTTGTTTGCAGAGTCTTGAGTCTGATGGCTTGAGGGATCACCTGGCCAATTTTGCTGAACATTTGAATAAGGCAAGACAAATGATTTATCCTCTGATAGAACTGGACCAGAATTTATAGAAAAAGAATACTTCTTTATTAAGAAACTCTCCTCTCTGTAACACTCAGAGGGAGAAAGAAACAGAAATGGCAAAGAATTACAAAGATGATCAGATCTGGTAAACGTATACCAATCTGAATTCCCAATAACAATTCGAGAGGTCCTTGTTCTCTCCTAACCTTCCTTTTCAACTCTGAAACAGGTTAACTTCCAAAAGCCCCCCCTTTCTCTATTTATAACCAACTAACTAACTCTTATTCTGTTAGAATAACTAACTAAATATTATTCTAACAGAAACAGAATAACTACATTTTCTGATCTACTACTGCTTGTCTATTCTTCCTAGAGTACTCTTTTTTTATGATAGGCCTGCCAACAATACTCCCCCCCAAGACATCCACCTTGTCCTCAAGTTGAAAGTGAGGAAACTGTTCCTGAATAGTTGTCACTAATTCCCAAGAATTCTCATGATCTGGGAGATCAGACCACTTGATGAGCACTTCTTGTACACCTAAGGCCGTTTGTCTAACTTGGAGAACTTGTTCGGGCTGCACTTGTAGCTCCAATTCTTCAGATAACATAGGAGGCAATGGCTGTGTTGGGTGCTGGGCAGATACACCTTTCTTCAACAGAGATACATGGAACACAGGGTGGATTCTGCTGTCGGCTGGAAGATCTGGCTGATAGGCAACCTCTCCCAGTTTTTTAAGAACCTGATAGGGTCCATAAAATCTAGGACTCAACTTCTCATTGACCCTCTTGGCTAAGGATCTAAGTCTGTACGGTTGTAGCTTCAAATAAACCCAATCCCCCACATTAAACACCGCCTCTTGTCTATGTTTGTCAGCCTGCCTCTTCATTCTGTTTTGTGCCCTTAGCAAATTCTCCCTCAACTCTTCCAACATCACATCTCTCTCATTTGTTAACAAATTTACTTCCTCCATTGCCAAGGGAAAAGTACTACCTCTGAATAACAACGGAGGGTCCTTGCCATAAAGGGCCTTAAAAGGAGTAGTTTTAGTAGAGCTATTATAATTGGTATTAAACCAATATTCAGCCCAACTCAACCACCTAGGCCACTGTTTAGGCTTATTTCCAGTCAAACACCTTAAGTAAGTTTCCAAACAACAGTTCACCACTTCCGTTTGGCCATCTGTTTGTGGATGTTAGGCAGAGCTAAATTTCAAACGAGTGCCAGCATTCTTGAGCAACTCAGTCCAGCAATGACTAAGAAATACCTTATCCCGATCCGAAATAATCGTGGCTGGAAACTCATGTAAACGGACTACCTCTTTAATGAACAATTCTGCCACCTCTTTAGCAGAGAAAGGATGGGACATTGCTACAAAATGAGCATATTTAGTGAGCCTATCAACCACCACCATTATAGTGTCTTTTCCATGAGCTTTAGGCAATCCTCCTATGAAATCCATGGAAATATCAGCCCAAATCTGAGTGGGAATGGGTAATGGCTGTAAAAGTCCTCCTGGAGATAATGCTTGATATTTGTTTCGTTGACATACATCACAAGCAGCAACATATCGCTGAATATCCCCTCGCATTCCTTCCCAATAAACTACACCAGCGATCCGTTTATATGTTCTGAAAAAACCAGAGTGACCTACAATAGTAGAACTGTGAAATTCTGATAAGATCAAAGGAATTTTGGTGGATTGCTTGGGCAAAACCAGTCTTCCTTCAAATAATAGCCTTCCTCCAACCAACTGATATCCTGGATGAGACCCTGAATTTTGAATAAGATCCTGCATAACAGATCTTAGGCCACTATCTGCTTGCAGCTCCTCATCTATAGTATCTAGGTCACTAAAATGTATTGTAGATAATGCAGCAAACATCATCTTCCTGTTGAGGGCATCATCAGCTACTTGATTAGCACAACCAGGTTTGTACTTAATCTCAAAGTTAAAACCCAGCAATTTAGAGGTCCATTTATATTGTTCTTCACCCATTAACCGTTGTTCTGATAGAAATTTCAGACTGCGCTGATCCGTATGGATGATAAATGGTCTGCCCAACAAGTAATGACGCCATTTTTGGACTGCTAACACAATTGCCATAAGCTCCCTCTCATAAACAGATTGCAGTTGTGCTTTTTCTGATAACCCTTGACTGAAATAAGCTATTGGTTTTCCTTCTTGCATTAAGACAGCTCCCAATCCCTTGCTTGAAGCATCAGTTTCCTGAACAAACTGCTTAGAGAAATCTGGCACAGCCAAAACTGGGATAGTAGTCATAGCCTTCCTCAAAATGTCAAATGCTGTTTGTGCCTCATTATTCCACTTAAAACTACCTTTTTTCATCAACTCAGTTAGAGGTTTTGCAATCTGTCCATATCCTTTGACAAACTTCCTATAGTAGCCTGTTAATCCCAAAAATCCTCTCAGCCTTTTCTCATCCTTAAGAACCTGCCACTGTAACATTGCTTCAATTTTTAGGGTCTGCTACAACCCCTTGACTAGAAATGATATGCCCCAAGTACTCAATCTGCAACTGCCCAAAACTACACTTCTTTTTATTAACATACAATTGATGTTCTCTCAATAATTGGAAAACTATCCTCAAATGAGAAATGTGGGCTTCTTCATCCTTGCTATAAACCAGAATATAAAAAAAAACCAACATGAGCCTCCTTAAAAATGGTCTCAGCATTTTGTTCATCAGTGCTTGAAATGTTGAAGGAGCATTAGTCAAGCCAAAAGGCATTACTAAAAACTCATAATGTCCTTCATGAGTACGGAAAGCTGTCTTAGGGATGTCTTCCTCCTTCATTCTTATTTGATGGTACCCGGATTTTAGGTCCAACTTAGAAAAAATGGCAGCTCCACCCAATTCATCCAGCAATTCATCTATTACTGGGATTGGAAATTTGTCCGGCATTGTAATTTTGTTGAGAGCCCTATAATCCACACAAAAACGCCATCCACCATCTTTTTTCTTAACTAGAATAATAGGACTAGAGTAAGGACTTATGCTTGGCCTTATAATTCCAGCAATTAGCATCTCATCTACCAATTTTTCAATTTTAGCTTTTTGATAGTGAGGATACCTGTATGGTTGTAGATTGGGAATATTGGTCCCCTCTTTTAAGATTATGGCATGATCATGCCTACGGGCTGGGGGCAATCCTGGTGACTGTTGGAATAAATCCTCAAAATCCTTTAAAACTATTGTTATGCCCTCTGGAACCACTACCTCCTGTAAGGATAAAACTGTCATAGCCTTATATTCAATGTAAAATCCCTGCCCATCATCCTGCAATGCCTTTAACATTGATTTAAGAGAAGCAGCTGCCTTGGATAATGCTGGTTCTCCTCTAATGGTCCAAGTTCTACCTTTTTCTTTAATTTTCAAGGTAAGATCCTTGAAATTAGCTCTTATTTCTCCCAATCCTTCTAACCATTCCATACCTAGCACCACGTCTGCACCTCCTAAGCTAAACAGGAAGAAATCCTATTTAACCTCCAATCCTTGCATCATCAATATCACTCCTTGACAAGCCCCTTTACACTTCACCTTATGTCCATCACCAACCTCCACAAAATAAGGTGGAGTCTCCACTACTGGTAATTGCAGCTCCTTTACTATTTTATCAGAAATGAAGTTATTTGAGGCCCCACAATCCACCAAAATCATAACCTTCATACCCTCCACTTCTCCCCACAACTTTAAGGATTTTTTTGAAGTCAATCCCATGATGTTATGAATTGATAGCTGAAGTGCTTTATCTTCCATCTCCACTAACTCAGGAATTTCCAATTCTTCACGCTGGGCCTCATCCTCTACCTCCTTTCCCATGATCAGAACATGTAGTGTTTTGTTCTTACACACATGTTCTGGACTGTACTTCTCATCACAGAGAAAACACAGCCTTTTCTTGGTCTTTTCTTTCAACTCAGCCTTTGATAATTGTCTGAAATTCCTTCCCCTCCTATTGACAGTACCGATTTCAGGATTTTTTTGTGGGTAAATTGGGTCTGTTGGAAACTGAACCAATACTGGTTGCTGTCCCACGAGAACCCAAACTTGAATTTGCTCTTGGAGCCAAATCTACAGAAGCAGTTCTTGCTGGTTGAAATCCTCTAAAATTCCCTCCAAATCTTGAACTTCCTCCCATAGCTCCTTTGTGAATTACCCGATTCTTTTCATCAATCAATTGTGCCAAGTCCATCAATTCAGATAGAGTTCCTACCAAATGTAGCTTCAATTCGGCTCTGATTTCATCTCACAAACCATTCAAGAAGATACCTCGAAGGTATTCTTGATTAGTATTTCTCAAAGGTCCTGCATACATCTCAAAAGCTTCTCTAAATTCCTCCACAGATTCCATTTGCTTCAACCCAAGAAGAACCTCATAGGGATTTTGCATCATTGAAGGCTGAAATCTTCTTATCACAGCTGTGCGAAAAATCTCCCAAGAAGCATTTTGGGTGCAAGATTCCCACCATTAAAACCAACTCAGCCCATGACCCTCCATGGCCATCATCACCGCACTTAACCTCTCTTCCTCCGTTACTCCTTTCACCTGAAAATATCTCTCTATCCTGTTTACCCACCCATATACGTCTTCTCCAGAAAATAGAGGAATATCGAGTTTCCTCCATCTGTTTTCTGATTCCTCAATTCTTAGACCCTCAACTGTTGTTGGACCCCCCAACGATCTCTCTTCTTCATGTTCGGAACGGCTCTGCTGATTCACAGAAGATGGGTCATCTCGCTGGAGACCTCTCATCAACCTCAATTTCCTCCACGGCTTCCTCTGTTTTTTTGGTTCTTGCTTCCAGCAATTCCCGTTGAGCCCTCTCCTCTTTTGCTTGGTGTCTCCAAGCTTCCAATACCTTCTCCACAGCATCGAGTCTAGCCTCCATTCTCGTAGAAACCATGAAAAACTCCCAGGATTTGGGAGCTCTGATACCAGTTGATAGAACTGGACCAGAATTTATAGAAAAAGAATACTTCTTTATTAAGAAACTCTCCTCTCTGTAACACTCAGAGGGAGAAAGAAACAGAAATGGAAAAGAATTACAAAGATGATCAGATCTGGTAAACGTATACCAATCTGAATTCCCTAGGACAATTCGAGAGGTCCTTGTTCTCTCCTAACCTTCCTTTCCAACTCTAAAACAGGTTAACTTCCAAAAGAACCCCCCTTTCTCTATTTATAACCAACTAACTCTTAGTCTGTTAGAATAACTAACTAAATATTATTCTAACAGAAACAGAATAACTACATTTTCTGATCCACTACTGCTCGTCTATTCTTCCTAGAGTCACTTTTTTTATGATAGGCCTGCTAACATCCTCCTGATAGGAAACTGTCAAAAAATGGAGCTTTGCTTCCCACTTTGACGGAGGTTGTGGCCAAGGAACACGAGGCTTCTTGCTCAAAAATCGATTATTGAGATGAGCAAAGAAGAACAAGAACGACAGCTTCTTGAAGTGGTACGATCTTTGAATTAGTTTTGGATATTAAAAGTAAATTTTAAAATGATTTGTTATCAAACCTCCGATTAAATGGGTATACAGTAGGAAACAAGGGAGGGGCAGTAGGGGATCAGCAAGCATGAGTCATGCTAACAGTGAGGAGAGGGGAATAACCAACTATCTACGTGGATAGCAGGGTCAGAAATGCGATGAGGATTGCGTTAGTTAGGAAGAGTAATAAAAAGAGAGAAGAGGGTGGGAATAGGCAAGAAAGGAGTGAGTGGAAAGGGAGGGAGAGACCAGGCCTCTCGAAAGCCTGGACTATCTGTATTTTCTTTGTTTTCGGAGTGAATCTCATATAGTTCTGTGTATGCCAGCTTCTGTTATTGATATCACACTGATATCAGTAGCAGAGCCGTAGTAGATAATACAATATTTCATCATTTCTGGTTCCAGTTCTAACATAATTAGAATTTCCTTTAATGTGTATATTTGAAGGAACGTGAGGAGGAGTCGAAGAGGTTAAGACTACAGAAAATAACTGAAGAAGCGGAACAAAGAAGACTTGCCACTGAGTATGAGCAGAGGAAGAATCAGAGGATCCTCAGGGAGATAGAAGATAGGGAAATGGAAGAAGCTCAAGCTTTGCTTCAGGAAGCAGACAAGTGTATTAAAAAGAAGGGAAAGAGGACAATCATAGAGGGGGTAAGTTGAAGTCTGCTGTCAATTGAATTCCTTATTTAACTGGGTTGGCAAGTGTTGACGGTCAGCCCTATCTGCAGGAAAAACTTACCAAGCAGACCTTGATGGAGTTGACTTTGACTGAACAACTCCGAGAAAGACAGGAAATGGAAAAGAAACTGCAAAAATTAGCTAAAACCATGGATTATTTGGAAAGAGCAAAAAGAGAAGAGGCTGCTCCCCCGATTGAAGCGGCACATCAACAGCGCCTAGTGGAAGAGAGGATTCTTCATGAGCGTGAGCAACAGGTATGTTGAATCCTCTTGTTTGCTAGAGTAGCATGCATGCTTGTATAATTTTGATAGTTTTCTCTTGCAAATAATTTCAATTGCTACAAATTTCTCACTTCATGTTGCTCCTGAACCTTCACTTTCAATGGTTTGATGCAGCAAGAGATTGAGCTTAGCAAACAGCGCCATGAGGGTGATCTAAAGGAGAATAAAGTTAGTATTATCGTCATCTTTGGTTTTGTCTTTATGAATTTGTGGATTTCCTGCCATCATCATAGGCAAATTGTATTTCTGTCTTATGTTTATTGGGAACTTTTTGAGAGGATATTACAAGCTGTGGTGTCCTTTTGGACTATCTAGTGCTGCTTTGTTATTTGTCATAAAATCAGTGAACCCTTCAATTCTTAAATGCACATGCATGTATCAAAAACAATTGCTTGCTCTGTTTTCTACCCAGCCTTCGTCCCACCTTCTCATTTTCTGATCAATTTGTGATATGATTGTTGATGCAGGAGTTATATCAAGAGAGAGTTGTCATTCATCGTCAGGCTGAATTTAACAGATTGAGGAGGGAAAAGGAGGAACGAATCTCTAAGATTTTACAGTCCAGGAGACAGGAGAGGGAAAAGATGAGGAAGTTGAAGTTGAAGCTAGAAGAGAGACAGCAAAAATTGCGTGAGGAGGAGGAAGCCTGGAAGCGTGAAGGTAATATTTTTACTTTGTTCTGTTTGGGAAAACTTCAATGACTACTCTTACTTTTTCCATATCTTATAAGCATTAAAGGATATCTATAAACAAGTTGAATATGTTCTTCAATTCCACCAAATTGGATCATGATTTGTTTTTCAGTGTCACCTTTTTTATGAGTTCATTCTTCATTCAGAAATGTTCATTGCATCTTATACACTATGGTGAAATCACAGTGTAGTGTACAATCTTTTATGCACGATCAAATAACCGATCTTCTGATTTGTATTTACCCAACTTTCCATGTTTGTGACTTCCAGAGGCTGAGAGGCAAAGGAAGGCAGAGGCCGAACGCTTGGCGAAATTGGCTGAGATAGCTGAAAAGCAGAGGCAAAGGGAGCAGGAACTTGAAGAAAAGGAGAGGCAAAGGAGAGAAGCACTGTTGGGCAGATCTGCTGAAGCAGCTTTTAAGCCTTCTGAGCTTCCTGCCTGTCCAATGGAGTCAGGACCTGCTACTCCTGCAGCAGTTTCTACTGCCACAGCTGCAGCACCAACCCCAGGGAAATATGTCCCTAGGTTCCGGCGTGAGAAAACTGAAGGCACAGGCCCTGTTCCTCCTCCAGAAACTAATCGTTGGACTAATGGCAGCAGCAGGCAGGATGGTGGCAGGTGTCGTAGTGATGATCTTAGACCTGCTGCATTTGGCTCTGGTGGGGGTTTAAGGTCATCTTCAACATGGTCATCCTCCAGAAATCTTCTACGTGACCGCTGATCATTTTGTGCCCCTGACCATTGCGGTCCTTGATGGGGGGAGGAGGGTACATTGTCTGATATTGTGGTGGTTATGACTTTTTGGTCAAGTTTTCTCGTTGTACACTGCTCATGTTTTGAGCTCGAGCGTTCTTTTTGTTGCCGAGTTCTTCAATTAATTAGCAATATAATGGTCATGGACTCATGGAGCCGTCGTTTGAGGAACATGCCAACTAATTTTTCTGTTGTATGATCTGGTGGATTGGATATGGTAATAAAAATTTTAAACCAGACGAGTACTGCAGACTATTTAGTATTTACCCATGTGTTGGTATTGATTTGGGCAATAGTAAAAACTAATGGGGGATCTCTAGTGTATGCTTTTATTTTCTTGTATAATAGGAAATATTGGGGATCGTTTGGCTGTAAGGGTCCCATCGGTTGGATATTTATTCTTGCAAATTACTTGATATATTGAGAATTGTTGAGGGGTGAATTTTTTAGATGGCAGTGACGTGTAAACACGGTTACAGTTTATCGAGCCTCTGCCATAAACGGCTAAAGCATTATAGATTTGTCAGGTATTACCACTCATGGACATGGACTAAAATCTTAATATAGATAGATATATATATATATTCCTGGACTTCTGTTCACAATCTATAACCATAATATATATATCATCTAATAGTCAATCGACCTACGCAGAAAAGTTAAAACAGCAAACACTTTATTTTGTATAGTATCACGTTAACATTTGAGTTGAGCCCACAGATCTCGTTCTGACATCTGAGCCAGTGCCTGTGATTATGCTTGCTTCGCCATGCTTCTCAATCGGCAGTTTTCTTTGGCTGACTCTCAAGGTGAGTGAATTTAATGTTGCTGCAACTGCATGCATTATAGATCTCTTGCGTGCTTTTTGTTGACATTTCCTACTGTTTATAGAGCCATATACATTCGCGAAAGTATAGGAGGATGTAATTTTCTGTTTAAAGGTGGGTTTGATGTTGTTCTGAAGAGGATTTAGATGATTACTTGGATAAGATTGACAAAGATGGTTTTTTCTTATGTATGATGGTTGGGATGGTGGTGTAAAGAGGTGAGTACTTGCAAAAGATATTCTAATGTTCAAGTTAGACCGTGTACAAGATGGATAGTGTTTTGAAATTAGATGGTATATATTTGTTACATTGTGTGATATTTATAAAAGTGTCTTAATTGATAAGAATTATAGTTAAATCTGTATTAAATACTATTAATTAGGATAAGAATTCAATGAGATTGTTATTTCTTATAGTTGATTCCTTTATTTATGAGAGATATAATTAATTTCTTTATCTATGAAGGATCGTGTGAGAGATTTCTTCCTCGTAAATAGGTAGATTTACTTATCTAATAGCGCTCATAAATATTTGGGATCCAATTCTAACAAGTCGGGTTGCTCTTAAACTACTAACTCAGAATATGATTTAGAACAGTTACCTTCAACTTGGCGCTTAGATGTGACAGTTGAGTGTCAAGATATCCGAGTTCAACAGGAGCAACCGACACACATGAAACAAATAGATCCAAGTCATAATATAAATGCTGGATCCTGCGATGTTTTTACCAAAAGGTCTAGGTTCGTGATATATGGTAGAATGCCCCCAGTGTTAAAGAATAAGGTCGGGATCCAGAATGGATCACTATACCTAAAGTCAATATACCGTCATCCGGGCTTCATAGTAGGTTGCCTCCATATAGATTTTATTTGTGGGTCATATCTAATTCTGAAAGTAATTTGATCTCGAACTGAGATCCGTATTTCAAACATATCATTATATCATGACATAAGTTCCTGATCCGGTTTGAATATCAACCATGTTTCTCCACTTTTGTTGACACTTAGTCAAATTTTAAGTGTGCATGATAACCACGCCAAAGACATGGTTATATGTCTGTTATTTCTATGATAATCTCTCTTGTTTGACTCTTTTTACTACTCAATGCTCTGATAATTTGCAAAGTTTGTTATAAGATTGTGATTGAGTTTAGATAATAAAAAGATGGTGAAATCTTATCATTTTACCTTGTCTTTGCAGGAAAGCATCAAAGAAGAGAGGACTCAAAATCTCCAAGGAAGAGCAAGAGTTGATCTGTTGAGCACAGAGCGTCCAGGTGCTACAGAAGGAGCGCCTAAGCGCCTTTGAAGATCTCAGAGAAGGCCCACTGGATGCATAGCGCCTAGGCGCCCTGGATCATGAAGTAAAACACACTCTGGACATATAGCGCCTAGGCGCTACATACGAAGCGCCTAGGCACCCATAACAGATTATAAGTTTATTTTTCTGACCTAATTGAAGGAGAGTCTGAAAAGGAAAAAGGAGGAGACGAACCAGCCCTATTCTAGAGAGATGTTGGGGTATCCTGAAGAGAAAAACTTGTGGAAACGAATCGGATCTTCACCTACCTATGGAGTTTTCTCTATTCTCTTCTTTTATTCTAGTTTTTGCTGTTCTTGTCATGTATAGCTAAATTTCCCTTGTTGGGATTAAGTGAATTTTGACGGAACTTGATTGTTATTGACGTTTGATTCAATTAATTCGTGTTGCTTTTTCTATTTTGAGTTTATAATCTCTTCTTTTAATGCTTTCTAAAGATTGATACTCTTTAGGATGAATTTAGGATTGTATGTTGAATGAAAATTTGATATATAATTTGTGCTATGAGATTATGAACCTTGCTTATCTCTAAGCTAGGAATAGTCATTGATTTTGCTTGTTACCTCTTTGAATTCTAAATCATAATGCTTGTTATCTCTTAGAATCACCTAAGTTATTAGGGTTTTTAATTGAAAACAAAGGGTTAACTACCTGAGGAATTAGGAGTTGAGTATTTTAGAGAATTCGGTGACAAAATAGGAATAGTAGCTTGTATTAATTCCAATTGATATGCAACAAGTGAAATCAAATGAAGCTTGATTCAAACTCTTTTATTAATTGATTGCTTTTCATCTCGCATACTAAGTGTTTGTTAAATTGTCAATTAGAAAAATCCAAAAATATTGTCATTGCATAAGTTTATGTGTTTCTATTGTTTTGCTACTAAAGCTCACTTTGATCCAAATCTTGGTTTAAATAGCGGTTAATTTCGTAAATTGGTATTTGGCCATTGATCCATGCAAACGATATCCGGTTTCTCATCGTTTTTATTACTTGACGATCCGGTACACTTGCCGTGGTCTCATCAAGTTTTTGGCGCCGTTGCCGGAGATCGATTTTACCAATATTGGTAATATTGAAGGCAGCCACTGGTTTAAACATTTTTTTTTCTTTTTGTTTATTCATTGTAGTTTTAGTTTCTTTAGTTTACTTATTTCATTGAGTTATTTTTGCTCTGATATTGTGTGTCTAGTGTATGCGATGTACTGTTCAACCAGATCATCTTCTTTTTGACTCTAAGATAGAAAAAATTGCAAGAGCTTTGAGAAAGCAAACTAGAGAAAGAAGAAGGAATTTGGGTGACACTTAAACAATTGTTGAAGACATGGCAGACAATGGAGAGAATATAGATCCTCCATCACCACAACCACCTGTTAAGACTCTCATGGATTACTCTATTCCTAACATGGATGGGTGTGGAGCAAGCATAACATAACCTCCAGTTCAGGCTAATAATTTTGAATTGAAGCCAGTTCTACTCCATTTGGTTCAGCACAATCAGTTTGGAGGACTTGACAATGAAGGCCCACATGCACATATACAAGGGTTCCTTCAAATTTGTGATACTGTGAAGCTGAACGGGGTGAGTGAGGATGCCATTCGTTTGAGATTGTTCCCTTTTTCCATGAGAGACAGAGTTGAGAGCTGGTTGGACTTATTGGCAAGAGGAAGCATAACTACTTGGGCAATTATGGTTCAGAAATTTTTGACAAGGTATTTCCCTCCGTCCAAGGCTACAAAGTTGCGAAGTGAGATCACATCATTCAGGCAATTTGATGGGGAATCTCTACGTGAAGCGTGGAAAAGATACAATGAAATATTGAGGAAATGCCCACACCACTGTTTTGATTTCTGGATCTAAGTGCAAAGTTTTTACAATGGCATGCTACCTCAAACTAGGGCCATGGTTGATGCTGCAGCAGGTGGGGCATTGAATTATAAGACGCCAGAGAAAGCTTGGGAGTTGTTTGAGATGATGGCCAACAATGACTATCAAAGGAATGGGGAAAGAGTTGTAGTGAAGAAAGGGTACTTAGAGATTGATTCCATGAATGCACTGTTAGCTTAAAACAAGATTTTGACTCAACAATTTGAGAATCTCACCAAAAAGGTCGACACTCTTAATGTGAATGCGGTGAGCAATGCTCCTTTGGCCTGTGATTTCTATGGAGGTGAACACGGGAGTGTGGATTATCCAAGAAACATGTTTAGACCTCCAGCTCAAGAGCAAGTGAACTTCATGAACAATCCTCCAAGGCAACAGAATAATCCCTACTCCAACACGTACAACCCAGGGTGGAGAAATCATCCAAATTTTTCGTGGAGTAATCAGGGAAATCAAGCTCAACCAAGACAGCAGATGGGATATCAAGGACACCCTCAATAGTCATCATATCAAGGTCCTTCATCATCTCAACCTTAATCTAATGAGAAGAAGGCTTCTTGGGAGTTAGCCTTAGAGAAGTTGGTCACATAAACCTCATCTTTTGTTAAAATCACTACTGATTTTATGGAGGAAACAAGAGCTGGGTTCAGAAATCATGATGCTTCAATCCGTAATCTGGAAACTCAGGTGGGCCAGCTTGCAAAACAAATTTCGGAAAGGCCCCTAAGTTCTTTGCCAAGTGACACAGTCCCAAATCCTAAAGGTAATGCACATGCTTTCGTCATAACCACTAGGAGCGAGAAGGTAATTGAGCCTCAACTCAGGAAGGAGAAGAATAATGAAGGTAAAGTTGAGGAACCTAGTGAGGAAGTGCCACATGAGGAAGTTGAAATCTCTCAAGATGACTCGGCCAATGACTCTAATGAGAAAGAGTCACAAAAGGGACAGGAAGTAAAGATGCCACCACATACTATCAAGTTGTCATTCCCTCAACGACTCAAGAAGGAGCAAGATAAAAAATAGTTTGGAAAATTTCTAGAGGTGTTTAAGAAGTTGCAGATTAACATTCTTTTTGCTGAGGCACTTGAGCAGATGCCATCTTATATCCGATTTATGAAGGAATTGCTGTCAAAGAAAAGGAAGCTGAAGGAAGATGAGACTATGGCACTTACTGAAGAGTGCAGCGCTATAATTCAGAGAAAACTACCACCTAAATTGAAGGATCCAGGTAGCTTCTCTATTCCTTGCACCATTGGTAAGCTGAACATTAAGAAAGCTCTTTGAGATCTTGGGGCAAGTGTTAATCTCATGCCACTATCTATCATGCACAAACTTGGAATTGGAGAGGTTAAGCCTACTATGATCTCCCTTCAATTAGTAGATTGATCTGTCAGACATCCATATGGTATTGTGGAAGATATGCTAGTGAAGGTTGATAGATTCTTTTTTCCAGTAGATTTCGTGGTCTTAGACATAGAAGAGAATGGTGATATCCCTCTGATTCTGGGGAGACCATTCTTAGCCACTTCTGGAGCATTAATAGATGTACCTAGGGGAGAACTCATCTTGAGGGTTGATGGTGATCAGGTGACTATAAATGTTTTCGATAAGTTTGTTCCAACATCAGATCTTCATGTCCCTGTTAACTGCATCCAAGGTAAAACTCAAAAGGAGTTAGCTGGTAAGAACTTTACACTATTGATTAATGTTGACTCTTGTACCTCCAAGATGGTGGATATGGAAAAAGGTCATCCCAATTCTCAAAATTTATTGCAAAGGGATCTGGAATTTCCTAGCAAACTGAAACATGACACTTTACATGTTGATAAATTGAAAATCCCATGGCCTAGTGGATTTCCTAATGCTAAGGCGTCCTTTGAGCAAACAACTACAACTCGAGTTCAGGATATTTTTGGAGGCGATCCTAAGGCCAGAGACCAAGGAAAGAATCATTGTTCTGAGAAAAGAAAGGCACCATCCTACTTATCTTGTTTCATGCCACCATGATTGAAAAGGCAACGTTGAGCTAATGACGTTAAACAAGCGCTTTTTGGGAGGCAACCCAAGCTTGGTTTTGTTTCCTTTCATTCTTGTTACATTTTACTGTTTTGCTTTTAATTAATTGTTACGGGTTGGATGTGGTTTTGATTTGTTTCCCTGTTTTAATTAATTGATGATGGTTGGAATGGTTTAGAGTGGAAAATAGGTGAAGAAGAGCTGGGTTTGGGAAGTTTTAATGAGAATCAGGGGGCAGAAACAGGTTTGTAGATGTGTTAAGTTTCCAATAATAGCACCCAGACGCTCTTATCTGTAGCACCTAGGCTCTAATATCAAGAAAAATGACCTTTTTCACTGCCTATACAGTGCCCCTAGACGCCTTTGACACATCCCTCCTAGCACACTAGCGTCTGGACGGTGTTATTTAGTGCTTAGGCGCTAGTTTTTTTTTTAAATTTTTTTTTAAAGAAAATAAAAAAATTTAAAAAAGTAAATAAAAAAAAATAAAAAAATTTTGGCTCAACGCTTAGGCGTTACGTACATAACGCCTAGGCACCCATATCAGGTTCTGCGTTTTAAAACGCAGAACCCTTCCCTTCCTCATCACTTTTCCCCTCATTTCCCTCTTCCCCTTTCCACTTCTCCCTCTTTCGTCTCTCTCTCTCTCTCTCTAATCTCACTCATTCCCCCCCATTTTTCATTTTTCCTCCCCTCTTCACTCATTTTACCGTACCCCACTCCCTCTTCCCTTTCCCTTTCTTTTATTAACAGCCCATCAACCCCTTCCTCACGTTCCCCTTTTCGTGGTGCATTTGTGATTTTTTCCTCTTGCTTCCTTGCCACGCAGGTGAGTTTTTTTTTCTCATTTTATTGCTTCATTTTTTATGTTAAGGTTTTATGAGTTTGTCATTCCACGCATAGGTCTTCTCCTAGATTTCATATTTATATGTAATTATTTTGTGTTAAGGATTTCTGATGCTGGAATGTGACTATTCTCACTGTTAAATTGATTGACACATTGACTGTGTATGGGTGATTTTAGGTTAATGGACATTTTCAAAATTTTGGGTAATTTTTGGTCAGATTGAAAAATGCCTGTTGTGAACTGATGCCTTGATGTGATGTGCCTATTCTGAAAGAAAACACATTGTATGTGTACAGGTTCTAATAGATTCTGAAATTCTGAATTGTACACTCATTTTGTCTCTATTTCAATTACAGATTAATGGCACCCAAGATGCTGCCTACACGCAAACATAAAACTCAGGGTGAGAGCTCATGCCAACAAGCTGCGTTTAACGCTGACCTTTTTCTCTCAGCGGAGCATGAAAAGTGCCTAACTGAATTCCTCTGTAATTGGAGCTTTGTCCAAGAAAGAGGTATATTCATGAACAATGGGGAATGTGATGAAAATTTCAACCAAATCCTAAGGAGGAACTGGTCAAAACTCTGCAAATTGCCGGTCGATGGGTCTGCTTCCATTGTCTGTGAGTTTTATGCAAATGCATTTCGGTTAGAGGATAATGACCGCAACAAATGCGAATCATATGTCCGGGGTCATCGCATTTGATTTGATGCACGGACTCTGGACCGATTTTTGGAGACACCTGAAGAAGTGGGTGATTGTGGGTACACCAAGCTGAAGAAAGAGGCATTGAACCCTAACCTAGTGCTTCGAACCATATGCAAGCAGGGGGCACAGTGGGAACTTGACTCGGGAGGCTACCCGAAATTTCTAAAGAAGTCTGATTTGCTCCCCATTCCAAAGGCCTGGTGCACGTTCTCAGAAGCTGGATTCTTTCCCAACTCTCACCATCAAGATCAGGCGCTATTGATTTTTGCTATTGTTACTAGACGATTAGTGGATGTGGGCCTACTGATCTTACGTAACATGCAAACTTTGGCACAGAGCAGGACCCGGCGGTCCCGTTTATGGTACCCTAGCCTCATCACGCAGTTATGTTGGGCAGCTGTGGTGGAGATCACTGGTGATGTCTCAATCAGGCCAACTCCAGCTGTGGACGTGGCCATGATCAAACGGTACTTACAAGATGACGACCCCACTCAAATTCCTCCAGCAGCTAGAGCCTGGGCAGCCAGGCCACCTCGTCCCTACCCTGAGCCTTCCTCCAGTGGAGTTGAACGTCATCTCCGACGTATCGAGAACTACATGGTTCAGTCAAGCCAAGCTTTGGAAGGGATGCTGAGGAACCTGGCGGTCCAACTTAATGTTGATCCAGATGCCCTAGGCAGCATCCCACTTCCAGTAGAGGAGTCAGAGAGTGAAGATGGAGCTGAACCTGGTGGGGAAGACAATGAAAACAGTGATGACTGATCTTCAAGGGGGAGTTTCTATTTTCATTTTCCTTGATTTGTTTTGCATTTCCTGCTTTTCTTCTATTTTCTTTTGCTTTTATTATTGTCCATGCTGTTTGAGGTCATTACTCGAGTTCTTGGGGACAAGCACGAGAGTAAGTTTGGGGGAGTTAAGTTTAGTTAGAAGATTTAGTCTTTGTTCTGATTGTACTACCCTGTTTTTGCTGGTCCCTTTTATTTTAGTTAAAAAAAAAATTGCATGCTTACTTGTGAAGCCTGGCAACTGTGTGATTTTGTTGTTTGCAGTTCATTAGAAATGATTTCATACTATACTTGCATGAATCTAGTTGCTCGGTTGTTAATGGGTTTTGGTGAATAAATTGCATTCATTATCTTGGGAATGAGTATCGAGCCTCCAACATGATTTACTGTTGAGTGGACACTTGTGAGGTTTTACTCTCCTGAATTTGCTTGATTCTCTGATGCTCTCATGATTTGCACAGTGTTTGGTCATAATTAAAACATTTTGTTTGTTGAGCCAGCACAAAAAAAAAAAAAATTAAACCCCATGGCCACATCTTTTGCATTGCCTTTGAGCTTAATGATTCTCTTTTTTGGTTGAACCTTTCTACTTAACCTAGCCATGTGAGTGACATCTGACCCATCCGAAGAGACTAGGTGAGCATTGGAAGCAGAAAAGAGGAGAAAATTTTATGTTGGTTAGTTTTGAATAAAAAAAAACAAAACAAAAAACAAAAAAACAAAAAAAAGAGAGTCGACTTACTGAATGTCTATCCCTTTGAGACCGATGGGTTATTGTGTGATACTTGATAATGATCAGGTACCCCTTTGAGACCATGTAGGTTACTGAAAAAATTGTTTAGAGAAAATTTGGAAGGTATGAGATTTTTGAGTTGATGAATTATTAGAAATACCAATGCTCATTTGCTCTCCAAGGTAGTTATTTACATGTCCATTTCTTTACCTTGTACCTTGGCACCAATGAAGTTTTGAATATTGTCCTTCTGATTGTTACCCTGTGTGAATCATGAGCTTGTATGTTTGAGATGAAAATCAAATTCATGGGGGGTAGGCTCACAGTGTGTTTATTGAGAGAAACACAAGCCTAAACACAGGAGGGAATGAGTGAGCAGTTACCTGAAATCATCTTGCATGCATTGGTTGCCAGATCCATTAACTTCCAAGTGATGATTGAGCAATGTAATGTTGGTATGACTCTAACTTCTAATTTCCTGTTGAACTTCAGTTTGCACAGTTGTGGGTTATACTCGTAGGAATGCTTGGTTGGTTGTTGTGCCTATTGTTTTGTTTTTTTGCCCGAGGACGTGGCAAATGTTAAGTTTGGGGGAGTTTGATAACCACGCCAAAGGCATGGTTATATGTCTGTTTTTTCTATGATAATCTCCCTTATTTGACTCTTTTTTACTACTCAATGCTCTGATAATTTGCAAAGTTTGTTGTGAGATTGTGATTGAGTTTAGTTAATAAAAAGATGGTGAAATCTTATCATTTTACCTTATCTTTGCAGGAAAGCATCAAAGAAGAGAGGACTCAAAATCTCCAAAGAATAGCAAGAGCTGATCTGTTGAGCACAGAGCACCCAGGCGCTACAGAAGGAGCGCCTAAGCGCCCTTGAAGATCTCAGAGAAAGCCCACTGGATGTATAGCGCCTAGGCGCCTTGGATCATGAAGTAAAAGACACTCTGGACATATAGCACCTAGGTGTAACATCCCGAAAATTAATAATTTTAGGATAAATGATTATTTTACAATATTTGAGATTTTTAAGAATTTTTCTGGATTTTTCTGAGAATGCGAAATATTTTAATATTATTTTTCGTTTTACGTGTACATTGGGCAGAGTTAGCAAAATGACTGTAACGCTCCCAAAGTTGAAAAATTTTATTACAAATAGTCATTTTCTAATATTTGTGTTTTATGAGAATTCTTTTAGAATTTTTCGGAAACGATGAATATTTTAATATATTCTTCGTTTTACGTGCGTATTGAGCAGAATCGGAAAAACGACTGTAATGCTTCAAAAATTAGAAAAATGATAAGACGAATGGTCATTTTATAATATTTGTAATTTTTTAAAATTTTCTGGGATTTTTCTGAAAACGTTGAATATTTTGATATATTCCTCGTTTTGCATGCGCGCTGAGCGAAGCTGGAGAAACGAAATATTTTCTCCGAGAATCTTAAACTATGGACATGTCAACGAGGGATCTTACTAAACCTGAGGCTGGACGCAGTTTACGAGGTTTTACATTTTTTGAGAAATTTCACAGGCAAAATAGTAAAACGTTGTGTAAATTTCATCTATCAGATAAATTAATACTGACTTCTGTCAACTGTAACTATTATTCATTGGATAATAACATGTAATAAAAAATCCTATCACCTTATCCCAATGCAATCTACTTTATGTCAAATCGACCTCACTTTAATTCAAATTTTGAATCTCATTATGAAGCTTCTTCAAGAAGCTTTGACCACCAAATGACCCAATTACCCTTGGCTTGCATGAGAAGCCAAATTTTTCCCCTCACTCTCTCCTCTATTCAGCAGCCCACTCATGCCAAGGAAGGCAAAAATGTAACTCATCCACACTTAACCTAAACCCACCAAACCCTAATTCACTTTACCTATCACTTTCTCTCTCTTCACTTTATCTTCTTCATCTTTTCTCCTCCCTCTCTCTACCTCCACCATGAGCACGAAAATGGCAGCCCCTCCTCCTCCATTTTTGCTCATCTTTTCTCCTCTCCAAGCTCATTTCTACACTTGCACTCACTTCCTCTACCTTCTTTGTGTAGAAAGTTTCTCCATTTTCTATTTCTACCTCCATTTTCTCTCCACCTATTCTCTTCTTCCTCCTCTTGAATCCGAAAATGGCAACCACCATCACCATTGTTTCTCTTCCTTTTTCTTTCCATAAAAACCATTTATAGACTTCTCTCAACCTCCTCTACACTTTCTCTTTAGAAAATCTCTTCAAAAATTCATCCTTTCTACCTCTCCTTCTTCAAATCCGAAAATCACTCTTCCATGGATGACCAAGATTTTTGATTTTTCTCTCCACTAAACACATTTATACACTCATCTTCATCTTCTCTACAAGTTTCATTTAGAAGGTTTGCTCAAAATCTAACCTTGTCTCCATTGTCTTCCAAGGCAAAGCTTCTAACTTTGAGGTAAAGTTTTCACTTTTCTTTCTCTTTCTCTTTAATTTCGTGATCTAGGGTCTCAATGGAGACCAAAGATCCATTCTTTTCAACTATTAATGTTGATTTTTGATGCTTGAAAAATTAGGGTTCTTGAAGACCCAAAACCGAAATTCACCAAGAAGCCATAGGAGATTGTTTTTGGTGTTCTTCCTTTAGGTAAGAGGGAGACTACTCACTTCAACCACTTATGGTGATGAGGAGACTTTATATGTATGTTGATGGAGAAATCCATCATTGTATGCTTACTTGAATTGTAAAAATTGTATGATCTAGTATTCTTGAATTTGATTAGTACTTGATTATGCTCTTGAATATGTTTGATGTATTGATTGTGCTTGATCATGTTGGGGTTGCTAAATGAAAAATTTGGAGTTTCTTACCTCAACATGGTGCCACGGTTTTGATTAGAAATTAGGGGTGAATATTGATTTTTGTACACAAGTAAAATATATGTAATCAAAGATTGAATGATGAGATTGAAACTAAGGAATGGAAGATTATGAGGATTTAATACCCAAGAGGGGTGTCACGGTTTTGATCTTGGTAAAGGGACAAATGGATTAATTTTGATGAACTAAGTTTAAGTGAATTAGTGTTAAGAAAACTAATGCATAAAAGTGGGAAGAAAAAAAATTGAGCATTGGACATCATGAAGCCACAGTTTTGGACATTGAACTTTAGGCAATTGGATTGATCATGTGAGAGATGGAAATTGAATGATTAAGTATCAAGTAACCAATACGTAATATGATGAAAGAATGAAACTTTAAAGACTTATGAAGCCACAGTTTTGGCTTGGAATTATGAGGGATGTAATTGACTTTGGTGGACAAAATTTAAGTGATTTGATAACAAAAAACCATTACATAAAATGGAGAGGAATTGAGATTTTAAGAACCTTGAGAGGCCACGATTTTAGAGAGAAAGATTTGAGTTCAAGTGATGCCTTGGTGCATCCTTGGATATTGAAGAATTAGAGATTTGCATAATCTTTGATAAAGCGAAAGAATTAAGTTGAATAATGATATTTGGGAAGACCATAGTTTCAGAGGGTTAATTATCCTAACCTTTTCATAATGGACCAAAGACTTAAGACTTTGAAAATAAGTATCCCAAATAGGGACATTGTGACATTTGATAAACTATGAATACTTAATGATGACGATGAATTGAATTAATCCTACGTGGAACCAAAACTAAATGATTGGTATCAAGAGACTAGTGAATGATATGGGAAGGAATTTAGAACCTTGAGGCTTGTGAGGCTATGATTTTAAAGCTTAGTTAACCTAAGTATTTTTATAATTGATAAAGACTTAAGTTCTTGAAAATGTTGAACCCTCAAAGGCGATATGGTGATAATGATGGACCATAAGATACATATTGATGTTGATGAATGCTTATGTACCATGGAGGCATCGTATATGATATATGTATCATTGTTAGACATACATGATTAGACATTGAGTCATCATGCATATGTAATTTGATAAAGTCTATATACCGTTGTGGTATTGTGTATGATGAACACATCATTAATAAACATTGACTGAACATTGTGCCGTCATGCATATGTATTGTACATGATGAATGACTCATTGATAAACATACATGACTTGACATTGCATCGTCATGCATATGTATACCTAAGAGTTGAATAACACCTATGTGTGAGTGCGAATAGACTAGCATAAGTGCCATATGTTGTTGGCCCTGGAGGCGTCGGGGTACGGGTTCCTCACATGGACAGGTATGAGCTCCTCTGTGCCGTGGGGTAGACCGATGTAGACACACCGACGATCCGGACCGAGACATTGTCCTATCTCGCGATCAACTATTGAGGTACCACGTATAAGCCATGATGCGCAAATATTTTATGAGATGAAGCACACTATTTTTAAGGCTAACGATATACTGGTATTACTCCTTGATCGTTCACTCTAAAAAGGTTAATGTTTAGCTCCATGGAGTAGGATTTGGTACCATAATGCATTGTGCATCGTTCATAATCAGTCTCATAGGTTGTTGAGCATGAACATATGTTAAAGTATCTGTTTTACTGCTGTACATGATTTGCTTGATGATTTTACTGATTTACTGGAAATCTTATTATGATTGGTTTGATATTGTTAAATCTTGCTATTACCCGCTGCTGTTCTGCTTTTACTATAAATATTACTGTTATCATTGATTCCTATCATTGCTTATGACTGATTTGCTTTTATTATAAATTCTACTACTGCTGTTAATAAATGTATGAACTATGTTGCTTTGTGGGCTCTTTGCTCTGTTTTTGTTTTTTTACTGCCAGAATGATAATGAAATATGGGTGTCTCACCTCTTTCCTGTATTTTTGTATTTTTGTTTTATATTTATATTTGATAAAAGATCGTGAGGAAGATGAAGAGGGACCACACCTTGGTTGATTGGATTGGGCGTTTGGACAAGATTTCTTCAATTACGTAAAAGTGCAGCTGCGTGGAAGCATTGATGCCTGTCTTGCCGACTGGGACTTCGAGCGTCGTATATGTGCATGGGGTTGCGGCTTTGTCTGCTGGTAGTACTCATCCCTGGGTTACTACTTTTCCCTTTTAGTGTTTTAGTTCCTGCTGTATTTTATTTGACTCTGTAATTATTATATCCTATGTTATCATTGATTTATGTTAATTGACTATAAAATATATATAAGGCATATGATTTTATTTTAGTGGTTCTGTATAAGATGATGTTGTATTTGGATATGAGTTAATACAAATATATTTCATTCGAGGCTCGTATTTTCTACTTATGCATAATTGTCAAAAAAAAAAAATAGACTCTTGAGATTTAGAAGTTACTGTTATCATGACTGTGACACACTTGGATTTAGTAACTGTGGTGTAATGACGATTGCGCTGCAGTTGTTATATTTAGGGGTGTTACATTAGGTGGTATCAAAGCAGTTCATCATGTTGAGTCAGGGTATGGACTTGCTATGTTTGGGCATATTAGAGTTTTGTCTGTTGTGCATTTTCTTGCCTCTTGATTGAGATGATGGGAAAGGAATGCATGACTTGCCATAGGTTGAATGTCAGTAACTACTGTTATACAGTTACATGATATTGAGGACTGGCCTACTCAATATGTAATGTTCTGTGTGTACAGGAAACTATGACTTCTCCTAGGCGTCCTATGTTAGGAAAATAGGAAATTTTTGTAAGGAGATCAAAAGGTTTTGGAAAACCGATCTTCTGGAGAAAGAAATAACTGGTGTAAACTAGGTTCGAGAAGCATTTTAGAAGTTGACGGCTTACGAGAGATTACGCTGTGGAAGCAGAATGAAGAAGTTCGGGCTGGAAGCTGTTAGGATTCGTAAATTAGCTTGTCTTACTTGAATGGTGTGCATTGTGTGACTCTTTGTGTTTGACTTCCGAAGGGAGGTAATGTTGTTTGAAATAATTACGTTTGTTTTATTGTGCTATGTTTTGTCCGTCTTCAAAGAAAGTCAGTGGCTCATGGCAGACGTATGCATGTGAGCACGGGATAAGATTATAGAAGTATGGCTGCGACTGCAGGAGAAATACAAAGGATAGCTAATGTGATAATTCACCAAAATCAGAGGACTGCACAGTAACGAGAATTGGAGGTTAAGATTCAAAATCTATTGAAGGAAAGTCAGACTTGGGATAACCATGGACTACCTAGATTCCAAAGGAGAAATAATGGGAAAGCCAATAAGTTTAAACGGGAACTATGTTCACGGGTGCCAAGGAAGTAACAATAACACCTAACCCATAGGGAAAAGTGCTAGTGGTAGTAGATCCAATCAAGATCTCAACATCTTTACCGAAATGTACGAAATGCGGAAAGAACCACTTAACAAAGGAATGTACGACCAAGAGAATTTTCTGTCGCAAATGCGGAAAGGAGCACCTAACGAGAGATTGCGCAATTTCAGGGATCATCTGTTTTAAATGAGGAAAGCCTGGACACATTTCCCACAACTACACCCAAGCGAAGGCAAGTTCTTCTGTCAATGTGCAAGAGCTGGGGAACCATAAGTAGAGGGCAGACTTTATACCCTGGGAGGTGCTGAGGACTTTAGATTTGGAAATCTAAACAACAGAAGTGATGCCCCAAATGACGATCCCGTAATCGTGCCATATAATTCTGGGGGTAACCCTTCTTTTTTATAATTCGTAACTGAATAGATCATTTGGATTCATCTGTATCTTTCTTATCTTCGGCTTAATTGTTTTCAGTTTTGTTGTTAAGACTTGTCTTGACTCCCGAGTTTGTTTAATCTATCCTACTTCTCATAAAGATTGAACCTTTTTGTTGATCTATTTTGCTTACTTGAAATTGCATCGGTTACGGTTCATGATTTAGGGACTGATTGATCATTTTCTAGTCATATTCTGCTAAACCATTCCAATGAAAACCTTATTAGTTTTTAGAATTAAGACTTCTGATATTTATAACAGCCAACAAAGTTGAAGCTTTAGAAGCAAAAAGGGAGT
Source organism: Ormosia emarginata (assembly GCA_029884605.1). Classification (NCBI taxonomy): domain Eukaryota; kingdom Viridiplantae; phylum Streptophyta; class Magnoliopsida; order Fabales; family Fabaceae; genus Ormosia; species Ormosia emarginata. The sequence goes on from JAQQTP010000071.1 coordinate 12,026,209, forward strand.
CTGAGAATACGTGTTAGTGTTTTCCGTGGAAGACCAACAGTAAGGAGAGTATAAATGCCACTCTGATAGTCAAAGAGTTTCGCATGTTGAGCTACAATGCTGTCAGTAAGGAAAAGAATGAAACTTCTTGGTGAGACGAGGACTGTCACAAAAAGAGCAATACTTCTATTAAGGATGAATGTCCTCGAAGAAAGATAAGTGATTCAATGGATCGGCGAGAAGAGAGTTGTTGTTCTCTCTAAGGTAGACATATACTCTTATCATCATTAAATTCGTGGGAAATTTAAAATATTCCCAAAACAATTTTTTCGAACGCACTTTGGACATTAAAGGTATCTCGTGATACTATTCGGAGCAACCAATATTCTTGTCGTATTCATGAACTATCTAAATCAGATCTTTCGTCCTTGCCTTGATAGATTTGTTGTTGTCCGTATCAACTACATTCTGATCTATTCTAAAAAACGTAGAGAAGCATGTTGGACATTTTGATCCATTTTTCCAAACTATAAAGGAAAAAGAGATTAGCGAAGTAATTCGAGAACTTGTGGTTATCATTGGAAGTGATACCGGATGAAGTATGTCTAGATACGATTGCTATTTTGAATGGTCTGTTGGGAGAGATTCAAGGGAAATGGAACAGTGACCAAGATATATCGAACGTTAAAGCGAAAGTAGCAGTTGTAAGGGATGAAGAGAGAATATCATCTATGAAAAGCTTGTTGTGAAAGTCAAGAATAAGAGAACAAGGCGACACAGGGATATAAAAATCGCGTTGCTAAGAGTGATCTAAATGGACGCGATTAGAAGCGCAACATGAAAGTTAGAACGTGAGGAGAAGGAAAACATTGATGTTTAGTCTAAAGGATGAAAATTTCGAAGACGAAATTTCTAGTTGAAGGGGAGAGTTGTAACATCTCGAAAATTAATAATTTTAGGATAAATGATCATTTTACAATATTTAGAATTTTTAGAAATTTTCTGAGAACGCGAAATATTTTAATATTATTTCTCATTTTACGTGCACATTGGACAGAGTTAGCAAAACGAATGTAACACTCCCAAAGTTAGAAAATTTTATTACGAATAGTCATTTTCTAATATTTGTGTTTTATGAGAATTCTTTCAGAAATTTTCGGAAACGACGAATATTTTAATATATTTTTCGTTTTACGTGCGTATTAAGCAGAATCAGAAAAACAACTGTAATGCTTCAAAAATTGGAAAAATGATAAGACGAATGGTCGTTTTATAATATTTTCAATTTTTTAGAATTTTCTGGGATTTTTCCGGAACGTCGAATATTTTGATATATTTCTCGTTTTGCGTGTGCGCTGCGCAAAGCCGGAGAAACAAGATATTTTCTCCGAGAACCTTAAACTATGGACATGTCGACGGGGGATCTTACTAAACCCGAGGCTAGACGCAGTTTACGAGGTTTTACATTTTTCGAGAAATTTAACAAGCGAAATAGTAAAACGCTGTGTAAATTTTATCTGTCAGATAAATTAATACTGACTTCTGTCAACTGTAACTATTATCCATTGGATAATAACATGTAATAAAAAATCCTATCACCTTATCCCAATGCAATCTACTTTATGTCAAATCGACCTCACTTTAATTCAAATTTTGAATCTCATTATAAAGCTTCTTCAAGAAGCTTTGACCACCAAATGACCCAATTACCCTTGGCTTGCATGAGAAGCCAAATTTTTCCCCTCACTCTCTCCTCTATTCAGCAGCCCACTCATGCCAAGGAGGGCAAAAATGTAACTCATCCACACTTAACCTAAACCCACCAAACCCTAATTCACTTTACCTATCACTTTCTCTCTCTTCACTTTATCTTCTTCATCTTTTCTCCTCCCTCTCTCTACCTCCACCATGAGCACGAAAATGGCAGCCCCTCCTCCTCCATTTTTGCTCATCTTTTCTCCTCTCCAAGCCCATTTCTACACTTGCACTCACTTTCTCTACATTCTTTGTGTAGAAAGTTTCTCTATTTTCCGTTTCTATCTCCATTTTCTCTCCACCTCTTTTCTTCTTCCTCCTCTTGAATCCGAAAATGGCAGCCACCATCACCATTGTTTCTCTTCACTTTTCTCTCTATAAACACCATTTATAGACTTCTCTCAACCTCCTCTACACTTTCTCTTTAGAAAATCTCTTCAAAAATCCATCCTTTCTACCTCTCCTTCTTCAAATCCGAAAATCACTCTTCCATGGATGGCCAAGCTTTTTTATTTTTCTCTCCACTAAATACATTTATACACTCATCTTCATCTTCTCTACAAGTTTCATTTAGAAGGTTTGCTCAAAATCTAACCTTGTCTCCATTGTCTTCTAAGGCAAAGCTTCTAACTTTGAGGTAAAGCTTTCACTTTTCTTCCTCTTTCTCTTTAATTTCGTGATCTAGGGTCTCAATGGAGATCAAAGATCCATTCTTTTCAACTATTAATGTTGATTTTTGATGCTTGAAAAATTAGGGTTCTTGAAGACCCAAAACTGAAATTCACCAAGAAGCCATAGGAGATTGTTTTTGGTGTTCTTCCTTTAGGTAAGAGGGAGACTGCTCACTTCAACCACTTATAGTGGTGAGGAGACTTTGTATGTATGTTGATGGAGAAATCCATCTTTGTATGCTTACTTGAATTGTAAAAATTGTATGATCTAGTATTCTTGAATTTGATTAGTACTTGATTATGCTCTTGAATATGTTTGATGTATTGATTGTGCTTGATCATGTTGGGGTTGCTAAATGGAAAATTTGGAGTTTCCTACCTCAACATGGTGCCACGGTTTTGATTAGAAATTAGAGGTGAATATTGGTTTTTGTACACAAGTAAAATAAGACTTATGTAATCAAAGATTGAATGATGAGATTAAAAGTAAGGAATGGAAGATTATGAGAATTTAATACCCAAGAGGGGTGCCACGGTTTTGATCTTGGTAAAGGGACAAATGGATTAATTTTGATGAACTAAGTTTAAGTGAATTAGTGTTAAGAAAACTAATGCATAAAAGTGGGAAGAAAAAAAAATGGGCATTGAACATCATGAAGCCACGGTTTTGGGCATTGAACTTTAGGCAATTGGATTGATCATGTGAGAGATGGAAATTGAATGATTAAGTATCAAGTAACCAATACGTAATATGATGAAAGAATGAAACTTTAAAGACCTATGAAGTCACGATTTTGGCTTGGAATCATGAAGGATGGAATTGACTTTGGTGGACAAAATTTAAGTGATTTGATAATAAGAAACCATTACATAAGATGAAGAGGAATTGAGATTTTAAGAACCTTGAGAGATCACGATTTTAGAGAGAAAGATTTGAGTTCAAGTGATGCCTTGGTGCATTCTTGGATATTGAAGAATTAGAGATTTGCATAATCTTTGATAAAACGAAAGAATTAAGTTGAATAATGGTATTTGGGAAGACCATAGTTTCAAAGGGATAATTATCTTAACCTTTTCATAATGGACCAAAGACTTAAGACTTTGAAAATAAGTATCCCAAATAGGGACATTGTGACATTTGATAAACCATGAATACTTAATGATGATGATAAATTGAATTAATCCTACGTGGAACCAAAACTAAATGATTGGTATCAAGAGACTAGTGAATGATATGGGAAGGAATTTAGAACCTTGAGGGCTTGTGAGGCTACGATTTTAAAGCTTAGTTAACCTAAGTATTTTCATAATTGATAAAGACTAAAGTTCTTAAAAATGTTGAACCCTCAAAGGCGATATGGTGATAATGATGGACCATAAGATACATATTGATGTTGATGAATGCTTATGTGCCATGGAGGCATCGTATATGATATATGTATCATTGTTAGACATACATGATTAGACATTGAGTCATCATGCATATGTATTTTGATAAAGTCTATATACCATTGTGGTATTGTGTATGATGAACACATCATTGATAAATATACATGACTGGACATTATGTCGTCATGCATATGTATTGTACATGATGAATGACTCATTGATAAATATATATGACTTGACATTGCGTCGTCATGCATATGTATACCTAAGAGTTGAATAACACCTATGTACGGGTGCGAATAGACTAGCGTAGGTGCCATATGTTGTTGGCCTTGGGGGCGTCGGGGTGCGGGTTCCTCACATGGATAGTTATGAGCTCCTCTGTGCCGTATGGTAGACCGATGCAGACACATCGACGATCCGGATCGGGACACTGTCCTATCTCGCCATTAACTGTTGAGGTGCCACGTATAAGCCATGATGCACAAATATTTTATGAGATGAAGCACACTATTTTTAAGGCTAACGATATACTAGTATTACTCCTTGATCATTCACTCTGAAAAGGTTAATGTTTAGCTCCATGGAGTAGGATTTGGTACCATAATGCATTGTGCATCGTTCATAGTCAGTCTCATAAGTTGTTGAGCATGAACATCTGTTAAAGTATTTGTTTTACTGTTGTACATGATTTGCTTGATGATTTTACTGATTTACTGGAAATCTTATTGTGATTGGTTTGATATTGTTAAATCTTGCTATTGCTCGCTGTTGTTCTGCTTTTACTATAAATATTACTGTTATCATTGATTCCTATCATTGCTTATGATTGATTTGCTTTTATTATAAATTCCGCTGCTGCTGTTAATAAATGTATGAACTATGTTGCTTTGTGGGTGCTTTGCGCCGTTTTTGTTTTCTTACTGCCAGAATGGTAATGAAAGATGTGTGTCTCACCTCTTTCCTATATTTTTATATTTCTGTTTTATATTTATATTTGATAAAAGATCGTGAGGAAGATGAAGAGGGACCACACCTTGGTTGATTGGATTGGGCGTTTGGACAAGATTTCTTCAATTACGTAAGGGTGCAGCTGCGTGGAAGCATTGATGCCTGTCTTGCCGACTGGGACTTCGAGCGTCGTATATGTGCATGGGGTTGCAGCTTTGTCTGTTGGTAGTACTCATCCCTGGGTTACTACTTTTTCCCTTTAGTGTTTTAGTTCCCGTTGTATTTTATTTGACTCTGTAATTATTATATCCTATATTATCAGTGATTTATGTTAATTGACTATAAAATATATATATATGGCATAGGATTTTATTTCAGTGGTTGTGTATAAGATGATGTTGTATTTGGATATGAGTTAATACAAATATATTTCATTCGAGGCTCGTATTTTCTACTTATGCATAATTGTCAAAAAAAAAAAGACTCTTGAGATTTAGAAGTTATTGTTATCATGACTGTGACACACTTGAATTTAGTAACTGTGGTGTAATGACGATTGCGCTGCAATTTTTAGATTTAGGTGCGTTACACTAGGCGCTACATATTAAGCGCCTAGGCGCTACATATTAAGCGCCTAGGCGCTACATATTAAGCGCCTAGGCGCTACATATTAAGCGCCTAGGCGCCCATAACAGACTATAAGTTTGTTTTTCTGACCTAATTGAAGGAGAGTCTGAAAAGGAAAAAGGAGGAGACGAACCAGCACTATTCTGGAGAGATTTTGGGGTATCCTGAAGAGAAGAATTCGTGAAGACGAATCGGATCTTCACCTACCTATGGAGTTTTCTCTATTCTCCTATTTTATTCTAGTTTTTGTTGTTCTTGTCATGTATAGCTAAATTTCTCTTGTTGGGATTATGTGGATTTTGATGGAACTTAATTGTTATTGACATTGGATTCAATTAATTCATGTTGCTTTTTCTATTTTGAGTTTATAATCTCTTCTTTTAATGCTTTCTAAAGATTGATACTTTTTAGGATGAATTCAAGATTGTATGTTGAATGGAAATTTGATATATAATTTGTGTTATGAGATTATGAACCTTACTTATCTCTAAGCTAGGAATTGTCATTGATTTGCTTGTTATCTCTTTGAATTCTAAACCATAATGCTTGTTATCTCTTAGAATCACCTAAGGAATTAGGGTTTTTAATTGAAAACAAATGGTTAACTATCCAAGGAATTAAGAGTTGAGTATTTTAGAGAATTCAGTGACAAAATAGGAATAATAGCTTGTATTAATTTCAATTAATATGCAACAAGTGAAATCAAATGAAGTTTGATCCCAACTCTTTTATGAATTGATTGTTTTTCATCTCGCATACCAAGTGTTTGTTAAATTATCAATTAGAAAAATCCAAAAATATTGTCATTGCATAAGTTTATGTGTTTCTCTTGTTTTGCTACTAGAGCTCACTTTGATCTAAATCTTAGTTTAAATAGCGGTTAATTTCGTGAATTGGTATTTGGCCATCGATCCCTGCGAACGATATTCGGTTTCTCACCGTTTTTATTACTTGACGATCCGGTACACTTGCCGTGGTCTCATTAGTGCAACTGTGAAATATGATTTTGACACAAAAGCTTCTTGGAGTGGCGTCCACGTATCCTGGGAAACGGTCTGCTACTCTTAACGTCTTTAAACATTTTTTAGGCTTATGAGTTAAGGTCAAGCTCATTAAGGTACGAGTTAAAACCCTTGATCGGCCAAGTGAATTTTCCTTTTTGACCTTCATTTATGCATTGGAACATCTAATCTTAATTGGACCTTGTATTCATCGAACCTCTCCAAGATGTGATAACCTTGTGGGTTGCAATAGTTATAGATGAATAAAATAACCAAGTGTTGGAGAAATAATAATTAGTTTATTCACGTCGAAACTCATCACTTACATGATAAAAATAACAATTAAAGGCATCTAAATACAATATTTTCTTAGCTTATCAGCATTCTAAAAATTCTTGATAGTTTTTCCAGAGAGGGTTTCTAGAGTATAGACTCATGTGTTTGTTTTGGATACGATTTTGTACGGTACTTCCCAATTAGGAGCTAAGTTTCCAATTTTCGTATTTTTACTTACGATATCCACCCTACACAGTATGAGGTCACCTGGAATAAATATCTGTGATATCATTTAGAATTATATCGTGCTGTAATCCTCTATTTAAGGGCAGCTTCACGGACATGAGCAATGCGGTGTTGTTCTTCCAACAAGTCTAAGTCATGATGGATGAGGTCCGAGTTGGCCTCCTCAGAAAAGTTTTGTCTACTCAAACTTGATTATCCTATTTCCACCAGGATCATAGCCTCGCAACTATAGGCCAATTAAAAGGGAGTCTCTCCGTTGAGGAATGGGATTGTGGTCCGATATGCCCATAAAACATGATCGATTTTAAGGTTTGGAAGAAGGTAAGAGATTTTTGAGCGGCCTTGGCTAGAAAATGAGTAAGGGCCACTATCTGACCTATCAATTGTTGCACGTCTTTCATAAACTGCGGGCTACGTATGTCGAGGATGGCCTGACGTTTCTCTGGATTGGCTTCAATACCTTGATTTGTTAACAAAAATCACAGAAATTTATCATCCTATACACCAAAAGCACATTTTTTCGAGTTCAGCTTCATGTCATGCTTTCGTATTTGGGCGAATACCTCTTCCAAATCTTTCACATGGTCAACGATCTCTGTTGTCTTAACTATTATGTCGTCTATATAAACTTCTAGCATGTTATCAATTTATTTTTCGAAGACTTTATTCATCATTTGTTGGTAAGTTACGCCTACATTTTTTAATTCAAAAGGCATGATACGATAACAATAACTTCTCATCTCAATTACGAACGCAGTCTTGATTTTGTCCTCTAAGTTGATGGGAATCTGATTATATCCAGAATAGGCGTCCATGAACGAGAGTAGCCGAAATTCGGATGAATTATCCACTAATTTGTCTATATTGGAAAGTGGATAGGAGTCTTTTGGACAAGCTTTGTTCAAGTCTATATAGTCGACGCACATACATAACTTCCCATTAGACTTATTAACGAGGACCATGTTAGAGAGCTAGATGGTATAAGAAACTTCTCTGATAAATCCAGTGTCTAGGAGTTCTTTTACCTATTTCTAAATTACCTCTTATCTTTCAGGTCTGACTTTCCTCTTTTGTTGTACCACCGACTTTGCATCCTTCATGATAGAAAGCCAGTGGCAAATAAATTCAAGATTTAATCCTAATATATCTGCCAACATCAAAGCGAAGAGATCTTTGTTTTTCTCAAGAAATACAACTAACATGGATCTTTCTTCCTGGCACAGAGATATCCTTCAATCTTTGTTACCTGGTCAGGCTTTGCATCGAGTTGAAAAGACTGAAGTTCTCCATCAGGTTGAGGTGCATACCACAGATCTCTTCATGAACATCTAGCTTAGTCAGAAGGATATTGGTGTGGTCCATAATGACTAGAACTAGGTTGCTACATTGATCCGTGGTCTGTGACTTCTTGGCAATCTTTAGGCCTTTGTTATAACACCTCTTTGCTGTAGTGTGGTCTCTTTTAACCGTAACAACCATGTTATGCTGGTCGAGAAACTTTATGGCCAAGTGAGGTATTGAGATGACAACCCCGAAAACGTTGATGAGGTACAACCCATTTTGACATTATAAGCTGAAGAGCAATCAACCAAGAGAAATTTGACCTTGAATGTCTTGAAAAGATAATCTTTCCCTAAAGTCAAATAAGTTTTGATGTATCTCACCAGGGTGATCTTGTTGCCAGTGAATCCGATCAACTCTCCAATATATGGAATCAATTCCTTCTTTGATAATTCCAACTTTCCAAATAGATCTAGGAGCATAATGTCAGCTGAGTTCCCTTAGTCAACAAATATGTGACAGACTTCAACATTGGTTATTATTCCTGAGATCACCATGGGATCGTCGTGATCTGGGATAGTGCATCCGTAATCCTTATCAGTAAATGAGATCAGCAGGGTTTTTCTTGCTCTATTATCCAACTTAGAACTTGAGAGAGATGTCACGCTCAATACAGCCTAGAATGCTTTTTTCCTTGCATTTCTTGATTCACTGTCACCCGCAAAGCCCCTCGAAATGGTGTTAATTGTCTGGGTTACTTCTGCATGGTAGCGTTCATTGTCTAGATTAAGATTATCCTAAGATTGTGCCCTTTCTTGGTTCTAGGCGTTACCTCGGAATGGGCCTGTGCCAAGATTTTCATTCATCGCAGAAAAAAGTCTTCTTTGGTGTAGTGGAGATGGGCTTCTTTGAAGGCTGTAGCTCCGTTTCCTGTAATTTTGTCCTCTCACTAGATTATTATTTCGAGATTAATGTACATAACGGCCAAGGCGGCCATCCCGGATCAAAGATTCAATGGCGTCTTGAAGGTTAATGCAATTTTTAGTATTATGCTCATGACCTTTGTGGATTGTACAATATTTAGATTTATACTTCTGTGCATGTTTTCTCAAGGATCTTTTGCACGTCTCTAAACTCCGTACTCATTACCTTTTGGAAAATTTGAGTCTAAGGTGTGTTGAGGGGGTATAACTCTCGTACTTTCCCTTGAAAGGTAGCATCGAGTTCTGACCTTGTTAGGTGGGTTGTCCGAGCTTAAGTTTGACATCTTCTCCTTTTTCTATATGCTTCCTAGTTTGAAAAATGTCTTCCGTATTGATATATTTATCAGCTCTGGCACGGAACTCGTCCATAGTCTTAGGTTCCTTTTTAGCAAGAGAAAAAGATAATGACCGAGGGTGGAGTCCTTCCCTCGTGTAGTGTAGTCTGAGCCTTTCATCTCAATCACGAATATTTATTATTTCTTTATTAAACTAGGATATAAAGTCTCAGAAAGATTTCTCTTTTTCTTGTTTAATATGGGAGAGACATGAAAAGAATTTCGGCTGCACCTTACTAGTGGTGACGTGTAGCAAAAATATTGAGGACAAGTCTTCCCAGTTAACAACAAATTTAAGGGTCAAAGTAGTGAACCATCTCAAGATAGCTTTTTTCAAAGAAAGAGAAAAAATGTGACACATGAGTGAAATATCTCCTCAAACGAATAAGAGAGCAGAAACATAAACATCTAAGTGCTCTTGAGGGTTCATTGTCCCATCATAGGCTTCAATATTTGTTGGATATTTGAAACGTCTAGGGATCTCATAGGCCATCAGTTTGTCGGAGAAATGTTGGTTTTGTTTAACTGAAATGCTTAATCTTTTATTATACTCTTTGTTTCCCCGAACTAGGATTTCAACTATCTGATTAGGTTACATGATCCTGGAATATTCCAGATGATGTACCATGTTGCATGCTTGGTCCCTTCGATTTTCTTGATTCTTATTTGGAATTCAGTTTTCGTCTTCTTTCTCCTAGTTGACAGCTCTCTCTAGGTTATGAGTACGTTCGCCCTAGAGTTTTAAAAAAAGAAAGATGAGTTCTTCTATGGATAGCTCTTGGAGATCGGATTGGCCTTGGTGGGACCGAGCTTCATCATTATCCACTTGTACTCCTAAGCGTTGCAGCGCCAATACCCACTGTCTAGTATCTCTAGAAGGTTCTCCTTACAGACTGAATCGTTGCCTTACTGGAACTCACCGTGATGGAGGAGAGAGATTTTTGCCAGTATGAGAAGTCTCTACCATTTCATGTTTGGGTTCCGATTAGGTTGCGATTAGCTTCTGAACTAGGGCGGATGCCAGACGACGGCAGTTAGAAGATTGTTGATTCTAAGTGGCAGAATCGTGATTGACCATGATAATGTTAATGAGAATAGAAATTTATCTCTTCTCACAGACGACGCCAATGTTCTGAACGGTGTTCACATAATTACCCGAATAAGGTTGACAAAGATGGTTTCCTCTAATACACGGTGGTTGTGATGTTAGTGCGAAGATGTGAGTACTTGCAAAAAGTACTCTAACGCTCAAGTTAGACCATGTACAAAGTGTATAATGTTTTGAAATTAAATTGCATACATTTACTACCTTGTATGGTATTTATAAAAGCGTCTTAATTGATAAGAATCACAATTAAATCAAGTATTAAATATTATTAATTAAGATAATAATTTAATAAAATTATTATCTCTTGTAATTGATTCATCTATTTATAAAAAAATAATTAATTTCTTTAATTATAAAAAATTATTTTTCATAAATAGATAAATTTATTTATCTAATAATACTTATAAATATTTAAAATTTAATTCAAACGTAACAAATTACTCTTAAATCACTATATCAGAACTCGACCGACAAATGTGAAGGGCTGAAAGCAGAGTACTGTTTTGACATATCTGAAAGCACCATCCTCCAATAGAGAGAGACTTTAATGCTGCTGCAACTGCAACTCTGTAGGCCTAGTAGATTCTCATACATGATTTATTCTCTGTTTGAGCGGTTTCGATGTGAAAAGCCGAAAGTACAGTTCTATTTATTTTGACGTTTGTGCGACAACAAGGGGGTTGCTATCTGGTCCCATCCACCTTGTTTCCTTCCAACCAATCCACGCGTACCACATTTTAATGTTGTGGAGTCGCTTTCCAGTCTAGTAGTCTACAGCCTAAACCAAACCAAACCCATAAAAGCGCCTCTAATTCTACACCTCACAACTTGGTCAGCACAACCCCCATCAAGTCAAGTCATGCTCCACAGGGTCCATCCTACCTCATTCGCACCCAACCCCTACCAAATACTCCAACATCCTTAAAACCTCTGAAGTAGTTATAATTAGGTAATCTTGCACCGCTTCCACGTATTTGGACCGTCTAGTTTTTTAACATGTTAGGAGATACAAAGTTACAAAATACCTTTATACCAAGAACACTGGTAAACTCCTTCACAAATAATACCGAGTTATTGCTTTTTTGGAAAAAAAAATCAACCATCATTTTTTTATATTACTTTTTTTATATTATTTTTATATCATTAATTATATTACTTTTTTTTAAAAAAATAATTATTTTATATTATTTTTTAATATTATTTTATATACTTAATTAATAATATATAAATTTATAATTAATTACGTGTATTAATTAATTAATGAATAAATTTATAATTTAGAGTTAAAGATTAAATTTATTTATTAATTAATAATATACGTAATTAATAATAAATTTATACATCATTAATTAAGTATAAAAAATAATATTAAAAAATAATATAAAAATATAAGAATTATTTTTTAATTATTTTATTTTACTTAATCAAAATTATTAAAAAATATGTTAAAAAGTGATATAAAATAAAAAGTGAGGTAACATCAATATTTTAAAAAAAATTGCATCACTCTCATAAAATATATTATCATGTAATTTTTTTAAAAAAAAAAAGGAAATGATGCAAATCCCCGTTTAACTGCACTTTTGTGCACTTTATATAGAAACCCAAAACACCAATGATTTCATCTACCCCTACCATCACAGGACCCAGTGCTTCCCCACAATGTCTCCCTGGCTCTCTAATTTCATCCGTTTGCACCTCACGACCACATGGCCTCTATTAATCTATGCTGCCACTTGGGTTACCCTGCTGACCTTGACGGTGGCAGTGGCCTCATTCTCCCCGGAGGTGGCTTTTGTCTCCGCCATATCCCCCTCCTCTTTTTTCTCTCTGAAGTGCAAGAGTAAGAGTGAAGGGTCCATTGTTAGAGTTCCCTTGGACGTTCCAGGAGAGTCCCTATGTTTCTCTGCTCACCTCTTCACAAAGTCCAACATTGATCTCATTGTTCCACCAGTCTTTGCAGCGATAATTGTAGCTGCTTCTGCTTGCGTGGTGCAAGCTGTGGGCTTGTGGGAGCATGATCAAACCCCTTGAGTTACTTGGTATTCTTTTTGGAATCATATTTGCCTCTGGCATACTTAAATACAGTGTTTGTGTTACACCCATTACTTATGTTATTGGCCTTTGTAAATCCTCACAACCATATATCATTAGAATTTCAGAATTTAATGCAGGTGTCAGATATCTTCCACAACAACTAGCTGTCTTTATTTTTTCTTTGGATTATGCTGAAAAATGTTTGATTTTTCCACAAGAAAATGTTTGATTTTCAAAAAAAGTTTGATCCATAAAAGAAGACTTCTATATTACGAGAAAATTTGTATAAATTTTATGTATATAAATTTTGTAAACTAAATTAATTAAGAATTGATATATTATCATTTTTAACATAAAAATAATTGTGTGACATAAGAATCTATGCAATTATTTAATATTTGATTGATTTTAATCTACACAACTGTGTAGATATCTACATAAATATTTCTTCTATATTACGCGTACAAAATACACATGGAGTCAAGGATAACTATGAATCAAATGTTTGGGCAAACATCCCCATAGAACTTATGACTATTAGTGGGTATCTTATGCATAACGAGTTTTGATATACTAATGACCAAGATGATGGTTCTGTCCCTGTAGGGAAAACACCCGAGCAGCAGGTGCAGTCAAGGTTTTTTAACTGATTTGATCAACTTGTTGCTGAAATCCCACAGTTTCCTTCCTAAGAGTTGGTCTGAGGCAAGTGCACTTGGTTGAAACCCATTGCAATCCAGAAAGTACTTCCCAGTTACACCTTTCAAGCTTGGGTGGAGAGCAACATAGCATGTGGTGGCTGCGCCCTGCGTGGTCAAAATTAGAAAATAACAAACATGATTAGTGACTCTATATATTGAGCACTCTCAAATTGGAACTTTTTGCACCTTTATTGGAATCCTAGCTAGAAGGAGAAAGTCAAACAGAATATACCTGTGGGACGTTCTTCCATAAGTAAAAAGTGAACATCTTCAGAAAGTCTGCTTGAAATTGTATTATTCTCTTAGACTAAGTAATGGAAAGAAAATTCAATTTTTTTTGTAATTTGTATGAGTTATAGGAGAATTTCACGTACTCATAAGTAAAGAAGAATGTCTCATAAGAGGAGTCATTATCACGCCTGGGTGGACTGAGTTGGCTGTGATGTTCACACCCTCTTCCTGTAGACAATGCCAGAGCCCAAATTAAAAGTAAATAAATTAATACGTGACGTGCTCAATTAATGATGGGCAAGTGGGATCTGCTCAATTTCCATGGTATCTTTAAGAAAAGTTTCTCTTGATAACATATCAATAAAAGAAGAGGTTTTGCTAAAAAGTGTCTAATGTATATTTGTTAAGGATTTAAAGTAATTTTTTTTATAAAATGTAAAGTATTCAATACATTAAAAATTAAAAAAAAACTCTATTTTTAATACAAAATTTTTCATTTTAAGTTTCTTAAAAATCTTAAAAGGAGTTTTTGGCAGTAATTCAATAAATTGTAAGGTATGTTTAAGAGAATGCAAAAGAGAGAGTATGGTCAGAGGCAACAGTCAAAAGACTCAAAACTCAAAACAGAACGTAAAATGTAAACTCTCTGAGCTTGGTCCATTCAGATAGGCAGTAAGCAGATATAACCGCAAAAATAATAGACATTACAACAAATTGTGATTATCTCTCTATCACACGTTTATTTATTATAATTTACATTGTAATTTATTTCATGTTTTGTGGTGTCACTTAAAAAAAAGGCTAGAGAAGCACTAGTAGGTTCACCTGTAAGCGACGAGAAAGCTCATTTGCGTGCAATATGTTGGCTAACTTGGACTGCCCATAAGCCATCTTGTCAGAGTAACTGAAAAGTTATAGCAATATTGTGAAAAAAATAAAAAAATTATATTATAAAGCTATAGCTATCTGCATCACAGCCATGAAGCATTAAGATTACAAATTTCCAAGCTCGGTGAGTGTGGAATAAGGAAGCACCAATATAAATACGGGACAAAATATTTCAAAAATTATAAAATACAATACATATAACATAAAATTAATATAATATTTACGTGAAAACACAAATTCTAAATTAAAACAAAAACATCAATATTTCATAAGATAGTTTTAATCAATATTAATACAATAAAATATTATCATTTATTTAATTATTGTGTTATTTCATTTGTATTGGTATAAAAATTCAAAAATTAATTAAAAAATATAAATTAAAAATATCTAAAATTATCTTAGAAGTATATGATACGATATAGACTAAAACTATCAAATACTGATACAACTATTTTGAATTATCATGCTTCATAGGTGTGGAGTCAAAGTGAAACATACATACCCAATTTCATCATTGATGTTATCAAATCGAATCCCCTCTGGGTAAGTGTAGGTATGGGCAATTGATGACAGATTTATGATCCTGCCCTCAATTCCAGTGGCTTTTGCGGTTTGTTTCATTTTGTCAAGAAGAAGGTTTGTCAAAAGGAAATGACCTGAGAAGTAGAAGAGAGAAGAGAGAAGGGAGAAGAATACTAGCAATTAGACTACAAGTTGTAACTCAATAATGCTATGCACAATAGCTAAGACATTACCAAGATGATTTGTTGCAAACTGCATCTCAATCCCATCCTCAGAGAGCTGGAAGGGGCAGAACATGACTCCAGCATTGTTTCTGAAACCAAAGGCCAATGCTATTAGTCCAAATTTGGAACACGACCAAATCAAATGAAATGAACTCAAAATTGAGAATGAGTGAGAGGGTTAAAGAAACCACATTAAGATGTTGAGAGGAAGATCAAGAGAGATGAAGTTGTCCACAAAAGATCTGACAGACTTCATTGAGCAAAGGTCAAGCTTCATTATGTCCACTCGAGCAGACTCGTTTTCTTGTAGTATAAGTTGTTTAGCTTCCTTTGCAGACTCTATGTTTCTCACAGCAATAATGACATGGGCTTTTCGATGAGCCAGGACTCGTGCTGTCTCCAAGCCAATACCACTTGCTCCTCCTGCACTTGTTTTTGAGTGTTTAATACAGCAGAATAATGTTATACTTCTGTTTAGGCAATAGTCATGGAACAGCTAGAACTTCTTAGTTTTCTACATAATCAGTTGGCATGTTTTTTTATTTTTGAATGGATAAGTTGTCTCTATGATGTAGAAAAATATTAAATTAATAACTGATAATTATAATAATGATAATGGATCACTCTATCACTTTATTTCACCTAACAACCACCCTTGAATTTTGTGAAAGTTCTGGATTGTTTTTTGTGGCTACCTAACAGTACTCATAGTCATGCCTTGTATATAGGTAGTTCATAGAAGTAATTAAGAGCAAAGAAGGGCTGAGAAAACTTGGCAATTAGGTAGAATTGGAGGACATAAACATCATTCCCAACTTTCTTTCTAACTATTCATCTGCATTTTATGTTAGGACCAGTTCTTACCCAAAAACTTTTATTACTTCATAAATTTAATTGTACATCTTTTATCTTCACCCATTGTTACTTGTTTACCTTTCTCATGTAACACTACCCCAGGTACTTAAATAACTGCTTTTTCAGAGGAAAGGGCAAATATCCGTATGAGTTTGGTATGGAAGAAATTAAGGATCCATATAAGACAAACTGCCAAATTTTGCCAAAATACAGTCTTTCTGGTAGAAGGATGTTGGCTTTCCTGCTCTTCACTCCCCCTAGATGAAAATCTAAGAAAATTATACAAGATACCTCGTAGGAAGGGCATATCAGAAACAAAGGAAAAATTGATAAAATAATTAAGGCAACAAAAAAGAAGAAGTTAAAAGTGATCACGAAATATTTGAAAAAAGAGTATTATGGAGACTGAAAAGGGATCTTAAATCCATCTACAAAAAGACAAGCAAGATGTGAGTGGCCTTTTTTTCCTTTCTCGTAGTTTGCGATTACGAAATTATAATAGATAATTGTAATTCAGATTATCAATTATCAATTCTTATTATTAAGGAAGGATTAGATTAGAGTTATGGGAATTTCAGATGAAGAAAACCACCATTAATGTTAATGACAATGTCAAACATTCAATATCACAATACTGACAGGAAAAGTGAAGACAAGGACTAAAAGAAGGAGCAGACATGAACGTAGTAAAATCATGAAAATTCTTACATCATGTAAATTGAAAAGTAAGAGTCAGATTTATAACGTTAAGATATAACAAATAACGTGAATACCAGGAATAAATGTCATACACTTGTTCTATGAAACTTACCTAAAAGCAAGGGATATATATTAAAATTGGAAAAGCTGACCTGTGATAATTGCAGTGAGGTTGCTGGCATCAATTCCTTCGGTAACCTGCTCTGCAGTTGAGGCTGATCCAAATCCACTTGGTCCAGGCCTCCCTGTTATCAACGAGAAGATACTCACCATGCTGAGTGACAACGCTAGCTAGCACGCAAATCTAAGATGACCAGCTTGTCTTGAAACCTCCAAGCTTTCCTTTCTGAGTTGATGTAGTTATAAATCACTGTGCAAGAGTATATATATATATATATGCATGCTGAGGAAGCAAAAAGTTATAGCAGTTTGTTAGATTAATGTTGGGATGAGAAGGGGAGAAGGTATAGCATGGGGCCGATAAACTTGGAATGCGGGAAGAAACGCATGAGTAGAGTATAAATATGGGATTTGGGAGGTTGCAGGTTGTAAGTTCCCTTTATCTGGTCCAAAGATCGATTGGGTGTATTAATTCTCACCGGTGAAGAGCTGTTAATATTTAATACCTTCAACGACCAAACTACTCAGCTATTTTAGTATATAACTCTAATTTTTTTAATATTATTTTTATATTAATAAATAAAATATAAATTTATGATTAATTATGTATATAAATTAATTAATAAATATCTTATTAATTAATTATTTTTTACATAATTTTCATAAATCAATAGATACATATGATTAATCATAAAAAAATATAAAAAATAATGTCTTTTACTTTTGCAAGTTAAATATTTTCTTTTAGTATATTTCATCTTACAACTATAATTTTTTTATATCATTTTTTTCATATTAATTTTTATATTATTAATTACATCATTTTTTATATTTTTTATTTAATTATAATTATTAAAAAAATAAATAAAAAAAAAAAAAAATAAAAAATAATATATAACTTCGTTTTCCTTTTTATTGTGTTCACTAACTGTGACACGAAAGTTGTGGGGCTTCTGTTTCTATGTGAGCATTGGAATGTAACCCACGTGATGCAGCTCGATCCCCTGCAATTCTCAATGCACTGTGATGACAGTTTACTTTACTTTCGAGTTTCCTTTATCGTAGATTTGATTGTATCTGTAATATATTTTTATATAGAGTGACGTTTTTTGGTGAATTTTTATATAGAGTGACGTTAGTTACAAATAATGTACAACACACAACTCACGTAGGGATGTACACCATTAATATTGTTGAACAAAAACTAGACAAAGAATCAAAAGAGACAAAAATATATGACAATAATAAAAGTTATGTAAATTACAAAAGAAATTTTTTATGTGTAAATAATATTAATATATACTTATTGCATAATTTTAAATCCACTTAACACATTTTTTAATAATTTTTTTATCTACAAAATAAAAAGTATTAAATATTTTTTATTTTTTTAAGACATTAAATATATTTATTTTTTATTTAATTACATTTTTATAAAAAATAAAATATTCAATATATTAAAAATTAAAAAATTCAATTTTTTATACAAAATTTTTATTTTAAATTCTTTAAAGATACTTATTAAAAAACCCTTCTTTATTTTGATGGAAAAAAATATTACAAAAATATATTATGAAGATATAACAAAACACATATACATCACTTCTTTTATGAATGCGTTGGAGCCATCTGAGAAAACTTTAAGATATTAAATGCGCCTTCCCGAATCCCTAGTGCCAAAAATAATTATATACCTTGCAGAGGCAAACCTATGAAAATGAAAGAAAATCAATTAACAAGCATTTTTTTTATCTCATTTAGTTTCTGGTTCTACAAGATTCCTAAATCAGAAAGGAACTAATTTGAGGAGAATAATGTATTCTTTTTTTGTTTTACGATGAGAATAATGTATTCCTGGAAGTGAAAGTAAATGAACAATACTCCCTTTTATAAGTCAGGGAATTGTTTTGGTACTTAATTTTTTTTAAGTTACTGATTATATTGATACATTATTTAATATTTATTTATTATTGTATTGTGTATACTTAATGAACCCTGAATATTTATTATAAAAATCAATGAATAATAAATATTTAATAACTCATTAAAAATGTCAATATCTTTACAAAGAGAGAGAGAGAGAGAGAGAGAGAGAGAGAGAGAGATTGGGTGGACAAAGACACTCGAAGGCAAATGGCTTTTTTGGGGGTTTGCATGCAGGCACCACAAAACGCACCAACCAGGCAACTACTCCAGGCTTTTACCGTTTTACATCCACCAGAACCCATAATGAGCCCAAGGGAGATGGTTTTGATTTTTTTTTTAACTCTTTTTGGTAAATTTAAATGGACCACTGTACTGAGAAAATCCACTCATGTATTGTCATAAAATTTTCTGATTACAACTCAGAACTAATTTCAGTTGGGACTGTTTTGGATTGCTTTTCAACCTACGCAATATATGACTCAGAGATCAACTCAAGTTATTCATGACATCTGATTTGATGACTGTAATTTCCTGTTTTATTTTCCTTTTTTTTTAACCTTATATTTATATATATATATATATATATATATATATAACCTGTGTATCCTTTTGAGTCTGAAGCATCCAACTTATTTTAGTTCAGTGACAATAATAAAGTTAGATATAATTATTAATTAGTAAAAATTAATTAGATATTATAGTTTATACAGTTCATTATTCGATATACTTGACTCATCTACTATTGAATTAAAAAACTGTGAATTGATATCTTCTACTAAGTTCAAATCTAACAATTCTAATTTTTTTATTTTTTTTCATTACTTTTTATCATTTCTCATATTATTAATCATTCATATTTTTTATATTAATTTTTTCTCATTTAATCGCAACTCATCAAAAAATATATGAACAATAATACATTTTTAAAAAAAGTGTGAAATGATATTTTTTTTAAATTTAATAATTTATATGTGACTCGTTATCGCATACTTTGATGTCTTATCCTTTCTATAAATATATAATTTAAGATACCTTAAATTAATTCACTTTCTCTATTTTTTTATTTTTTTATTAAAATTAACTTAAGTGTTAGAGTATATGTTGATGATGGAATACTTCCTCTTCGTTTTTACTGAACATAATGAACATTATGGTAATAATTTACTACTCTGGAGGGTTTTTTTTTTGGTACTGCAACTCTGGACTCTAGAGGGTTTAGTTGTCACACAATCGGAAATAGTTTAAGAAAAACTTGTCAATCTAATATAAAAGGATAAATTACACTTTACTTCATGTCGTTTGACACAAATTTTTTTTTTTTGTGTTATAAAATTTGATATTTTACCTCTTTTATGTTTTACATTGTCAACACACAGTTATTTTAATATATTTTTCATCTATTTTTTAAAAAAAATACATATTAAAAATAGAGAGAAAAAACTCTTTTATTAATTTTTTATCACTATCTTAATTCTTAACCAGAAAATTAGTAGTATCTTTTTTATCGCCATCAATTTTACCATTAAATTCGTTGTTTGTATAGTTCTCCTTTGGAAGAGCTATATGTCTATTGCTTTGAAGTTTGAACTAATTATAAAAATACAATATATATTCTTAGTTACAACTTAACAACATGTACCTATAAATTATAATAGAATACATTTAAAAAAAAAACCACAAAAGAGGCTACATAAAAATTACAATTTTGGATCATTTTATTTGTCCTTTATTTTGTTCTATTTTTTGTTTACAATCAACCAATCAATGTTTATGAAGATGCCCCCTATAAGAACCAAGGAACTCTTATTCAAAAGGCAATCAATGGCATCTTTATGACTAGAGAAATATTTAATTTTCTATTTTTTTTTTTAATTTTTTTAATTATTAAATAAATAAAATATTAAATATTTTTTATATTTTTAAGATATTATATATATTTATTTTTGAGTTATGTTATATCATTTTATAAGTTCTTCTTAATAATCCTCTAATACTAAATAAAAAAATATTAAATAAAAAAATAAATACATATAATATCTTAGGAACATAAAAAAGTATTTAATATTTTTTTATTTAATAATTAAGAAGGATTAATAAAAAGATTGATTAGAAGAATAAAATATTTCTCTTTTTTTTTATTTAATATTTTCTTTAATTAATATTAAAAAATTTATATAAAAATATAACATCACTCTTTTGGATAAAATGGCTGCCCATTTTGTTGTGACGATAATATGTAGGATTAGTACAATAAACAAATTATAGTCTAGCTCTTTAATTTTTTTATAAAAAAATGTAAATGCCCTTGAAATGTTGTACCTTTTATTCAACATTCACATGGTTAAAGCTTTTCTTAAAAAAAAAAGCTATATTAATAATTAATAATCTATTCACAAGCAACTAAAAAAAGGTGCTCGATTGATACTTTTTTTTTTCGTAAAGTGACCAGCAACTTTATTTGAGGGAGAGAGAAACAGAATATGAGTTGAGTGACATAATCTTTTTTAAAAGATATTTTCTTGACAATTTAATATGTATTTTCAGTTAAAAAATAGATGAAAAATATATCAAAGTGGCTGTGTCGAAATCAAGCACACAGAGGTAAAATGCCAAATTTTATAGCACATGGGGGCAAATTGTTTTTGAGTCAAACTACAAGTAGATAAAGTTTAATTTACCCAATATAAAAGGATTTTACTTTCTTTTACATTTTTTAACGTATTATCAAATCTGTTATCCAATTTCAAAACATAATTTTAAGAGTGACTATTTTATTATAAAGTGTCATTAATCAAATAATAACTTTTGAAAAATAATAAAATGTGCAACGAATCCTATTTTTTTTTAAAATTATCTTCTAAATATTTATCTCATGCATTTACATACGGTATTATTTGACCTCTTAAACTTTTTTTGGTATTACTAAACTCTCATGAACTTTGAGATAAAGTTAAACAATTACATTTTACATCAACTCTAACGTCTCATAAGTCATGTGACAAGTACGTGTCTTCATTAAAAAGAAGAAGGAATAGCCACGACTTTAATCATGGTTAATCAACCTAAAACCATGGTTAACTTAGGTGGATGTACCAACACCCTTTGCCCTGCAACTTGACTGAATCCCATTGAGCCTCACTGCCCACCATTCCAGTTAGAGTGCCCCAAGCCGCACCACCATTTCCTATTCCAGCCACTATCCACGCAAGAAGCTCTAAAATCCCAACAACCCAACATAGTGCCTTCACTTCACCATGGTTTGACAGTGGCAAATAGGATGTTTTCTCGGTTGAGATTGTGCAAGTGTTGCTATTTTGGTGAAGGTGAAAGCTTGGGAGGCTTGGATCTTGGTTTGGTGTGATTCACGACAATGGGAGCTTGCAATCAAGGCTCGGTAGTTGGGGTTTGCAGATGGGTCTATGTTTTGAGTTAGGGTTGATTAGGTAAGTAATTAGTGTCTTGAAGGTTTGTGGATGGTCAAGAGTTTTAGGGAGGATTAGTTTTGTTTCATTTTCAAGTTAGAAAAA
The DNA here is from genome assembly GCA_029884605.1 of Ormosia emarginata. NCBI lineage: Eukaryota > Viridiplantae > Streptophyta > Magnoliopsida > Fabales > Fabaceae > Ormosia > Ormosia emarginata. Next base: position 12,048,544 of record JAQQTP010000071.1, read on the forward strand.
TCTATCTCTATTTTGGTGGCCTTTGATTTTGAGTTCTGAACAACGGTTTTTGGGATTAGTTTCGTTTGGTGAAGTGTATGGCATTGGTTATGGAGGAGGTAGTGGAAGTGGAGGTGGGGGTGGAGCATGTTATGGTGACCAAGGAGCAATTGAGGTGGATATGGAAGTGGTGGAGGCAGTGGCACATATGATGGTGGCAAAAGCAATGACACTGGTGGAGGAGGTGGTCATAGGGGCAAGTGGTGCACATGGTGGTGGTTATGGAGGACGTGGCGATAGTGGCGGTGGCAGTGACTATTTTGTGAAACGTTAAAATTGATAAAAAATGTAAAAGTTTCATTTTATCCCAAAGTTTATGAGAGTTTAATAACAAAAAAAAAAAGATTAGAGAGTTGAAGTGATACTGTATATAAACATAAGGGTTTTATGTATTTTATCTCAAAATATTAAACAGTCACAATTTTTTTATTAAAATTATTATTTTAAAGAATAATTTGGTAACCTTTTATTCCATTTAACAATAACCTTTAAATTTAGCTAATTTTTATCAAAGTTATAGGTTTTTTATTATTTTATAGCTTTATAAAATTAATCTACAACTTATCATTACAATATATATATATATATATATATATATATATATATATATATATTCATAAAAAATTAACTAAAAATATTAATATGCAATACTTGCGTATTGCATGAGCTAAAAGACTAGTAAAATAAAATTTTGTCAACAGCCTGGTTACTTGGTTTCAAATTTAGGACCTTCTATTTGGTGGATTATTAATTTGTCCTGTAAAATGCTTACTAAATACAAGGGCTTCACCTGACTTCTAGACTAGGGCAACCATTCCTTTACTATTTTTTTAATAAAAAAATTGAAATTAATGTAAAAAAACTATTATTTATTTATATATCAACTTATATTTGTGGTAGTAACGTATGGATGTGGACTGGGTGGATTTATGGCAAACGGCTAGAATCTCTGGAAGATGATCGATCATGTCAATCACTGCATCCCTCCATAATCAATTTTTTTTTTTTTTTTCATTTGGGGTGGGGGCAAAGCACTCTCTTTTAAATCAAGTTGAAAGGTTTGAGGTCCTCTTTTCTTCGTTCAATTGTTTCTTTTTGTCATTGCTTTAACTAGCTGCTGTTGGATTAGTTGGGAGATTCCGAAGACATATAATTTAACAGGAGTACAGCTCTTAATCAGGGCCAAAGTAAAACGGAGACGTTGACGTGTTTTTGAAATGTTTTGAAGTAGCGGTGTTATAAGGGTTTTTATTTATTATAATTAATTGATTATTTTTTTAAATATTATTATTATATGTATAAATATTATTAATTAAAATTTATAATTTTTTTTTATATATAATTATTTATAATAAAAATATAAGATTTGTCTAAATTCTTTATGTGAATTTATATTTGTGTAAATATTAATAATTAAAATTTATAAAAATAAATTTATATATAAAATATAGACTATACTTATTATTTATTAAGCAAATAACATTTAATTAAATTCTTCTATTTATTTATTTTAGTAGTATATCTATGATTACAAATCATAAAATACTAATACTTCATAAATTTTTAAAAACACTGGAAACATTTCTAAGTGAAACACCCACATGCAAAATATTGAAGGTTATTATGCGGTTAAAGTTGAAAATGGAAAAAGAGAACTACTTGAATTTACATAAGTAATATAATTAAGGGCCAATTACTAAAGAAATAGTTTTTATGCCCCCTCTGATTTATTTATTTTTTTCGGTACATGTCCCTTCTGATTTTGAAGATAACATTTTTTATAACATGAGGTCGAAAAAAAAAAGAAAAAGAACATAGGCTTACCATAAATTCATTTCGTGAAGCGGATATTTTAAGTCACCCCCAACGACACGTGATGAGACACATGAATTTCTGATTGTCAATGGACAGAGACATTTTGGGTCTGAGTTGATTCGGTGGCATAGCCCCTACAAATGTCGGTCACAGGGCCTACTAGTTATTTAATTAAAGTGTCATCTGTGATCTATCAACCATCGCATTACGAATCCCAGCCATTTATAAGGTCAGGGTCAAATGTAAAAGAATAGCTAAAACTTGGATTGAAGAAAATATATACTAACACACCACTAACGGAAAAATTAATGCATATGAATGTCAATATAAGAGCCATTCTTGAATCTTGATAATGTGCTGCACCGCACGCAAGGAGAATCAAGTTTTGCACATTTTAACTCCTTCAGGCAATTGTTTAATTAAGAAAAAAAAAACCTTCAGGCAAATGTTTCAGCCTTATTTAGATGGAACACCACATTTGTTTCAACCTCTACTGTATGATGTCCAATTCCTCCTAGCACATCACTCACAGACACCACGCCATTTTGGGATTTGTCCTCTCGCATTAAGCAACCTTCTGTTGCCTTGATTTAGATGGTTAGCTAATAATAGTTTGCTAATTGCTTGATTTAACCAAAGGAAGCGTTTACAGTCGTCCAAATAAGATATGGAGGATGGATCCTCTAAGAAAAATCCCGATTATAACTGGTTTCATTTGCTTATATGTAATTTTTTTTATTGTACTTTGTTTTTATTTATTAAAGAATCCTCAATGGATGTTTAATCTCTGGTCAGTATTAACTTTTTCCTCTTGTCTATTCTTAATTCTGAGATGTATGAACTTTATTTTCCTGTTGTCCTTATAAACTTTCTCCGTTGCATCTCTAGAAAAGATCTAGCCCAAATATGAGATAGCAAGGAGGAAACATTGGGAATTATAACATTATACAATAAATTTTAATTTATTGTTTTTTGTGATCTTACATGACCCTAAATCTAAATACTATAGAATTTAAAAGTATTTTTAATGATAGGTAATGAAAAAAAGAGAAAAAAAATGAAGAGAAAATAAATAATTTTTTATATTTAAAATTTTAAAATACATAAGAAGTAAAATAAACATATAAAAAATTATTTCTCTTATTTTTTCTCAAAAGTTTAATTTTTTTTCTCTTCAAAATTAAAATAAAAATATTTTTATTTTGTTCTTTTGTTAATCTTTTAAATAAAAATAATAATTATATTTTATTTATTTTATTTTATTTTCAATTTATCTTCATTTATTCTATTATTTTTTATTAATAAAAAATATTCAAATATAAAGTAAACAAGCCAACTGTGTAACCCAATTGGTTATTTCTTTTTTAAATTATAACTAAGGCCAAAAAATATATTTTAATTAACATGCTTAAACTCTGCTTTTTGATCATTTCTTTCAAAGCCAAACAAGAAAAAAATAAAAAAAAAAGTGTTAGCTTTCTTCTTCCTCCGCCATGGGTGGATAGTTTCGACAGTTGCATCACCTTCAAACTTGACAACACTAACATCATCTATAGACACGCATCCCGCGTACAAGATACTGGAAGGGGATGTTGAAACTGCCGCAATTTTTTAAATTAGTTTGTTAGGATTTGTTTCTTATCATGTAGTTAATAATCCCTACTTATTAGAAAGTGCTAGTAGGATGACTTAGTCTAGTCCTCAATCCACGTTTCTGTTAGTGGAGCTAGTGGGGTGATTTGTTTTATTTTATTCCTTTCTTTGTAAGGCTATATAAAGCCATCAGTTTGCAGTAAATAAAATGCAGAGAGTTCCCTTCATTTTTTATCGCTTTAACAATTCGGTATCCGCATAGCTACCTACTCACGGGGCCTAAGGTTTTGGGGATTTGAGAGCCGCGCAGCATTTCTTGGTGAGAGTTGGAGTTTAAGAGTAAAGAGTGAAACAAAATGAGACTTTGTGAGAGAAACACTCAAGGTTATATTAAGTTTAGATACAACAATGGAATGAGAGAACAACAATTTTAGTCCACCGCCATACCTAGATTTGATGGTCATTATGATCATTGGTCTATGTTGATGGAAAATCTCGAGATCGAAAGAGTACTGGGGCTTGGTGGAGAGCGGGATTCCAATATGAAATTAATGGAGTTCAACCAACTATTTTAAAGCAAGGTTATTGAGGAAGCAAAATGTAACTCAAGGATCTTAAAGTGAAAAACTATCTTTTCCAAGCTATCCAATCAAGCATCATGGAAACGATCCTCAATCGTGAACAAATACCAAGGATATTTGGGACTCAATGAAGCAGTCAAATATCAAGGGTCCACAAGGTAAAGAAGGCTCAATCGCAAGCTATTTGAAGGAGTTTGAGGTGCTCCTTTGGATGAAAGATGGAGAGACCGTAGATGAATATTTTTCTTGGACCTTATCCATTGCCAACAAAATGAAGGCACATGGAGAACGGATGGTGCAGTTGGTAATCGTGGAGAAGATACTAAGGTCTATGACTAGACAATTTGACTATGTTGTGGCTGCCATAGAGGAATCCAACGACCTCAACACCATGACTATTGATGAACTTCAAAGTAGTCCGCTTGTTCACGGCTAGAGAATGCGTGCCCATACTGAGAAGAAAAAGTGTATTGAAAGTGACACTTGATGGCAAGTTATGCCTCGGAAGACAGGATGATGATAGAAATGGTGGAAGAGGTCGAGGGAGAGGAGGCTTTAGAGGTAGAGGTCAGAGGAAGGGGTCGAGGAAGACAATTTCCAAAGAGCAAATTTGAGTGCTACAAATGCCACAAATTGAGGCACTTTCAATGTATAGTGCCCCGATTGGGAGAGGAATGCACACTATTTGAGTTAGATGAAATATTAAGAGATGCTCCTAATGGCCCATAAGAGCTTGATGATGAGAAAAGCACAAGAAGCCGTGGTTTCTTGACTCGGGATGATCACAAGAATCACATGACAGCAACAAACAAGTGGTTCACGAGACATAGATGAGCAATATCAACAATCTGTCAAGCTTGGAAACAACTTCAAAATGGCAGTAGTTGGGAGAGGTAATATTAGACTGCATGTTAATGGAATTACACAAGTAATCACTAATGTGTACTATGTTCCCGAGTTAAAGAACAACCTGATTAGCATTGGACAATTGATGAGAAAGGGAGTTTCTGTGTTAATTCAAAAGGGAGAATGTCGTTGCTATCATTCAAAGGAAGGCCTATTTTTGCAAACAAAGATGTCATCAAACAGAATGTTTGTATTTCATGCAACACCGATGTCTCAAGTCTCAACATGCTTCAAGACTGTCTCGGAAGATGAAACACATCTTTGGCATTGTCGTTATGGCCATCTTAACTTTAAGAGATTGAAAACTCTTAAATCTAAGAAGATGGTAACAGGGCTGCCTGAAATAAGGACACCAAGTAAGTTGCAAAGATTGTATTGTGGGTAAGCTCCAAAGCTACATAAAAGGAAGTCTATACCAAAGAAAAGTTTGTGGAGAGCCACACACTCCCCCACACTGAGCTCCAATTGGTGCACTCCGATATTTGTGGACCAATCACACCCTCAAACGGTGGAAAAAGGTACTTGATTACCTTTATAGATGATTACTGGATGAAAGTTCTGCTGTTTTGGGTGTCATTCTTATCCGAGAAGTCTCAAGATTTTTGCTTCATTTAAAAATTTTAAAAGCTTAGTTGAGAAAGCTGGGGGCTCCAATTGTCTGTCTTCTGAAACAGATCGAGGAGGAGAATTTACCTCTCAAGAATTTAGTTCATTTTAGGATGAGAAGGCTCTTTCATTTTTAAAGATTAAAAGACAATTGATCGTTTCATTCCCCTCAACAAAAACGGGGTTGTGAAAGGAAGAATCGACCATTATGAATATGGTTCGATGCATGCATGAGAAAAACATGTCCCAAAGTACTTATGATTTTCGAGGCAAAAATTGGATTATTCCACATCCTCAATCGATGCCCTACCTTGGCAATGAAAGATAAGACACCTGAAGAAGCATGGAGTGACATCAAGCCGGCAATTCATTACTTTAAAATCTTTGGTTGTGTTGCACATGTCCACATACCGGAAGCTAAGAGGAAGAAGCTTGATGACAAGAGCTTTCAATGTGTGATGTTAGGGATAAGTGATGAATCCAAAGCGTATAGACTCTTCAATCCAGCAACCAAAAGCATTGTGATCAGCAAAGATGTGATTTTTGAAGAAAATGAGTGTTGGGATTGGGAAAGAAGTCCAGAACAAATAAAGTCAGATCTATTAGACTGGGGAGAAAGTGAAGAAGAAAGGCATGAGTCCATTCAAAGTGAAGAAGAAAATGAAGAAAATGAAAATATAGAAGGTGGAGAAGGATCCAGCTCGCCTTCAAGTCAGTCTTCAGGAGAGGCTCAAGAAGAAGGGAGGATAAAGAGACCACCGGTGTGGATGCAAGATTACGTGAGTGGAGAAGGATTTTCAGAAGAGGAAGAGATACAAAATCTCGTGATGTTTGCTTTAGCATCCGATCCATCCACATTTGAAGAAGCTGTCAAAAGTGACAAATGGAGGAATGCAATGAATAATGAGATAGAGGCAATAGAAAAGAATAATACTTGGGAGCTAACTGACCTACCAGCAGGAGCAAAAACCATTGGAGTCAAATGGATCTTTAAAACAAAGTTGAATGAGAGTGGGGAGATTGAGAAGTATAAAGCTAGACTTGTGGCCAAGGGGTACTCTCAACAATATGGGGTTGACTATCGAAGTGTTTGCACCAGTGGCTAGATGGGACACCATTCGAATGGTAATCGCTTCTTCTTGCTCGCCAAAAAGGGATGGAGTGTGTATCAGTTAGACGTAAAAAGTGCATTCTTGCACGGGGAGTTGAATGAAGCAGTTTTTGTTGATCAACCACAAGGTTATGTGAAGAAGGGTGATGAGTTGAAGGTGTACAAATTAAAAAAGGCTTTGTATGGCCTTAAACAGGCACCACGAGCCTGGTACAGCCGCATTGAAGCTTATTTCACCAAGGAAGGATTCGAGAGATGTCCATATGAGCACACCTTGTTTGTGAAGCGAAGTGAAGGAGGTAATATTCTCATTGTTAGTCTTTATGTTGATGATTTGATATTTACTGGTAGTGATGAGAATTTGTTTAAGGAGTTTAAGAAGTCTATGGAAAGAGAATTTAATATGTCAGACCTTGGTAAGATGCATTATTTTCTTGGAGTTGAAGTAATTCAGAATGAGGAAGGAATTTATATTTGCCAAAGAAAATATGTGAGGGAGTTGTTAGAAAGGTTTAGCATGGAGAAGTGTAATTTGTCCAGGAATCCTATTGCTCCTGGGTGTAAGTTGATGAAAGATGAAAATGGTGTGAAGGTGGATGCTACAAAGTATAAAAGGTTGTTGGTAATATTTTTAATTTGATGTACTTAACCACAAGAAAGATCTTATATATGTGTTAAGTTTAATCAATATAGGTTCATGAATTGTCCAACAGAGCTACATACGCATGCAGTCAAAAGAGTGCTCGGTATCTCGTGGCACAATTGATTTGGGATTTTTTCAGTATAAGAGAAATGGAATTGAGAAGCTTGAGGCATACACGTATAGTGATTATGCAGAGACTTGGATGATCGAAGAAGTCACTTCCGGTATGTTTTTATGCTTATTATTTGATTGTGATTTGTCTCATGGTCTTCTAAAAGCAATAAATATTATTAATTAAAATTTATAAATTTTTTTGGTTACATTGTCTACCATAAAAATATAAATTTATCTAACCGCTTTTGTGCATGTCAAGGAGTTTGGATGCGAAGAGTTCTAAAACAAATTGGTCATGCTCAACTTGGAAGCACCATTTGTATCGTGCAAATAACACTCTACTATAAAGCTTTCGAAGAATTATTTTAATAGTTTCATGGTCGAAGCAAACATATTGATGTTCGCTTCCACTGGAAACCTTCGTGATCTTACCAAAGATGGAACATTTGAGCTAGTTCACTACATAAGTAATATAATTAAGGGCAAGTCTATGTGCCCTCTGAATCAAATAGCAGTACATCATGACAAAGCCATTAAAGTTTGAAGTATTTGAGAAGCTGCGAGGACTATTGGGGATGTGTTTTATGCCTTATATAAACTGATTGCAATAGTGCAAACAGTTCAAGGGAGGGAATGTTGAAACTGCTGCTTAGTTTGTTAGGATTTGTTTCTTATCATGTAGTTAATAATCCCTACTTATTAGGAAGTGCTAGTAGGATGACTTAGTCTAGTCCTCAATCCACGTTTCTGTTAGTGGAGCTAGTGGGGTGATTTGTTTTATTTTATTCCTTTCTTTGTAAGGCTATATAAAGCCATCAGTTTGCAGTAAATAAAATGCAGAGAGTTCCCTTCATTTTTTATCAGTTTAACAATTCAACGGGACTAGCATCTCAATTTTTTTAAATTAGTTGTCCAACAAATTTAGAACATTGCCGGTCATCACCACCAGCCACCGCTCCTAATTGCTCCGCACCCAAATCAGATCCAAACACATGTCAAATGTTAATCCTAAACCAAGACACCCACTACGCGGCATCACTATGAACTCACCTGTTCTGCACTTCACGTAATAACACACATTCATTTGTCTAACTCACTCACCATCCTCACTCGACGGACCTCCACATCCTAATCATGGACCTCTGTTCGGCCTTTGACCGATTGACCCAATCGCATAGCTACAATCATCAATCACCTAAGATAGAAAATAGTATAAGGGATCATTCAGCAAATTCATATTATCTTTATTTTAAGTTGAGTAAAATAGAATAGGAAGAGATGAAATGATATAAAATTTTATAATAATGTTTTGATATTTAATTATGGAATGAGAGAGTTTTTATTTCATTGTTTAAAATTTTAGTAGAATAAAATAAAATAGTAAAAATTATAAATATTTTATTTATACCATTCAATTTTATCTCATTCTCTCAATTTTAAAAAGAAGAAAAAATAGAGTTTAAAATAAAATAAGATAAAAATATGAAATTAATGACACTCCATACCATTCTATTTTATTTTAATTTTAAAAAATCAACCAATGTAACTCAAACTCATTTAATTGCTTTTTACTTTATTTAACTCCTTACCACCAATCCAATCATAGACTAGGGACCAACCACGTATTTGCCCCTTCTAACAAATACTATTGGTTATGCAGGTTCCCACTAAACAACAACAGTCATAGATCTATTTTTAATTAATATCAACGATTAAATGAAGGCTCTATCTTCCATATCATATTTGGAGGACTGTAAATGCATCCTTTAACCAAAAAATAATAGTTTGCTTGATTGGTATGTTTTTCTGGCCTTTCTTTATGAATGGGTCCATTCAGTGACCTAACTGTAAATCCTATGTTTGGTTTCAAAGGAAAAAAAATAAAAAGAACATAATAGGAAAAAAAATTAATTTTTTATTTAAATACAGAAACAAAAATGTAAAAACAAGAAAAACTCAATAAAATAAAATACAATTTTCGTTCAATTTTTCTCTTCACAAGTTGAAACCCACTTGGGTGTCAGTCGATTTTTTTTTTGGTCTACGGGCGTTAGTCGTTGTTTCAACTTCTTTTATTTTGTAGACGAAAAAAAAAATAAAACTTCTTTTATTTTCAATTTTTCACTAGCAATTGATGCCTCATTACAGTCAGCCCATTAACCATCCACATGGGCCAATCCTGCTTTGCTCCCTTTTCTATTGGACTTTCTTAAGATTCTTTTCTTTAAGCTAAAATTCAAGGAACTTCCTCTAATTATAAGTTATTTTTAAAAAAATTTATGTGGTTTAAAAGTTAATAATTTGACTCATTCAACTTCTTAAATTGTGTATATTGACCTCTTATACAAGAGTTTTTTACACATGCACAAGAGATTAATTTTATATTATATTACACAATTTAATAAATTTAAAAAATTATGTTGTTGAGTTTTAAATTACAAGAAAATTTTTAAAAAATAACCTATAACTGGTAGGGGTGATCACAAGTCAACCCGACCCGCAAATCCGACTAACTCGAATCGATCGATATAATATATTCAATGGCCGTCATTTGAGAGTGACCGAACGGTAAAAATTCGATTAACCCGACTTTAATTTTCAGCTTAAGGAATTGTGACAAGGTTGAAAGTAATTCAATCCAACGACATTTGAGTAACAAACTTAAAGATGACAGAACGAGAATTTCGTTAATTCCTATTAGGAAGTGTTCAAATCCGACCAACCCAACTGCCCAACCCGATCAACCCAACCAACCAAAAATGAGAAAAAAAAATTTTGTTTGAAATGAAAAATCAAAAAGTAGAAAGAAGAAAAACCAACCCAATTAAACTATCGTTCAATTTTTTCTCTTCACAAGTTAAAAAAATGTTCAAAACTAACCTAATCCGACCTTAATTAATTGATTTGGTTTTTTTTTTTTCTAAATCTAACTCAACTCAACTCATGTGCACCCCTAATAACAGGAGGAGTTGTTTGAATTTTAGCCTTTTTTTTTATTGTTTTCGGGCCTTGAAAGCAAAACAAAGTCACGAAGGCCAGGAAACAGATGCAGACGCTAAATATATGCCACAAAAAGTTGGGAAGCGAGGGGGATCAATTTTGCAACTCCAAAGCTACAAAAAATGATAGTTCTAATAATCTAAGCCCAGTCATTCTCCCCCCAAACTGAATCCATGGTCCACACTGTGGGAAAAATGGTCTGCCCCTTACATGACAAGATGAGCTCCAACAAACGGCCCCATGAAGATAATTGGACCAAATATTCCCAACAGTGCTGGCTGTCCATTGGTTCTGCTGTTTTTGGATTAGCTCGTTTCTCTTTCCAGCTGATTGATGATTCATTTGTGTTATTTTTTGTTTTGTTGAATCGTGATTGACTGCTGGGTTGATGTGCGTCTGACTCTGAAATCACATTGCAATATTATATTAGTCAAATCCATGCTAAGTGCAATATTATTTAGGATGAGGAAGGCTCTTTCTATTTTTAAGACCAACAAAACCAGTAACTTTATCGTAAATTATAAATTTAAATTCCTGCTGTGCGGCAATAGTAACTATCAATTGTAAAATGACAGAACGCGAATGGAACTCATAGTTACATGTTGAGAAACTTTTAAGTGATTTTCGAGTAAGAAAAAGTTTTTATTATTCAATATTTAACGTGTATTATTTTAATTTAATAATTTAATTTAACTTTTTTAATTAATAAGTGATTTATAAAACTATAATTTTACTTTAAATTTTTGTTGAAATTGATAATTTGGCTTCCTCTCAAATTTTTATGTACCAAAACGTATAAGATGGATTAGTTTAAGTGAAAATAATTTGAATTTTTTAAATATATAATTTTAAATTTAATTTTAAAATTTATATATATAAAATAATATTATAAAAATAAATTTTTACTTAAACACTTAAGATTAGTCTCTTTAAATTAAGATACTCTTAAAAAAATATATGCCAAATTATTATGTATGTTATATATGAGATTAAGAATACAAAGTTACCAATCAGGAAATAAGATTATGCATTCATCTTATATATGGAAATATAAATAAATACCTCTTTTTAGATCTTATTATAATTATAGCTATCAAAATAAATAGATTACATTCAATTCATTTAAATCAAATTATTTTTAGATTGAGTCAAATTAAGTTATATAAGTTTTGAATTGTTATTTTTTATTAACTTAATCAAGTTACTCTTATATAATATTAATATATTAAGATCAAATTTATTTATTTTAATGAATTAACTCGATTCATCGAATTTAACTCATTTTAAGATCAAATTAATTCAATTTTTATTTTTTTTACATAAAATAATATATATATATTTTTTTATATTTACTATTTATTATATATATTTTTTATTATTAACTCAAATCATTCTTAAAAAATATTTTACTACTAAAAAGAATCGTAAGAATAACATTTTCTTTCCCAAAATATACCGCAGCAAACCCTAATACTATTTATTATATATAAAAGACTCAATCCCTTAAAAAATATAAATTTAAAACGCTACTAAAAACATCGTAAGAATAATTTCCAAAATATACCAATTAGCAGCATAACATAAAATATTTTTTCGGGCAACACCACCAAACCAATAATAACACCATCTCAGGCTCACGGTGTCCGCCATTCTAATTCATTCCCCTTTTCCATAGTCTCCATTCCCTTCCGATTTCGTACCATCCGAAACCGATTCATCAGATCGGGTCATCCATCGATCCATCCATGGCGGCGTCGCGGCGGCTCCGGGAGATGCAATCCCAGCCTGGGAACAAGATCTGCGTGGACTGCTCCCAGAAGAACCCGCAGTGGGCCTCCGTCTCCTACGGCGTCTTCATGTGCCTCGAGTGCTCCGGCAAGCACCGCGGCCTCGGCGTCCACATCTCCTTCGTCCGATCAGTCACCATGGACTCTTGGTCCGAAATCCAGATCAAGAAAATGGAAGCCGGCGGCAACGATAACCTCAATGCCTTCCTCGCCCGGTACGCCATCCCCAAGGAGACCGACATCGCCGTCAAGTACAACACCAACGCCGCCGCTGTCTACCGCGACCGGATCGCCGCCATAGCTGAGGGCCGCCCGTGGCGCGATCCGCCCGTCGTCAAGGAAAACCTCGCCACTGCCAAGGGGAAGCCTCCCTTGACGCAGGGAGGAACTCGCCGGAACAACGGAGGGTGGGACGATTGGGATCACGACGACGGTATCGGAAATTCCGGTGACATCAGGCGCAACCAATCGACTGGGGATTTCAGGAGCGTTAGCGGTGGCAGTGCTGGCGCGCCTGTGAGGTCGAGGTCGACGACGGATATCTACACGCGGTCGCAATTGGAGGCTTCGGCGGCGAATAAGGGGACTTTCTTCGCTCGGAAGATGGCGGAGAACGAGTCGCGGCCCGAGGGGCTTCCACCGTCGCAGGGCGGGAAGTACGTTGGGTTCGGATCTAGCCCTGCACCTTCTTCGCAGAGGAGTAATCCGCAAAACGATTATTTCTCTGTCGTTTCTCAGGTGACTAAGAATTGTTAAAGTTTGGCTGAGGCGTGAATTGAATTGATTTGATTCTTCGTTGTAATGTAACGTTTTCTGTGTCGTGTCTTTGTTTTGTTTTGTGTTTAGGGGATTAGTAAATTATCATTGGTTGCTGCCTCTGCGGCTCAAGAGATCACTTCTAAGGTATGTGCATCAATTTTGTTCGTTCACGGGATGACTGTTTAGCTGGTTAATATATATATATATATATATATATATATATATATATATTTGTTTTTCTATAACAAAAATGTATCTTTTGTGTGTATCAAAGTGTTTTCTTTAGCTCCTCTTTGTTTTTCATGGAATGCATGTTGGATATTCCTGCCATATAGCATTTGGATGTGTTGCTTCTTCTAGAGTTTACCATAGTGTATTTTAAACAAAGACATTTCTTTCTTCTCTCTTTGACAACTAAAAATAAATAAATAAAGGAATAAATGAGGTAAAAATGAATGTTTTTCCTCCACATATATATTTGGTGTCTGTTGGAATTGAAAATGTTATCTTGGCATATGAGGTGTGTGAATACAGTCTATTATTTATCAATAATCTGTAATTTCTATGACTTGCTTGAGCTTTGCCTTGTCTATGAGGATAGAGAATAGTAATTGGGCCCAGAGTGCCAAGTGTAGCTGAGAGCATAACGTGGTCAATACTGGATAGAGAAAAGCTGTTGAATGAGAGGTCGAGAGGGAACAAAGTGTCTAGTGAAATTTTAATGAAAGCATAAAACTATTTCCAAAATTCTTTTCAGATAGATATTTTTGCAAGTTTTTTTGGCAAACTAATATATTGGTAAATAAATTCTCTCTTCATGTTTGTCTTGCTCAGCAACATTAGTCTCTTCTGTTAGAAGATATTATGTCCTTCTACCCAAAAAAAAAAGAAGATATTATGTCCTTGAGTCATATAAGTATGATTCAAGTATGGAAATTAAATTATCTCTTTCAGTCATGTAAGTACCTTTTACAAGGACCCACAACATGCTTCTAGAAGTACTCTTCAAAAAATAGCAGACATTTTTTATAAAGTAGTTCTTGGGATTAAATATTCAGAAGTGTATTTTCACTTAGCAATTATTTTTTGTCTGAAGAAGTGTGTGGGCATTGCTCTTGTTTGTGATCGGGTATCAGATTTGCTGCATACTAACAAGATGTGTAAGTCGTTGGAAATGGGGGAGAGAGAGATTAATGTCACCACTGGCTCTTGGAAATTGAACTCGCTGATGTTCATTTTTGGTTAAACACATGCTACTTGGCAACGGAACTTCCTGAAGTCTCCTTTTTTAGGGCATTGACATTGGCATTCATTTGTCTGTTCGGGGTGGAGCAGATTCATGAAGATTCAAAGGTTTTAGGTAGTTCCTTTTAGGCAGATTGCATTTTGTGAAGATTACCTTTTGGAAATGGGGGGGAGAGAGATTAATGTCACCACTGGCTCTTGGAAATTGAACTCGTTGATGTTCAGTTAAACACATCTTGGCAAAGGAAATCTCCTTTTTTAGGGCATTGACACTGGCATTCATTTGTCTGTTCGGGGTGGAGCAGATTCATGAAGACTCAAAGGTTTTAGGTAGTTCCTTTTAGGCCAAGGAATTGTGCATTTTGTAGAAGCTCATTTTCTAGTTTCTTACCTTTTATAGAAATGTGGAAAAGGCCAAAGCTGTCTTGCTTGTCATACTTTTCATGGCAATTTCTTTTATTATATTTTTTCTTTGCCTAATTAACTTTATTTATTCTTTGTTTAAGGTCAAGGAAGGTGGTTATGATCACAAGGTCAATGAAACTGTCAATGTTGTCACTCAGAAGACATCAGAGATTGGACAAAGGACATGGGGTATAATGAAAGGGGTCATGGCTATGGCTTCACAGAAGGTTGATGAGTACACTAGAGATAACCCAAATTGGAAGACTGATAACTGGCAACGAAATGAGAATGATAGAAATGGTTACTATCAGGATTTTAATCAAGAGAACAAAGGCTGGAATACTTCAACGGGAAGAGAACAATCTTCATCAGGGCAATTTAAAACTCATAGCTCAAGCGCTTGGGATGATTGGGACCACAAAGATAGTAGGAAGGAAGAACCAGCTAAAGGATCAACTCCTCATTCGTCAGGTGGGCAGTTTAATACTTACAACTCAAGCTCTTGGGATGATTGGGACCGCAAAGATTCTAGGAAGGAGGAACCAGCTAAAGGATCGGCTCCCCATAACAGTGATGGTTGGGCTGGCTGGGATGATGCCAAAGATGATGGATTTGATAATTTTAATGAAGGTGCATCTAATAAGAAAGCTGTTGGTCATGATGGGAAATCAGATGCGACCTGGACGGGGGGAGGCTTTCTCTAAGGTTTGTAAATTATGCAATACTTCTTTGGAGATTCCAAATTTTTTTTCCCTGAAAAAGGGGGAAACTGGAAATGAGAGGAAAAAAAATGGAACTAATGGTAATTTTCACTTTTATTTGAATGGCTTACTATTATTCACTCAAACAGATTCTTAACACGCCTCACAATCTTCTCTGTGAGACATTGAAAAACAATTGGCCCCTACTTAAGCTTTTTCTAAATGGCTCAGATTCTACGCAATCTCCTCACTTGGTTATGCATAAACCTTTTCCCTTTTTAACCTACATGACCACTCTTAATGAACTTCTAATGCATGCTACTTGTTTGTGTGTGTTGTGGTCTTGTGGAAGGTGGGGGAGAGGGAAGGGGATGGGCTGCATGAAAGGACTCAGCGTCTTTAGATTGGAAATCGTTATTTGTGGTTTTATGGTGTTATTATTTTGATGTTTAATGTATGTTTTGTTCTACATCTGATTTCAAGTACATAATTTGAAATAAGTTATCACTTGTTATACTTCTTGGACCAGGTTTGATCCATCTTTATTACCAGTTTCATGATTGTTCCATAAGTGACAAAAAATATGGTAGCGTTCGGACTGATGGCATGCAGGCCAAGCAGGGGTGCCGCTAAAAATGATGCATGTGACCTGACTGTCAGCTATAACTTATAAGTCTGTTGGTCACTGTTAAACTCAGACCCTATGTGCAGGAAGAATGGTTTTGTCGAAGTTAGTATATTTTCAGCAAGTCTTTATTTTTTGGCTCTCTCCCCATTCCCTTTCCCTCAGTAATTTTTTGGGAACTTCTGTTGGAAAAGAGTTTTACGTGTACAAGTGTCCAAAGAAAGGGCTAATTGCCCAATTCTCAATTCTTAAGAGCGCTATTACCTGGAAGTGTGATGAAACATTATTGAGACATGACAATTTCAGATTTGTTTTGAATTTGTAGCCTCTTAATTTGACTGCTTGTAGTTTTATTTCCTCTATATTGAACGCGTGGTTCTTGCCTTGTCTTTTCCTCATAATTTATCATCATCCTTTGTGTCAAATAATTACTATTATGTGGATTAAGCTTCAATCTTGTGCCCTGAGTGTACCATTAAGAATGGCATAACACTTCAATGACACCGGTTCCAGATGAAAAAAAATAAAAATGAAAGGGGCTAGATAAAAATTGATCTGCAGGTTATGTCGTTTGGACTTAGTTTCAAAGAGCTATACTTTCTTTTAAAGTTTTTTGTTAATTCATGGACTTTGGATATGCTTGCTAAACTACTGCGTTGCCAGATACCCCATAGTGAATGTATATGCGATGGAAGGAGGGGTTTGGTTGTTTTCATTTGTGTTTTCAACTTTTATTTAGGAGTTTCTTTTTTATTGGTGGACCACTGCATGAATTTCATAGCTATGGTGTTTATATTTTACATAGATTCATGAAGTATTAAGTAGAAGACCTGAGCTGGGGTTTTATTTTTGTCCATATATTATTGTTTTGTACAGATGATCAATGCCAGTGATAGCATCGCTAGATCATATTGAGCATAATCCTACAACGTATTGATGGTGGTTATGTTGAGCATCATGGCTAATAGTAATGATAAATATATGAAGAGCGCTGTTTAGTATCAGGTAATGGAGACAAAGTTGGTATTCTGAAGTTTTAAAGACTTATGAGTGGAGAGGTCTCTTGGGTGCATCCAGTGTGGAAAAGTGGGTACAAA
This sequence comes from Ormosia emarginata, assembly GCA_029884605.1. Lineage (NCBI taxonomy): Eukaryota > Viridiplantae > Streptophyta > Magnoliopsida > Fabales > Fabaceae > Ormosia > Ormosia emarginata. Next base: position 12,065,571 of record JAQQTP010000071.1, read on the forward strand.
GCACACAAGTATTTTTTTTTTTTGCAATTAATTAAATAGGTAGAAAAATAAAAAAATATTGGCTAATTAAGAAAGCCATACATTAGCTCCATTCTATAGTTCTCCATATATATATTCTGTGTATTTTGATTAGTTTATTTTATGTTAAAAATAGCCTATAATTGAAAGTTTTTAGAGATTTTTGAAAAAAAAATTCAAAAAATAAGTATTACCAAACATGCCTTAATATTATTATTTTTTTATGTATCATTTAAATACAATTTGCTGAACGAAATGTGCACCCATTATTTTTTATAAATAAGATTGATACTTGGTATGAGAAGGAAAATAATGATTTAAAATAAAGGCTAATTCTCTAAGAAATTTAGTGCTACTTGAATTAATGAAACATTTAATTTTATCTTACTACATTGTCGTGTACTCTGGATACAGGGGCCTCCTCTTCCAGTGCCGGATTATGTTGTTGAATCACTATGACGACACCACTCCGTGTACCGACGATGCCAGAATTTCTCCGATAGGGCCTAATTCTGCTTGCTCCGCTTGACTCTCCGCCAGTTTCGTCACCATATTTGATGGAAACCAATGCTTTCCAACAACTATGTGACCATAATCCCCACTCCGCCCCATTTCCATCACCTCCTCGACAATGTTGCTAGTCACCTTCTCAATATACTCTACCATTCCATTCCTCTTGCTTCTGAATTCTGGAACTGCCTTCTCATCCAGCTCCTGCAATTAATTACGGTAATACTAAATGAAGAAAAATTCTATAAATAAAATAATAAATAAAAAAAGGTATCACTTCGTAGAGAATTAATAGATTTTATATGATAGGTGGTTCGTTTTAACTGTGGATAACTTATAGCTTCTTTCATTGTTTGTTGAGGGCCGTAACAAAACGCTTTTTTTCTTCCAACCCATCTCTGTGGATGAACCTCACAACGGTCACTTTAACTGCCGGGTGTTCAGACAAACGGTCCCCCAACTCCAAGGCCATGCCATCATCGGCCTCCCCAAAGAACACGATACAAATCCGTTGGGCCACAGTGGCAATTGGGCCCAGAGCTTGAGGCCCATTACCATACCCCGTGTCCACAAGTAGGGCCACGGGGCAAGGCGCATTCTTGATCGTTCTCTGGTTCACCCCTCTCCACCCATGGCCAACACTTTCAACCATTTGGTGTGCGGGGGACTCCATTACTCTCATTCTCCTCCTCCACTGTTTGTGAAATGGCAGGATGATCATGGTCGTGCTCTTATCCATCGCCACGTGGCAGATATCCTCGTGCATGGTGGATAACGAAGAGACAGCGATTGTGGGCCGGACTGAGACCCGGCCCAGTTGATGTAGGCCCGGAAGGCCCCAGCGGGCCGGTCTTGCCACTCGCCACGGTGGGAACGGTTGAAGAAAGCGAAGCCATTCTTGCGAGCAAGCTGAGCCAAGATGATGATTGATGGAGGAAGAGCGCTCCGTGAGCTGCACGATGTGCATGATGAAGTGCTTGAGAGAGGACTTCTTGGTGGTCCGAGTTGACTCAACGAGGTTGACGATGGAAGGAATTTTGCTGGGGCCATGGATGCAGGCAAGGACTCGGAGCTCCTCGTCATTGGAGTGTTTTGAGGTCTCCCAGATCTCGGCCCACTGGGCCGTGACTCAGGCCGGGAAATATTCGAGGCTTATTGAGGCCCACACCGGCTCAATAAACAATTAGCCCACCTTATAGAAGCAAGTTAGGCCTGTAACAAAATTCATCATAAATTGGGAAAAAGGGATCAAATCTCTTTATAATTAGCTAGATTCCTAAATATAAGGAAACCAAATCCCTCAAAGATTACTCCCCAAATAAGCAACCTCACAATGTAAATGGAGGGTTATGCACCTAATTCCACACATATTAACCTCTTAGTATAAACCCTATAGTAAGCATCGGAATACCTTATATGTACATTACCCCTACTCTCAACCATTCTTATCAAAGTCAAGTACATTCCGATTCCAAACAAGTATTAATCTATTTTCATGTAAAAGTTGAAATAATAATATTTTTATATATCACAAAAGTAATATGATTACTCTGTTAAAAATAAGTTTCCATGTCAATGTTATGGTATTGAATGATATATTAGTACGTATAAATCTCCTATTAATATATTGATGTTTATGAGCTAAAACAATTCAATATAGATTGTAGGACGTGACTCATTGATTGCTAAAGTGATAATGGGTTTCTATCTATAAAAATTGGAGATAAAAGTTAACAGATTTTTCAGTCTTATTTAGATTTTTTGTTCATTTGTAAAAGGTTGCATAAATACTTTTTGTGTATATTTACATGCAATTTTTAATAATTTTATGTTAATTATGTATTTTCCCTTTAAAATTCCTTTTAGTTTTTAAAAAATAGAAGCTTGATCTCATTTTATACTCTTACTTCTAAGGACCAAGCCAATAGCTTGGACAACCTTAGAATTTGATGCTTGGTCCAATTTTAGAGTTTCAGTATTGTATTCTTCTTGAAATTTAAGGTCTGGTGTGAAAAGAAAGAGAGTTTATTTATTTATTTATTTAATTAGTTTACCGGAAAAAGAAAGAGAGTTGATTAAAGTAGAGGCTAATCCTAAAAAAATTAGTACCACTTGAGTTAATACACCACTTAATTTTGTTACACATTTATACTACATCATCTTGTACCCTGGACAAAGGGGGCTCCTCGTCCAGTGCCACATCATATTGTTGAATTACCAGCACCGAAGACACCACCCCATGTCCCGATGATGCCAGAATGTCTCCGATTGGGCCTAATTCCGCGTGCTCTGCTTGCCTTTCCATCAGTTCCGTCACCATAATCGATGGAAACCGACCCTTCCCAACAACGATGAGATCATAATCCCCACTCCGCCCCATTGCCAACACCTCCTCCACAACGTTGCTAGTCACCTTCTCAATACACTTTACCGTTCCATCCCATTTGCTTCGAAACTTTGCCATTGCCCTCTCATCTAGCTCCTGCAAGCAATTAATACTAAGTGAAGAAAAGCTCTATAAATAAATAAATTAAAGAAAAATATAACTTCGTAGAGAATTAATATATTTTATGTATAAAATATAAATAAATATTAATTACCTTTTCCTTCTGACGGTTCATTTTAGCGGTGGAGAATTTATAGCTTTTCTCGCTGCTCTTGCTTGGTGAGGGGCTTAACATCATGCTTTTACCTTCCAGTCCATTTGTCTCAACGAACCTCACAATGGTCACTTTAATTGCTGGGTGCTCAGACATTCTATCCGCTAACTCCAAGGCCTCGCGATCATCGGGCCCACCAAAGAACTCGACACAAATCCGTTGGGCCACAGTGGCAGTTGGGCCCAAAGTCTGAGGCCCATTTCCATATCCGCGGTCAATTAGCAAAGCCACCGAGCAAGGTGCATTCTTGAGCACTCTTTGGTTCACTCCTCTCCACCCATGGCCAACACTTTCCACCATTTGGTGTTGGTGGACCCCATTTTTCTCCTCTTCCTCCTCTTCCATTTCCACCCTCCTCCACTGTTTGTGGAATGGCAAGATAATCATGGTCACCCTCTTATCCTCCGCCACATGGCAGATATCCTCATGCATGGTGGATAACGAAGAGATGGCGGTTGTGGGCCAGACCGATACCAGGCCCAGTTGGCTGTAGGCCCGGAAGGCCCCAGCGAGCCGGTCTTGCCACTCTTCGCGGTGGGAGCTATTGAAGAAAGGGAAGCCATTCTTGCGAGCGCGTTGAGCCAAGATGATGGAGGATGAGCGCTCTGTGAGCTCCACGAGGTGCATCATGAATAGCTGAAGGGAGGAATTCTTGGTGCTCCGAGTTGACTCAATGAGGTTGATGATGGAAGCAACGTTACTGGGGCCGTGAATGCAGGCTAGGACTCGGAGCTCGTCATCATTGGAGTTGAGATCTCCTAGTTTGCGATGGGTCGGAGTGGTTTTGCCACGAGCGGGTTTGTAGATGGCCATCACTATTGGGGTTGTGATGAAGGTGGTGAACAGAGCCATAAGCACCAAAATCGCAAACATTTCGTCGTTTAAAACCTGTAAGATTACAACAAGCTGATAAATTGTAAATGAATTACATGGAAACTAAGTCCTGTTAACCAGTATTCGTAATTATTTGGCAAAAATGTTACAATCAATAGGGTTAATTGGGCATAACAGTTTATATTTCTTCATCTTCAATTTAATATTAAAAAAATAGTTTACCATATATTCAAATAGACATAAAAAAAAAAAAAACTATATATGCAAATAACTTTATTATCCTATGCTATATTTGTGATTGTCCTCTTGTGTTTAATCCCCTATCAAACTTGATCAAATTTCGTTGCTTGGAATAGAAGACCATCATGATACATGACGTTGGCAAACAGCCTAACCTATGGATCATTGGCTCATACTATATGGGTCACATTATGCAGTTAAAATTTGGCACTACCCTACCGCAGTCATAGTGTGAGCTATTTTCAATAGGAGCAAACCCTCGGATATTTTGTTTTAATTTACCTACTTTGACTTCATTCTTAGTCGGACTCTAATAATTACTATTTACTACTAACAAAAGGCTGCAAAGTTGTGCAGCTCAACCAAATTATTCAGTGATATGACCTGAAAACTTTTGGGATACATAGGTCATGGCAATTATCAAAGGGGATAATCTCAATGAATCTAACCAGTAAGGTTTAAGCAAAATTATTGAAGGCCTTCCGTCCTACAAGTTAATAATCACAAGCACGAAAGTGGAAGTAGTGGGAAGAAGTTCTTGTTCGTCGTATGTCAAGATGAAGGAAAGTTAATCAACCATCCATATTTCAAATTTTGTGATCCAATACATAAACAGGGACAGAAGAAAGAATATAGCTAGTTCCCACTTCCCATAAATTACATAACCTTGGCTTCCAATTTGTTAGATGTAAAATCATTTGAGTTTCTACATAATAATTTAACCTTCTAAGATAGTTAATTCATGATATGGTTTAGGGTTAAGCTTCTAAGATAGTTAATTCATGATATAATATTCGAACCTCAATGATCAGTTGGTGGGATAGTTTATGACTTTGATCGAATTAAAAGCATAAACTAATTACCAGTGCTGACTGCTATTGGACCTCATGTCCATGGGAATTTCAATAATTAAGCATATGTGACTTTTATATAATTCTGCAATTGACACTTGGGTCAATAACTTAGTGATCACTGGACTGTTAGAATTGACATTGTCCTAACAACTTTGGGACCGCACTTTATCTAGGAAAAGTTGCAAGTTTCGAATTTTTCTAAATAGTGAATACTTTAAACTACCCAAATGCCCAGTACTACTTCTACAGATGTCAATGCTTCATCTTTTAATTATGTGGGTTTTGTCTGTATGTGATGCTTTCACTTCTACCATGTTCTATTTTTCAGAACTATAATAATTAGTCTGCTATATTAATTGTAATCGTGGATATTCTTTTCAAGTTTCTGAAGTGAAGAAAAATATAGAAACTGTTCAGGGTGCACATGTCTATCGTGCTGCACAGCAAATGCTTATTCATAAAGGGAAAGTTCTTAAGGATGCTACTACCTTGGAGGAAAATAAAGTAGCTGAAAATAGTTTCATTGTAATTATGCTATCAAAGGTAAAAAATTTCTTCTATTTCTTTCTTTTTGTTTTGAAAACTATGTTGGTCTTTGAACTTATCAAAATATTTTCCATTATTTTTATCAAAATATTTTCCATTATTTTGTTGCATTTGTAGTTGTTTAAACTTTAAAAATTACTTGTGTTTGACAATAATTATTAATTATTTTGTGGGCTTAGGTTGGTTGCTTGGTGTTTGGAATCTCAAATGCTAATTGAAAGATAGACTAGAATTTGGAGTGATTAAGAACTGTCATAAATTGCAGATTTTCCTAATTACGTATGGGTCTATGGTTCTGCCTTCTCATCTAACATCATAATTGGATGACTGGCTCTTGTTTATTGATAGTTGAAAAACTATGGATTTGACTTGAGGATAGGTAATTCTTTCTTACTTCAAATACTTTCATTTATGATTTTGTTTAATATATGTATGAATATTCTTTTGTCTAGTTGTTATGTGCTTGCAATTTACAATTGTCCTTTAAATTGGTTGAGGATTACTTTTCTTTGGGAGATACAAGATTTTCACAAGAGGCAAGGATAAGAAAGAAGAGGTTCTTTCAATTTTTGTTTTTTTTGTTACAACTAATAATTCGTATTTTAGTTCATTTTTTATTTTTTTTAGGGTTAAATTTATGTTGTATCTAAGTGTATAATGCACTCTATAGTCTCTCTCACAAAATTGTATTTAGGAGGGAGGGGTACTTTATTTTGATAATTTATTGTAATTTTTAGTAAATTTTAGTTTTGAATAATTATGTGCATAGAAAAATATATATATATTTTTTTATAAAATGGAGGTGTCTAGTTTTAGGAATGTCAAAAATGAGTCGAAATTGATGGCGATGTACCCAAATAGCCAACACAACATGGACGGGTTTGGTTAACAAAATGTCATTCGAAACTTACATGACTGACCACGTGGCCACCATTTCTTTTAACATTACATGAGGTTAAATGACTGGAAATTAACTGAAGAAAATATCGTCTAAAACTTATATACCGAATGGTATTAAAAATGACCCGATCTCGAATGAGTCAGGTCAGTTCGTTTTGACACCCCTACCTAGTTGTGTCAAACCGCAATTAGATGCATATTTTTTTTTATACTTTTTAAAATATTAGAGACAGATTTAGAGATAGAAAAATCTGTCTCTAATTTAGAGACAGAATTTTTTTTGTCTCTAATTAAGGAACTTGAGACGAATCTTGATAACTGAATAGTGATTAAATTTTAAAATTTAGAGACGGCAAAATTTTGTTTCTAATTAGAGACAAAATTAATTTTTCTGTCTCTAATAAACAGAAAAGTCACTTTTAGAGACAGATCAATTTTTGTCTCTAATTTTATTTTTAAATATTTAAAGACAAAATATTACTAATTTAGAGATAAAATTTGTTCATTTCTAAATCTAATTTTTTTAGTAATGGTCGTTCATGGCTTGGGGCTCTATTGAGTTGCTTTAGTGAGTGCACCCTAAAGAAAAACATTACCCCTTATGTCCTAGTATTTAATCCTAATAGATTGAAAAAGATTTTTTTGAATTCCCTATAATTGTAGACAAGTTGGCAAGACTATAATTTATGAATTCTATAAAAGATTAAGGATGAAAATCCTCTCCTTTTTTGATGGACCAAAGTTGTCCTTTTCCTTGATAATAAGTATTTATTAAACTCTTACTTTGAAATTTTTTAAATATAAAACATTTATTTTTACTCTAAGAAAATAGATTTTTTTGTTTATTGTATAAATCTTTTTGTTTGTCTGTATTACTTTTCTTCACTTTAGCTAAAATTTTTATTTCTTTTTAATTCTCTTCTTTTCCTAACATAACTCACTTTGTCAGATTGATAGTTATAAATCTCTATGCTTTAGTGAGTGCACCCTAAAGAAAAACATTACCCCTTATGTCCTAGTATTTAATCCTAATAGATTGAAAAAGATTTTTTTGAATTCCCTATAATTGTAGACAAGTTGGCAAGACTATAATTTATGAATTCTATAAAAGATTAAGGATGAAAATCCTCTCCTTTTTTGATGGACCAAAGTTGTCCTTTTCTTTGATAATAAGTATTTATTAATTTTTCACTCTTACTTTGAAATTTTTTAAATATAAAACATTTATTTTTACTCTAAGAAAGTGATAGATTTTTTTGGTTTATTGTATAGTTAATCTTTTTGTTTGTCTGTATTACTTTTCTTCACTTTAGCTAATATATTTATTTCTTTTTAATTCTCTTCTTTTCCTAACATAATCTCCTTTGTCAGATTGATAGTTATAAATCTCTATACTTATTGTTTGATCTCTTTGTATGTTTTTAGTATTTATAGTTCTTATTTTCATGATTTGAGTACTTATAGTTCTTACTTTTATGGTTTGAGTTTATTAATATTTAAAATTTTAGTTTGTGTAATGTAATTTTACTAAAAATTTAGATAAATTATTGTAACAATATAATACTAATTGTACTTTTTTAATAAAATATGTCTATAGAGAAAAATCCTTTAAAAAAAATAATTTTTTAAAACAAATACTAAATTTTTTTTTTTCAATTAAAGCAACAATAATTTTTTTTATTAATTTAATTATTATAATAATTAATTATTATTTATCTTTTATATATATTATGACTAGTGTTTCTTTTAACCTTCGGGTTTAGCTCCGCCGTTGTTTAGAGGTGGACTTGAACAAGAGTGAGAAAAAGATTGAGAAGGTGAAGGAGTGGCTGAAGATGAGGGGTTGGGTGGATCGGTTCGATCGTAGGATAAGAGATAGAAAAAAATTATTATTATTATTTTAATTTTGTGACACTTTTAGATTTATTTATTTTTTATTTTTGTGACACTTTTATCTTCTGTATGTGGATGTTTTTTTATTAACGAAACAGATGTTTTTTTATTAACGAAATAAAAAATACGAGATAGATCGAAAAAAAAAAAAAATATAATTTTTTCTTTTTTATTTAAAAATTTATTAATAAAAATAACGTAAATAGAATACGTATTCTTCATTCACTTAATTTTGAAAGAAACAAAAATTAAATATTTAAAAAAAAAGAAAAAAAATAATTCCTTATATATTCCATTCTGTTTTTATACAATTTAAAACTTTTAAACACAAAAATTTATTTATATTCGTCTCATTTTTTTTTTTTCGTTCTCTATCTTACTTGTTATCTAAATATAGTATTAGGAAAAAGGACGTGGGAAATTTCCCAGATACTGGAGTGATTAAAACGAGAGATTATGACTCACACGACTAACCTACACTGTATGCAAATCAACGAGCGTCACATTGAGAAATGACAAGCGTTGAAAATGAGCAACGAGAGAGAAACTGACCTTTTTCTCCTTGCCAATGTTGAGCACGATGAGCTCCACCAAGCCCTTGGTATTCATCAAGACGCCAAGTGTCAATGCTTCCCTCACGGGGATCAAGCACATCAACGCCACTGCAAAAGTCCCCAGTATTTTCCCTGCACACGCCGTAGATATCACCAAAACCAAAAGCCCCCACGCCTTGGCGCCTCTGATTTTAGCCACGTCCGTTTTCAACCCACTCGAAGCAAAGAATAGAGGTAGCAAAAGACCCGAAACAAAGTCCTCGATCCTCTCTATTAATCTCTCTGCGAAAGCCCCTTTCGGAATCGTCAACCCGAACACGAACGCCCCGAATATCGAGTGGATCCCAATCAGGTCCGTCACAAACCCGGACACCATCACCCCTGCCAACGCCAAGCAGATATAACCTTCGTTGACGGCGCCGTGCTCCGGCCAGCACCTTCCGGCGATCCGTTTCATCGCCGGTCGGATCACCACCATCATGAAGATCACGAACGCGATGCCGGAGAGGAGAACCCAGACTGACACTAGGGGACTCTTGTGGCGGTGGTGATCGCCGTCGCCGGCGAGGGCAACGGCGAGGGCGAGGAGGATCCACGCTGCGACATCGTTGAAAGCAGCGGCGGCCATGGCGGTTTCGCCAAGTGGAGTAGTGAGGAGTTTGAGCTCGGCTAGGATGCGGGCGAGCACAGGGAATGCGGTTATGGAAAGCGCGACACCCATGAAGACGAGGAACTGAGAGAGACCGACGGTGTCGGCACCGGCGATAGTTTTGCGGAGGAAGAAGGCGACGCCGATGCCGCAGACGAAGGGAAGGGAAACGCCGGCAGCTGCTATGCTGAAGGCTCTTCGGCTGCTGCGGCGAATGGAGTTCAAATCGAGTTCGAGACCAACGAGAAACAGAAAGAAAAGAAGGCCGATGCTTGCTACGGATTCAAGTGTAGGCATACTCCATGATGGGAAGATACGGTGCATGTAGGTTTTGCTCCTTCCCATAGCCGATGGACCTAACAGAATTCCACCCTGTACTTTGAAAAGTCACAACAATAGCAAATAAATAGAAATGAATCAAATTCATTATCATTTTGAATATTCAATTTTCAGCTTTTTTTTTTTTTTTTTAGAGTGCGTGTGTTTGGGTGTGAATTGTGATCATGCAGCTAGAGAGAGAAATTAATTACTTACGACAATCTCAGCGATGACTTTGGGTTGGCGCAGAGGTTTGAAGAGGAAAGCGAGGAAGCGGCTCATGGCGAGGATCAACGTGGTTTGAACTATTAGCAGTGGGAAGGCATAGTTCAAGGGATTGTCTCCTTGCCAAGCTCCATTCGATGTCGTTTTAATTGAGGTTATGTTCAGCGGCATCGTTGCCGTTTAATTGTTAACACAACGTTTCTCCAATTAAAGCTAGCAAGTAGCAAGACGAGTATAAGCTTGTTTGAAAGAAGTAATGTGAAGAGAGGCTCTGCCCAACAATTTATGGAGACATGGTGGGTGTGTGGGACTGTATTTATACAGAAGGAAACCAACGCTTGCTTTTTGTTACTCTCGTTGATTTTAAGTCGTCTACTTAGTCAAGTGACTAGTATAACCTCCCGTGAAATTCACGGGATTTTTAGATGTTTATTTATTTTATGTTATATATTTTATTTTATTCTATGTTCCTTCTTCTTTTACTCTTTTTAATAATATAATTTTAATTTAAGGAAAGAATCTATTTACATTTATACATAAAAAATGAATATTAATAAATCAAATCATACATCCACCAATATTTTTTTTTATGAAATATATTTTGAAAAAAAAAAGAGAAAAGACTGTACTATTTTTTTTTACACTTTGACTGTAAAATCTTAAGTTACATATATATATATATATATAATAAAATTGAGAGAAGAAATATTTATTGTAGAGAGATGTTCCATTTTGTTCCTATATATTTTAAAACTTTCAAACACAAAAAATTATTTTTGTTCCTCCTATTTCCTTTCTTTTCCCCCTATTACTTGTTATCCAAATATAGTGTTAATGATCATAATTAAAACATAAATCATGTGATTTTTTTAAGTGGTTACATGACCTTTAAATAATTTTTAATCTTGATCATCTATGTATGGTTATATGGTTAAAATTTACTACTTTCACTAGATATACTCTTAATATATATATAAGCAACGTATCTGGTAAGAGGAATATTTATTGTAAGAAGTTAGAGAAATGAATCTAGACTATTGAATTTTATATTAATTGTCAAAATTTAAATATAAATGTATGTGACTTTTTTAAGTGATTACATGACTTTTAAGTAATTTTTAATCTTAACATGTGATTTGAGAAGTAGTTCAATTAGTAATAAGATAATGGAAGAAGATCAATTTTGAGTAAGAATAATTTTTTTTAACTAGCAAATATTATGTGTATTCTACGAGCTTTTTAAAAAATTTAAATAGAATCTAAATAAATATAAATTATAAAAAATATTTAAAATTATAAAAAAAATATGCATAATTTATTTATTAAAATAAAATTTAAAAATAAATAAATTAAAAAAAAGAAAAATATTTAAAATTATTAAATTATAAAAGTGATAGGCATGATTAAATAAACAGATAATTTAAATTTAAAATTTAAAAAAAAATAAAAATAATATGTGTTATTTTAAAAAAAATTAAAAAATTAAATCACTCTCAAATTAATGTTTTATTTATTATATTAGAAGTGAATTGCAATAAGATAGTGACACCTCGCAGAAGATGTAATCCATTTAGTAATAGATAATACATGTGTTAAAATTTGAGTAAATTGATAACACCATAAGCATATTTAGATGATAACATTATCTTATATATAAAACTTTTGAGCAAAATAGTATTTTATCCTTACTTCAAATTAAAAATATTTCTCACACGTTGAAACTTAATTAAAAATTATACAAAATTATCTTTGAAATAATTTTAGAGACCAATGTCAGTTTACTCTAAATTTTATATTATCATTTATGTGTTAACGCATGTTAAATTTTTTTATAATAATAAAATTAATAATTGAGAATTTGGTTTTTAATAATTTAATAAGATATTATTACGTAAAAGTTTAAAGAAATTATTAATAGTAAATTAAATTTAAATAATTATAATATAAATTTTATGGAAATGTTATAATAACATTACTTTTTAATACAAAAGTAATGGTGAAAAAATATATCTCTTTTATCAATCTACAATAAAGAGTACTCAAGTTGTGAGTTTCTTTCTTTAATTTTTTTCGGTAAAACTCAAGTTGTGAGTTTATATTAACCTACTTGGAGGCTAGCAGCAGCCTGCCAGCCAAAAGACACAGACTCCGAAGATAACACTTTGCCTCCATTTGATTATGATTTATGACTTTGACTTATGAGGTTGTTAACACTCGCAAACTGGGATCAGCTAATTTATTTGATTTGATTGGCTGATGGCCGCGAAGAGTTCAGTTAATTGGCTGCGGGCTGCCAATAATGGGCCGAATAAATATTGGGCTTGAACCTCGTGACGTTGATGGAGAGCTGCAGAGCTTAAAAAATAGATAAATGCCAGTAGTTCAAAATGGGTGAAGAGGAATTGGCTAAGTAAAAAATATTATCCCTGAAAAATAGGAAATGCTGTGGTATATGATGGATTTCCCCCACTTATGTTGAAGCTCCTAGATTGCTAATGTTTTAACCATTAGATTTGGTCTTGCTTGTGTTTGGAATATTTACACATTGGTTTTTCTTGTAGTAACTCTTGGGGATTGATTAGACTACTTTTTCTATTAAATTAAGGTTCAAAATTTGTGTTTGGATCAAGTTGTGCATTACAATTTTGGTGTCTTGAGGCACATGTTAAGTGAAAATTACCTGGGGTGCTTTAAATCTTAGGGTAAAATATTTACACTTTTATAAAGTGAAATAGAGATACTAATATTTAAAATTTAATAATAATAACTTGGGTCAGTTGGTTTTGCTTTAAAAGATTTATAATTAAAATATCTATACAATATACATTGCTGTAGCACTTCTAGAGAAAACAAAGGAACATATTTGTTATACATCATTTTTATGTTACATCTTCTCACGTCACTTTATGTGGTAGAATTTGAGTGGATTTGTGTAGAAAATGATATAGGACCAAATATAATCAAATAATAAAAATTGTATAAATATGAGATGATGTAAGTGTAAATGTGTATGATTAGCATTACTTAAAACAAAATTTACAGATATCACATTGTCATGATTTTTTTCCCACCTAAATGAAGGCTATTTTAGTACTTTGATTTTTTTTTACTGAAAACAATTTTTATTTCCTGTCTTATTTTTTTAAGAAGACTAGTATTTTGTACTCGTGCAACGGAAATGATAAGTAGAGAAAAATTTAAAATAAATAAATTGTTTATATACTTTCAGGTAATTTTAATTTTAGACCCTAGTTTTTTTTATATTTTTCATTTTTCTATTATTTACAATATTTTTATACATTTGAATTTTTTTTTCTTTTGGATCACTCATTTGGATTTTAGTCTATACTATTTATTAAGGTATCAATCCTTATAATTTTTACTCATTTGAGTTTTTATCGCTATAAATTATCTTCATTAAGGTATTGGTTCATATTTTCTATGAAAGATTGATTGTTATATTTTTTTCAAGATATAATGATATTAAACCCAATCTAGGAATATTTTGTCACTAACATGTTTTTAAGTTACTATTCCTGCTCGTATCACATTAAATCTAATCTCAAAATATAAATCTTGTCACTAACATATTCTATGTTACTATTCTTGCTCCTATCACATTGGTTCCCGATTTATATACAATTAATTTATCTTATTATACAATCATATTATTTAATCAATATTTCTAAGTAGGAGTGTTCACGGGTCTAATCCGACTAGCGAACCCGACCAACCTGATGTAAAATATCTGGGTTGGATCGGGTCAAATGTTCGGGTCACACCAGATCAACCCGTTTATTTATTAGTTCGGGTGACAGGTTCACAAATGCAAACCGTGAACCCAACCCGACTACCCGATGACTCGAAGTTAAAATGCAGTCGTTTTGTGCCATTTATTACATTTTAACTTTCATTTCTGATTTTCCAAACCTTCACTTTCATTTCTAATTTCCCATTCCCAATTCCTCTTCCACGTTCCTGAAGAACCCTATTCCCCCTCCTTTTGTCCTCTTCCACATTCCTCTTCCACATTCCCAATCTCTCTCTCTCCATCTCCCTCCTTTCCTTCTCTTATTCTTCTTCTTCTTCCTCCATCCTTCCAATTCACTCTCAATGTTAGGCTCTCTCAAGCTCTCAGCCCTCTCTCACTCGCCGTGCACGGCTAAGCACAAGTCTCCACCGCGCACTATTGTGACCAACTGCCCAGATCTGCATTGCACCACCACGCCAGAACCGCCGTCCTCCACTGCGATCCACCTCCCAGCAACGAGAACCCATCATCCCAGAGCTCAACCACCACCAATCCTTTGTCCCAAAGCAAATCGACCCCGGAGCTCCACTGCACCGCCTCGCCTCGCACGACCAAGCACCAGTCACCACCGCGACCAACTATCCAGATCTGTCACCATCGCGAGACCAACTTTCCCAGATTTGTCACCACCGCGACCAACTTTCCCAAATCTGTCACCACCCCACTCTTCTTTCCTCTGTTTCGTTTTTCAAAGACAAAGTCTCTTTCTTTTTTTTACTTGCAGTTGCTAGTTGCTACTTGGTGTTGTTGATTTTGTTTTGTTTTGTTTTTTTATTTGGTTTTTTCATTTTGAAAATCTACAACTCAAATCCATGTGATTCAATGCTTTTGTGTTGTCTATATTGAACGTTATTTTGCACTGTCAGTTTGAAACTAGTTGGTTGTAGCTTCTAGTCTGAGTTCTGACTTTCCCTATCTCGTGGCTTCAAATGGCCGATGGGAACTTAGATGAGTCTCGAAACTCGGAACAGATTCCCTCTGCAGAGGTCAAGTAATTTTATGTATTACCGCTTCAAATGGCCGATGGGAACTTAGATGAGTCTCGAAACTCATATCCCCCCGTCTTTGACGTGATTTTAGCAAAAAAAATTACACTTTTATGCATTTTTTTAAATGTTGTATTAAATTGAAATTTAGTAATTTTTTGAAACTTTTGACCAACTCGATTATCCAACCCGAACCAACTCAATTACGATCGGGTTGGTTCGGGTTACCCGAAAAATTTTCCCTAAAACCGATCCAATCCAACCCGACTTCAACTAATTGGTTTGAATTTTTTTTTCTTCCTAAACCCTTACCAACCCGACCCGTGAACACTCATATTTCTAAGTAGCAATTAGAATTCCTTTCTTAAGATTATACCAAAATTATTCATAATATAAAAATTATATTATTATTTATAGTCATTTTAGTATATTGTCGGATAAAAAAATTTATAGATGCAATACAAATGAAATTATATTAAAATTCTTCCATTAACTTTTCACCCATATTTTTAAAAAGTATATCGGACTAAATCTTAACGAAAAAAATTATCTTCTTTTATAATTATTATTGAATACTATTAAATATCTAGAAAAAAGTTCATTAATGACATTTTCATATAAAATTATATTGCAAATTAAATCCTTAATTTTTTATATCCGTTATCAAAGTTATATCAAACTAACTACTAATGTCAAATTCTATCCTAAAAAGTAAAATTCTTAGGTTAATAGATATTACGTGACAATTAAAAATATATATATATCGATAAAAATTATAATAATTTATAACAATATTGTTAAATAATACTCAATACATTTTAATTCTTTGACACTATCTAACCTATACATTTAGTTCATACAATTTAAGTAGGTTAAATAAAAATAACCTATTAATTAAATTAATCATTTTACATTTGACTTATTAGGTTCTTTGACTTTTTTTAATTCATTTTCTTTGTAATTTATGTTCTTTCTTTCTCTTTGTAATTTTTTATTTTTTATTTTTTTATTCATTTTATGTATATGTGGCAATTTTTTTTACACGTGTTAATATCTTTTTTTTTAAGTTTATACATTAGATGACATATCGTAGAAAATTAGATAATATATTTATCGCGTGTCGAAAACTTAATACATTTACTAATTGACTTGAATAAAATATGACAAAATTTTAGGTTATGTATTTTTTATATTAATTATAATTATTATTAATTATATTTATTAAATGATTATATTTATTAATTGATCATATTGATTGATTATATTGATATATATATGATAATTTTTTTATACATGTAAATATTCTTTTTAATTTATTACATTAAATAATACATGATAAAAAATTAAATAATATATTTGTCATATGTCAAAAGCTTAATATATTTACTAATTAACTTAAATAATAAATGACAAAATTTTTAAATCATGTATTTTTTATATATATTATATGAGCACTGCTATATACTATGAAATTGAATTTTGTAAAATACACACGAAAAAACAAATACAGATAAAAGTTAAATAATTGCAATTATTATTTATTTTAAAAATGTATTATTTACAAAACGCAAATCTTGCTCTCTTTCTTCATAAACGTTTTACGAATCCCATTTTGTGGGATTTAGCATTTTCCATATTATATTGATGTAATGATTGATATTTAAGAAATTCTAACTTAAAGAAGAGGCCTTTTAACGTGACATTCCATTACAGGACAAATTTAATGAACTTTTTATGTTTATAGTGGATTTGGTGAAAGTATGTGTCACGAGCTATACTTTTCTTTGTATCTCATTATTACACTTTCCTCATTTTTTATATATTAGTATTTTGTATCTATGTAACGTATGAAATAATTAAAAAAATTAAAATAAAAAACTTATTTATATAGTTTTAACTAATTTTAATTTTGGATTATATGATTTTTTTATATTTTTTATATCATTTATTATATTTTTATTCATTTAATTTTTTTTTCTTTTGGATCACTTATTTAGATTTTAGTTTGTTATCAATCTTTATATTTTTTACTCATTTGAATTTTTATCACTATAAATTCTTTTCATTAAGATATTAGTCCATATTTTTCATAAAAGATTGATTGTTATATTTTTTAAGATTTGATGGTATTAAATCTAATATAATAATATAAATCTTGTCACTAACATATTTCCATGTTACTATTTTTGCTCCTATCACATTAAATCTAATCTAAGAATATAAATTTTGTCACTAACATGTTCTATGTTACTATTCTTGCTCATATCACATAGGTCCCCCATTTATATATAATTAATTTATCTTATTATACAATCCACCTTTCTTAAGGTTATATCAAAATGATCTATAATATAAAAATTATATTATCATTTATAATCATTTTAACAGATCGTCAGATAAAAAGATTAATAGATAGAATACAAATGAAGTTATATTGAAATTTTTTCTTAACTTTTCACTCATATTTTTTAAAAGTGTAGTAGAATAAGTTTTAATGCAAAAATTTATCTTCTTTTATAATTATTATTGAATACTATTAAATATTAAATATCTAAAAAAATCCATTAATGAAATTTTCATATCAAAATATATTACAAATTAAATCATTACTTTTTCACATTCGTTATCAAAGTTATATCAAACTAACCACTAATGTAAAATTATAGCCCAAAAAAAAATTTCTTTTATTGATAGATATTGCAGTGATAATTAATATATATATATATATATGCCAAAAATTACAAAAGTTTATAACAATATTGCCAAATAATATTCAATGCATTTTAATTCTTTAACACTCTCTAACCTATACATTTAGTTCATATAATTTAAATAAGTTAATTAAAAATAATACATTAATTAAATTAATCATTTGACATTTGACTTCTTTAGATCTTTGACTTTTTTAATTCATTTTCTTTGTAATTTTTTTTATTTCTCTTTGTGATTTTCTTTTTTTTTTTTATTTTTTTCTTTTTATGTATATGTGTTAATTGTTTTTTACACATGTCAATATTGCTTTTAAGTTACTACATCAAATGACATATGATAAAAAATTAAATAATATATTTATCACATGTCAAAACCTTAATATATTTACTAATTAACTTGGATGAAATATAAAAGAATTTTAAGCCATGTATTTTATTTTTATATATTAATCATAATTATTATTAATTATATTGATTGATTGGTTATATTGATGTATATGTGACAATTTTTTTACAAGTGTTAATATTTTTTTAAAGTTGTTATATCAGATAATACATAGTAAATAATTAGATAAAATATTTGTCATATGTCAATAATTAATACATATACTAATTGACTTAAATGATTTATGATGAAATTTAAGTCATATATTTTTCTTTCTATATTATATTGATATATTGATTGATATTTCATAAATTCTAACTTAAAGAAGAGGCCTTTGAACGTGATAGTCCATTACATGACATATTTGATGATTTTTTTTTTAGTTTTTTAGTGGGTTTGGTAAAAGTGTGTGTCACGAGCTATAATTTTCTTTGTATCTCATAATTACACTTTTCTCATTTTTTTATATTAATATTTTGTACTCATGTAATGTATGAGATAATTAGAGAAAAATTTAAAATAAATAATTTTTTATATAATTTTAGCTAATTTTTATTTTGTACTTTACAGTATTTTTTATATTTTTTATATTTTTTATATCATTTATTATATTTTTACTCATTTGAATTTTTTTTTCTTTTAAATCACTTATTTAAATTTTAGTCTATACTATTAAAGTATTAATCCTTATACTTTTTACTCATTTAAATTTTTATCGCTATAGATTCTCTTCATTAATGTATTGATCCATATTTTTCATGAAAGATTAATTATTATATTTTTCAAGATTTGATGGTATTAAATCTAATTTAGGAATATAAATCTTGTTACTAACGTGTTTCTATGTTTGTCATGACCGTGATCGTCGCAGAATAATAACTTAAATTAAAAAATTTTAGAAGTCACCACTAATTTTATTTTTTTATTTAGGAAAAATTAGAAAATCCAAAAAATAGTTTTTGAAACCAGATTGAATTCGGGAATCAGTTATGTATACGGAGGGGTGAAAACTTAATCCCACAGTACCCCTAACGCACCTGTCCTGAGACGGTACCTTAAGTTAATTGAGCAAATTCTTGATAACTCTTAAAAATATTTGTTTTACCCCTTAAAAAAAATTGTAACTATTAAAAAAAGAAAAAAAATAATTTGTAAAAATTTAATTTTTGGCTTAACGGAATAAGAATTCCGCTCCTACGTATCCCCGGGAGCAATGAGGATCTCAAAGCCACGTAACTCTTTATAAAAAATGATTATGGGTTGATTATTTTTAAAGTTTGAAAAGAGTTACTTTAAAAATTCATTTTATTATTTCTTTTTTATGTTAAAAAAATTTCGAATCATCAAAATTCAATTATTTTATAATCATTTATTTATTTCTTTTTTTTTTCTTCCTACCCCAAAAAAACTAATCAAATTTTTTTTAAAAAAATCACAGAGCCTTACGAAATCAAAACGAAAAAGAGGTATTTTTTGAAATAGTTGCAGGTGAGGAAAGAAAAGGTTGTTGGTTGATGGTTGTTCGGTCAGATATGGTATAGCCGGACGTCGAGTTGGGTGCGTCCGGTCTGTGCGATACGACGTGGATTGCGGCCGGTCAGTTTCAGTGCGACGTGCGAAACGACGACTTCATAGGTACCAATTTCGACAGATCTGGTTTTCGAGCGAGCTGGTCTTGAGCGGCGCGAGTTGCGGGGTCACGGTTTGCGGTCTTGACGGATCTGGGTTGGTTTCATTAGAAAGCGATTCGAGCGGGCGCAGTTCGACATCGTGATGAGGGGCGCTGCATGGGTCACAACGTATGGATAGAGAGGCGATGCGCAACGGGATCTAGTCCGAGCTTCGAGCAGTGACGCGTGGTTCTGACGAGGTGGTCTTGTTGTCACGGTTGATGAGTACAGTGCGACGGTGAGGCTTGTTGTTGATGGTGGGTTATGGCTTATGGTGTTGATGAAGGTGATGATGAAGGTGGTTGTGTGTTGGTGAGATCATGGCTATGAGATTGGAGAAAGATAATGATGGTGGTATATGGCCAAGGTAGGGGTGGTGCTGCAAATCGCAGATTTTGAGTATGAGGTTCACAGTGGGGTGAGCATGTTGATAAAAGTGGAGCTAGGGGTGGGCACAAAACCATTTAAAGCCGAACTGAACCATAAACTGAACCAAACCGCACCTAAATAAACTTAATTGTTTGAAAGAGTTTTAAAAAAGAACTGGTTCTTACTTTTAAAAAGTGATCCGGTTAACTCCTTAGCAATACAATTCGGTTAACCAGTTTATATCCAAATTGATTTACATCCATCAAATTACAACTTAGTTTCACTTTCACTCTTTCAAGAATCAGTCACTATGCATTCTCACCTTCTGAAATCAAAATTGATGAACCTTAATCCCCAAATCACTCGTCTAAACCTTAACCCCAAATTACTACGCCAGGTTGCTTTGTTCTCGCGTTTTGGTTGCTTCACCTCATTCTCTGCTTTCTTCACTCTCGCATTCTGGTTGCTTTGCCTCATGCTCTAGTTTCTTCGTTTTTGTATTCTAGTTGCTTCGCCTCACGCTCCAAGTTTTGGTTTCTCATTCGTGCTCACAATTCTGGTTCAGGCTCAGGCACTCACGATTCTTCTGTTGATTAGGTATATAGGTTTTTTTATGGAAAATCTCCTTAAGCTCTTTTTTTTTTCGATTTGGCTATGTGGGTTGTTGATTTATGAATGATGGGTTTGTTTTGGGGAGAATTTTTTGTGGCTTATTTAGAAGTTTGGATACTGATACGTGTTTATTTATTTATTTAGAATGCTTTTTTATTTTAAATATGAGAATATGTGAATTGAAGCCTGGGAGGACATATCAATGGACACAGAAACCAAACTACTTTTAGTATGGTCTATATAATTTTTCATCAGTTTAGCTGTTTATTCCATAGACCCAGATGCCATATAATTTGACTCTTCGAAGCAACAATATCAGTTCCCACTACAGTAACTACCAAACAAATCATAGATACTCTATGCCTAAAAATTAAAATTACTACATTACACAGAATGCAAACAAATTATTAAACATGTATTAGCCCCACTATAACTGTTGTCAATTTGTACAGAACAGATAACTTCAAATCGATTCCAAAACTTCAAATCAGATTCCAACAGTTTACATAAGGGCACGATTTTTCTAGTTCCAGACCACTAACCTAGGCTAAGTTAGAATCTGAAGGCTGAATAAGATACTTCTCCAAAGTTTCCACCAAAAGTTATAAAATTTCGTGTCATATGGGGAAAAAGTGAAACATAAGTGACTTGATAGTTATCTGTACTGTAGCTTACTAAGCATATAATGCATATTTTGGACTGAAATGATGTAAGAACTAAGATGTGAAAATATAATTGATAAGTTTCCCAACATTGAAAGTAACTTTGTACTTAAAAGCCAGAACTGAGAACCTTCCGAGTCAAGCATAGACATTGGATGGTGAACAAGATGCACTGGAAATCTATTGTCCAAATATTCTTACAAATTTCTTCTTGAAACTTACGTTGTCATTGACTTGTTGATATGATTCTGTAACTTGTTAGTGATTTGTCATAAATCAAATTCTTACAAATCACCGTTCCTTTTTGTGGTGATTTGTTTTTTTTAATGAAACTTAATTGTTGATTGTGATTCTATAACTTTGTGGTGATGTAGCTTTATTTTTTACTGCAAAATTTTACAGAATATCTTGTTTCAACTATGTTAGTATTTTTCAGTCTTGAATGTGAAAGGGGGAAGACCCTTTGCCCACCTATTAGTTTTATTGTCCGAATCAATATCTTGTTTACATGTAGGACTTTGATAAGTATAATAATGATGTGCCTTTTAATCTGTGCTTCTGTCACTTTGGTCTCAATATCGTGGCTGTCCATTTTGATATGCCTATGCATATAGAAGACGGGAAATATGATAAAGAGGAGGAGGTGACTGTTCATCTTATTCATCTCTGCTCTTTTCCTACTCTTATTTTATTTGCAAAGTTTCAATTATTATTTTTTTAATGCGTTTCTTAATTTTCCCTTTTTGGTTATGTAACTTTCAATCTTTTTGGTTATGTAACTTTCAATCTTTTTGGTTATGTAACTTTCAATCTTCAACCGGTAGTCTTGCCTTTTGGCTTGGCTATATCTCTCTGGCACTTGTCAAAAACCTAAGCTAAGCTTTCTTCTCCCTCTAGAGACAATTTTGAGGTTCATCCTCATCTGCTTGTGTACAAAATGACAGGGTAGGAAGACTGCTATAGTTTGTCTGCTTCTTCTTGGTTTCTAATTTCATCAGGTAATGATGACTGGTCTTTAAGTTTCTACCTCCAGAATCTAGATGATCTATTTTAAATTCTGTAACTTGGACCTTTCCTTCTGATATGAGGTACTATCTGTTGTAGTCCTAGTAATTGATTGTCAATCAGCAGCAAATGCTACATATTATACTATTATTCAAATGATTGTAAAAAGAAAAGAAAGATTAGAGAAAACGGGGCTTTAGTTTCTCCTCTTCGTCGATGTTTATTAAAATTCATTGTTCTAAGGAACTTTTTAATTTTTCCTTGCATAGTTCTTTGCTGCCAAAGGGTTATTTAACCTTCTCTGTTACTGCACTTGATCTATCTACTCATATTTTGGGTTTGAATTTCAAATAAGAATGTTGTTGTTTCATAGTGGATATTTTAGCCTGTAGATTCTCCCTGCACTTGATCTATCTACTCATTCTATGCTCTAACTGAGTTTCTGTGATTTGAAGAATGTTGCAATTGTTGCTTGGGATGTAATATTATTTTTTCTTGGCTACTGACTATGTTTTCTATTTTTTATTTCTTTATGGCAGGAGTTGCTTAAACCAATTGAGAACTGGTTTTTAAACCAGTTTTTTAAAACTCAAACTGGTTCAGAACCGGTTCAAAATCGGTTCTAAATACAAACAGAACCGGTTCTAAACCCAAACCGATTCTAAACCAAAATCGGTTCTGAACCGTTTCTAAACCAGTTCACCTAACCAAAACTGGTTCGACCCCAAAAGAAAACCAGTTTGGTTTTTGAACCGAACCACTTTACTGGTTCGGTTCGGTTCGGTTTTTCATGCCGAACCGAACCATGCCCACCCCTAGGTGGAGCTTCACGGTTTAGGTAGATAGCTTGAAGGCGGTTATGGAAGATTGAAGGTGATTTTATGGAGGGTGGTGAAAGATGGAGGTGAGTATGGAAACTTGGATGGAAGGTTGGTTGAAGATGAAGTGAGGGGGGTGTTGTGGGGGACGGTGAGTTGAGAATGAAGGCAACGTGAAAAATTAAAAAAAATGGCTAGAGTG
The DNA here is from genome assembly GCA_029884605.1 of Ormosia emarginata. Taxonomy (NCBI): domain Eukaryota; kingdom Viridiplantae; phylum Streptophyta; class Magnoliopsida; order Fabales; family Fabaceae; genus Ormosia; species Ormosia emarginata. The sequence continues at coordinate 12,089,003 of JAQQTP010000071.1, forward strand.
ATAGCTAGGCAAAAGATGTGTTTAAGGGAGGATTAGACTATTAGTTTTAGGCTGAATTTCGTTGAAAAGCGTGTAGGTTGTATGTTTTTATAGAAAAAAATTAGTTTGGAGAGTGATTGTGATAAGTTTCGAGATTAGTTTATTTAGGATGAGTGCTGAGGTTTGTTTAAGATAAGTTTGTTTAGGATGAATTTGTTTAAGATGACTGCTGGAGTTTGTTTAGAATAAGTTTAATAGCAAATGATTTTAAGTTGGATAATTTGTCAATGAGTTATGGGTTAATAGGTTATGAGTTTCTATCAGAAAATTGAGTTTATATATATATATATATATATATATATTTTTATTTTTTAAAAAAAATTAAATGTCCTTGACAAAATTGAGTGTTTACAATGTTATTATTCTTGCTCTTATCACATTAAATCCAACCTAGGAATATAAATCTTATCACCAACATGTTCTATGTTACTATTCTTGTTCCTATCACATTAGTCCTCGTTTATATACAATTATTTTACCTCATTATACAATCTAACTGCTTAATTAATATTTCTAAGTAGTACAATTAGAATTTTTTTTTAAGATTATACCAAAATAATCCATAATATAAAAATTATATATCATTTATAGTCATTTTAGTGTATCGTCAAATAAAATTATATTGAAATTATTCCCTTAAGTTTTTGTCCTTATTTTTAAAAAGTATATAGACTAAGTCTTTTTTAGTTATGTAAATAAAGTAAAAAAAAATTATTTTCGTTTATTATGACATGTTAAGTAACTTTTTTATGACTTAAAACATTTTAAGTAATTATACTCTTTTTTTTAATTTTTTACAATTTATTAATAATAAATTTAAATCAATGTTAACAAAAAATGCTATTCTATTTATAAAATTGTTTGTTAAAAATGATTTAATTACTTCTTAAAGCAATAAATTTAAATATGTTAACAAACGAATGCTATTGATATTTAAAAATTATTTAATTACTTTTGAAAGTAATATTGTTATATATTGATAATTAGAAGTAGCACTAATTGCCTCAAGACAATGTTACTACATAGCTATTGCTATTTTATCTATAAAATTGATAGTTAAAAATATATTTAATTACTTCTTAGAGTATCAGATAAAAAAATTTACATCTTAAAGTAATATTGTTATATATATTGTAAAATATATACATTTTATATGTAGTGGATGACTATCTTAATTTGATTTAAAGGATACCATTAGTAAAGATTGGTAGTTATAATCTTTGATGTGCCTAATTGCTTTGTAACAATTACACTTACTTTGCAACATTTGTATATAATGATGTATTATATTGAGAAGTGTAACCACTCTCTTATTCTTTATATTTGGAGTCTTATATAAGGGCATGATTTCCTATGAAGAAAGGAGAAGAATATAAAATACAACTAATTCTTGAAGAACTAGATTTTAAGTTCATATTTTCTTGTCTTGATCTCTACATATTCTCTTCTCTATTCTATTCTTGTCTTAATTTCTCTATTTTTTTATCTTCTTTATTTACACCACGTTATCAGTACGGGACTCTATCATATGAGTGATAACTTGAATAATCTGGAGGTTTTGTTGAAAGAGTTTGTCTTCTTATCACTCTCTTTGGATTAATCTAATTCAAGACTATTTTCTTTCTTATGGTTTTCTTCATGTTGATCTTAGTATGAAATATTTTTTGTGTTTCATCTATAAAAATTTTATTGTCAATCTTGTTTGACTAACACAATTATCATATTTTGTTCTATATTGAATTGTTTACTCTTGATAAATTCTGGAAGAAATTACTATTCAAGCATCCCTAAAGGATTGTAAAAAAACCAATGATTTTCCATGGTCATCTTCTATATGAATATTTTTGGTATAGTTCCTGAAGAACTACACCTTTAGGCCATGATTGAATCTAAAAAAATGTATTTAATCTTAGTATAATTTGAAACAAAGAAATATGAGAGAGAACATCATCTACTTTTATACTTCTTGAATATGCTCCTATAGTAGCAAAAAATGAGAAAATTGTTTCAAAAAATATTTTGAATCAAGTTTATGCATTCTGTGATTAAACACAAAATTGAGTTAATTGACGAAAAACCACAAAGGCCACCTAATTGGTTAAACTCAATTCCCTAAAGTGAATGTTCTGTATTATAAATTTGGGTATGGCAGAGGTTGTGGTTATGGTCATTGATGTGACAAAGATTAGAAAAATAGGCATTACTATGACACTAGAATGAGGGCTCGGCAAATTAATGTTAATACCATATCTGGTTCTGCAAATGTATTGAAGGCTTTAGAAGAGTCCAAATTATGTTCCCAAATGGGACAAAATTGTATATTGATGATGCGTTGTATTCTAGTAGATCCCGAAGAAATCTACTAAGTTTCAAAGATATACGTTGCAATAGATATCATGTTAAAACAAAAAAATAAGGGACATGTAAAATATCTATATATTACATCTACAATTTCGAACCAAAAGTTCATATTAGAGAAACTTTCAAGTTTCTCATCAGGATTATATTTTACAAAAATAAAGGTGGTTGAGTCAAATTATATGCACTAGAAGTGCTCAGATCCTAAAACTTTTATGCTCTGGCATGATCGTCTTGGTCATCCAGGTTCAACTATGATGCGGCGTATCATTGAAAATACACATGGACACCCTTTAAAGGATTAGAAAATTCTTATGCCTAATAATTATTTTTGTACTTCTTGTGCTTAAGGTAAATTAATTGTTAGACCTTTTACATCTAAATTATCTTTGGAGTCTCCTGATTTTTTACGAAGAATACAAAGTGATATTTGTGGCCTAATCCATCCATCTTGTGGACCATTCTGGTATTTCATGGTGTTAATTGATGCTTCCACTCAATGGTCACATGTTTGTTTACTTTCAACTCGTAATATTGCTTTTGCTAAATTTCTTGCTCAAATTATAAAGTTAAGATCAAGTCTTCCTGACCATCCTGTCAAGTCAGTTCGTTTAGATAATGCGGGTGAGTTTACTTTAAAAGCCTTTTTTGATTATTGCATGTCAATAAGAATTAGTATTGAGCATTCCATTGCACGTGTTCATACTCAAAATGGATTAGCTAATTCTTTTATTAAGCGTTTGTAATTTATTGCTAGACCTATTCTTATGAAATCAAAACTTCCTACATCTGCTTGGGGACATGCTATAGTTCATGTTGCATCTTTGGTTCGCATCCGACCATCTGTATATCACAAGTTTTCACCTTTACAACTTGTGTTTGATTAATAACCTAATATATCTTATCTTAGAATTTTTGGTTGTGCTATTTATGTTCCTATTGCACCCCTTTAACGAACTAAGATAGGCCCCCAACGTCACCTTGGTATTTATGTTGGTTTTGACTCCCCATCTATTATTAGATATTTTGAACCTTTAACTAGTGATCTTTTTAGAGCAAGATTCTTAGATTGTCAATTTGATGAGTCAACTTTCTCGTCATTAGGGGAAGAAAAAGGTAAAGGGTTCAAAGCAAAAAATTTTACTAAAATACACTAACATTGTCCAATCTTGATGCACGCACAAATCAATGTGAACTTGAAGTTTAAAGAATAATTCATTTGTAGAATGTCGCAAATCAGTTACTAGATATTTTTATTGACACCCAAAAGGTCATTAAATCACATGTGCCAACTGCAAATGCTCCTGCATGATTAGTTCTTCTTGTAGGACATCCTGTGAGTATGATAGTCAATGAATCTAAAACATGCTAGAAGCATGGTAGACTTATTGGTGCAAAGAACATTATTCCTCGAAAAAAGAAGGAAATGAACAAATTCAAAATGACGCGCTAGAAGAGGTCATTGACACTCCTGAAGAGGTAAAAAGCAATATAGATCAACAACTCCATATTTCTAAGGAAGCAACCCAAGAAGCGGTTCTGGTACTAGTAAATTATGAGATCTCATTAAAATATGAGGGGAATAGATGAAGTTATTATTGATATTATTTTTACATATGCAATTGCTTTTGAAATTATCAATGATAAGGAGCTTGAACCTCAAAGTACATAAGAATGTCAACATCTAAGTGATTGGCCAAAATGAAAAGAAACAATACAAGCTAAGTTAGATTCTTTAGCCAAACGTAATGTATTTGGACCAGTAGTCTAGACACCTGAAGATGTCAAACTCGTTGGGTATAAATGAGTTTTTGTACGGAAAAGAAATGAGCTAAATGAAATTGTGAGATACAAAGCACAACTTATAGCATATAGTTTCTCACAAAGGTCTAGTATAGATTATGAAGAAACTTCCTTTCTTGTTATGGATGATGCAATTATTTTTAGATTTTTTTATTAGTTTGATAGTCTCTGAAGGGCTTGACATATGTCTAACGGACGTTGTGACGACTTACTTATATGGATCATTCGATAATGACGTATATATGAAAATTTCTGAAGGATTTAAGATGCCTGAAGCATAAAAATCAAAACCTCGGCACATGTATTCTGTTAAACTTCAAAGATCCTTGTATGAGTTAAAACAATTTGGTTTAAGTGAATATTTATTCAAAAAATAGATAAGAAAATAATCTTGTTTGTCCTTGTGTTTTCATCAAGAAAATAAATTCTGGATTTACTATAATCGTAGTTTATGTTGATGATTTAAACATAGTAGAGATTCCAGAAGAAATCTATGAGACTGCAGACTACCTAAAGAAGGAATTTGAAATGAAGGATCTTGGAAAGATAAAGTTTTGTCTTGGGTTTTAAATTGAACATTTGGCAAGTGGAATTCTTGCGCATCAATCATCTTATATAGAAAGCATCCTGAAACAATTTTATATGGATAAATCTTATCCATTAAGCTCCTAAATGGTTGTTCGTTCACTTGATATAAAAAGAGATCTTTTTCATTCACATGAAGATGATAAAGAAATTCTTAGTCCTGAAGTACCATATCTTAGTGCAATAGGAGCACTTTTGTATCTTGTAAATAACACTAGACCAGATATAGCTTTTGCATTCAATTTGCTAGCAAGGTTTAGTTCTGTACCAACTCGAAGACATTAGAATGGAGTAAAACATGTTCTTCGTTATCTCCGTGGCACATCTGATATGAGTTTGTTTTACCCAAAGGGAGAAAAGTCAAAGTTAGTAGGATATGTTGATGCTAGTTATCTTTCTGATTCACATAAAACTCGGTCATAAATAAGTTATGTGTTCACATGTGAAAATATTGCTATCTCATGGTGGTCTGTAAAGCAAACAATCACTGCTATCTCATCAAACCATTAAGAAATATTGGTCATTCATGAAGTAAGTCATGAGTGTATATGGTTGAGAATTATGATCTAACACATTAAAGGAGCATGTGAATTATTGAAGGAAAATGATGAGCCAACAATATTGCATAAGGATAATGCAGCATGTATTACATAAATCAAAGGAGGCTACATAAAAGGTGATAGAACTAAACATATTTCACCAAAGTTCTTTTACACTCATGAACTCCTGAAGAAAGGTGATGCTGATATTTGCAAAATTCGTTCAAGTGACAACCTAACTGATCTATTCATAAAGGCATTACCAACTTCAATTTTCAAGAAGCATATGCATAACATTGAAATGCGTCCACTTAAGGACCTTTCATAATTAGTTATATTTTGAGGAGAAATTACCCGTGAATATTGTACTCTTTTTCATTCGCTAAGTTTTTATCCTATTGAGTTTTTCTTAGCAAGGTCTTAAAGAGGCATATTCATAGTGTATAGTCATCTAAGGGGAAGTATTGTAAAACTTGCACATTTTGCATGTGGTGAATGATTACCTTAATTTGATTTAAAAGATAACATTAGTAAGAATTTGTGATTATAACCTTTGATGTGCCTAATTTCTTTGTAACCATTGCACTTACTTTGTAATATTTGCATATAATGATGCATTATATTGAGAAGTGTAATCACTCTCTTATTCTTTATATTTGGAGTCCTATATGTAACATCTTACTCTAATTTTATAATTATTACAATTATTTCTCTAAGATATTTTCTAAACATTTTGTGATATTTCAAGCAACTATTATTAATATCAGTTTATAATATTTTTACATTAACAAAGGGTAGAAACCTTCAAAAGTTAATAGTTAATATATACATGCCTCATATAAGTATGAGTAGCACTTCTAAAATGAGTTAGCACCTATAGTCAAAAGTTAGACTCCACTAGGCCTTTGCATGGTGCTAAAAAAAATAATATGAAAAGCCTACTTATATGCATATTTTAATATACAAACTCTACTTCTACTCGTCGAAATGCAGGATGATAAGGCAGATGTCTCCTATAGTGAATGAAAAGACATAATCCCCCAAATCAAGCATATACACATGCTCGACTTGTAGATTAATCAGGAACCTTAGTGTGGGCATTTTTTAAAATACCACACAAAATTTGGTGAGATAAAACTCAATAGGAATAAGCAAAAACATTTATAAGTTTCTGAACTAGTGATATTTCAGTTGTCACATGTACAGAAAATATTTTACCACTCTTTTTCATCTTTCTTTCCAAAAATCTATAATTCATTAACTTCATGAGAAATACTCAATAGCACTTATAAACTTTTCATATATTGTAAATTATTTATGAAAATAGCTTCAACATGAAATCTTCATAAATCATTTATGAATATGCCTTTAGCAATAAAATCATTATGCATCATAAGCTCAGCAAAATTATTCTCCTTATCCCATTGTTAAGATTCTCAACCAAATGTGCATATTTCTTATTAAGGTGTCCCTCAATATTTCTAATCATAGTCATAATAATTAATTCTAATCGAGGTGTCCCTCAATATTTCTAATCACGACCATAAAAATAATTCTCTTACACATTGATTCATTAAAACAATGAGACAACATTAGTCAGCTTACTCTATAAGATAATAATGTATCTATAATTTTATAAAATTTTAGTATTATAAAGAGTACTCAAATTTAATCATTATTAAAGGATATAAACAGTAGGAAACAGACTTCAAATCATCATTTCTATGACTTAAATATATGCACTTTCGTATCTTTTTATACTTCAACTAGTGAATTGAGTCATATTGTGAGCTTTCTTTTTGGTTCCCACAGAGTAAAATACTCTATTTTCATAAATCGGAATGTAGTTATTCGAATAGCTTTCTATTCGAATAACCTTATAAATTAGAAACAATTTTTGATTTGAATCAGAAACAATTTTCGATTTGAATCAGAAACAACTTTCAATTTAAATCAGAAACAATTTTTTATTTAAATTAGAATTAATTTTCGATTTAAATCAGAAACAATTTTTGTTTTGAAATCGAAATTGAAACAAAAGAAAGGACAGAAATATGAGTTCTAATTGAAAAAAAAAATCAGAAATCCTACAATAACTTCTAAAGGGTCAGAAATTCAAAGAAATGGAGGTAAATCGCATATGAAACCAGAATTTAAATCAGTAGAAAGAAAGAAGAAATTCACCCTTCCTACCTTTTTGCAAAAGTGTATCTTAGGTGAATATAGGAAAGTTAGAGATAGTGTACTGCTGTGAAAAATAGGCAGAGGTAGATTTCGATTGAACAGGACTATTTAGGACACTTTGGTGTTTTCTGTTTGTTGGAAATAGGAGGAACGAGTGGGTATTTATAGAGCCAATTTGTTACTATTTCTGACGTTGGTGGTTGACGTTAGGGGTTTGTTGTCACAAGAGAAAGCATTCTTTAAAAGAAATCCCCTACTGTAATAATTCCTAATCGAGATTACATTTCAATAATTTTCTCTTAAAGCAGTTTGACGTGTTTACTCGGAAGAGTGACTTATTCAATAAGCCTTATGATTTTTGTTTGTTCCCAAATCATTTGTTGACATTTGTTTCTTTTTCTAGTCTCCTCTTCCTGAAGCACTCAACATGCTTAGCTAGATTTTTTTTATTCTTTGTAATAATTGTTTTGGAGATATTATCTCCTTACTTATTATTATTATTATTATTATTATTATTATTATTATTATTATTATTATTATTATTATTATCATTTTGAGGAATTTTAAATTCTTCCCCTCTTAAAAAAATGTCTTCAAAATTTCTATATAGTACCTGTTAAAAGAGTTATGGATATTTTTGTTTAAAATCTTCTTTTGGTTCCCACATAGCATCTTCTATATCTTGTCCATGCCATAAAACTTTGATTATAGGAATATTTCTATTTCTCAGTTGCCTGTAAATTCTATCCATTATTTGTACATGTTATACCTCATATATCAAATTATCTTTTAACTATATAGATTCTACCACTATGATATGTGAAAAATCATAATAATATTTCCAGAGTTGAGACACATGGAACACATTATGAAGATTTGACAAGTTAGGAGGTAAATCAATATGATAAGCAATGGCCCCGACTCTTTTGAGGATTTAGAAATGTCTCATATATCTAGGACTTAGTTTCTTTATTTTTAGAGATCTGTCAATTCCAGTTGTTGGAGTAATTCGAAGGAATACATGTTCTCCTTCTTGGAATTCTAATGATTTTCTTATTTTTTTCTGCATAACGTTTCTGTCTACTTTGAGTTGCTAACATTCTATCATTGATTAATTTTATTTGTTCTGAAGTTTGTTGTACCAAATCAGGCCCTAATAATTTTTTTTCTTCTGTCTCAAACGAACATAAAGGAGATCAACATTTTCTTCCATACAATGCTTCATACGGTATCATACCAATACTGGAATGATGAACGTTATTGTAGGCAAATTCTATTAATGGTAGGTAGGTATCCCAACTTTCCTTGAAATCTAAAACACAAGCTCTAAGCACGTCCTCTAGAGTTTGAGTTGTTCTTTCAGTTTGACCATCAGTTTAGAGATGGTAAGTAGTACTAAAAGATAGTTTTGTCCCAAAAGCTACCTGTAGTGATTCCCATGACCTAGAGGTAAATCTTGGGTCTCTATCAGAAACTATGGTAGTTGGTATCCCATGAAGTCTCACAATCTCTTTAATGTACAATCGGGTCAACTTATTTATTAGATATTTAATCCTAGTGGGTAGAAAATGAGCAGATGTAATTAATCTATTTACAATTACCCATATGACATCATGTCCTAAATTAGTTCTTAGTAAACCTACAACAAAATCTATGGAAATACGATCTCATTTCCATTCTAAGATTTCTAAAGGTTGCAACAAACTTGCGGGTTTTTGATGTTCTATCTTAATTTTTTGACATGTCAAACACTGTGACACATACCTAGCTATTTCAGATTTCATTTCAGGCCACCAAAATTAATTTTTAAGATCCTGATACATTTTATTAATTCTTGGATGAATTATATACTTACTCATGTAAGCTTCTTCCAAAATTTATTTCTTTAAATTTGAATTATTAGGTATGCACAACCTATCTCTATACATGACCACTACTTTATTCATTAATTTAAAATCTAGATATTTTCCCTTAGGTATCACTTCTTTAAGAGCTTGCAAAAATTGATCTTTTTGTGCCTTTTTTATTTTTGCTTTCAGATCACAGATAACCTATAAAGCGTTTAAATAAATTCTATTTGGTTCAACTTCAAATGTCACTGAAAGATTAAAATCTCTAAACTTTGCTATCAAATCAATTTCCTGAACCATAATATATGACAAATGGAAGGATTTTCTACTTAAAGCATCACCTACAACATTTGCTATTCTTGGGTGATACTTAATTTCCACATCATAATCCTTAAGAAATTCAATCCACCTTCTTTGCCTCATGTTTAATTCCTTTCGATTAAAAAGATATTTTAAACTCTTATGATTAGTGTATACCTCAAATTTTAACCCATACAAATAATGTCTCCAAATTTTCAAAGCAAAAACTATTGCTCCAGATCATGCATTAGGTAATTTTTTTCATGAGGTCTAAGTTGTATAGAGGCATAGGTTACTACCTTTCCCTCTTACATTAATACACAACCTAATCCCTTTTTAGAGGCATCACTATAAACTACAAAATGTCCTAAAGGATTAGGGATTACTAAAATAGGGACAATAATGAGTCTTTTCTTTAATTGCTAGAAATTTTTCTAATAGTCTTTTGTCCATTCAAAAAGGAGTCCCTTTTCTAGTCAACTTAGTCAATGATATAGCTATCTGAAAAAAAAAATCCTTCTATGTACCTACGGTAGCACCTAGCTAAGCCCAAGAAACTTTTTTATTTCAGTTATTGTCTTTGGTTGTTCCTAATGCATGATTGCCTCCATTTTACTAGGATCTACAACAACTTCTTCTTGGTTTACCAATGTCCTAAAAAATTAATTTCTCTCATCCAAAATTCACATTTTTCTAATTTTGCATATAACTGCTTTTCTTCAAAAATTTCTAACATTATTCTCAAATGAATTGTATATTCCTTTTCTGTTAAATAAAAATATCATCAATGAAAACTACCACAAATTTATCCAAATATGGTCTAAACACCCTATTCATATAATCCATAAACACATCAGGTGCATTAGGTAAACCAAACGACATCACCAGATATTCATAATGTTCATATCTTGTTCTAAAATCTGTTTTAGGAATATCTTCTGACTTGACCCTAATCTGATGGTATCTTGACCTTAAATCTAATTTTGAAAAAACTGAGGCTCCACGCACTTGATCTAACAGATCATCTATCCCAGGGAGTGAATATTTATTCTTAATGGTCACCTTGTTTAGTTGTCTATAATCTATGCACAATCTAAGACTACCATTCTTCTTTTTCACAAAAATCACTGGAGCTCCTCAAGGTGATACATTAGGCGTTATAAATCGTTTTTTCAGTAACTCCTCAATTTGTTTTTTAAGTTCACTCAGTTCCACATGGGACATTCTGTAAGGTGCGATTGAAATGGGACCTACTCTTGGCATCAGGTCAATGGAAAATTCAATTTCCCTTTCTGGAGGCAAGTTGGATATATTTGAAGTAAAAACTTCAGGGTAATTTGTAACTACAGGGAAGGTGCTTAAATCCAGCTCACTCCTTGTTTCGGAAGAAAGAAAGAGTGTCTTGATCTCTTTCCATTATACCCCTACTAACTTGAATGACAGATAAAAAAGTACACTAGAATTTTTCTTTGTCAGAGTTTGAGAAAAAAAAATAGATTTATCAAGGCAATTTAGTATCACATGGTTAGAGAACAACTAATCTATTCTTAGGATAATATCAAGTTTTTGCAATGGCATACAAATTAAATTTGTAACAAAAGGTTTATTTTCTATAAGAATAGGACAATTTAGGCATGCATGAGAGGTTTGGACTCGATTTCTAGTATGAGTGGTTACCAATAAATTATATGACAACTTGGTCATAGGTAATTCTAGATTTTTCATACAATCATTAAATATAAATGAGTGTGTAACTCATGAATCATATAATACAGTTAATAGAGTATTGTTTATGAGACACTGACCTTGTATCAGATCTGAAGATTGATCTACTTCTCAACTGTTAAGAGCAAAAACTCTTCCCAGGACTTGTGGCTTTGTCAAAGGATTTCCCTTGTTGTCGAATCTGCAATCCTTTGCTACATGGCCAGGCTTTCCACAAGTGTAGCATACACGCTGTTCCAACAAGCAAGGTTTGTCTCCATCCGGCTTTCCATACTTTGGGCAATTTATTTTGGGTTGTATATGTTTTTCTTTAGTTATATTTAGCCTAAACTTATTATTTCCGGCTCTTTTTCGATCATCCCCCTGTTTTCGCTTAAGTTGAAATTGTTTTACCTTCTCAACTTCATATTCTAAAAGATCCCTCTCTACAATTCTACACTTATTAACCAATGTAGAGTATTGCCTGATTTCCAACTTACTTATTTCCTTTTTAATGTCTGGCCTCAAACCAAATTCAAACTTTACAACCTTCCATTCTTCATTATGATGAAGTTGAAGATAAGAGGAGAATTTTGTCAGCTCTTCAAATTTTGCTACATATTGTCCGACCGTCATAGTCCTTTGTCGCAATTGTAGGAACTCCAACTCTTTCTCATTTCTAACACTAGTAGAAAAATACTTATCCATAAGGGTAGTTTAGAAAGCTTCACAAGTAATAAGTGCATCTGGAGTCTCTAAGAGTCTTATAGTTCCACGCCACCAGTGCTCAGCTTTCCCAGATAGCATATACATAGCAAAAGTTACTCTTTGGGGCATCAGTACACCCTAGAATAGCAAAAATCTTTTTTAGCTCTATGAACCAATTTTCTGTAATAACCGAGTCATATTCCCCTTTAAAGGTTGGTAGATTAGCTTTTCAAAATTCAGACAGTCCTTGAAAATTTGGATTTACCACAAGAGCGTCTTGTTCCGAACCTCTATTTTCTTACATATGTTGAAAAAATTGGTTGGTTGCAGTTGTATGTTCTCTCATTGCAGCGGCAATTTTCGCGAGCATGTCCATCATCCTTTCTACCCTATCTTCGGGATTAGGATTATTCTGCCTGCATGACATTCTTCCCTGCAATATCTTACTTATTAGTATTTTATCAGAATACAGTAATAGTTTCCAAACCACATTGCCTAAGTAACTACTTTGATACCAAAATTGTAATGTCATACTCTAATTTTATAATTATTATAATTATTTCTCTAAGATATTTACTAAACAATTTGTGACATTTCAAGCAACTATTATTAATATTAGTTTATAATATTTTTACATTAACAAAGGGTAGAACCCTTCAAAAGTTAGTAGTTAATATATACATGTCTCATATAAATATGAGTAGCACTTTTAAAATGAGTTAGCAGTACTACTACTTGTTGAAAAGCAAGATGATTAGGCAGAGGTCTCCTATAGTGAATGAAAAGACATATTCTCCCAAATCAGGCATATACACTTGCTCAACTCGTAGATTAATCAAGAACCTTATTGTGGGCATTTTCTAAAATACCACACAAAATTTGGTGAGATAAAACTCAGTAGGAATGAGCAAGAACACTTATAAGTTTTTGAACTAATGATATTTCAGTCGCCACATGTATGAAAAATATTTTACCATTCTTTTTCACTTTTCTTTCCAAAAATCCATAATTCTTTAACTTCATGAAAAATACTCAACAGTACTTATAAACTTTTCATATATAGTAAATCATTTGTGAAAATACCTTTAACATGAAATCATCATAAATCATTTATGAATATACCTTTAGCAATAAAATCATCATGAATCATAAGCTCAGCAAAATTATTATCCTTATCCCATTATTAAGATTCTCAATCAAATATGCATATTTCTCATTGAGGCATCCCTCAATATTTCTAATCAAGGCCGTAATAATTAATTCTAATCGAGGTGTCGCTCAAATTTTATAATCATGGCCACAATAATTAATTCTAATCGAAGCGTCCCTCAGTATTTCTAATCATTGCCGTAATAATGATTCTCTTACACATTGATTCATTAACACAATGAGACAACATTAGTGAGCTTATCCATAAGATAATAATGTATCTATAATTTTATAAAATCTCAGTATTATGAAGAGTACTCACATTTAATCATTATTAAAGGATATAAACAGTAAGAAACAGACTTCAAATAATCATTTTTATGACTTTTTATATGCACTTTAATTAATATCTTTTTCTACTTCAACTAGTGAATTGAGTCATATTGTGAGCTTTGTTCCCACAAAGTAAAATACTCTATTTTCACAAATCTTAATGTTGTTATTCGAATAACTTTCTATTCGAATAACCATATAAATCAGAAACAATTTTTTTATTTAAATCAGAAGGAAATTTCGATTTGAATCAGAAACAATTTTCATTTTAAATCAGAAACAATTTTCGATTTGAATAAGAAATAATTTTTTATTTGGATTAGAAACAATTTTCGATTTAAATCATAAACATTTTTTTATTTAAATCAGAAATAATTTTTGTTTTGAAATTGAAATCGAAACAGAAGAAAGGACAGAAACATAACTTCTAATTGAAAAAAAAATGAGAAATTCTGCAATAACTTTGAAAAGGTAAAAAATTAAAAGAAATAGAGGTAAATCGAAAATGAAACCAGAATTTAAATCAGTAAAAAGAAAGAAGAAAAGAATAGGTTTTTACCTTTTCTACCTTTCTACAAAAGTGTATCTTAGGTGAATATGGGAAAGCTAGAGATAGTGTGCTGCTGTGAAAAATGGGCGAAGGTAGATTTCAATTGAATAGGGTTGTAAAGAACACTTTGGTGTATTTTGTTGGGTGGGCGTTTTTTGCTGGAAATAAGAGGAATGAGGGCTATTTATAGAGCCAATTTGTTCTCTTTCTAACGTTCGTGGTTGACGTTAGGGGTTTGTTGTCACAAGGGGAAGCATTCTTCAAATAAAAAACCCCTACTATATTCATTCCTAATCAAGATTACATTTCAAGAATTTTCTCCTGAAGTAGTTTGACGTGTTTACTCAGGGGAGTGACTTATTCAATAAGCCTTATGATTTTTGTCTGTTCGCAAATCATTTGTTGACACTTGTTTCTTTTTCTAGTCTCCTCCTTCTGAAGCACTCAATGTGCTTAGCTGGATTTTTTTAATTCTTTGTAATCATTATTTTGGAGATATTATCTCCTTACTTATTATTATTATTATTTTTATTTTGAAGAATATTATACTATATAAGGACATGATTTTTTATGAAAAAGACAAAAAAATAGAATACAACTAATTCTATAAGAATTAATTTTTGAATTCATATTTTTTTTTATTTTGATATCTCGATATTCTCTTCTCTATTCCATTTTTATCTTGATTTCTCTATATTTTATTTTTCCTATTTACAACAATATATTGATAATTAACAGCACCATTAGTTGCCTCAAGACAATTTTACTATAGAGTATAAATAGATTATTGAAATGAAGTAGCCATTTATTAATTATAAAATTAAGCTCCTCATTGATTTTTCTTATTCTGTTCAGCTGCGGATATTCTCTTTTCATGGTTCACCACTTCTTTCATTTCTTCCTAAAAGAGTACTATGAGTTATATCAAACTTAAATGATTTGATAAAAATGATACATGCACATAAATTTATTTCATAATAATTTTACATTTTGTAAATGAGTGGACGAGAAATCTTTAATTACTACTTTAAACTTAATCTAAAAAAAATATTAATATGTCATTTATAGAATGCCAGAGTTATGTGAGATATTTTTATATGCGTGTATATCTCATAATTTAATATCCATTACAGTGAATAAAGTTTTACGAATGAAGATCCTTTATAGTACTAGAAAAATTGTAGAGTGTACAGTTTAGTGTGAGAAAAAGAAAATAATTTTTATAATTTTTTTAAATACTAAAGTAGAAAAAATAAATAAAAATTATAATATATACAACTAATACAAATAATTTAAATTTAAATGATTTCTCGAAAGATTTATTTTTTAATAAAATATAGTTGCATTATTTAATTTATATAATCGACCTTATCTAATAAAAAAAAGATTTTAATCGTCATTGTTGTTCATCACTTACTCTTTCTTTTTTCTGTCTCTCTCTTACTACACAAATATTCATTTCTAAAATATTCATATTTAGACGAGAAATGTGAAATGAAACCTAGTTGACACATTAAATCTATGCAAACATACAATATGTCATATTCCACCTTTTACCATCCATTCTTTATGTTTGACGTGAGACTTTTCCAAGTCTTTGTTTTGGTTATCCATAGTGCCATTGTAGTGGCTCTCAAAATATCACGTATATGTGGTCATGTTTTTTAGGAATTTTCATTTATACGTCCTCAAACATATGCATACGAGTGAATATTTTATACTGGAATTAATCAATAATTGATATAGGAATAAACTATTGAGAGCATCAAAATTTTAAAAGCTAAGATATTTAAATAATTTTTTAAATTTAAAAAATATATGTATAATGCATATATCAAAATTGAATATAATCTCTGTCACATAATAAATTTTATCTTTTTGATTGAAAAGTTTATATTAAAATTTTGTTCTATTAATTTTATAATTACCTATAATGAATTAACAATTTGAATATGGATTTTTTATTATACTTTTACTCTTGCATATTAAATAAGAAAATTGTCACAACTGTTTCATATTTTGTACGTTGGTGATCTTTTATTAGTAGGTCACCTATATATGTCTATAAATCCTTAATAAGATTTGTGATATTTTCTGTCATTAGAATGAGAAAAATTTTGATTTGTGATATTTTATCTTTAACTGAATGAAGCTATTAAAAGAGCAATGGAAGAGTCAGCATACATGACGATTGAAGTAAAAGTGAGCTGTCATGTGGCTGTGGTAGGAGAAAAACTTTTATATATAGTTATAGACAGATAAATAGATGGAAAAATGATTTTGTACCATTGTTAAATCCTCTCACTTTTTTTTGCCTTGGATTTGTTTAATGTGCTATACACTCATCCTTTACATTACAATTTTTTCTTTTGATTGGTCTGAATATAGTAAGCTTACTTTTTAAACTTGGAAAAACTAATGTGAAAGATGGTTAAGAAGTAATATTTATTTTTTAAAAAAATCATTTTATAGAGTATTTCTCATCAGATAAATGAGAGACTAATCTTTTAGAGTACTGTCAAACGTCTAAGTAGAAATCGCTCTCAACAGTATTAGTCAATATTTAATTTTAAAGCATATAAAAGGTTCAAAGTATTAAGAAGGAGTACACAAAATTTATTTAGAGAAAGAGATCATTATATTTTATTTAATGGGGAAAAATATTTATGATGAAAGCAATAGCCACTTAGTGAGAATAACTTATTGACAAATAATTGTCACTTACAAATTTCTTTTTAACTTCATGTATCTTTAAAAAAAAATTATTTATTTTTGTTAGCCATTCAATGAGTACAAAAGACCATTCAATAACAAGTAATAAACATTCACATAATTATTCTTAATCATGGATCTAGTATAAAACTACATTTATAATTGTTAGTCACTCACTCACAAAAAGTAATATTTATTTACAAATTTTCGTATAACTTTATTTTTCTTAACAAAAAGAATATTATTTATTGTTGTTAGTCACTCAGTCGGAACAAATGACCACTAAATAGCAAGTAATAGTCATTCATAATTTTTTTTTTAAACTTTATGGATTTAATATAAAACTTTATTTATAATTGTTAAGCCACTAAATGAAAATAAAAAATCACTCAACAAAAAGCAACAACCGTTCTTAAATTATTTCTTAATTTCATGTATCTAATATATAACTTCATTTATAACTGTTAACCATTTATTGAGAATACACAACCACTCATTAACAAATAACAGTCATTCGCTAATTTCTTTATAAGGGTAGTTTTATCTACTAAGTGTCTTAATGTACAAGTAATTTTAGGAAACTGAGTATTTCTTAATAAATTTTGTATAGTCTTTCTTAATAATTTAAACTTTTTTATACCTTAAAATCAAATTGTTCTTCTTAGCAATCTTTAACATCAATTTTTGCTTTAAATCTTCTCTTTTTAATTACTTATGTGTATCTCTGTTACTTGTTGAGTAAAAACTCATTTTTAATTTAGTGGGTCAACTCATAAAATACAAATTTATCTTCCAAATTAGTATTTTTATTTTTTAGTGTAATATGGGCTAATAAATAAGTAGTCGCTGTAAGTAGGAGTGTTCAAATTCAGTCTAAATTGAAAATCAAATCATAAATTGAATCGAAAAGCTAAAATCCAATTAAAAGCCAATAAATTTAATTCTTTTTTATTTGATTTTTTGAAAATCAATTAGATTTGTTTGATTTTTGGTTTTGATTTTCAAAACTGATCCAATCAAATCCAATATGATTATTATATAGTATATTTATTTATTATTGACTTTATATTTTACCTATAATAACTCTAATTTCTTACATACTTTTTTCACTTCATGTGATCAAATACTATTTTAAAGTATGTGAAATAAGTTATTTCTATTTTTTATTTCATTTATTTTTTATAGGCTAAATTGTTTTTAACTTTAAACATTCTAGGCTTAAATTTTTTTTATCTAAAACTGTTTAAATCGATTCAATTCAAACTAATTTAAATTGGTTTGGATTGGATCGATTTTTAAAATGTAATCAATCTAATTCAATTCAAATTGATATAAATAATATTGTTTAAATTAATTAATTTTTTTGACTCAAAATTGATCCAAACCAAACTACTAATACCCTTAACTGTAGGTGTGTATTTTTTGTTACACGAAGATTACATAATAAATAATGGAACCATGATTTGGACCAAGGTTCATGCTCTTGCAAGTCCCCTCTATCCATTTTGTAGTGAGTTATTTTAATATGATTTAATTATATATTATTAAAATATTTAAAACTGAATTTTATAATTTTTAATTGAAAATTTTAATTTTTAATAATATTATTAAATGATAATCTCAAAGGAAAAGGACAAGTGTCCCGGACAATCCAAGCCCACAACTAACTGCGTGTGAAGAAAAAAAGGAATAAGTGATGTTGGACCCCGATCAAGCCATGAAACCACAATTCATTTTACAACTATCCGAGCCATCCTTCATATAAATTATCCGGTCCATGTAGCATTTGTCAATCTCAAAAGCTCTACGTTTAAAATGGATTGAATTAAACTGTACAGATAAAAAAGACAAAAGAAAAGTATTTGATGCATTAAACTTTCTCTGTAGGATTTGTTAGATTTCAAATATTCAGCGTTAGACATCCATTATTTTACGTAATAATGTTGATTGGACACTTTTCCAAGCATTTGCTTACTCTTTTTTTTTTTTTTTTCTGTTCAAGTCTTTGCTTTGATCCTCCAAAATGTCAGTGTAGTGGGTAGTGGTCATTTGCACATCAAGATAGAACACATATAAGGCCTTTCTAAGATTTTCATTTATCTATCCTCAAATTGTAAAAAGTTCACTCAACATGGGTGGCCAAATTTGGGTTATCAAGTAATGGAAAAACTTACTGTAACTCACACTATAGGTGGCCAAAAACTTAAATGCAGAAGGAAGAATATTATTAGGAAATCCAGGTAAAAAATAAATAAAACTAATTGCTAGTATTAAGTATTTTTTGTGCAAGTAAATTATTTATGTAATTTTAAATTGAGAGTAGTGATTAGGTAAAAAAAATTTAAAGTGATGACTCTATAGTTAAGTTTTGTTTTAAGTTGCAGTCCATTTTCATTCTGACCAATTATTGTTGAGTAATTTTTAATATTAACTTTAAATATTAACTAAAAGTGCATTTTAAAGGATAAAATATTTAAAATTTTCAAATATTTACCCACTATCTGTTAAATACCACTATGAAGAGGCCAAAGTTAAATAGCTGCATGATTAGCATGACAAATCTTTTAATAGTAAAAATTTGTAGAAGAGTATTTTTAAGGCACTAAATAAAAAATTAAAATAGTAAATAAAAATAAAAATATTTAATATTTTGAGAATCTAAAATTTATTTAATAATTTTTCTGTAAATAGTCAGAGAATATATATATATACACACACATGAACATTATGAATTAATAGTGTGTGAGAAGATCAAAGACTCTATATTAAAAAGATGAAAATAATCTATATATGTATTGAAATAATCAACAAGAGATTTTATGGTGTAATTACCTAGAGGTTCAAATTGTTATGAACTATCTCTTTAAAAAACTTAAACTATCATGTAAATGTATATGAATGATTTTATATATCTAACACGTCTCCTTATATTAGAACTTTTTGAGCTTAAAGTGTTGACAATGTACAAGTTCATCTACTTTGTGCTTAAATTCATCTTTTTTTATTAGTAGAATGAAGATGACAAGAATTGAACTATAGACTGCTTAATCATAGAAACTCTGATAACCATCTCTTTAAAAAACTTAAATTATTAAGTGAAAACATATAAATAATTTTATATATCTAACATAAATCTCTTACCGACTTAGAAGTCTCTTGAAGTTATAATATCTTGATGATAGCGGCTTGATCTTTAGAAGAAGGAACAATAAAATCTCTACATGGAACCTGCAAAATCAGAATCATAATCAAGGTCGGTGGTTGTCCAATCTTACTTTTTTAGAACAATAAATCGATCTAATACTCAATTGAGGCTGGATTAACTTTTATATATAAATATTATTATTGTAAATTCTTACTGATACTTTGACATGCATGTTTTATTCTTAAAATCTGATTATCTCCTCTCCTATTAAACTTTGATTACCGAAAAGAAAAACTATCTGATAATTATTATTTTTTTACGGGAAAAACTATTTTATAACTCTGTACAAAAATGATTTCAAGTTTTCAACCTCTTGAGCATGTGATGTATTTATAGATACATGATCATACATTCAAATATCAACTACGTCAATTTCTTGGGTCTATTCCACAAGAAATATTCTTATAAATTTCTTAGTCTTAACATATATTATTTTTCGGATTGGAGAAGTGGATTAGTCAAAGTGTACGCGAGGTGACCCATACATCACATGATTGTAATAAAAAAAAAAGTTGTACCTTGTTATTATTATAGTTATATTTAATAACAAATTTCATAACATTTAAAAATTTCACAAGTATGTAATAAGGACTATTATTTTTACATATTTATCTTCATATTTGTTTATAAACTTTGAATTCAAAAGTTTAATAAAAAAATATATTAAAATTATGAAATTTTTTGTTTATATAATCTTCACTTATTTAAAGAAAAAACCTCACTTATTTTATTTATTTTTAACGTGAAACTTTTTTATTTATCTGAGCGTGAAACTTTTTCATTCACTTTAAAATTACCGAGATGATATTAATGGATGGATGCTTTAGCTAGAACATATTATAATCACTAGACATGTGAGACTATCATTATCAAAGAAATAACCAAGTGCTAACGAATATAAAGAAATACACTCCTTTTTTTCTAAGTCATCTTTTTATTTTTTCTTCCACTAAATGGGTGGCAAGATATTCAAAAAGAGTTAATAAGTTTCATATTTAGATGAAAAAAAGAAAAGGTATCTAGGCATAAAAGTTTGTTTGTTTCACACTGTAGACAGGAGAGTTTTCCAAGTCTCCTTCTTTGTTTATTTTCAAGTTTCTTGTCCTTTTTGGGCGTCCAATCTCTTAACCAAAAAAAGAAGTTTATATGTTAAATAAATAAAGCACCTAAAGAAACACGACTTTTTTATTAAAATATTTTTTTATTTTATTTCCTATATTATTGCAGTTGTATATTTAATTTTCAAAATATGTTAATTTTGAGAATGTTGAGAAGTTGGTGTTATACGCATCAACTTTTCAATGTGAAAATTTATTTTTTCAAAATGGTATTGAGAAATCAATTTGCAAGAAACAGTCTTTCCAATATCATAGTAATTTTTTTTTTGTCAACTACGTTAGGAATAAAGGTAGAAATATGTCAGACAATCTATTGAAAGCATATGACTTTACCTATTTCAAGTATAACATAACTGAATTTGTTTAACAAAAAAGTTAGGTCAAAACTTTGAATTCAAAAGTTTAATAAAAAATATATATTAAATTTATGAATTTTTTTATTTATATAATCTTCACTTATTTTATTCATTTTTAACATGAAATTTTTTTACCTGAGCACGTAAAACTTTTTCATTCACTTTTAAATTACCGAGATGATATTAATAGATGGATGCTTTAGCTAGAACATATTATAATCACTAGATATATGAGACTATCATTATCAAAGAAATAACCAAGTGCTAACAAATATAAAGAAACACACTCCTTTTTTTCTAAGTCATCTTTTTATTTTTCTTCTACGTGTCAAGATATTCAAAACGAGTTAATAAGTTTCATATTTCAACTATGATTTTTTTATTATTTTTTTCTTTCACATTATTTTTTATACCCTTCCTCATATTATTAATTATGCATACTTTTTTATATTTTTTTCACTTAATTATATCTTTTATAAAGAATATAAACAATAATACACTTTTTTAAAAAGCGTAAGATTAACATTTTCTTTCATATTTAAAAGAAAAAAGAAAAGGTGTCTAGGCATAAAACTTTGTTTGTTTCAGTTGACTGCAGAGATTTCCAAGTCTCCTTTGTTTATTTTCAAGTTTCTTGTCCTTTTTGGGCCTTAGGCCTCATCTGTTAAAAAGAAAAGTTTATATGTTAAATAAATAAAGCACCTAAAGAAACACAGTTTTTTTTATTAAAATTTTAATTTATTTCTCAAATTATTACAGTTGCATCTTTAATTTTTAAAATACGTTGATTTTAAAAATGTTAAGAAATTAGTTTCTCACATATTGACTTCTCAACATGGAAATTTTATTTTATTTTTTAAAATAGTGTTGAGAAATCAATTTGTAAAGAGCTAACTTTTCAATATTATTTCAAAAAAATTTACAACCATATTGAGAATAAAGGTAGAAATATGTTAGACGACTTGTCGAGAGCTTATGATTTAATATATTTAAAGTCTACTCTGACCTAATTTGTTTAATAAAAAATTAAGGCCAAAACTTTGAATTCAAAAGTTTAATAAAAAAATATATATTAAATTTATGAAATTTTTTATTTATATAATCTTCAATTATTTAAAAATAATATTCTCACTTATTTTATTTATTTTTAATGTGAAACTTTTTTTATCTGAGCGTGAAACTTTTTCATTCACTTTAAAATTACCGAGATGATATTAATGGATGGATGCTTTAGCTAAAGCCTAAAACATATTATAATCACTAGACATGTGAGACTATCATTATCAAAGTAATAACCAAGGTCTAACAAATATAAAAAAAAAAAAAACACACTCCTTTTTTCCAAGTCATCTTTTTATTTTTCTTCCACTAAATGGGTGGCAAGATATTCAAAAAGAGTTAATAAGTTTCATATTTAGATGGAAAAAAAAAAGGTGTATACATAAAAGTTTGTTTGTTTCACACTGTTGACAGTAGAGTTTACCAAGTCTCCTCCTTTGTTTATTTTCAAGTTTCTTGTCCTTTTGGGCCCCTTGGCCCCATCTGTTAAATTTTTTTTTAATGTTAAATAAATAAAGCACCTAAAGAAACACTGTTTTTTTTATAAAAATATTTATTATTTTATTTTATTTTTAAATTATTGTAGTTACATCTTTAATTTTCAAAATACGCTGATTTTGAGAATGTTGAGAAGTCGGAATCACAAACTGACTTTTCAACGTGAAAATTTTATTTATTTTTAAATGGTATTAAAAAGACAATTTGCAAGGAATCAACTTCTCAATATCATAGTAAATTTTTTTTTTTGTCAACTAGGTTGGAAATGAGGATGAAAATAGGTCAAGTGGCCTCTCAGAAACTTATTGCTTGACTTATTTAAAATCTAGTCTAACCTAACATGTTTAACAAAAAAGTCAAGTCATGACTTTGAATTCAAAAGTTTAATAAAAAATATATATTAAATTTATGAAATTTTTTATTTATATAATCTTTACTTATTTAAAAAATAATAATAATCTTCACTTATTTTATTTATTTTTAATGTGAGAAACTTTTTCATTCACTTTTAAATTACAAAGATGATATTAATGGATTGATGCTTTAGCTATAACATAATATAATCACTAGACATGTGAGACTATCATTATCAAAGAAATAGCCAAGTGCTAACAAATATAAAGAAACACGCACCTTTTTTTCCAAGTCATCTTTTTATTTTTCTTCCACTAAATGGGTGGCAAGATATTCAAAAAGAGTTAATAAGTTTCATATTAGATGAAAGAAAGAAAAGGTGTCTACGCATACAAGTTTGTTTGTTTCACACTGTTGACAGGAGAGTTTTCCAAGTCTTCGTCTTTGTTTATTTTCAAGTTTCTTGTCCTTTTTGGGCCCTTGATCCAATCTCTTAACAAAAGAAAAAAGTTTATATGTTAAATAAATAAAAGCACCAAAAGAAACACGGCTTTTTTTAATTAAAATATTGATTTTTTTATTTTATTTCCTAAATTATTGCAGTTGTATCTTTAATTTTTAAAATACGCTTATTTTAGGAATGTTGAGAAATTGGTTTCTTACAAATCGGCTTCTTAACGTGGAATTTTTTTTAAAAAAAAAAATGGTGTTGAGAAGTTGGTTTGTAATGAATCAATTTCCCAACATCATAACAAAATTTTTTTTGTCAACCATGTTGGGAATATAGATGGAAATAGATTAGGCGGCTTGTCGAGAGTCTATGACTTGGCCTATTTAAAACTTAGTTTGGCCTAATCCATTTAATAAAAAAGTCAGGTCAAGATTTTTTAAGAAGTTAGGTCAAGGATTTTTAAAAAGCCTATTTAATTAAACGAGTGAAGCTTCAGGCTTTTAGAAAAGCCTTTTAAGTATAGTGAGTCAGACTATTTAATTATATATATTATGATATTTTAATATTTATATAATATAATTAATTTTATAAATAATATAATATTTTTTAAAGCCTAAGCTCGTTAACTTATATAAAGATGTAGGGCCATTAGTCTATCTTTTTAATTTATTTAAAGGTTTTATTATAAAGTAGACATTTAAATAGATTTTTAGGTCAAGTTAAGCTTTTGAAAAGGTCATGTCAGATCTTAAAAAAAAGGTTTATGTTAGGTAAATAGGCCAGATTTAGGTCTTATATTTAGGAAACAAGTCAAGTCCGTTTAAGGTAAGGTCTGACTTGGTCTAACTCGTTTTCACCCCTAGTTGGGAAGTTGGATCTTCCCAAGCTGACTTCCCACCATGGCTTTTTATTTATTTATTTATTTACTATTTAAAACTTTTTTCTTTTTAAATTTTCTTTTTACATTTTTCCTCTTTTTTAACATTGTATTTAGTTTTAAAATTATAATTAAAATAAATTAATTTGATTATTTATATTATAATTTGATCATGATAATAAATTGCATAGTACTTATATTTAAGCAACTACATTAAATAAATTATTTAAGATTAATTAAAACAAAAGCTAATAAAATGATGCTATGCTTTTATTTTAGTATATAAAAAAAATTAATTACGTTAAAATTAATTCCTTATTTTCAATTTCACACTTCTAAAATTTTAGACTTACTCATGTATTATGTTTAATTTTGTGCATTCTATATAAATATCGGGTTAATATGATTCTGACCAGTGACTCTAGTCAAGCCATGATCAAATCGAGCTCGGGTCTAAAGAAATGACTCGATCAACATATTTGTTTCGAGTTCGAATCAAGGTCAACATATTATATTTTTCTTAATATTTAGTATTTATTTTACAAAAATTACTAATTGCATGAAATCTAAAAAAGATATAGTTTTTCTTTATATTGTTTTTAATTTATCTTGTTCTTAACATTTTTTTCATTAGTATTTATATAAAAAGGTTTTAAAAAATGTTAATGTTTATTAAAATTAAAATAAAAAATATTTATATGATAGTTTGCATGCATAATTAGAGAAGCATGCATATTAATTATATATGTTTAACTTAAATATAGATAATAACTATAAGATGATTAAACTTGAATAAAACTTGATTATAATACAATATTACTTAATATCATATATGGTTTTTAATTAAATACAACATTACAAAAAATTGCAAACGTGGTGCTTCTTGTTACTCTTGACGTGAGCTCTGTTTAGAGATGTCACCACAATTATGATACTCTAGACAGGTATGACCCACATGTCTGCATATATAATACACACTGTTTTGATTGACCTTTCTCCCTAAGGCACATCTCAATACGAATGCAACTAGATTGTTTAATTTACCTTATTCAGTTTGTTTAATTTAATTTCTTAAATCTAAATATTATGTACTTTATTTATTTTGATATGAGATATAAAAAAATGGTTAATAGATAAACCTATTTTAAACCAAATTATAGTTATTCATATTATTATAATCAAATTAAAATAATGTTAAACAAAATGAAAAAAGAAATTATTTATATTATTATGATGGAAAAAATATTTATAATAATGTTTAAAAAAAGAAATAGAAAAGAAATTGAATAAGATAAGTTTTAAATAGTAAATAAAAAACAATGTTGGGAAGTTGGTTTGAGAAGAATCGACTTCCTAACATGGTTGACAAAAAAATGATTTTGCTATGGTGTTTGGAAGTCGATTCCTTGCAAACCGACTTCTCAACACTATTTTAAAAAAAAAAATTCATGTCAAGAAGTCGGTTTGTGAGAAACCGACTTCCCAACGTTCTCAAACTCAGTGCATTTTAAGTATTAAAGATCACTACTAGAAATTTTTGATTTAGAGACGTAATTTAGAGTTAGAAATAATTTCATCTCAATTAGAGACGAAAACAAAGATGAATTTGATGATTTAGAGAGGGAAAATAAAATTTAAAACTTAGAGACAAAATTTAGAGACAGAATTTATCTATCTCAGAATTTTCCATCTCTAATTCCGTTTCTAATTAGTCAATGAAAAGTCAAATATGCTTAGAGACAGAATTTACACATCTCATATTTTTTTCATCTCTAATGCCGTCTTTAATTAGTCAATGTGGTATTTTAAAAAATTAAATATGTTTAGAGACAAAATTTATCCCTCTCTGAATTTTTTTGTCTTTAATTATGTGTGTATTTCGTCGCTAACTAATTTATATAGCTTAATTAATAATTTTTTTTTATAAAAGATAAAGACGGAATGTGTTTCCGTCTCTAATGTCATCAAAATTAAAACTTCATTTCAGAATCCCTAGTTCCCAAATTCGACCCTTCCTTTGTTCCCTTTCACCCAATCGCGCACTCAGCCATCTCACCCAACCATGCACCACCATTCTCAGCCTTGCCGCTGGCCATCATTTTCTCACCATTTCCTGGTCTTCGTCCCTGTTCCTTCCCCATACCCATTTTTTTCACCGTTTCACGCACCATCTTCCTTCCTCCATAGCCATTTTTCTCACCGTCCTGCGCACCCTATTCCTTCCTCCATAACCATTTTTTTCTCACCATTTTTTCACCGTTCGCGCACCCTATTCCTCCTTGTAGCTACTCTTCCTCCCACTATACTCGGATTCACTTGTGCTTGCTCGATCTACGGAGTTCTTTCCAGGTACATGGATCTGTGCACAACGTGTTTTGTGTTGATTTTTGTGTTCATGAGAAAATTTGAACTGGGTTTTCTTAGAGGTGAGTTTTTTTTATTTATTTTTTATTATTTTTTTGGTTTGTAATGGCGGTGAGTTTCGTAATGTGGTGTGGGTATTTTGATTTTTTTACTTAAACCTGTGTATAAATTTTTAATTTTTGGAGAAAATATGAACTGGGGGGTCATGGAGTTGAGCTTCTATAATGTGGGCATTTGGAGTTTGTACTGATACTTAACTTTTTAATATTATAGTGCTTTGTTATGATTATGTATATATGTATATTAGCTTTGCTGTGATTTTTCACAATTAGTGTATTAGGTTTGCTATAATTTTTTAAAATGATTTACAAATATTTTTATGAAAGTGGCATTTTCCATTTAGGTCCATTATGTCTGCAATGCCTTCATTACATTGGCTGTTTTATTTAAGTTTTGGTTAAGATGGTTTTATATGCCACATGATGCACAAAAAAGAATTGTCGTCGAGGAAAAACAAACAACACACAATTAACACAAAAGGGAAATTTTTAATTATTATGACATGATATTTGAGGAAGCTAATTGACCATGTGTGAAATGCTTTCTTAGAGAACTTATCATGTAATATTCTATCACTAATGTTGATGTTTAGTTACTTTGGGAAAATTGTTTCCTCTAATCTACATTAATTCTTTTTCTTGGGACAACCTTAGCATGAACATGTTCTAATTGCGGCTAAACTTGAATTGGAGTTCGGCATGGCGAGTGCTATATATGATTATGCAAGTTCTCATTGCTGCTTAACGAATAGGACATTTCTCTTATTGGGTTTATAGTAATATTTTGTTGATCTAATGTTAGATACTACATATTATGAGATCAAGGTGGGTTTCTAATGATGCCACATACTTATTTTGATAATTTAATGGTTGTTATTGTTTCAATTATATTGATTAATCTTCCTAAGTTTGTATACTCATTATTTTCTTGTGGCATGAAAAGTAGTTATTTGGCAGCAATTCTCAAGAAAGAAAGCATGTGGTGAAATCTTCGGAGGTTGGGGATACACTACAGGTATGGCCAAAAGTTATGCATATAGAGCTAGCATATGTATTTGCTCTGCCATATGTCATTCCAAACTAATCGACCATTTAAAATTTTAAGTGGAAAATGATACTTCAAACATATCAGCACAAGAACCCTTCATTGGCTTACCCTATGTGGTAGTTACCTTTTATCTAGGGCTATAAATTGATTCCTAACTTTATGATGCATTCATTTGTTATTTGCACTCTAGCAACAAGTAATGTGGGACTGAATTGCCTTGATCATAACCTATTTGGCGATGGTGTTTTCGAAGGGCTAAAAAATGAAAAATTACCCTAGCAGATTAGCTTGCTTAAACCATGAAATAGATTCCAAGGTGAAGATATGAATCATGGATACTCATGGTTGACATTGCAGTTTTAGATAAATCTTTAAAAATCACTAAATAACTTTAATTAGTCAAGAAATATTGCTAAGTTGTATTACTTTATTTTATTCTTGGCGTTACTATCTTTTTTTTCTCTAATTTTTGTCTCTGATTGAAGTAGAGAAATTAAAGTAGGAAATTTTGTTGAGTTGCTCTAGTTTTTATAGGAGAAATGCCTAAATATATTGAATAATTTATTTCTATTACTCTTAGATAAGCATGTGGCCTAATTCGAGTCATTGATCTTTCTCAACTCCAAGCTAAAGTTGACAAAATTACATATATGTGATTTTCTACCTGCGACTACTTTTTTACACCTGTGAAGATTCAACTAAGTTGAATACATGTCTAATTGTCTTTGAAATGTGTGATTCACGCATACCTCCTTAATCTTTGCTTGCTTATTTGGCTACTTCAGTTTTAGTTTTATTGTCTAGATTTTAATGGTTCATTTGGGCTATTAGTATTTTTTGTTGGTTTTTGGCTAAATAGAAGAATAAAAATTATTTTAGTTTTTTGTGTTTTGTGGTATGTAAGGGAACCTAATTGATTGGGTGAGCACACATAGGTATCACCATCAATTCTGTGATTCTGAGAGAGACCCACATAGCCCCATTGAAGGTTTGTTGTTCAGCCATATGTGTTGCTGAGCAGTTTTGTTGTAGAGTAGGTGATTTTTTGCATTTGGAGGGCGATTCTCATTTGTTGTATCTGTTTCTTTTGGTTAGGGAAGGGATGTTCTTGAAATAAAACCATCTCGTAGGACCTTTCGGCACAAAGGTTAGTGTTATTACTTATTTTTTAAATTTGTATGCACACAATGGTTTAATTTTCGTTTTATAGTTTCCCCAAAAAGAATAGAAGAGGAAAACTATAAGAATCACATAGCATTTTGTATCATAACTCATTATTATTTTTGTTATTGTTTCTTATTGTTGTTGTTATTGGTTGAATGAATGATTTTCTTTATCTTATTTTCCATTACATCTCCTGTTCTGCATTTGTGCATGTGCAATAGTTTTGATTTTGAAAGTGTGGAAAACTTCTAATATGTGTTGCTTCTTACTTGCTATTTTTCCCTAGTCTACATATGGTTCTGTCTGCATAACTAGAGCAGGCTTTATTGTAACTTTTGAAAATTTCTTCTTGGAAAATGTTTAGGATGTTATCATTTATATGGTGTTGGCAATTTTTTAGATCTATGGTGTTTAGCTGAGTATATTGCTAACTTCTTGTTATATTGATGACTATATGAATTTGATATGAATTTGACATCTATTTATATGAATTACATATAAACAAACCACCAGATAAACATAACATGAATTGTTGGCAAATTTTGAGGTCTATGGTGTTGGGTATATTGCTAACTTGTTGTTATATTGATGAATATAACAACAATTTTTAATTTTTATTTATTGCCTATAACAATAATTTTGAATTCACTAGTCAGTGTTACTGTTAAGCCAATCAACTCTTGGTTTTTGGGTCAATCTGGGTTTTTGGGTTTTGTTCCATTTCTTCAAGAAATTTTGTGGCAACAGACAAAGCAGATTTTGATTATGAGAAAGATATATCCTTATAGTTGATTTTAAAAGTGATGTTGCTTGCACATGTGCATTTACCATGTGTTTAGATGTTTTTTTATTAAAGGAACGGAATAGGTGGGGATGGATCGGAAAGGGAAGGGAAGGAATGGAACATAGTTCCCCTTTCTTTGTTTGGAAGATTCATTAACGGGACAAAACAGAACATGTGTTCCCCTCATTCCACCTTAATTTTAGGGGGGGGAAATTGAGCATTTGAAGGGAAGAGGAGAGGAATGATTTCCCATGTGTTCCGTTCCGTTCTTATACATTTTAAAACTCTCAAACACAAAAAATTATTTTTGTTCCCCCCATTTCCTTTCCTTTCTCCCAATTACCTGTCATCCAAATATAGTGTTAGTGGTGTGGAGGCTTCTATATTCTTATCTCAACATGAACACTTATTTCATAAACGCATCTTTCCCTTTTGGTAACTTCAGGTGTCAAACATGTTCATAATGAGGTCACAACTCACATAATGGGCAGAATCTTGCTTGATAAAATATGTCTATGAAAGATGATGAAGCAGAAGATGGAACAATGGGAGGAGAGGTTTAGGATTCTTCTTGTGGGTAGTCAATTTAGAGCGCCATCACTTGCAGCTTCACAGCCTGAACCTTCTCATACTGCACCTAGAGAAGAAGATAACCGTCATGATGAAGAGATGAGTGATGATGTTAATGATAACCCAAATCTGTGATTAGTTTTTTTTTATATATTTTCATTGACAATTTAAATATTTCTAGTTACTATTTAAATATTTGTAATGATAATTAATTATTACTTTGCATTTTGGTACAAATATTTGTGATGATGCTAAGAAATTATGATTTCTTATGTTGTATGACTTATTGTGATGGTTAATTGCATCAGGATTAGTTATAAAATATAATTCTAAAAAATTTAATTTTAAAGACGAAATTAGAGACGAAACAAGTTCTTCTCTATTTTTTTAAAAAAAATTTGATAACCTGATTTTGGATTTAGAGACTGAATAGTGCTGTCTCTAAAATTAGAGACAGAATTAGAGATGGAACCTAATTTTGGGTTTAGAGATGGAATAGTGTTATCTCTAATTTTAGAGACGGAATTAAAGACGAAATAGTGCCGTTTCTAATTTAATCATTATTATATTTAAAAAAATGACAATATCCGTCTCTAATTAAAGATGATTTTTTTTAGTTAGAGATGGACATTTTTCGTCTCTAATTTAGAGACAAAACTCATTTTTCTGTCTCTAATAATTAGAGATGCCAATTTTAGAGACGGATCAATTTTTGTCTCTAATTTTGTCTCTAAATATTTAGAGAAGAAATTTTGCACATTTAGAGATGCAGTTTTTCAATCTCTAAATCTAAAATTTCTACTAGTGGATGCACTTATGGTAATTAATCTAGGAAATAAAATTAAAAAAATAATATTTTAATACAAAAGCCATAGAGGCACACCAAAATTTGGTTACATCACAAAAAAAGAAGGAGAAGAAACACACGATAATTTGGAAGAAATTTTGGGGAATGACTTTTCTTTTTCGCTTCGTGAACTTTGGGGTAGGATGTTGATTGATTCAAATTGACATGATGAATCCAAAAATTCAAAATAAATCAAATAAATTGGTTCAATTTGATTCAGATAATTGGGTTACATCATATTAAACTCAATAAAAACTATTTGCATTGGTTCAATTCTCGAATTTATGATTGTGAACTCGATGATTCGAACTAATGACCCGATAAATTTTTTTTTAATAAATATCTATTACTTATATTGTGCGATTTAGTTAAGTCACAAGTTAAAGGAAAATGATCCTTGCACACTATTTTTGCACACACTTACTTCATTAGAAAAAAAGAATGAGAGATTTGGAAAATGTGTTTGCCTTATTTTATTATCTAAAAAGGAAATAGTGCAAGAATGGTGTGCAAATAATATCACTGCAAAGTAAACTTCTCATTTTATTCCTCATTTGAATGACCTTAGAAGATCAGATGACATTCTAATCCATCTATCCAACCAATGAACCATCATGTCCTAACATCTGCCTTATGAGTCGTGATTGCATCTTACTTTTTTTTTTCTATACATGTGCATTTTATTGTTTTATGTAACTTCTATTTTGATAAAGAATATTTTATTGTCATATTCATTTTATTTGTTCAGTTAACAATTTATTTATTTATTTTCTTTGTCTTTGTTCTATTAACAATTTTTTTTTTAAATGAACAATCTAATGACTTGAATCAAACCAATCCGTTTTAGATTAGGTTGGTTTGGTTCGGGTTGGCAAAAAAAGAAAATATTCTAGAATTAAACCAAACTAAACTAATTAAATTTGATCAATTTGAATTTATTTTTCCATCAAATCTGAACTAAACTGACTCATGAACACTCCTACTTTGAAAAATGACTTCAATTTAGTCATCCAGCTAGTACGTGCTCCTGTAAATTTTACGTTTTAATTTTTTTAGACAAAGTTTATGGATTTTATTTTTATTTTTTGTGTTTATTTTTTTAATTTTTAATACTTCTGATAATATAATTACTTTTAAGTGACTGCTGAGGTTGAAACTTAAGAGGTAATATAGTTTTAATATTATATTATATATGCAATTTGTTTATTCTATT
The DNA here is from genome assembly GCA_029884605.1 of Ormosia emarginata. Classification (NCBI taxonomy): domain Eukaryota; kingdom Viridiplantae; phylum Streptophyta; class Magnoliopsida; order Fabales; family Fabaceae; genus Ormosia; species Ormosia emarginata. The sequence continues at coordinate 12,121,784 of JAQQTP010000071.1, forward strand.
TCATATAATGTTGTTTTTATTATGAAATTTTATTCTAACACACAATTAATTTTTAGACTTAAAGTAACAATAAAAAAAATCAAAATATCTTATAAGGTTTTATTAACATGTACCTTTAGGGTTTAAGTTAAAAGTATTTACTACTCTTTATTAAATTATCTTAATTACTTAAAAGGAAAAGCATTAAATATTTTAAATTTTTTAAATATCAAATGGTTCTATTTTTTTATTTATTTAATAATTTCTGTTTCAACTCATTAATGTGTGTCCTAAAGAGCTTAGCAAAACCTTATAATATTTATTAGATGCTTAACTTTAAAAAAAAAGAAGAAGAAATTGCAGTGATCCCACAAACATAACCAGAAGCAAGAAAATTCTAAGCGAAAATGTTCAACATTGTTAGCCATTGGAGCTTATCACAATTCATGAGCATCAGTCTCTAAATTTGAGAAAGAAAGAGAGAAAGAGAGAGATCATATTTCAAAGATAAGGCATGACATTTCAAAAATAAGGCATGACAGCAATGCCATGTATCTTAACAGATAAAAAAGAAGACTTAAGAGCCATAATATTTGATCGAAAAAATTATTAGTGATTTGAATTGAGAGACTGTCAAGTGACATTAGAGGCAAGACCTTTATTAGAATAATATTGTTATATATAAATTTGATTAAAATATATAAATAGATAAATAGATTAAATAAAAAATGATGAAACATTATTTACTCCTTATAAATAACCTTAAGAAAAACTAAAAAAGACTCTTTATTAATTATTGACATTTTATTTTTAAATTAAATAATTATTAGTAAATATTAAATAAAAATTTTAAACAATTTTGACTTAATTTTTTTTATCAAAAGTAATTTAAGTAAATAAAATATTCAAAGTTAAGTATATCTATAGATAATTAAAAATATTAATACAATACGAAGTCATCAATCATCATTAGTTATTAGTTAATTTTAAATCTAATAAAAAAACGCAATCTAAAAAATAAAGAACGCAGTCTCTTTACTTTACTACTTTACCATTTATGCCTTTATCATTTATCTTTTTACATTTAGTTGTTCTACCGTTAGCCGTTAGCTGATAACATTGTGACTTCTCTCACTCCTTCCAACTAGGAGCTTCTTTTTAGTCATCGCAAGAATGGACTCTCAAGGAACAAAGTCATTCCTTGACGTTAATCACTTGATCTTTGAGGATCAAGAGTTGCGAGTTAACTGATCATGTGGCTGATCCATTAGCAAGAAAAATTCGCAAACATAGCTAAGAGGATTTTGTATGACTTCTAAAAAGTCAACCTCGTAGCTCAAAGCCATAGCCCATAAGACGACATTGACACATCTTCTAACGTGTAAAAATGGTGTGAAACCAATTATCCACTCACCATTTTCCTCCTTAGCATTAGGGACGTTCAAGACACGATCTATCATACTAACCCGTCTCAGATCGAATCTAATTAGGCGGATTTGGGTTCTAAAAATCAAACTCGACATGTTTTCAATCAAGTTTGTGTTATATCTCGAGTTGTCTTAACTTAATTCGATATCACACATTATTTTAAAATATATATTTTTATTTTTTTATAATTAATTATAAATAATAATATTTTTTTACTTAAATTAATAATTTTACATAATATGAAAATATATTCATATTAATATTATTTGTTTTAAAATATATATAATAAAATATATCTTTAATTTTAATTTTTTAATTTTATGATTTAATTATATATAATATTTAAATTTATACATTATAATTATGTATCATATTAATCTGATTCTAACACGATCATTTTCAAAACATGATTGAGTCAAGTTCAAATCCAATAAAAAAAAAATAGTCCTATCAAAATATGGGATACCAAACCCGTCTGAATACCCGTAGTTGGCATTCCCATGCGGAAAATTAGACCATGTGTCGACTTAGTGAAGCTTAAAGAGCTCGAAGCATAGGTAATAGGTCAATTCTCGTAAACAATAAACAGAGTCTGAAAACGAAGGCTTCAAATAAAGATTCCAAGTAAACTTCAGATCTAATGAGTGTGATTTGTTGTAATGGGAAAATATGGTTCTGCTTGCTTTTCATTTTTACAACTTGCAACACTATTTGTTTACTCATAAACAAACGTGAGACTTTTAGAATTAAACATGCAGGCCTAACCATTTACCAAAAAAGCAATTCTAGCCTAGTCTGTATATCAAATAAGGCTTAGGCCTCATTTCTAAGTTTATTTTTTTTTTTTTCTTTCCAGGTACTTACCATCCTTCTGAGGTTTACTACTATTATATTTGACTTTGATCGCAACACAGACTTGTCAACCAACCTTGCACCACGACATGTTTTTATGTGTAATGCTGCTTCTATTCCATTTCCATGGAAGGTAGCGGCTTCAAGATCTTCATCTCTAATGAGGACATCAAGGTCAGTTTATTTTGTAATCCTAAAGCTTTTCATCGTTTTTCCCACGCTCTATGTTTCGTTTATTTACGACTTTGGAAAAATGCGAAGGGAATGTAAAAAGGACAAGGAAGTAGTCACAAGCTTGAATCTCTTAGGAAGTGATTGTGGTGAACTCAGCACCATAGGTTCCTTGATTAGGTTAGGGAGTTCAAAGTAATAATCTTTTCTCATGCCATGCATTTTATTTCCATTGGACATGTTAATTCATCTCTCTCCTTTATTTTTTTTCACCAACAAAGAATGGTTCTCTCATTAAATCAACAGATTGTAGGTATATATTATTGCTGTGATTAGTTTTGGGGACACTAGCTCAATACTTGAATCTTTGCTTAATATAAGATTAAAGATTATTCCATTAAGTACTATCAAGAACAGTTTAGCATTATAAGCAAATCATTTTTAGGAGTAACAATGATGTCTTCAATAGTGTGAGGATTTAAGAATGACATTGTAGATCAGTGCATCCACCAATATTGTGAAACAAGTAAATTATGTTATCATGCTCTCGCATTCCCCTTTCATTTGGAGTTTGATTCAGGTCAAATCCATGTCCCCCAACAGATGAGGTTTGCTCTTTGTTTGTTATGTCTTCAAATGTGATGAATACGTATAGGTTTAGAAATATTACCGAGACCCTCTGATTTGTAAACATATAGAATAATGTGTTTAACATATTAAAACTTTTTCCAGAAAATAATGATGCTTAAAAAAATGGAGAAAAAGTTAATATTAAATAACTTGTTAGGTGGTTATTATTGTACCAGTTACAAGTACTATCAGTAGTTCAAGGGACAGACTGAGAATTAGAACTGGAGATACTCCTTGCCTTTTATTATGTAAGGTAATTTCGACTTTATACTTTCGTATTACTACCTAGATCCTCTCTTTTGTGAGCATATAGAATAATGTGTTTAACATATCAAAATATTGCCATCTTGATGTTTTGTGGAGCCAAAAAATATAGACTATAGAATATTGTTGCATGATCAAGTCCTTTAATCCAATGTTTTTAAAATCGGTTAAACCGATAAAGTGAATGATTTATGATTCAATTGATTTAACCAAATATCATTACTATATGAATTTTTATTTTATTTTCTTTTTTTTAAAAAAAATAAATAAATAATTAAAATTAAAAATTAACTAATTCAACTGAATGATTCAACCAGTCAATTTGTTGACTTTTACCAATTTTCTTAATATTTTATTAGTTTTTGTCAATTCAACCACTCATCTAATTTTTTGGGTGAATTAAAACCAGTAGGGTAATAGGTTCAAGGTTCAACTGAGGTTGAACTGTTTTAGGTTGAACCATTCTTAAAAACACTGCTTTAATCTCTTATGATGAATTACCTACATTCAAAGATGGAAATAGACCATAGAGAACTACTATGAATTCTGAGTCTTCTAAGCACCTAGGTGCATTTGGAAGTTGGAAGAGTATTTAGTAAAGGAAATTTCAAAGACAAAACTTAGATCCATTTCTTTATATTTATTACATCAATTCTACCAATCAAGTTATGACATGTGTTTATTAATATTTTTTCTCTTACTCTCTTTTTTTAAAAAATTGCATACATGTCATAACTATTAGTAGAATGAATATAATAGACACAAAAAAATAAACTTAAGTTTTGTCTAATTTTAAACCCCTCCCCCTAGGCAACCCTTTGTCTCCCACACCACACCCTCATATAAACAGGAACTTCATGCTCAAAGTCACTCCTTGATAAGAGCTATATACTCGAATTTTCTTTCACCATAAACTATCTCAAAAGTTACGACACATCAACTTACATTCCCTTCATTATGCAGAAGATTACGATGCAAATTTAGAGAAATACCATGCAGAAGCCATGTACGGGTCTAATGCACTGATAACAAGGGTAACATGAAATAAGCATCATAACGAAGTAGATGTGTATCTAACAAAGTACAACTTATTTTGGATTAGGAAATTTCATCGGTTGACCTAAAAACTCTGAACTTATTTTGGATTAGGAAATTTCATTGGTTGACCTAAAAACTCAGAAAAATTGGTTTCTGATAAATTCCAATGCCATGTAACAAATCCTACGACCCCCATCCTAGGCAAAGCTTGATTGCCGTTGTTTTAGAAAAGCCATAATGAGTTTTTCTGGGTAGCTTGGATAATAGGTCTAAACCCGTTCAGGGCCAGCAGACATCTACTGTCAATAAGAAGTTTCTATGCAGATATTTATCAAGATAAAATATAATCACGTCAACTTGTTATGAAGGAAGATGAGCCAGCTAATGATCTGGGCAATTGGTTATAACTGATGGACACATCGCAACCCAAATAAAAAGCAAGAGTAGAGTATAAAGGAAGGATAAAAGAAGGTTGGCATTGTGATGTATCTGGACTGTTTCTTTCCCGAGTTCCTCTTTCTTTTAAGATCTTCCTCGAATGACACTCTCTATGTATCTTTCCCTTTGTTCGTGAAACTTGTAATCCATGTAATATGACTGAGCTTTGGTCCATGAATGCTCGTTCTGCTTTCTCTGTTCAATAATATTTTAGTTACCAAAAGTTGTTTCTGTTGCTTATTTGGTTTAATTCTGTTAGACTGCACAAGCTACCATTACACAATTCTCATGCACTCAAAGTTCTTTTTGTACTACACACGCAGCAAAAGGTTTCCAAATATGAACTAAAGTGCTGCAGCTACATTTCAGTATAAGACCCCACAATTTTCAATTATAATTCAACCCCTCCTCTAAAACATCTCAAATTCTCTCAGGCAAATTTTGACATCTGCTTCATACTTGTAAGCTTTAACTTCTTAGTTCTCTACTGCCTTTGCTATTTCTGAGATAAAGCTCCACTTCTTACGAATATCATGAGCTACAACATAATAGCAATGTATACAGATCAGGCAACAACATAATAGGACAATTAGTAAAATGAAAACATTAAAGTAATAAACCATCAAGTGTGCATGGATACTTAAAGGAAATGTCTTCCACACATTGAAAATTCTAATCTAATTTAACTGGAAAATATTGAAACAAGTACCGATCCAATGATGGTGAAGAACCTTTAAAAGGTGATACCAAAGATGCACTTTCCTGAATTTCTGTAATCTCACGGTCCTGGATGATAACATTTAAAAAGCAATGGTTAAAAGATAATAGGTAGTAAATCCTCAACCTTTACCCTATCCCACCACATAAAGAAATTAAATCATACAAACACATTTCCTAAAAATGACAGAGAGGAAACATTTCAGGGGAAAAGGAGGAGACATGTTCAGTGTGCATGAGATATAATGTGGTGTGCAGGATGTGTACCAATGGAAGCTAAGTAAAAGCTGCACAGTCACCCAAAGACACCACATACCGCATTATAAACTGGTATCTGATTGCGCCAAAACTCTAGCGGAGGTAGAAGCAACCTACCTGCAACATAACCCAAGCATAAAACAACTAGTCTCAAGTAAACAGTGGTGGTTCATGCGTTTCAAATTAGTATATCAAAAAAGGCTAACAATAGCATTGGGTGAGTAGTGTTGGATAACATGAATGAAAGTGCATGAAAAGCACATAAACTACATCTATTATCTGTAAGCCTAATAAAATGTAGTAGTTTATGTAAAGACAATAAAGGAAAATTTTACCAGATCTGGATTTTCTAAAACTCAATGATTTTGGAGAAACTGAGGATATTTTATGTTTGCCTCCCTTGATCAAGGGGCTTCCATCCCTTTCTCGTGGATATTTCACAGCAGAGGCAGATTTAGTCATTTTTCTTTTAGGTGTTTCAACTGTCGCTCTCTTTGTCTTATAACGCCCTTCAGTATTTGCTGACAAAGTTCTAGAAATTCTGGATGCAGATTTTTTAACGAGCTGCTCAAGCGATATGTTTACTTGTCCCAGTGATTGTGATTGAATGGGTGTCACTGGACTTTTCAGTCCCTCTCCATCAGGATTCTCCAAGGCCCCTGAGGTGGGGCTCTGCTCTTTATATGGATGCTTTGGAGGACCTAAAGAAGCAGGCTTCTTCTTCTGCTGGCAGACTTCAATATTATGCAACCTGGTGCTACGTCTATTCCCACCATTACCATCAGCAACATTAACCTTAACCATCTCCTTAGACACATTGCATTCATCTTCAGTGAATGGCTTCTCGTGACCTCCCGAGGCCTCTTCTGGCGATACCAAATTAGTTGGAATAGATCCTTCCACACCTGCAAAAACAATTAAAAGTTTAAAACATCAAGTTGGATATAGAGACTAGAGAGATAGGAAATGATGAAATATATCAAACAATTATAAGAAATGAATAAACATACACAAAAATCATTTACAAGCACCATCCAAATACTTACCATCAGATAAGATTTCTGGATCAATTGCTGGTACATTAGCACTAACAGCACTACCTGAATCAACGCCAGTGGTGGATTCTTTTCTGAAGCAATCTACAGCATAGCTTTCCCAGTTTGGAGGAAAGCCAAATAAAAAACTGTTGAAAACCTAGCCATAAAGAAAAAAGGAGCAAAAAATAAAATTGGTATAACTTACAAACTTTACATCATCAAATGTTGGGACAATTACCATTATAAACAACGTTGTCCAAGATCCACCAAGATATTGATCTATTGATACTTAAGGCCATAATATCAGAGTGTTTATATCAAGTTCCTACCATATGATGAAAGATTTATCAAACAGAATGAACACCAATAGCTACAAACCTCAGGGGGGAAACCATTTTCGAGTGTGCGCTGCTCGTTAATGAAACCTTTGATGATAATGTATATACCATCCGCAGTCTCGAGGGAAAACACATCATATCTTTTGATAACAGGAGCAGAAACAAACACCCGCATTGCTTCTTTCCTGAATTACAAAATTAAATTTGTTACAATTATGCAATTTCATCATCATCATAATCATTCCATCCAATGCAATTCAAATACCACATTACATTAAAGCAAACACATAGGACTCGCAATTTAAGGTGAAACGCAGTGAAGAAATAGAAGGCATGAAAAGGAAGAAAAGCAAGGTGTGAAAAGTGAAAACACTAACATGAAAGGGGAGTTTGTGTTTTTTGACGAAATGCCTGCGACGGCTAACCGCTTTCCTTCGAAGTCATTTTCGGCTTTAACCAGCCACCAATCGTACAAGCAAACCTTCGCAGACGAGAAAACAAAGCGTCAGAAGCAAGAACGAATGAGAAGGGAAAAAATTAGTGGCGAGAATGAAAGAAGCATTATAGTAACCGTTCGTTGGAAAGAAGATGATCCGGCGACGCTGCTGGTGTTGTTAGAAGGAGTTGGAGTGGAATCAGCCATTAACGGGGAAAGGAGAATCACTTCCGTTGTGTTACACTCTCGCACGTTTGCCACGGCGAGGTAATCTTCGTGCTTCGGTTCCCGCGCAAAATCTCCATGCAATAATTGATTACTTAGATTAAGTAATATAAATTTCCAACATCTAGTGGCTGTAGTTTAGTGGTAAGAATTCCACGTTGTGGCCGTGGAGACCTGGGCTCGAATCCCAGCAGCCACAGTTATATCATTTTTATACTTTTCCCTTGTTTTCTCAATTTCCATGGGCAAAATGGTCAATTAACTGAGCACTACTTCAGTTTCCTTCTTCTTCGTGTCGCTTCGTAATTTCCTAGGGTAACACCGAGCGAGACTGAGGAAGCACGACAGCATTCGCGTGTTGGGAGAGAGACATAGGGAAGACACCCACAGCATCCAACGGTAAGCTTTGCTCTTTCTCAATTTCTGATGCATTCGTCGATTCTTCTCGATAAGATCCTTTCCAATTTCCATTTCGATTATTTTAAATTTAGTTTGTTGTCGTCGATGCCACTACTGATTTTGGGTTTTCATAGATGCTGCAGTTGTTTGGTTCATATGCTTCTTTATCAATTTTCAGATCAGGAGTTTTTGTTTCTGTTTCTTGCTTTTTTTTTTGGGTAAAAAAAAATATGCACAACTACAAATTTGTAGCCAAATATTTTTATTTTTGAAATTCCATAAATTTTCTCGATATGGAATTGAAATATAATTGAATCGTCGGATTACTTTTGTGAAGGATCTGTTTTCAATCATGAAGACTGAGTAGGAAACATGTATATTGGAAATATAATGAGAAAATAGGCGTTAATTGCTCGATTAATCACGCAAACGACAATAAGAAGTCTAAATATTTTTGGCATCTCCATATTTGTGCTGGTAATAGTATACAACTATGGTATGGAAGACTCAAAGTTTGGAGAAAATTAAGCGAAAAAATGTTAGATTTGATGTTCATGTTGTAGATTGAGCTGTTTCAAAAATGGAATTTAGCTTGAAGCCTTGAAAGAGATGTGAATGTCATATTCTCATCTTTCTTCTATACTGCTCATGAACATTATAGGTGTAAATGCACTTTTTAAGTATTAACTCTTGCCATATGTGTTTATGTTTCCGAGTCCAACAACTTGCATTCCAACTTGATTATAATTTAGTGTGACTTGTGAGGTTAGAGGATTCTAATACTTATGTGCTGCTATCTTGGCTATATTGGTAGGGATGATGAATTGATCATTTCTTATGAATCTTAATTTGACATCCTTGGATATCCGATGTCAAGAATTGTGGTTGTTGGGTGGTGGGAAGTGATATTAAACAAATGCTTGAGTGGATATATATTCTGTTATACTCAACAGTATATATACTTTTAAGTCTTAGTTTAATGTTTTTTATAGACCTTTAGTTCAAATTATATGGCTGTTGCTTCTAATTGGACAAGAATAAGAAATCCAATTGTGATACCCCAAGCCCCGTTACTATATTAATGTTGTTGCCTATGATGTTACAGATGATTGATGATCAAGATCTGGGGTTTTTTGCCAATTTTCTTGGCATCTTCATCTTTGTACTGGTGATAGCATACCACTATGTCATGGCTGATCCAAAGTTTGAAGGAAACTAGGAATACTTTGAAGATGAAATTTACATGTTGTAGACTGAGCTATTTCTGTAATGTGGAAATTAAGTTGATATAGTTACGAACTTCATTTTGTGCATGTGAATGATAGCTTACTGCTAAAACTTTATCAAACACCAAAAGCGCATTGACTCTTGAATTTTTGTTATGCATATTTGTGCTTCAAAAGCTATGTGCGGTTAAGGAACTTTCATAATAAAATAATGAAAATGTCGGACTTATATTAAGGTTAGAGGATTTTGCTAGATTCTGTGCTACACTGCTACTACATTTTGGTGCAATCATGACATGAGCAATATATAGCATTGACAAACTTTTTTTTTAAGTAAACCTTTTCCCCCTAATTGAGTGTAACAATATATTTCAGTTCCATCTCCTGTTTTCACTTACCCTGTAGGAGCATGATAATATAACTGACTTTATCCTTTGTATTTCAATAACATCAATTTAAAATTGAGATAAATAATAGTACGATCATTCTACATGCATATAATATGTCAGTTCAGTCTCAGATGGCACTTACTCATGTTTGCCATGGATGTTGCCCTAAAGATTTAGGTCAGTTCCTTCTTTAAGAGTTGGTTGATGCTTCATCAACTATTGGAATTTGATTTTGGTGCTACAAAACATCAGATAATGGAGTTGGATGACTTTTCTTCAGTTTGATGATATTATATAAGATACCCTACATGTTATTAGTTAATTAGTAAGGCTAAGGCACTTATTAAGGTCACTTCCAAGGTTGATCTTACAATTAATTTCATTTGAAGTTTACATGATTTGAGGGATTCTTCCATCTAAGTAGTTCTTTTACTTGACTTTTGATCTTTGTTGTTTCTTTTATCAAGCTAGTAATGCAGAATCCCAAGCAACTGTAATGAAAAATCAGTTGGCCTTTAAGCATCTCCTCATCTTTGTTAGCATGAATTTTGTTTTAGTCATCTACACCAGCTTTTGGCGGGATGAGCCTGTAATGCTATCGAGCAGCTTTTGTTACCAACTTTGGTCTTGAATACCTCTGTATTTTCATTCACTCGATCGGCCAACTTTCTGTGACAATCACGAGACATGATACTCTACTGAGTATGCCACAAAAGTAAGACATCCACCATCCTCGTTGGAGATTCAGCATCTTACTATAGCATGCACCATGAAATGGCAGGAACCCGAAACTTGGATCCAACTCAGCTTCTGCTGTAAACTCTCTTCTAATTGACACACGAGATTTCGGTTTCTTCTGTCCTTCTCGCAAAGCTTGATAATTTTAAGATGGCATCTCCCTTTCGCTAGGCATAATAATAATGGCAATCCCGCCAATACAATATTGAAATGTTCTCAATTATCAAGCTTTTATCTCCAAAAAAAAATGTATAAAGATACCTTAAACTTTGTCAGTTGGAAATAGTCATTTTCAACTTTAAATTTGTCTCAATTGACTCTTAAACTTTCACTAATGTTTCAATAGGTCTTTCAAGGTACCAACTCTATAACGATAAACTAATTCTAGTTGTTTATCATCATTAAATCTCGTCATTTCATTAATTTATTTTATTTAATTATATAAATTTTTAAGTGAATCATTATCCCATTTTAGTAGAGCGAAAGAAATTTATAAAAGGCATCATCTAATCTCTCAGCAGCACAATAACCTAAATGTCAACATCGATGAAATGAGTTTTTATAAAATAAATTAACGAATGGATGTAATTCAATGAAGATGGACGACCATGATTAGTTTGTCGTTAAAAAGTTAATCCCCCTTTAATAGAAGGATCTATTGAAATATTAATGAAAATTTAAGGGTCAATTAAGACAAATTTAGAATTCAGAGTAACTATTTGCAACTGACCTAAAGTTTAAGGTGATTTTATGCACTTTTTTTTTAAAAAAAAAAGGTTCTCAAGCTTTGATAAATTTCAAATTTTGTTAGAGTTGTCGGTCTTGAGAGACTTGCCAAAATCTATAATGTGATGATTGATGAAGCAAATAAATCCAAATTGTAAGGTATCATGGCCAGGTTGGTGAAGAGAAAAGAGAGAAAGAGAGAAGATAAATGAATTCTGAGATTGGAATTAAAGATGCATTATGTGATTGCATTACACACATTTACTCTATTATATGTTGTTATATACTAGTTTTAACAATAGGAGAATAACCACCATAATATATTTTTAACTACTTAGATGATCTGTCAATAACTAATAACTACCAATAACTAACTCTTATCCTTTCTCCCTTATATTCCCCCTCAAACTCAACAGTTGAAATGGTTTAACTTTGAGTTTGTTTATAAAAATTGTGAACAATGAGATGGAAACAACCTTAGTCAGTATGTTGGCTACTTGTTCATGTACTGGAATGTGATTGACTTGCAACTTATTGGAAATTACTTGGTCTCGAACAAAATATAGATCAAGTTCAAAATGCTTTGCTTGAGAATGAAATATTGGATTAGCAGCCAACAAGACAGCACTTAAATTATCACAAAATACTTTAGGAGGATGGGGTAGTGGCATTCTGAGTTCAAACAACAAGGATTGCAGCCAGATAAACTCAACAGCTAAGGTAGCTAGGCTTTGATATTCTGCTTCTGTGCTACTGTGTGACACAATATGCTGCTTTCTACTAGACCATGAGATCAAATCCTTACCAAAATAGACACAATAGCCACTTATGGATTTTCTGTCATCTGTGTCAAAACCCCAATCAGAGTCACTAAATCTATAGAGAGCTAATTGAGTGGACTTCTGTAGATGGAGTCCATGGGATGCAGTGCCATGAAGATATTGTAATATTCTCTTGACTGCTTTCTAGTGAGAATCCATAGGAGATTGCATAATCTAACAAACCTTGTTCACAACATATGAGATTTTTGGTTTAGTTACTGTAATATATTGTAAGCTATCCACAATTGACCTATAAAGACTATGATCAGAAAAAGGAGTGCCCTCTTAAGCAGAAAGCTTGAGATGAGCAGTCATAGGAGTGGAGTAAGGCTTACAATGAAGCATGTCAGCCTTGGCCAAAAGACCAAGAACATATTTGGTCTGAGACAAATGCAAACCCATAGACTGAGTTTTTTGTACTTTAATCCCAAGAAAATGGTGCAATTGCCCCATATCCTTGAGAGCAAAAGTGGAATTTAGTGTGTTGATCAGAGACAATATTTCAGAAGTGGAGGAACCAGTAACCAAAATGTCATCTACATAGTCCAAAATGAAGATGGTAGAGGTAGGAGAAAACCTGGTGAACAATAAAACAACTAATTTTGTAATAGTGAAGCCAAGATCACACAATGCAATGGAAAGCTTGTGGAACCAAGCTCTAGGGGCCTGCTTGAGGCCATAGAGGGCCTTATAAAGCTTGCAAACCAACTGAGAGCTACCAAGTGCAAATCCTTGAGGTTGCTATATATAAAGCTCATCTTGTAATTCTCCATTCAAAAAGGTATTGTTAATGTCAAGTTGATGAATAGGTCAATTCTTAGTGAAAGCCATAGTGAGCACTAGTCTGATACTTGCAGGCTTAACTATTGGACTAAAAGTCTCAGTATAATCAAAGTTAGGCCTTTGATTAAAGTCTTTGTCAACCAGTCTTGCCTTATATTTGTCTATGGAGCCATCTGGTTTGTATTTTACTTGAAACACCCATTTGCTTTCAATAGCAATTCTTTTAGGAGGAAGCTCAACTAGTGACCAAGTTTTATTTCTAAGAATAGTATGATATTCATTAGCCATAGCCTGCTTCCATGAGCAAGAGCCTGAGACACAAAAGTTAGCTCTAAAGTAACATAAAACACCTTTAGTTTATAGACACCAGTCTTAGCCCTAATCAACATTGGATGTATATTTTGAACAAGAGGTACAACAGAGGACTATTGAGAAGAATCATAATTATTTTGTGTTGTAGTATGAGGTATTGTGGAAGCAACATTGTGCTCATTACTAAAATGTTGCTAAAAAAAATGGTCAGGAACAAAATGATGGTTTAATGCAATATTAATATAAAGTTATCTATCTACATTTGAGGCACTCTTATAGGAATAGAGGGAACAGAAATAGTAGGAGAAGAAATTAAAGAGGACTTTGATAGAAATGGACTTAAAGGTAATTTGAAAGGAAAAAGAAATTCATCAAAGATGACATGTGGAGTAAAAAAGAATTTCCCTGAAGGGGATATGCATTTGAACCCTTTGTGTGAGGGAGCAAAGCCCAGGAACACACACTGGACAGACTTGAAGTTAAGTTTATTTTTATTACAAGGTTTAGTGAATGGATAACTTGCACAACCAAATACTTTAAAGTTGTGATATGAATGTTGTTTGTTGAATAGAGTTTCAAAAAGAGAGACATTATTAAGCATTGAAGTTAGCAAAGAATTTACAATAGAGACAACATGAAGAAAAGCATGCCCCTAAAATTTGAGAGGAAGGGAGGAAGCAACAAGCAATGTTAACCCCATGTCAGTGACATGTCTGTGCTTCCTCTCTACACTACCATTTTGTTGGTGCACATAAGGACAAGTTAAACAATGAGAAATTCCATTCGACTATAAATACTTTGAGAAAACCAAGAACTCTTTTGCATTGTTAGGTTGTAATGCTTTAATTTTGGTTCCCAATTGCAACTTAGCTATCTGTTTAAACTGAAGAAATATAGAAAATGTCTAAGACTTAGTATGTAGAAACTAAAACCATGAGTACTTAGAATAAGCATCAACAAACAGAATGTAATATTTAGCACCATTCATTGCATTCATAGGGGTTGGACCCCAAATATCAATGTATACAAGTTGTAAAGGAGCAGTATATAGTAAAGTAGAATAAGAAAATAGCTATTGATGAGATTTTCCAATGCAGCAAGCCTCACAGACACTGGACAACTGAGTTTTGCAAAAAGAAATAAGAAAATTACATGACTTCAATACTCTAGTCACCACTTGAGTGGAAGCATGACCAAGTCTTGAATACCATAGGAATATATCAACTGATGTGGATGTTGAAGCAACATTACATTTGTGAGATGAAGATGATTTTGTGAGACTGAATTTGGGAAAAACATATGCCTTGGAGGAGAATCTCCTTGGTATCCTGTGATTTGACAAAAATTGGTTAGAATGAAACTCAAAGAACACATGATTATCTTTGGCAAACAAAGCAACACTGAATAGATTTTTGGTAATTTTAAGGACATACAAAAGATTATTCATGATAAAGGAACTACCAACAGAATTAGAATGAAATTTAGAGTATCCAACATGTGAAATAGACAGACCTGTACCATTGCCTACAAACACTTTTTTTGCACCATCATATTCCATGTTGTGTTGCAGATTAGATGGATTTGATGTAAGGTGATGTGTGGCCCTATAATTAAGTACCATGCTGGATCATACAATGTTGAGGGAGTAGCCAACATAGCATGCATAGGGGAATTGGCACTGCCACCAGAAAAAACCTAATAAGAACATTGGACAACCATCATAACATTCATGGAGGGATTACCACTACCAAAATTTTTAAAATTCTAAGGTGATCGAGGTTCTGTGAAGGACTGATCAAACATATACCAACAATCCGCAGTAGTGTAACCACTTTTCTTGCAAAGTTGGTACTGAGGTTTCTCACCAGAGGAGAATTTACCTCCAAATCTACTAAACTTGCTTCTTAAATTATATTGTCCTCTACCACTGAAAAGACCTCTTCCTTGATTCATACTGAAACCACGTCCTTGACTAACATCAAAGTTATGCCTTTGATTAAAACCACTTCTATAGTTGAAATTACCACCATAGCTACTGTTATTCTGATTCTTCCTAACCTGAGACTGAACCAAATTTCCCTGAACTACTATCAATTCAATTTTCCTAAACCGCTCAATTCTCTCTTCTTGAGCCATGAGAAGAACTTCAAGTTCTCATACACTGCAAGATTCACTTCTTGAAGTGATTGCAATAACAAATCTTTCATATTCTTCTATCAATCCATCAAGAATTGTTTCAACGTATATAGACTCATCAACTAGAGACTCTATTGATCCCAATGTATCAACTATTTTCTTAATTATAAGCAGGTAAGACGTTATAGAAGAATCTTTCTTTGTATTACATAACTGGTTTTTGAGTTGCCTCACCTTTGATCGAATCTAAGATGCAAAGAAAATTTCTAACTTTTTTTAGATTTGAAAAGAATACTCACAATTAACCATTCTTATTATGAATGAGCTACCCATCGAAGAGAGTAACCAGGACAACAACAACTAATCATGTTGCTCCCAGTTAAGGTAAGCTTCATTGATTTGATTCCTACTAACTCGCCCAATTTGAAGCTTATTGGGATGAGTTTGGGTTCAAAAATTTAGACTTGATGTGCTTTCAAATTGGGTTCGAGTTATATTTCGAATCATCCAAATCTTACTCGGTATTCTACATTATTTAAAAGCTTATACTTTTTTAAAATTAGTTGTGAATAATATGATTTCTTAACTTAAATTAATAACTTTTACATAATATGATAATATATTTATATTGATATATATTGTAAAATATATTTTAATTTTAATTTTTTACTTTTATAATTTTATGACTTAATTATACACAATCTTTAAAATTTTTTATATATATATATATAAAATTAACCCAATTCCAAGTTAATTATTGTTGAATTATGATCGGATCAAATTTAAATCTAAAATGATGACATGATCAAATTATTAAATTGAGTTCAAATCATGTCAAACTCGTTTTAACACATTCTATGAATATCTCGTAATCCTCGTAATCTTCCATTGCCTAGTAGCCCCAAAAACAAGAGACCGACCAATGGAAGGGAGACAGTTTTCAAAACATAAATTGGAAAATTCAAAGAAGATTCCAAAGTTGCTATCGAAGCCGCAAGATATAATTTGAAACTAGGAAAAAATCAATTTGAACACTTATAAACTTTGTAACTTATATTGATTTGAGTGGAAGGTTGATTCAAGTGAAAAAAAATTTGAATTTTTTAAATATGTAATTTTATGTTTAATTTTAAAATATATTTTGCTTAAACATCTAATAGTACTTAAAAGATTAATCTTACTTATTGAATATAAATATTTAAAAAAAAAACACTTATAAACTTAGTAAAATTCTTATAACTATTAAAATGAGTTATATCTTTTTAAAAAATTATTATAAAATAAAAAATAAAAATTAATAGTAAATTTCGATACATAAATGTCTTTTCAATATTACACATTTGAATTTTATTTCATTATTTTTCTTACATGGTTTCATTAAATCTTCTCTGTTTTTTTTTTGTCGATATTAACTCTACTATTTTTTATTTGAGATGAAGTGTAAAAGGTCGAAGGAACGGCGTGAGTACAGATCGAGAAGGGAACAAGTCAAGACCGCCACAAAGATGCGAAAAATTCAGATCTACAACCGTCCAAATTTGCTAATCGCATCCAACGGCTCCTAAGAGGGTTTTGGAAAAGAATCACAAACCCTAAAACGATACTATATAAGCTTACTCTTCTCTTCATGCTCGTCCTCTTCGAAACTCAATCTTAAAAGCTGTGGTTTCAAACCTCTTAAGGTCTCTCTTCTTTTCACTTGACGACACAACTAAACATAACATGGCCGGAAAAGGAGAGGGTCCAGCTATCGGAATCGATCTTGGCACGACGTACTCTTGCGTCGGTGTATGGCAACATGATCGCGTTGAGATCATCGCTAACGACCAGGGAAACAGAACGACGCCGTCTTACGTCGGATTCACTGACACCGAGCGTCTCATTGGTGATGCCGCTAAGAACCAGGTTGCCATGAACCCCATCAACACCGTCTTTGGTGAGATCTGCTATCCAACTTTGCTTTAGTTCTAGTTCAACTTTCAATTTTGTAGTTAGCTTATAAAATCTGTTTTTATTTTTTAGGGCTATGACTTTATATGCATGTTAAGATATTTGTTGGTAATATGCTTTTGCTTTTTCATTTTATTTTATTTTATTTTTGTGTGTGACTTGGAATGGATCGAAGGTTTATGCTGTTCCTTATTTATTTATTTTTAAGGATCTACCGTGTTCGATTTTTTGGTTTTAGTTTGTGATTTTTGTGCCTTTCGTCTTGCTTAAGGAAGACTTACAAGTTCTTTTTGACTTATTTTTTAATTGTGTTGACTGTGAATTATTTGAATAGTCTATGGATACCAATTTTACTACATATTTTCAGGCCTGAAATCATAAATTAAGTGAAAGCTTGTGTGATCCTTGTTAAATCAGTTTGGATCTTGGCCGTGTACTTGGTCATATATATATTTTGTAGCATGTATAATGCGTACATATTTATAGATCCACTATGTCTTGAGCGTTTTGACTATTTCATTTTTTAACTGGTTCCCTAAATTGCTATGATTGAATGTTTAGTTCTTATAGATCAGCATTTTCTCTTTTATTGTCTGTTGAGTGCTTGAATTTGCTAGGTTTTCTCTCAAAATAGATTTTGATGTTTATTTATTAATTAATATGAGCTACGAGATTACCTGTTTATAATGTTATTTGACTGTCTTGCAGATGCCAAGAGGTTGATTGGTCGTAGATTGAGTGATGCCTCTGTTCAGAGTGACATGAAGTTGTGGCCTTTTAAGGTTGTTGCTGGACCTGGTGACAAGCCAATGATCCAGGTCAACTACAAGGGTGAAGAGAAGCAGTTTGCCGCTGAAGAAATCTCTTCTATGGTACTTATGAAGATGCGTGAGATTGCCGAAGCTTATCTTGGCTCTACAGTCAAGAATGCTGTTGTTACAGTCCCTGCTTACTTTAATGATTCTCAGCGTCAAGCTACCAAGGATGCTGGTGTTATTGCTGGTCTTAATGTCATGCGTATTATCAATGAGCCTACTGCTGCAGCCATTGCTTATGGTCTTGACAAGAAGGCTACCAGTGTTGGCGAGAAGAATGTCTTGATTTTTGACCTTGGTGGTGGTACTTTTGATGTCTCTTTACTTACTATTGAAGAGGGTATCTTTGAGGTGAAAGCCACAGCTGGGGACACCCATCTTGGGGGTGAGGATTTTGATAACAGGATGGTAAACCATTTTGTTCAGGAGTTTAAGAGAAAGAACAAGAAGGATATCAGTGGCAACCCTAGAGCACTTAGGAGGTTGAGGACTGCTTGTGAGAGGGCTAAGAGAACTCTATCATCTACTGCCCAGACCACCATTGAAATTGATTCTCTGTATGAGGGAATTGATTTCTATTCCCCCATTACTCGTGCCAGGTTTGAGGAGCTCAATATGGATCTCTTCAGGAAGTGTATGGAACCAGTTGAGAAGTGTTTAAGAGATGCTAAAATGGATAAGAGGAGTGTCCATGATGTTGTTCTTGTTGGTGGTTCCACTAGAATTCCCAAGGTTCAACAACTTCTGCAGGATTTCTTTAATGGTAAGGAGCTCTGCAAGAGCATTAATCCTGATGAGGCCGTGGCATATGGTGCTGCTGTCCAAGCTGCTATCTTGAGTGGTGAGGGTAATGAGAAGGTTCAGGATCTTCTCCTCCTTGATGTCACCCCACTCTCTCTTGGTTTGGAGACTGCTGGTGGTGTGATGACTGTCCTGATCCCCAGGAACACTACAATCCCAACGAAGAAAGAACAGGTTTTCTCAACCTATTCTGACAACCAGCCTGGTGTGTTAATCCAGGTTTACGAAGGTGAGAGAACAAGGACTAGAGATAACAATTTGCTGGGCAAATTTGAACTCTCAGGCATTCCTCCTGCACCCAGAGGTGTTCCACAGATTACAGTATGCTTTGACATTGATGCCAATGGTATTTTGAATGTCTCTGCCGAAGACAAAACTACTGGCCAAAAGAATAAGATCACCATTACCAATGACAAGGGTAGATTGTCAAAGGAAGAGATTGAGAAGATGGTTCAAGAGGCTGAGAAGTACAAATCTGAAGATGAAGAGCATAAGAAGAAGGTAGAGGCAAAGAATGCATTGGAGAACTATGCATACAACATGAGAAATACCATCAAGGATGAGAAGATTGGAGGAAAACTTGATCCAGCTGACAAGAAGAAGATTGAGGATGTCATTGAGCAGACCATCCAGTGGCTGGACAGCAATCAGCTTGGAGAGGCAGATGAGTTTGAGGACAAAATGAAGGAATTGGAAAGCATCTGCAACCCTATTATCGCCAAGATGTACCAGGGTGGTGCTGGTCCGGACGTGGGTGGTGCAATGGATGATGATGCTCCTGCTGGTGGAAGTGGTGCTGGCCCAAAGATTGAGGAAGTCGACTAAATTTAGTTGCTTTCTGCTTGATTCATTTACGACTTATTTCTAAGTCACATTTAATGCTTTTTTGGTTGGATTTAGTTGCGAGTATTTAGTTCGATCAAAAGACAGTATTTTGTAGTATTTCGTTCTGTTGTGTGCGTTTTGATTAGCATCGTGTCTCTTTTTACTGGATTTCATTGGACACAGGGTACTGAAATATTATTATCTTCCATATTTTGCTCGTTAAAGCAATTTCCTGGTCTTAATATGTACAAGCATCGTGTTTCGTTGTTTACTAGCTCAGTCTGTTTCCGTATCTCTACTGCTGGTTGTTAACCTCGTATTTTAGATGCTGAGGAATTTCTTCAACTAATTTCGTGTCAAGTAAATCATTCTACCAACGAATGGCCTCTTAATCAAATGGGCAATAAATACAAAGCGGAAAACATTCTATGTATCTTACTCCTCCCTCAATCCTCAGTTCCTCAGCTTATAAAACGGACGTGTATGCTTTTAACAATTGCTTGATTGTTTCTCTTTCCCAAATAATATTTTCTCATTTTTGTGGTGGTTTGGATCCATTTTATTTGTTACCTGTGACAATTTTCTTATGGGGGTTCATGTTTCATCTGTATTAACGAAGATCCATTTCCTCCAGTTTTGAAGTCTTATGTGTATTTGTATGAAATATTAGTATACATACTATATTTCAAAATAATACATTATGAAAGAAATATCTTAATTCCTCATCAGATGGCGTGCTTGGCTGCTGATTATTCACATGCAATGGCTGATATTCACAGCCTCTCCACCCCCTCAAGTCTTGGTTTTCTGGTTGGATCAAGCTTAATGTTGATGGCTCAGTCCTTCTGGACTCTTCCAAAGCAGCGTGTGGAGGTATCATTCGTGATGAGAATGGTGTCTTCATCACTGCATTTACAAACAACATTGGTTGGTGCACGATTATGAAGGCAGAGAATTGGGGAATCCTGCTTGGTCTTCAATTAGCTTTCTCCTTGGGGTATACCAAAGTGGTGTTGGAAACTGATTCCAAGAGTGCTACTCAATTATTGCATTCTTCGGTTCAGCATACCTATTGGGAAGCTAGTATATGTGCTGATGCTCTTGCTATGAAAGGTCATGAGTATCCTTTAGGATTTCATATTTTTCATGGTTTACTTCATTTTCTTTCAGTTTGTTTTACTTTGGATTGTAACCGTACTGTTTATTCTCGCATTGTTTTTGGTTACTTGGACTTAATGCCCCGAAGTTAATAGAAAACAGTTAACTTCATGACCGTGATATAGACAAAAACAGCAAAACTATACTACCAGTAAGGGTTGGTCGTGGTGACAAACAAGCCGCGTTTCTAGGGAAAACCTCCTAGTTTACTTAAAACAAGAAAATAATTTTAAAACTTTAAATAACTACATAAGCACCCACTTGTCAATTTTTTATGTCATTTTTATTTAGAATAAAAAAGGAAAGAAGAAAATAACAACCCCACTATATTTGACTTCCTGATTTGAGGATAAATTTTGTATGATGGGGAGACCAAACACCAAAGCCAAGTGTTGGCCATCATATATTAGTATAAATAAAGTCTAACAAAAATGGGAACTCACTGAGCACTGTTGGCTCATGCAACCATGCTGAAGAACGATTCAAGATCATTCTCATTCTTTTGTTGGATCCTTGCAAGTTGCAGCAGCTGCAGCTCTTTCTTCGGCCTCTGCAGCAGCCCTTTCTCGAGCCTCAGCAACAGCCCTTTCTAGTTTCAACAGCAGCACGTTCTGCTTTAACTCGTGCTTCAGCTTCCGCCCTCGCAGCTGCAGCTCTTTCTCGGGCCTCCGCAGCACCCCTTTCTTGAGCCTCAGCAGCAGCCCTTTCTGCTTTAACTCGTGCTTCAGCTTCCGCCCTCACAGCTGCAGCTCTTTCTCGGGCCTCCACAGCACCCCTTTCTTGAGCCTCAGCAGCAGCCCTTTCTGCTTTAACTTGTGCTTCAACTTTTGCCCTCGCAGCTGCAGCTCTTTCTCGGGCCTCCACAGCAGCCCTTTCTGGAGCCTCAGCAGTAGCCCTTACTGCTTTAACCCGTGCTTCAGCTTCTTCCCTCGCAGCTATAGCTCTTTCTCAGGCCTCCGCAGCAGCCCTTTCTAGAGCCTCAGCAGTTGCCCTTTCTGCTTTAACTTGTGCTTCAACTTTTGCCCTCGCAGCTGCAGCTCTTTCTCAGACCTCCGCAGCAGCCCTTTCTCGAGCCTCAGCAGTTGCCCTTTCTGCTTCAACTTGTGCTTCAGCTTCTGCCCTTGCAGCTATAGCCCTTTCTTGGGCCTCCACAGCAGCCCTTTCACGGGCCTCAGCAGTAGCCCTTTCTATAGCAGCACGTTCTGCTTTAACTCGTGCTTCAGCTTCTGCCCTCACTGCTGCAGCTCTTTCCCGCGCTTCCCTCTCCTTTGCCT
Organism: Ormosia emarginata; assembly: GCA_029884605.1. Taxonomy (NCBI): domain Eukaryota; kingdom Viridiplantae; phylum Streptophyta; class Magnoliopsida; order Fabales; family Fabaceae; genus Ormosia; species Ormosia emarginata. The sequence continues at coordinate 12,143,948 of JAQQTP010000071.1, forward strand.
CTGCAGCAGCCCTTTCAGCCCTTTCCTTTGCCTCAGCAGCAGCCCTCTCACGGGCTTCAGCTTGTGCCCTCTGAACTGCAGCCCTTTCAGATCGCTCTCGAGCTTCAGCATGAGATTTCTCAGCATGAGCCCTCTCAGCCCTTTGACGAGCTTCGGCAGCTGCTCTTTCACGTGCTTCAGCAGCAGCTCTTTCACGTGCTTCTCTAGTAGCTCTTTCTACAGCCTGTCTTGCCTTTTCTCTTTCCCTCTCAAGTCTCTGTCGTTCTCTTTCCTTCTCCTCCCTTTCCCTTACCCTGATCAAAGGAAAAAAAAACAAAAACAAAAGGGCTAAACTGTAGTATTTGACATATAATAAAGTTGAAATGAACTATGAGATGTGACTAAATTGGTAAATTGAGCACCATGTAGGCAGACTTGCAATGTAAGAGTTCAAAACCCACAACCCACACGAAGCAACTTCTGGTCAGGGCCAAGCTGATGCCCAAGCACACATTAAACTCACTCCAAACAGGTGCAAGGACACCTTGTACTCTTCCGGAAAAAAAAAAGAGAAATGAAATGGACAATATTAAATTTAACAGAAATCAACCTTATTTCTATCCTGTAAGTGTGTGACCCTGATAGGCTGACTCTAATACATGGTGGCAGAAGATAACGAAACCTATCAGACTCTTTAAATGAAAAGGAAAAAGTCCTGACTCCTGAGGGAGAGAATCATTTCAATGAACAAATTCTCTATGGGAGGAAACACTCCCCTCCTCACAGAAGGAAGACAGTCAATCGAATATTTGGAGATAGTTTTGTGTGACAAAAAATGAATCCAATATCTGAGGACAAGATAACAAAGTAGCCGATTCTTCTGAAGCAAAATACCTCAAGTAAATCCAAACCATGCTAGTACAGGCAAGGTAAGATTTTAAGAATTTCATATAAATGATCAGGAATGGATGTTCAAAAATAAAAGAATGATTACAATCGAAAGCTAATAGATGCAAGGATAGTAAGAAAACAAAAATTGATAGAGGCAATTGTAAGATGCATATTTGTATTATAGATTACACTGTATGGTACAAAGTTAGCAAAACAATGATTTACGGACCATGCTGGCAACCCCAATAATTTTCACAAGTGCTTAACTCAAGTCAACATGAGATCATTCCCTCTAAGATTAGGGCGAAGGCAAACACGGACTTCATGCTCTTCTGATCCCGGGAGAAGTTTTGGCACCATGATCTCAAGCACTGATCCTGGCTCATCATAGTATGCTTCTATATTTGCATCTTCAGGAATTCGAGTTGAAAGTGGGATTTCACGAACAAACTCTCCAGGAAGGCAGTGCTCTGAGGATGGATCTGTAAGCTTGAATGTCCTATCATGTCTCTTGATAAATGGCTTTCGAGATGTGCTCACACAAGAAACCTTTATGATACCATGAGTGAGAGTATTCCTCCAAGAAACTTTCACACTTGGAAGATCCACAAACGGCAGACTGATAATGACCAAGTAACCTTGCTCATCCTCATAAATAGTTTTTGCAGCTGTAACAGGTCCACAAACATTCTTCATCACACCACTAAAGTCATTCAACCAGTGTGGTTCATTTGGGTGTATTTCCAAATCAGGAATCCGATCAGATGGAGGATTAACAACCAAGTAACATTCTTCATCATTTCCATAAAGGGAAAAGTCCTTCCTCTTCTTGCTGCAGATAGTAGATAGGTCAGTCCCATCACCATTACTGAGGTTAGACAGATGCGTTGACAAATTCAGCCCAGATCCATTAAGCAGTTTCTTTGAGTGTGGATTTGGAGCACTGTTGATTGGGGGAGGCGGTCTCTCAAGCTCAAAGTCTGTGTTGGGAAGGTTCCTCCATGAACTGAAGTCACTTGCTTCAGGTGGGATTGTGAAATTCAAATCTCGGCCAGTGAGTTCGATCCACTTTTTCTGCTCATCCTTATCAAGACTGATAAGATTGGGCGACGGAACAACCTCAATGCCATGCACACATTGAGGATTTGAAAGTCCTCTATAATGCTTTCGTTGCATCCTGTGCGATCTCACAAAACCCTTGTCAACACTAAACGGAAACGGGCGCTCCCCTTGGCGAGAGTGCCCATTCATGTAACTCCTTAGCTGCATCTTACCCAATGCATTCTCTGGCCTCTCCTTGAAAACCCACATGTACATGTTTTCCATGTCATGTTGAACCATGAAAACATCAAGCTTAAGATCAGATTTATCAAACCCCAAAACACCGTTGCTGTCCCTGATAACCTTGGCTTTGGATTTTTCAAGCAATGCTGGCTTAAAGTAAAATCTGAAGAAAAACCAAGCACCCCATATGCTATCAAGTCGCTTCGCGCATTTCCTTCCAGGTTTGGGCGGATTGAGAAAACTCTCAGTCTCATATCCTTGAGTACCAAGACTAACATCTAAAACATCACAAAGGTCAGAATTCCATGGCTGTGGAGGAGGGCTTGGCTCTGCTGACAGAGGCAAATTGATGTCAGGTGGACGGGAGAGTATGATTTGGTGATTCATCTCCAAATCCAGTTCCTCGTGAGAAGGTGCAGTTGAATCCATGGAAAAGAGTGTGAATGGTTGAGAGTGATGATTCTCCATTGACAGACAACAAGTAAGAAGAGAATCACCCATTTGACTACAACCTCATCTGGTTGATGAGTTCTGTGTCTGGTTGATTCAATGTTGCCATCCCAAAAACAATTTCAACAAACAACCTTATAAACACCGTCATCATTCATATCAATTCCCACAGTAATATTAATATCAACCCGTCCATTAAAACCCTAGATTTATTAATCAGATAACCCAATCCTCACACACCCACTTTTTTAAAAAAAAATTATATATATATATATATATATATATATATATATATAGATTAAAATTCAACAAGATAGCAATGATAAAAATTCCTAACCTATATTTTGGTTTCTATTTTAAAATTGAGTACCTTTGGGAATGAGCATCGAAAAATGGAGAAGACGAGGAACCTCCAGTAGCGAAGTTGGTGCTTTTCTCCATCATATCAGTCACAACCATGAATTCTACCCTAGACTCTTTCCTTTGGTTTTTTTGTTTGACCAAAAACAAAACTATTTTATTTTGCAACCCATCACAAAGAAACAGAGACGATAGAGCTTAGAGAGGGAAAGAAGCGAAGCCGTGGGAAACCGTCTGAATCTAACTATAGCAAAACAGGTTCCGTGGGTTAAAGGCCTGCCTTGATAGTGAACCGGGCTTATTGGACCCGCCTGCATTTGTTTATCCACGGCTATTATTCCTGTTTGTTGAATGAAAGACTGTTATTACTATATTCTTTAACTCTTAAGACATGAAGAAATAATCAAGACCAAAAATAAAAAATGAAGAAATAATAAAATGTATGCTAATAATGGGAGTTGATTCAGCCGGTAATGAAAAAGTATTTTACTTAAAAGTCTTAAATTTGGTTATTGTTATCAGTAATTCGAGATAATAATAATAATAATAAAATAATACAGGTTAGGTGTGAATGTTGAGTCACATAACAAAATAGTGTGAATGTTGAGACTCATTAGTAATCAAATTTAGTATTACGTGTATTTTTATTTTTTTAAATGAAGCTCAATGTTATTAGTCTACAAAGTTATTGCTAGATAATTTATTCATTATCAGAGTAATTTGTAAAAAATATTTTTTAATATAATATATTTTGGAAGAAAACAAAGAAAAAAATAGTGTCTTTTGAAAACGAGTCTGTTAAGATAATATTTAGAAAAAGTATTTTAAGCTCTGTTTGGATGATTGGAATTACGATTTAGAATTCTAATTTCAATTCTAATACTGTAATTGAAATTAATTAAGAATCTAAATTGTTATGTTTGAAAAAAAAAATACATAATTGAAGTATAGAATTACAATTCTGAATTGAATTGAAAAACGTCCTTAATAACAATGATCGAAAGATGCTACTGAGAACCATGGTTGAAAGGCATTGGCGGTGACAATGGTCGAAGGACACGCCAATGACGATAGTCAGAGAATGTTATTAGCAACTGGGTCAACTTTAGCAACAATGATTTTTGAAGTATGTGATAAAGATAATTAATAATAGAGAAATTCTTCTCTAAACATAGTACACTTAGTTAGGTACACTAAGTCAATCAGAACTTAATATTTTTATAGAATATTATAAAATTAATTGTAAGACACAAAAATTTATGAAAATACTAAGTTCTAATTGATTTAGTGCACCTAACTGTGATACACCATATTTAAATAAAAATTTCTCTTAATAATAAAGTAATATTACACAGTTAGAATATTTGACAAAATATATGAATGATTGTTAGATGAAATGAAATGATAGAAACTATTTACTTATCAAAGAGTCAATAAACATATCACATCATTATGAAAAAAAAAATCAAATTTTTTGACTTTTTAACATTTTTTAATAATAATTATAACATTATTTTTAACGTTTGTACTTAAAATTTGAATTTTTAGAATCTAAATTAAAAATTAAAAATTAAAAATAATATAAAATAATATAAAATAATTATTCTCTAATTTTATAAAATTAGACTCAAAATTATAATTCTAATTTTAATATACATGTCAAATAAGATAATTTGTATTGAGAAGTTTAATTCTAATTTCAAATCTAATTCCATAAGTCAAACTCCACGCAGTTTTACTTGAAATACCACACTACCCTTTGGGGATTTTTTCGATTTCAACTCCGAAACTCACTGAAACTGCTTTCTTTCTCTTTAGCTTACAATTTTCATTGTCATACCAGGTTTTAAACATCCTTCATAAATAAGTATTAAGTAAAATTTTTTTTAGGTATGAAATTATCAAAAGTAAATTGAAGTACATATACTTTATTTAATCGAAATAAATTGTTAAATTATATGCAAAATACATTTCAGACAAAAATAACAAATTATTAATTCTGTGCAAATATATTTTTAAGAATTTTGGTAGCATCCTTTTGCCCCCCAGAATAAATTTTGAGAGGGGGAATATATTTTAATCATTCAAAATTAATTATAAAATTCAAATAAAACATGAAATAATAATTTTTTTTTATGGTTTCGTATGTTTCAAAATCATTGTTTATTTTACCCAAAACACAAAAAAATAATCATTATCCAAATCTTTCGGTATATATCTTTGTTTTTTAATATATTTAACTCTTTTTTTAAAAAAAAAAAATTGACTGGGATATCCCACAGGCATTGCTCTTAGTACGGTCGTGATTAGTTATTAATTAGGAAATCCTTTCAATAAATACATATTCCAAAATTTAAACTTGGATAATATATTTAGCTTTATAAACATAGGCATCTGAGTCTGAGAGATTTTTTTCTATATGTTTTTGGTTTGAGTTTTTATATTTATTTTGAAAATTAAATATTATAAAGAAATTTGTACACTAGATTAATAAAAATATACAATAAATTTGACAAAATCTCCATGATAAAACCCAGATCTAAAAAACAATTAATTTTTAATTTCAATTGATCCCGTGTATAAACTACACGGTAAACCATCTCTACCTAAACATTTTAATACATTCAAATTCCACCTCTATGCTATGCAAGTGCAGGTTGTGGCTAAGTTGATAAACTACAATTTATGTGGGTGAATTTTACCTGCATCGTACGCGTTTGAAATCCATTAAAAGAACTTTGTGGCCATGCTAAATTAATGTTCAAGCGGGGATTAGTCCTATACCTTTTTAATTTGATGACATCTCATAATCTTATAAGAACAAAAAAATATGTTATAAAAAAATGAGTTTGTAGTTCAATTGACATCAACTTAGGTGTGATGTTAATGTGGGAAAAATCAAATCTAAAAACTTTATGTCAATGTTATCTAATCTTACCGATTGAGTGAACCTATCGGCCTTAGTAATTTTAAAGTATGAAATTTTTAAATTTTAGTTTTATATTGTTAATTCAAGAAATAAAATATGTAAGAAAATTTAATATTAAGTTAGAAGCATAAAATACTTTAATTTTATTGTTTTATGTATAACTTTTAAATTCAAATCATAAAATACTTTACAAATCTTACATCATTTTTAAAAATATTTTGTTAATGGTATATATGCACAATTTATCATATATTTTTCTGTCCGGTATAATATAAAGTATTATTAGAATTGAGATAATCCTGTTCCTGTCTCAGTTGCAGCCAACTTCGGTAGATTTGGTCGACACAATTTATCTTTTAAAGGAAAATGTTCCTTTCACAAATAGTTTTGTGCAAAACCTCACATAAGAAAAAGTGCATCTTGCGGAATCAATTCTTATTTTTATTTTTTTTTTTTATATCACTTTTTATATTTCTCTTAATATTATTTATTATACACATTTTATTATTATTATTTTTCATTAAATCACACACTTTTTAAAAAATGTAAGCAGCATATACATTTCTAAAAGTCTGTAAAAAATATGTCTGTAATTAAAATTACTATTTCTTAAATATATATTATTCTTGTATAAAAAATATATACATAATTTAATATTTTAGTGCATCTTTATATTTTTTTTTTCACAAAGCCCCATTATCATTTATCAGGGATAAGTGGGTAACTGAATGTAAAAGGGAAGCCTCTTAATTGTCCACTAGATACAAGGCCCAATGATATCTCCCTTAAGGTTTCTGTTCCCCTAATTCCCATCTTCCACGTGGACAATGTGGTCCATAACCAAAAGAGAAGGGTTAATCTTTAAAAAAAAAATTATAAGCGTTATTATACATATTTTGCCTTTAGCATTGTATCTGGGTAAGAAATAATGAGAGGAGGGATAAGTTATTATGTTTGAAAGTTTAAGAACTCATAGTAAGAGAAAGGGATTTAAAGAGCTATATTTCTTCTCTCTTCTCTTTAAAAAATTAATTTTTATTTTTTAAAAATTGAGATGAAATGAGAGATGATATTTTTTTTTTATGTTAAAAATAAGTGTTTACGTCTTTACCACTTATCTAATTTATCAAAATTTCCATATTTTTTCGGCATTTGATGAAATGCAAGGAAATTTCTGCATCGCAATGAAAGAATACTGAATACTAACAATGCTTGGCTGGCAATTAGCCAATTACTATTTACTACAACACCAAGTAGAAGAATAACGCACTCGAACTCAAAACCTTCATTTTGATAAATTCATTCATAGCAGTCAATTCAATATTCATTAAGAATACGGATCACTATGTTGTCAGATCAGATCCAATCCAGACAATTTGACTGCAAACATAATTCAATCTCATAAGTGTATTCATTGTTAGATTACTTTAGCGTAGTAAAACCTAGTCAACATCAATCAAAGCCCGTTTAAATTATTTAAACCAATCGACCATCAGTTTTCTTTTTGTTTTTTTGTTTTTTTGTTTTAACATCCACCATCAGTTTTCTTAAATCCTCTATTTTGCACATTTCATAAATGTTTTCTTATTCTTCATATTGTTACATGCAGATTATTTTTGTTACGTCATCCGATTTGATTCGTCGGTTTGAATTATTGAAAAGGTTGAACTTGAATTGCAAGTCTCGCCAATTCACCATCTAATTTAGTTTTAACAATATTGATTTATGATTTTAATTGATGTCATTAACTTTTATAATATTTATCTAATTTTAAATCACTGAGAATTGATTTAATTTGTAAATGAAATATTTTATTTCAAAAATAAACTGCAAATTGATTTTGATTTTGGAATAAATTATTTATGAAATTATAAAACATGAATTGATTTTATTTTGAAATCTTTCTTATTTTTGTTGTGTACATATAAGAAAGTCACTCAAACTTTTTAGATTTGAGTGTATTTGAATTTTTAAATGTACAAAATATAAATTATCTCCTCCAACTATAGGAGTTGTGAAAAAAATTCCATGTGATATAAAGTTACTAATTCGACTACTTATACTTTTATAACATGTAAGTAAACTTTTAACTAACTTTCCATCCAAAAACAAAGAAAACACCCCCCCCGAAATTAAAAGAAAAATCACCTAAAAAAAATAGTCCAAAATCCAAAATTATAAGAAACTCAAAAACCTGACAACTTAGAAATCAACCACCATCATAATTTCACCTAAAATTATTAACCTAGAAAACACTCCATGTTCTAAAAAGATCCATGAAGCCATAATTGCCAAAATCCAAAAATCCTCACAACCAAAAAATCTCATCACAAATTTTGAATCCTCAATTGAGTGGCGTTGACTAATTGTAGTGGCTTGATGATGACAAGGTGTTTCAATACAAGGGTTTCTTCTGGGCATTGGTCTGAAAGCATGGACGATAAGTCCTTGTGGCTTGGGTGATTTTCGCCAGGGGGTGCAGTTCCATTGGTGTTGGCTTGGAGGGATGATTGGGTTGCGTGGATATAAGGTTGTGGATCAGTTCGTGTGGCCATAGGTTGTGTGAGTTTATGGATTCTAAGGTAAGGTGCTGTTTTGCTTTTGGTTGTGTTTCGGTGGTTGTTTTAGGTCATAGTGCCCTGTCTCAAGCGATTGTTGTTGGGAATTTGTGGTCGCTTGGGTATGAATTTGATCATGAAGGTGGTGAGGGGTGACTCTGCTTTTAGGTGAAGTGATGCTTTGGAAAGTGGCTGGTGTTTGAAATCTCAAGAGAATGAGGGACGGTGGTGGTTGCTTGTAAGGGGCTGGCTTCTGTTGATGTGATTTATGGATGTTGAGTTTCTTTTGATTTAGTAAAGGAGGCTCTTGATGGCATGAACTTGATGGAGTGTTCTGTTTATGAATTCATGTGCTCAAGTGTTACCTTTGTATAATTTGGCTTAATTATGTAATTTCTAAATGTGTGTTTCTAGGTTTAGGGATGTGTTTTAAGTATTTGGGGGTAAGTTTTTCTAAGTTTTTGGTTGAAGGTGATTTTTTTTTAATTCAAGTTTTTTTTTTTTTGTATTTTCCATTAGTTTTTGGATGGAAAGTTAACTAAAAGATTTACACACACGTTTCTAAAAGTATAAGTAGTCGAATTTGTAACTTTTAAATCACAAAGAGGTGTTTTGTACAACACTTATAATTAGAGGAGATAATTTGCATTTTGCCCTTTAAAAGTTAAGTTTATCCAAATCAATTCAATTTCATTTTTTAATGATTCAAACTAAGTGTAAATGTATAAATAAAAACTTATTAAATACTTTTAAAATTGATGAAAAAATAAAATATGCCGGTTTGATGTTATTATGATAAAATAAGAAAAATAACATTAATTAGAAGGAAATTTTTATAATACCTTATTAGTTACGATATTCATAATGAGTTGTCAAATATTTATTAAAAACTGATTTCATACTAAATATTTAAACATCAAATGAAATGCTTGATAGGTATCATATTTTTAAAGAGTTTTGTTAAAGAAACTAGTTAAAAAAATTAAAATAAAATTTTTAAATGAAAACAAAACATTCAATGTATTAAAAATTTTAAAAAATTATTATTTATCTTGTTTTTATATAAAAAATTTTATTTTGACTTCTTTAACACTTGTTAGCAAAATAATTTTTAAAAAATAGGTACCATAAAATTGCTCTAATTAGAAACTTGTCACAAACTAGACATACGGAGTAATAATAAAAGGATTTTTTTTATTATAAAATTTACAGGAAAAAGAAAAAGGAAAAAAACAGGACCACAGGTCCACACTCCACAGATTATCTATCTGTCCATCAGAGGAGGATAGGTTTCGTAACGCGGAAATGAGAATTTATTTAATGGCCAAATAAAGAGAAAATAGAAAAAGTTGTTTGTAGAAAACGACGTCCACTGTCCAAAAAGGAGGAGAAAGAGAAAATCATCATCTCAAGTAGGCGCCATCCTTGGCCATCAAACATGAATGAAACACTCCCAACTCCACTCTATCTGATCCCTCGCAGTCTAAAATCTAACCACACAAAAAAGACTAATCTATAATTCAACAATTGCTTGCTTGTGCTTCTCTTATGCCCAAAATATCACCCAACAACTCCTTCACCCTTGCGTCTTTTTCCCTGGCGGCACATTATGATAGGCTCAATTGAAACCGGGCAAGTTTTTGACATCTTAACAGGAATGATTCCCGAATCATATAATGGGGGATATGCAAAATATCTTTAGTTATTAAGTCAACATATCAATTTTCACCCCATCTACACAACAATGTGAAAAGAAGAAAAGCTCTTCTACAGGTTCTTCAAGATTACTCAACAGATCATGTCAAATAAATAAATAAATAAAAGTTACTCAACAGAAAATGGGTGTTGACTTCGTCTTTTTGCATAGGTGTGGACATTATCTAACATTGGTTTCCGTAACAATACCGCCCATTAATCCCACAACATAAACGAGGTCAATAGTGTACTGCTAGTAAAGTTAACTCTATTCTCGAATCTTGTTAAGTTGTTATCATTGCAACTGCAGGATATGTGCCCTCAGTATCCACTTGGATATATATAACATACCATCCAAAACTAGAAATAATTTTGTGCGACAAACAACATAATAATCAGATATCTACGAAAAGATAAAATAACAAACTATTCCAAAGGTATGATTTTGATAATTTCATATAAATAATCAGAACTGACTGTTCAAAGATTACCAATGCTTATAATCAAAAGCTTAAAGATGCACCGGAACAAAAAAAAGAACCAGGGAGTCAGTGAGCTAAAATTGCTAGAGATAATGTAAGACACGCATTTGTATTATAAATATCACTGTATGGTACAAAGTTAGAAAAACAATGATATACGCACCATACTGGCATCCCTAACAATTTTTTTTTTCATAAGTGCCTATCTCAAGTCAACATAAGATCATTCCCTCCTAGATGAGGGCGAAGGCAAACACGGACTTCATGCTCTTCTGGTCCAACGCGATGTTTTGGCACCATGATCTCAAGTACTGATCCTGGCCCATCATAGTATGCTTCTATATTGGCATCTTCAGGAATTCGAGTTGAAAGAGGGATTTCACGGACGAACTCTCCAGGAGGGCAGTGCTCTGACAATGGATCTGTAAGCTTGAATGTCCTATCATGTCTCTTGATAAATGGCTTTCGTGATGTGCTCAAACATGAAACCTTTATTATACCATGAGTCAGAGTGTTCCTCCAAGAAACTTTCACACTTGCAAGATCTACAAAGGGTAGACTGATAATAATCAAGTAACCTTGTTCATCCTCATAAATAGTTTTTGCAGCTGTAACAGGTCCATAAACATTCTTTATCACCCCGCTAAAGTCATTTAACCAGTGTGGTTCAGTTGGGTGCATTTCTATATCTGGAATACGATCAGATGGAGGATTAACAGCCAAGTAACATTCTTCATTTCCATGAGGAAAAAAGTCCTTCCTCTTTTTGCTGCTGACAGGAGATAGGTCCAACCCATCACCATTACTGTGGTTCGACAGATGAGTTGACAAATTAAGTCCAGATCCATTAAGCAGCTTCTTTGGGTGTGCATTTGGAGCACTCTTAATTGAGGGAGGTGGTCTCTCAAGCTCAAAGTCCGTGTTGGGAAGATTTCTCCATGAACTGAAATCGCTTGCTTCAGGTGGGATTGTGAAATTCAAATCTCGGCCAGTGAGTTCCATCCACCTTTTCCGATCATCCTCATCAAGGCCCATCAGACTAGGTGAAGGAACAACCTCAATGCCATGCACACATTGAGGGTTTGAAAGCCCTCTATAATGCTTTCGTTGCATCCTGTGGGATCGAACAAAACCCTTGTCAACACTAAATGGAAATGGGCGCTCCCCTTGGCGAGAGTGCCCATTCATGTAACTCCTCAGCTGCATCTTACCCAATGCATTTTCAGGCCTCTCCTTGAAAACCCACATGTACATGTTTTCCATGTCATGTTGAACCATGAAAACATCAAGCTTAAGATCAGATTTATCGAACCCTGAAACACCGTTGCTGTCCCTGACAATCTTGGCCTTAGATTTATCATTCAAGGAGGGCTTAAAGTAAAAGCTGAAGAAAAACCAAGCACCCCATATGCTATCAACTCGCTTCGCGCATTTCCTACCAGCTTTGGGCAGATTGAGAAAACTCTCAGTCTCATATCCTTGAGTACCAAGACCAACATCTAGAATATCACAAGGGTCAGAATTCCATGGCTGCTGAGGTGGGCTGCGTTCTGCTGACAGGGGCAAATTGATATCAGGCGGACGGGAGAGTATGATTTGGCGATTCATCTCCAAATCCAGTTCCTCATGAGAAGATGCACTTGAGTCCATGGACAAGAGCGTGGAGGGGTGATGATTCTCCATTGACAAAGAAGTGAGACAAGAATCGCCCATGCTACCTCATCATCATCTCGTTGATGAGTTTTATTGCTGGTCGGTTCAATATTGCCATCCCAAAAACAATTCAACAAAACAACCTTATAAACACCTTCATCACATATCAATCCCCACTATATCTCCCCTCCATCAAAACCCTAGATTTATCAATTGAATTGGAGAAACCAAAAACAAAAAAATCAACAAATCCAACCAGACTAAATATCCAACCTATTCAACATAATAATTTTTTGTATTTTGACTATTTTCTTTTAAAATTAATAAATAAATAGACTTCAACAATACAAACAGAAATATATCTATATATATAACACAGTGATATCTCTTCAATCTCTACAAGAGAAGAAGAGATTTCGAAAACGCTATAGGAAAATTATATTTAACCCTATTCCACGTATCTCCATAAATCCTCCAAAATCAGGTGAAAAACACTGAATCAAAACCATCAAATCCATAAAAAATAAAAATAAAAAACACAGTTTTTGAAACAGAGACCCAATAAAATGGAGATCTTCAGGGGTTACCTTTTGGGATAAGCATCGGAGAATCGAGAAGAAGAGGAACCTCCATAGCCGACGATGATGCTCTTCACCATATCATCGACAACCATGTTTTCTACACACTCTCCAGAATATTTTCCCTATTTTTTACGATTAAATTTTTTTTTTCAAAACCCCTCAAAAGGAACACACAGAAGAAGAAGAAGAAGAAGAAGAAGAAGAAGAAGAAGAGTGTAGTGAGGTGTGGTGTGGTGCGGGTGAGAAATGAGAGTGGAGAGAGAAAGAAGAGGCGTAGGTGACCGTCTCATTATAAGGACAAGTTCACAGGTTAAAGCCTACACTGGATACCACCATATCATGGACCACCGTTTATTTACGGTGACGGTGCACCTTTGTGTCTGTCTGGTTCGTCATATTAATATTAGTCTCCAAGGTGGGTTTTACAGTGGAACTTTTAAGTTTGGATACATAAATAAATGACACTTAAAAATACTTGCTATAGCTGATTTTTAGATTTTACAATAAAGTCTATTACATTATTTATATTTTAGTTCTTCATCTATTATTATTTTTACTTTAACCGTATTTTTTAAATCTCAAATAAAAAAAGAATTATAATATATTTTTTTTTTTCTAATTGTCTTTGTAAATTTTCCACCACCAACCTCTTGTCACTGTCGTCGTATGACAAAAATTATCTTCATTTTCATGTCCGCATCTTAGATCTAGCTTTATGAATCAGGTTTCAAAAACTCTCTTCTATGTCCACGTCTCAAATCCCAGAGTCATTCACAAATTTAAGCTCTTTTAATAGATTTCTCTCATACCTGTTTGAGTTCATAGCAAAACCCAGACACCAAATCATTACAACAGTATCTGATGCTAATCTTGAAGGAGAAAGTGTAGCTCCCAGTAACCCTAAATCTAAGGATCTCAAATTTGTTCTAGTTTTTGAGCTATATCATTGGTAAACTCGCACCAATCTCATAGATGGAAAATGAGCTCTGGGTTAGGATTTAGCTTTGGGGTGCGGTGGTGTTCCGTTTGTGGGTGGCACTGGGTCTGTGAACAGGGGTGGAAGACGACAGAGGTTTGGGGCGGTGCTCGGGTTGCAGAGATAGTGGTGGCGCGGCTCTGGAAGCTGTGCGAGGCGACGTTTGAGTGGCAGAAGACGGGTCACCGACGATCTGGGTTGTTGTGTATGGTGATTGCAGGTTGCTTGAAGATGGTGGTGGGTGGTGGTTTTTGATTTTAATGGGAAAAGGTTAAAGATTTATTATAGAGAATTTGTTGATGGAAATATTGAGATTCTGTGGTTGGTGGATGGTGACTTTGGGAAGGGAAAAAAGATGGAAAATGATTGGAATTTCTTTGCTATTATTTGTTTTACAAAATAACACTTTTGATGTACCAATTTGTAATATCAAATTTTTTCTACTTACTTATTTATCATGCTGCAGGCAATTGATCACTATCATTCATCTACTTTTCTATCCATCTAACAAATTTAATTAAGAGGTTCATCCATAGACCTCATTTAAGGAGGTCCATGTTAAACACTGCCTAGTCTCCAATTTTAACTTGTCTACTTGTGTCCTAGGTCATGCACTCCCCATTTTTTATGTTAGCGTGATTAATTATAATTGAGACTATGATTGATCGCGATTGATTTAGTACATAATTAGATTAATTTAGTACATAATTATATTTTATTATTTCCTTTTTCTGTAGAGCAGTCTTCTTGTATAAATAGAGGTTAACCATTTTGTATTCACTTATTCAGAAATATACACAAATTACTAATATTTGTCTCTCTATTTTTGTTTCTAATGATTGTAATTGATTTAGTACATAATTATATTTTATTATTTTCTTTTTCTATATAGCAGCCTTCTTGTATAAATAGAGGCTAACCCTCTTGTATTCATTCATTCAGAAATATACACAAATTACCAATATTTGTCTCCCTATTTCTGTTTCTAACTTGGTATCAGAGAGTCTACGCTCCCGATCCAATCATAGATTCCAGACACTAGACTTCAATCTAGATTTCAGACTCTAGACTTCAATCTAAATTTCAGTCTCTGAAAGTTCAATTTTTTGCGTTCTTCTTTGATATAATAGAGAAACTAGATATTGTTTAGTCTCCTTAAGTTGTGCTCACTACCCCCAGATGTTGCAGATATTATAAAGACACAAGATACTTGGTTGAGAATTGTCCCACATGTCCTCCAAGGTCTGATCAGAGCAGATTTCAATCTCATCCTAGTTCTTCTAAGTTTGTGCTTGTTACTACTGCTGCTAAAGGATCCCCAAGTTCTTCAGCCATACCACAAGTTGCCTTTTCTTCTAAGTCATATGATCTTGTGTCCCTCCTTAAGCGTCTACTATCCAATTATGATAATACCTCTTTTGCTTTATCAACTACACATGTAATACTAAATGATACTTTGACTCTGTTTGTTGTAACCATATGACGTCAACATCTCAGTCTTTTTCATCTCTGTCTGTTAATGACACTACACATTATATATATACAGTCGATGGATCTCTTATGAATGTTAGTCATAAGGGTTTTGTCTCTTTGTCCACTCTTAACTTACCTGATGCATGTCTCATTCCCAAATTAAACTTTAATATCATTTCTGTTGGTCACTATGTGACCTTGATTACGAAATCATATTTTCTTCTTCTGGTTGTTGTGTGCAGGATCCATGGACAGGATAAGTCAAAGGGACTGGATGTAAAGTCATAAGTTGTTTGATCTCACTAAGCTTCATGTTCCTCTTGCCTCAAATCTTTGTGCAACATCCACCTCTATCCAACTATGACACCAATATCTTGCTTATAGTTCTCTAGGGAAGCCGTGTCTCCTATTATCTCAAGGGGCTCTAGGTTCGATTAATAATGAGTCTTTTCACTGTACTTCTTATTAAACTACTAAACAACCTGCACTTTCATTTAGTAAAAGTACATCTATTTCTAAATCTCCTTTGATCTTGTGCACTCTGATATCTGGGGGCCTGCCCCCACACCAACTATGGGAGGTAATAGATTTTTTGTAATATTTATTAACAATTTTTCTTGTTTTACTTAGATATATTAAATAAAAAATCATTCAGAACTTCCTCAAATTTACATTAATTTTGCTACTATAATCAAAACTCATTTCTCAAAATTAATTAAAGTTTTTCATCGTGATAATGTTTTTGAATTTCGTGATTCAAAACTTCTCACCTTTCTTGTTGAACAGGGTACACTCTTTGGGTTTTCTTGTCCTAGTACTTCTTAGCAAAATGGTTGTGCTGAAAGAAAATATTGTCATATCCTTGACTCTGTCCAAGCTATGTTCATCTCCTCCTCTTGTCCTTAACGTGCATGGGGTTAAGCCGCTCTCAATGCTGTCTATGTCATCAACCTTCTTGCTTCCTTTGTTCTGAAAAATGTATCTCCCTTTAAACATATTCATCATACTTATCTAGATTACAACTCTTTTAAAGTTTTTAGTTGTGCTTATTTTGTTATTCTTCAACCTCATGAGTACACTAAACTTGAGCCATAAGCACGTCTCTGTTGCTTTTTTAGTTATGACATTGAACATAAGGGCTATTTCTATTGGGATCCAATCTCTCAACGCATCCGTATCTATCATCATGTCGTCTTTTGGGAAGACACCATGTTATCCTCACTCTCAAAGTTCAAGTCATTCACTTCCACTTCGACTCCTTTTTTTACTAACCCCTTTGTTGATCTCTTTCCTAGTGATTCTGATGCAGGTTCCTCCAGTGAGCTTCCAGTCTCATCTGATGTTTCAGCCACTCCCGATGACGCTATTCCAGACGTAGATCCTGCACCTGTCATTGCACTCCCTTTTCCTTTTGAGCGTCTAACTAGGGTAAGAACTCAGCTTACCTATTTTAGTGATTATCATTATTTTTCTACCATGCTTCACTTACATGAATGATACAGATTAAAGGATGCAAACCCAAGTGCAGGTTGTCTCAAGTAATAAATTTCTCAGGAGTCCGAGGTCGATCCACAAGGAATTGATAAAGAAAAATTCTTTGAGGTAAAGAAAGACTTTGTCACAACAATAAATATAATAAAACTTGTTCACAATTACATTAAAGAACTTGTTTGGGTTAGGAGATCCACTTTTGGTAATAAATTAAGGACAAAATTAATTCTTTTTTTTTATAACTTAATTAAAATTCACGTACAACGAAGGTTCTAATCGGAAAATAAAACATTCAAAGTCCATTTAGAATTATATACATAGTTATATTTTGGTTCCTTTAATTATTTACCAACACCAACACTTGTAAATGTGTTCAAGCATTTATTGTACCAAACCACTTGTCTATAATGAATCAAAAACTCCACTTTACAAGGAAGAATTATTTACTAACACCAACACTTGTAAATGGGTTCAAGCATTCATTGTGCCAAATCATTTGTCTACAATGAATCAAGATCTCCACTTTACAAGGAGGATTTCTAAATTGATTGGAAATAAAATATAACACATATAATGACCACTTGATAATATATCATTTAAGCACATAAAAAGAAATTAATCGAACCTTATTTTATTACCAAAAGCTTCACCCCTTCACCCAAGCAAGATGAAAATTAGTTACCCATGAGCAAGAAGAAAGAAAGAAAGTAGAAGAACAAGATGAACATAATTTCAACTTAGAACAAAAGAAAATTATAACAAGAGAAACAAATAACACAATAGCATGATCTTGATCTCTAAGCCAAGATTCTCCAAATGATCTGCCTATGGTCCCTTTTATAGAGGATTAATGATACAAAATGATAAGGGAATTGATTAATGAGTGAGTGGATGAGTGAAAAATGCCAAAGAACTTTTGTGAGTGAAAAATTATTGAAATTTCTTGTCTCCGAAATCATTTAGTGATGAACTCATGGATAACGTCAGAACCAAGCAAAGTGGTCTTTATGAAAGTTCTAAAAAATTGTCTCAACTTTCTAATGCCACACGAATAATCCAAAAATTCGTTTTACAGCCCAAGATATGACCCAATTACTGCAGAATGCTCAGGCCCAGTTTTAGCACCTCTGTTTTGACTTCCAGACCCAATATGACCTCCAAGCTGTCTGAATGAACTCTTGTGTTCTTTATGAAAGTTGTAGATATGAGTCTCAACTTTTAGATACCAAATTTTCAGCCCATTTTAGTTCCTTCAACTCGAATTATGCAATGATTACTACACATTGTTTGGGTTCCAGTCACAAAACTCATATTCTGACTTCCAAGCCCAATTAGCTCCACTAGATGTCTGATTTTTCGAGCTCTTCATGAAAGTTATAAAGCTCTCTCTTATCTTTCCTACAAGATAAGATACATAATTATAAGACATCTAGAACTCAAGATATGACTGAAATATAGAAACAATGTAAGACCAAAATAATGCTAAAAAAATCAATTAAATTCAATTTGAGTCCAAACTTACAAAACATAACCAAACTTAATCAATTAAATACATGGAGAATATAAATAACTAAAAATAAGGGTTTATTAATGTATAAAATATGTGATTATCAATGAACCTTAATCCTATCAAGAAGCCTCCATAGATCCTCATTGGCAGCATGTTATTCAAGAAGAGTTGCAAGTTTTGGAGAACAGTAAAACTTGGGACCTTGTTGATTCTCCTTCTGGTAAGGCACTTACGAAATGTAAATGGATGTCCAAGATCAAGACTTGTTCTGATGGCTCTATTGAGCGATATAAGGCTCGTTTGGTTGCCAAAGGTTTTACTCAAGAATATGACATTGATTATGAGGAGACCTTTGCACCTGTTGCTCGCATCACTCCGGTTCATACTCTCTTTGTTATTACAACCACTTAGAAATGGACTCTAAATCAGATTGATGTGAAGAATGCCTTTCTTAATGGTGATTTGGAAGAAGAAGTTCATATGTGTCCACCTCCTGTTATACTTGTCTATCAAATAAGGTTTGTCGTCTTCAAAAGGCTTTATATGGTCTCAAACAAGCACCTCGAGCTTAGTTTGCCAAGTTTCATAGTACTATCAGTTAATTTGGCTTTTCCTCTAGTGCCCATAATTCTGCCCTGTTTACTCACAAAACTGATAGAGGTATTATTGCGTTGCTTCTCTATGTTGATGATATGATTATTATTGGTGAAGATACTATAGGTATTATGTAGCTTAAACAGTTCTTGAGTCAGCATTTTGAGATGAAAGATCTTGGATCTCTCAGTTACTTTCTGGGGCTTGAAATCCTTTCTTCTGCTGATGACATTTCTCTGTCTCAAGCTAAATATGTCTCGGATCTTATCTCTAGAGTCGGTCTCTTCGACAGTTACACTGAGTCCACTCCTCTAGAACCTAATGTCAGATTTACACCTCTGGATGGTACTATACTTGATAATCCTACTCTTTATCGGCAATTGGTTGATAACTTGATTTATCTTACTATAACTCATCTAGATATTTCATATGTTGTTCATCTAGTCAGTCAGTTTATGTCAGCTCTGTGCACTACTCATTATGTTGTTGTTCTACGTATTATTTGATATATAAAAGGAACTCTGTTTCATGGACTTCATTTTTCAGTCAGCTCCTCCTTGGTTCTCCAGGCTTATTTTGATGCTGATTGAGGTGGAGATCCCACTGATCGACGATCCACCACTAACTATTGTATCTATCTTAGTGATGTTTTATTTCATGGCGAAGCAAGAAACTCTAGTTTTGATTATGTGACTTTAATCAATACAATTATGTTTTTATTCATATGTTCTTGTTCTTAATTTAGTATAAAGGTTTTTATACTCTCTTGTCAATTTCAAAAGTGGTAAAATTAGAATATTGAACACTAGATCTAAGTAATTTAATTCCGATGCCATATCAATCGAGATACTTTGGTTACGTTAACTTCTTAAAGACTTGGGATTTTTTCTCACATAAGAACATAATTGATTATGTTGGTATAAAAAGTATGTAAATCTCCCATCTACTCTTCAATACCTTATGATAATAATAGCATTTTAGTTTCAATTAACAAAACCCCCTTTTTACTATTCGTGGATTTGTCACAATGATGTATTTTTTTTCTAATGAATCGCATTAAGCATATTGAGAGCAATTTGATTATTCACTTCATCCACTCTGTTTCATGGACTTCATTTTTCAGTCAGCTCCTCCTTGGTTCTCTAGGCTTATTTTGATGCTGATTGGGGTGGAGATCCCACTGATCAACAATCCACCACTAACTATTGTATCTATCTTAGTGATGATTTATTTCATGGCGAAGCAAGAAACAAACTTTAACTGCATGTTCCAGTACTGAAGCAGAATATTGAGCACTAGCTGACGCCACATCTGAGATACTTTGGTTACGTTAACTTCTTAAAGACTTGGGATTTTCTCAGTCATCTCCCACTACTCTTCACTATGATAATAATAGTGCTATTCAGATTGGTCACAATGATGTTTTTCATGAACGCATTAAGCATATTGAGATTGATTTTCACTTCATCCATCAACACATTCTTTGTGGTGCTCTTCGTCTTATTTACATTGGCACTTTTGATCAGCTAGCCGATCTGTTCACCAAAACTCATCATTTTGGTTGATTTCGCACTCTAATTTCTAAACTCAAGTTAGTTTCTTTTATACCCACTTGAGTTTGAAGGGGGATGTTAGCGTAATTAATTATAATTGAGATTATAATTAATCACGATTGATTTTAAAGATGATTGTAATTGATTTAGCACATAATTAGATTAATTTAGTACATAATTATATTTATTATTTTCTTTTTCTGTATAGTAGCCTTCATGTATAAATAGAGACTAACTATTTTGTATTTATTTATTCAAAAATATATACAAATTATCAACATTTATCTCCTTATTTATGTTTTTAACATTTTGGTTAAGCCTTAATGATAAAGATACCTTTTTATTCAAGTTGGCCACACAATTGATAGCTTGATTTTTTTTTCTCAAAATTTTCGTTAGAATAAATTTGTGTTGTTATTGATTTTCATATAAATAAGTGATTTTTACCACTTTAATTTATTTAATAATTATCTTGTATCTTAGACAAATTCTGATTGAATTCTAGCAAGTTTTTCTAATTATATAACATTTATCTTTATTTTAAGAAAGAAAAATGCTTAATGCTAAAAAATAATCTTATGAAATTACTTAAGGAGAATATTGACCATTGGTTACACTCACATAATACTAATTTTTGCGGACTTCATTTTTAGAAATATCAACCATGTATCTACTACCCGTGTTACCATTTGTGATATAGCACAGTTCTTTGAGAAAATTTGATCACTCAATTCACATTTGAAGACTATTTGATTTAACATCGAATCTTATTTATGTTACTTTGTGTTAGAGATGTAATAAAATCATTTATGATTCTTTAGTTAAAAACTTTAAGGAGAGTTAGTCCTTAATACTTTATTCCTCTTTGGGTCTTAAACATTAATTATAACTTAAGGAGTTACCAGTATTTAAGGAAGTGTGTTCTCTATTTTAATTATATGAATTCAAACTTTGGATTAGCACCTAAAAGAATTCATTTTCCTAAATGTATTATATGAATATGATGTATATCTTTAAAATCGTTGAGAAGGGAATTTATGTAAAATTGACCCAAAAGTATCCATATTTTTAAAATATATATTCAAGATGACAAAAATACATACATATAAAGTTTCCTAAACGTTTGGGTAGGGACTTACAAATTTGATTTGGAGAATTAATTTCCCTGAAGTAAGACTTTATGTCGTGTTCACTCAAATCGCCATCCTCTTCTTTTTATGTGTGAGGGTATGTTGAATGTTATTTCTTCTAGACCCTTTCACTTTGAGGTAGCTTGGGTCTCTCATAAAGATTATCATCAAGTTGCGGGGGAGAAAGTTAACCATTGTGTGCTTTGGGGGCTCAAGGAGGTAAAGGAGAACTCATATTTTTAATAAAGAAGTGTTTGACAATATCTTCAAGAGGATGAGACACATTGAGGCTAGCACTACCAAAAATTTCGGATTTAGAGACGGAATGAATTCCATCTCTAAAAGGATAAAATTCTGTCTCTAAAGATTTAGAGATGGAATTAGAGACAGAAATCGTTCCGTCTCTAAAATTGGCGTCTCTAAATATTTAAAGACAGAAAACGAGTTCAGTCTCTAAATTAGAGATGGATAAATTCTGTCTCTAACTAAAAAAATTCTGTCTCTAATTAGAGACAGATATTATCTCTAAAATATAAAATGATTACATTAGAGACGGCCCTCTTCCCTCTCTAATTCCGTCTCTAAAACAAAAAATATGTTTTGTCTTTAATTCCGTCTCTAAAATTAGAGACAACACTTTTCCATCTCTAATTCCGTCTCTAAATCCAAAATGTAGTCCCGTCTCTAATTCCATCTCTAAATCTAAAATGGAGTTAAAATTAAATTTTTCAAAATTATATTTTATAACTAAATTCGATGCAATTAACCATCGCAATAATAACATAAGAAATCACAATTTGTTAACATCATCACAAATATTTGTACCAAGATGCAAAGTAATAATTAATTATCATTGTAAATATTTAAATAGTAACTAAAATTGTCAATGAAAATATAAAAAATAAAACTAATCATAGATTTGGGTTATCATCATCACCACCCATCTCATCATCATGATGGTCATCATCTTCTCTAGGTGCAATATAAGAAGGCTCAGGCTGTGAAGCTGCAACTGATGGCGCTCTAAATTGACTACCCAGAAGAAGAATCCTAAACCTCTCCCCCTATTCTTCTATCTTCTGCTTCATCATTTGTTGTTCAAGATTCTTTTGATGAAGCTCATCTGTTAAAGCCTGAATTTTTGCATTCATTGCATACATCTCTGTTGATGATACCCCATCAATAGAAGAGGAGGGGGGAACGGAAGACGATCCAATAACATTAGTTGCTTGTGAACCCAATCTGTATATATGCCCTTTCTTGTCGGGTCCTCCTACAATATCTAAATAGATACTGTTAGCAGATTCTTAACTGTTGCTACCTTCACCATGCTGGGATTGCCACTCAGCCATCCACCTTTCATACTCTTCCTAAAAAGTAGTTATAAGACATTTTCACTTAAAAATTAATATAACTTAAATGTTAAGTTATGCTTACCGCAATCCTTGTTGCTTCCAAAGTGTTAAACTCTTCTGAATTCTCCTTGGATCGATGAAGCCGCTTGTAGATGTCAAAAAATTTTGGCTCCCTGGACATCTGATTAGCCTGAAAAGACAAAAGTAAGTATTAGTAGTAGCCCAAAAAGCAAGAAAGTGTTCTGAATGTAATTTCTATCCAATGAAAACTAGCGTTGCTTTCCCTATTCAATTGAATATTGCTTTAGAAATCATTTGCATTAAATAATTGTTAAAAAAGCCTGTAACTTAAAAGTAATTTATTAGAAGAAAAGGTTACTATAAAAACTGTTTGGCTGGTTAGCATCTTTACAATTGTAAGCAAGCAATTAGCTGCAACTAGTTTCGCTTAACAAGTTTACACATGACCAGAATTTAACAATACTTGCAAAGCATAGTAGTGGAATAAATAACATGATTAAGTTGAAAAGGAAACAGAGTTTTGTTTAACCTTATGACAAGATACAGAAAAAATTCAAATGAAAATAAGCAGTATTACACCTGATAAATAGAAACTTATAAAGTAACATATCAAAACAAGTGACTAACAACAACCAGTCAAGTACCATATGGCAGCTAAACATTAAAAATGAAGAGCCAGCTCCAAAGTAGACACAATTGAGTTCATCCATGTCAGATATTGAACAACTTCTAGTTAGGAATTAATGGTCTTTGAACAACTCCCTAATAAGTTAATCTTAAGCCAAAATTAACTAGCTCCTTCCCCGTAATAACATGTCCAATTAAAGAGAAAGTGAAACCCAAATGAGCCAATCTGCCAACAATGAGCTTGTTGGCTTTAGAATGAAGGACTTGGTAATATGAAAAGTAAATAACCCAAAATTTTCATCAATAATTGTAACCGATTTAGATTAAATGTAAACACAACTCACGACATTATCCACAACTACTCAACATTAGCAACAGTACAAAGAGTATATGGTATAATTATAAGGATGTCACATCTCTTACCATTCTCCTGCAGTGCTCTGTTGCAGATATGGATCCTCTAGTGTGCACATTGAGACCTTGTTTAACTTGTCTATTTCTGCTGTTTCTCATGGATAGTGCTTGCTAGGCAAGATCACTCCATTTAGCCCACAGCTGCGCCAAAGCATCTGGCTGAATCCATATACCCTTATCCTTTTGATCACGCACCTTGAATAGATTATTTGAGAGCGCACCAGATCCCTTCATTTCAAATATCTTTCTAATCATATCATTATGTTCAGTAACCACTTGTATTTCACATACATTGATGAAAATATTAATTAATCAAATACAATATTTGTAAATTAATAATAGATTAATAATAAGAATTAAAAGAACATTACCCCAAAATCTCTAAACCACATATGACGCACAGTGTCGAGCACATCTGTCTAACATGTCCAAGGGTGATCATGCTTCTTTTTGAATATGTTAGTTATATCACGTGTCGTTCCAACATCGGGATAAAACCTGAAAGTCAAAATATGTATATGTATATATATATATAACTATTCTTTTAGAATTAAATTTCATAATTAGAATAACTTACTAATCTTTGTTGGCGGGCTTGATCCAAATACGTCCATCTATATCCTTTCTCCCCCACCTGATGTTCTCTGGTGTAGATGCTGTTGCGTCAGGGTGTCGAGGTGCAACTGAACTAGCTGAAGGGTCACCCGATATATGTAAAGGTGCAACTGAGGAGGGTGTAGGCCCAATTTGAGAATAAGGAAATAGGGTATATGAAGATGAAATATGTGCAACCCCGTTCTAGGATTGGGGAGATGGGATAGATGTAGGTCCAATATGAGAATGGGGAGATGAGATATGTGAAGATGTGATAGATAGGATAAGTGTAGGTCCAATCTAAGAATGGGGAGATAGGGTAGATGTAGGCCCAGTCTGAGAATGGGGAGATAGGATAGATGTAGGTCCAGTCTAAGAGTAGGGAGATGGGATAGGTGTAGGTTCAATATGAGAATAGGGAGGCAGGATAGAAGTAGGCCCAGTCTGAGAATGGGGAGATGGGATAGGTGTAGGCCCAGTCTGAGAGGTACCTCTCCCTCTCCTTATTATTCTGCCTTTCCATCTGCCTCTCCCTCTACCTACCATCTATATGCAAAGGATAATGATAAAATTTAATTAGGTACAATTAAATTAACGTAGGAAATTAATACAAAACTAGAAGAGTAATAAATTTAAAGAAATCTACAATCACGTAAGCATATATTAACTAATAGGTCACGAATACAAAACACATGAGTTCGTTAAGAATTTCATTAAAAAATGACAAAATCTAGTCATCATCATCTTCATCATCATCATCATCATCATCATCATCATCATCATCTTTTTTTTTTCTTCTTCTAATTCAACTTCTTCTTCTTCTTCTTCTTCTTCCAAATCAAACTGGTTCAAGGTTGGACCGTGTACTTCCTCTGCAGAACCATCTATATCAACAAGACTTTGTTCAAGATCATCGTTTGCAACTACCATAGGCATTTGCGGGATTGACTCATCTTGGTATGGATTATCTATTCCAGGGTTTTTTGTTTCTAAAGTTTGAATTGTGCTTCGTGCCTTAGTTTTAATCACAACCAACCACCCTTGCTGTCTTTCAGGATACTGTGTGTAGTACACTTGCTCTGCTTGTTGTGCAAGAATAAATGGATCATAATTCTTATACCTTTTAGATGCTTTAACTTCAACAATTTCATAATTATCTATCCTTGTCCCTTGATTTGGGGTAGGATCAAACCAATCACATTTGAATAGAACTAGCATCTTTAAGGGCCACCTAATATACTGCATTTCAACAATGTTAGTTAAAACCCCATAGTAATCATTCTTCATTGTCTCATTCTCGCCACCTCGAACATATACACCATAATTTGTTGTGTCCATCCCTTGACTATGATCTTTTGTATTGAATTTGTAACTGTTTATTGAATATGTTTGCCACATGTTTACTTTGTTTGAGGACCCCCATGCCAAACTCCTCAGAAGTTCATTTTCAATGTTGTTACTGAACACCTATACCACAAATGGGTAAGTTACTTGGTTCTACCTAAACAAGTAATGAGGGAATTAACAGAGAAATTAGGTAGATGATATTTAGCATACATGTTCTTTAAACCATGTGAGAAATGTTGTGGAGTTTTGTTTGTCTACTTCCAAGTCATTTAGACCAAGTTCTCATAGCAAATATGCATATATGCTGAATTTAAATCACATATTAAATCATTTCGTAGATTTAATCATGATACGTGAAATTAAAAGAATAACTTAGAAGCTTACTTTAAAAAAGGCTCCACCTCAGGACAATTTAGAAGAACATACAAGTGTGCAACACTCATTTCCTTTTCTTGTAAGATTCAAGATTTGTGTTTTCCAAGAGGATGACCGGGAAAATTAAAAATAGAGAATGGCGGATTGATTGAACCACCTTTACCCCCATCGTCATTCCGTGGCACCCTTGTCCTTCTAGATGGAACAATGGATGGATAGTAGTAAGATGTAAAAAATAGAGGTCTCCTCCACTAAATAAGCTTCACAAATGGAACCTTCAACTGCAACTGAGTTCGTGACCTTATCTTTTAAGGTACGTATAAACCTATTAATTGAGAACATCAATGTAACAAATACATTATGAGAATTTAATTGAAAAATGTAAAGATAGATAGATGACTCAACCTTTCAAAGGGATACATCCATCGATATTGCACAAGACCACCGACCCTTGCTTCGTAGGGCAAATGAATTGGAATATGCTTCATCGAATCAAAGAAGCTCTGAGGAAATATTTGTTTCAATTTACATAAAATAATTGCAATGTTTTGCTCCATCTCATATAATTTATCCTTTCTAAGCAACGACAAAGTTAATTCTCTAAGAATATACTCAACTCAGTAAGTGCATTTCAAATGGGCTTGGGTAATGCCTTGAATGCAATTGGGAGCAAACGTTGCATGAACACATGACAATCATGACTCTTCATACCAAACAACTTTGCGTCCCTCATGTCAATGCATCTAGCCAAATTGGAGGCATACCCATCTGGTAGCTTCAATTATTTAACCCATTCGCACACGACTAATCTTTGTTGCTTAGTCAGTGTGTATTGTGCTTTGGGTTTTTTTAGCTTTCCACCTCCACCATCCTGTAGCTCTAGATCCTTTCGTCTACAATATTCTGCCAAGTCCAGTCTAGCATTAAAATTATCTTTTGTCTTGCCCTTAGTATCCATAACTGTGTATATGATATTAAGAAACACATTTCTCTCAATATGCATGACATCCAGATTATGCGGGAAAAGATTTGTTTTCCAATAAGGCAATTCCCAAAAGATGCTTCGTTTTGTCCAGTTGTGATAAATACCATACCCTGGTAGACTTTCTCCTACTGATTCAGTTATGTTAGGTATATGTCTTACCCTATCCCACACTTTTTCACCAGTCAACCTTCGTGGGGGTAATGAAGTTTCAACAAGTCTCTTTCTAAAAGCATTTTTGTTCTTTCTGTAGCAATGATCATGTGGCAAGAATTGACTGTGATAATCAAAAAATGATGTCTTTCAGCTATGTTTAAGTGTGAATGCTTTTGAGTGCTCCATACAAATTAGACAAGTAAGTTTTCCCATTGTCATCCAACTTGATAACATCCCATATGCAGGGAAATCATTAATCGTCCACATCAAACAAGCCTTCATGACAAAGTTTTGTTGTCGTGAGACATCATAGGTCATGACACTGATATTCCACAGAAGTTTTAGTTCATCTATAAGCAGCTACAAGTACACATTAATTTTACTTTTTAGATTGGAAGGGCATGAAATTATAATAGTTAAGAACATGAACTCTCTTCTCATGCACATCCACGGAGGTACATTGTAAGGAGTAATGATTACTGGCCAACATGAATAAGTCCTACCTGTTTTGTCAAATGGAGCAAATCCATCAACACATAACCCTAGCCTCACATTTCGAGGGTCTTCTGCAAATTTAGGATATGTTTCGTCAAAATATTTCTAAGCTTCTCCATCAGATGGGTGGGACAAAGACCTCATCTCCATCTCATTCTCACGATGCCAGCTCATTTGAGATGCCGTTTGCATTGAGGAATAAAGTCGTAGCGTTGGGATAAGTGGGAAATACCACATTTTTTTTAAGGAATTTCTTTGACCTTATCGTTTCTAGTGATGCTTCTATAACAGTTTTCACCACAAAATCTACAACTACGAAGATTCTCATAAGGAGGATGATAAAGCATGCATCCATTTGGACAGCAGGAAATCTTTTTGCAACCCAGCCTTAGTCGTTCCACTGCTTTCTTTGCACGGTAGAAGTTTCTGGGCATTCGATTATCATTTGGCAATGCATTTCCTATAAACTCCACCCACCGATTAAAACAAATCTCGAAGATATTGAAATCAGATTTGATTCTTAGAGCTTCACATGCAACTGACCATTCAGAGTAATTGTCACAACCATTATACAAGGGAGCTTGTGCAGCTGATTACATTTCAAAAAATCTTTTGGCTTCTGGATTAGGATATTCCCTTATTTGTTCTGCATAACCAAACCCTTGTTGCTTAATGTAATTGCCAATAGAAGGTCCAACAACATCTATTACCATCTGCTCATACCTATTGAAGTCTTCCTTTACCCCATTACTTCCATAGTATGAATTGTTTGCAACCACTGGGGGAATGGGAGGCCTTGGTTTGTCATGGTTAGTCCAGTAATAGTAATCACTCATAAACCCCTTTATACACAGGTGTGCCTTAACGTCGTCAACAAAGTGATATGCCTTACATTTGCATTTTTTACATGGATACCTCAACTTTCCTATTGTTTTAAATTGTTCTTGTGCACAAACAAACTCAACAAAGTCGTTAACCCCCGCCATGAACTCATCTGTAACTCTTCTCCTATCAGGACCCACCATATTATCCATCCACTTCCGATGCTTAGGAACTTCCATTATGTTTCTAATTTAAAGATAGACAAGAGACATATCAATCACCAGCCCACTATTTAAATAAAATTTAAATAGTTAGACCAAAATAAAAATAACCTACTTCAAAGATAAAGAGTGCTTTTACTATAAGGTAGACCTTACATAGAGATATCAGAACTAAAATAGATCAAGTACACAAATCATAACAGTCTAAGGGTCATAACATATTATCATTCTCAGCATACACACATCAAGTACATAGCCCAAAGGAAGAGGGAACATAGTAAAGGAACTAAAACAGAGATCCTATTGTGCAGACCATGTTACTTTCACTTGGAAACTCATTTGTTACTCAGTCATTTGCAGCTCAAACAGCAGATGAAAAATAACAGAAATCAAGAAATAACAGCTTGAATAGTTTCTGTATTCAAAGTTTCTGTGCATCTAATATTTTCCTAACAATAAGTTCAGTAAACTTTATTTTGGTGTTCAGCTGCTGAGGTAGGTTATATTAATTCAAAATATCTATTCTCATTTTTTTATTAATTAATCTAAATTTTAATCTTTTTTCAAAAAAATCATGAATAACTAATAAAAATACAAAAAAAAAATTAAAAATACTAATAATAACACCCTCAACTGCTGCCTCATAAAATTTAATTACCATTAACTCGCAAGGTGCCCCCTAAGATTAGCCAACACCACCATTAGCCTATCACGCAATTCCTAAACTACCCCTACACAGACACGTGTCCTCCAGAAAACCCCAGACTCAACCTCTTTAATGAAAAGCATTACGCACCAAAACACATCCTCATTCTCTCACACACACACCCAAATTTCCACTCCCGGTTTAACTATTTCACAAAATAATGCTTTGCCTTTGGCGGCTTTCATTCCTTCCTTCCCTTTCCCTTTCTTACACAACCTTTTCTTTTTTTTTTTTTTAAATAAATAAATTTGGTAATAACAATCATAAATAAAGAATAATAATTCATCTTGTTTAATTATGAGATGATATTTTATGAACAATCATTAGAAATGGTTAATTTAAATTAATAATAATATAGTATATATCAAATCAAAGTCACAGGCAGCTGCCAGCATAGTTAGCTGGCCACTCATTTTTATATTCATTTTTATATTCATTTTTTTATACTGTTATGACAATATATATGTGTGACACTATTTTCTGAAAACTAGAAATGAAGAGCCAAGCAGAAATGAATGCATTTTGTCACTATATAGATAGATGCTCAAAATGGAGATGATGTTCATCTTGGATGCTTACTGTGATTTCCTCTCTCTATTTTCTCAAACTATTTGATCGTTTTAGAAATGTATGTACACTTGTATTCCTTCCAATGAGTGGTATATCAAATAGTAGTCAAAGTCTCCAAATTCTAATTAGTAATTTCACATGCATTATGGATTGCCAGAAATATTAAAAAAACAAATTAAAGAGAATTAAGAATAGAAGGAAGAAACAAAAATGAGAATGGAGAATCTCATTCACATCCAAATCACTGCTTTATGAGACATACATTGGTGGCAGTCAGATCAGGAAAGCTCACTAGCACTTTCTCTGAACAAATTTAAAAGTAAGAAAAAAATATAGTAAAGCCAAGAATAAAATAAAGTAATACAACTTAGCAATATTTCCTGACTAATTATGCAAAAAGCTGATTTTTATTCATGATGTTGCATGGGAATTTAGGAAAATGTTATCAAGGCCAACTGGCTTACAACACGGAGACCAAAAGCTGTTTTATAAAGACAAGGACAGGGATTCAAAATCTTTCCTTGACATAGTTGGGGTCAACGACAAATCAAAGATAGTGCTAGTGGAAGACCCAATTAGCCAAGAGAAGAGGTACTTAGAGATGAGAAAGAATGCTAAGATGGAGAAAGTTGCAAAATCTATCTCTATAAATGCATTTGTATCTAATTTATTTCGATATATTTACATTTGTTTATTTACTATTTTGTAGGTTGCTGTTTTCATTGATATCAGTCTCGACAAAGCCACTGAGTTCAATTATTACTACCACAGTCATCAGCCTCCTATTGCTTTTATTAAAACTGAAGTTAGAGGCCTTTTTGGTTCTGTGTTCTGTGATTTCGGGCCTCAGTTCACTGTTGTTGATGTTGATAGAGATGAACCCCATACTAGCATTATTGCATCCATCAGCAATGACAACCTTGCTCTAGTATCCTGTGTTGATGATGAGAGACTTTAGTTTCAAGATGGAGATCTTGTTGTATTCTCTGAAGTTCATGGTATGAAATAATTTGATGAACGCCCAAGCCCAATAATGACTAAAGTTTACTCTAGAAGAAGACAACACCAGAATGTAAAAGGGGTGGGCCCGGAAAGTGAGAAAACAAGCACTACCTTAGATGTAACTACTTGCTGAGTGGGCAGAGGGTGAGTGGGGGAGGTTAATGTTAAATGGGCATATTTGTAAGGGGGAAAACGTGAGGTGGGGGTAGGCATGAATTCAGTTGGGCATTTAGGAGGAACTAGGCACTCTATACTTGCCTAGAGTTATCTTTCTTCTCTATATTCTAGTTTTTCTTCCATAAATAATACAGGTCTGATTTTGATATCATCTAAGACAACACCAAAATGTAAAAGGAGTGGGCCTGGAAAGTGGGAAAACAACTACTACCTTAGCTGTAACTACTTGTTGAGTGGGCAGAGGGTGAGTGGGGGAGGTTAATGTTGAATGGGTATATTTGTAAGGGGGAAAACATGAGGTGGGGGTAGGCTTCATATTCAGTTGGGCATTTGGAAGGGACTAGGCACTCTATACTTGCCTAGAGTTATCTTTCTTCTCTGTATTTCTATTTTTCCAGTTTTCTTCCATAAATAATACAGGTCTAGTTTTGATATCATCCATCCAATTCAGTATAATTTTTCTCTGTTCTATTATTTCTGTACTGTGCTTACCTGGTTCCTATCAGAATTGAATGATGGAAAGCCAAGGAAGATTAAAAATGCTAGAGCATATTCATTTACTCTTGAAGATGACACCACAAATTATGGTATCTATGAGAAAGGTGGTATTGTCACACAGGTCAAACAACCAAAGGTGTTGAACTTTAAGCCTCTTAGGGAAGCACTCAGTGATCCAGGTGATTTTCTTTTGACTGATTTTTCTAAGTTTCCCTGATGCTGGTTCAAAGGATGATGCACAAAAGCTTATATTTGTTGCCAGTAATATTAATGACATCTTAGGTGTTGGACAAGAGGTTGTCAAAGCATGCTTAGGGAAGTTTCATCCACTTTTTTCAGGTAAATATATTTTTTAGTGTTTTGTCATATCCTCTGGTATTTTGAAATATTTTTTATTATGCAAGTAAAACAAAGCCTAGATGACAAACATTTTGATAAGATCACTTTCCCTTTTTAGTAGTCAGGTTATTGATTGTGTGTTCAATTTGCTACTTCAGTTGATGTTTGATTATTTTGATTCTTTTATAGTTTTCTTTACCTATTGAACAATGCAAGCTTTCACCATCTGATGGGGATGTGAAGTTGTAGAGGAAAATGCAAGTCAATATTTCATACATTTTTGTTTTTTTTTTGTTACTAGTTCTTAAATTACTAGTTCAGATGTTAGTGAAAACATCTTGAAGGTAGAAAGAGTTCAAAAGTATGTTGAAACTCTGGATATGCTGAAAGTTAAGAATTTTATGCCTAGTAGCAATAGAGGTAATGCCACAATACAGCCTCAGCCTCAGCCTCAACAAAAGCATTCAAATGGTCAAAAACTAGAACCAATTCAAGAGCAACCACAAACACATTCAACTTAGCAATAAAATAAATTAGTTTAGATTAGATCGATCTTTTAGTTTAGTCCAAATTTGTTTTTTAAGGCACACCTAACTTCTTTCTTTTTTATTTTTTAATTTTCATGACCTAAAAGACAAATCAGCCCATTTAAACAATGAGCAGCTCACTTAATAAGCAAACAACTCGTTTAATCAGCAAATAACTAAATATTGATCAAAATGATATATTCATAACATATTGATAGGTTTAACATATGGTCACATAAACAATATATAGGAAGAAAACATAAATTTCTTTATGTATAGATTATGGAATGTGGTATTAAGCCTTATCATTTGAAAATAGCAAGTGTTGAGAATATGTACCATCTTTAAAGAGGAGTCTGGCCCCTTCACCTTTGGTTGGATCAAGACCCAAGTTTTATTTGTGGCACTACACTAAGAACACACATGATTCTATTAGGCATTAACTCAGGCAAATATAGGAGAAAAAATAAAGAGGACTATAACAATATTTACCTATTCAAACAAGATTAATACAAACTGACAACCAAAAAATAGCAGTTAATCATTCATATATAAATAATACTTATATTTAATGCATGTGCATGGCCCTTCTGATCATTTTTCTCTGCTCGAGGCTTTCTTGTGCCTTTTACGTTCAATTCTAGATCATTTTCTTTTTCTGCCCTCTTTCATCTTTTGTTACCTAAAAAGCAAATTCAAAACGAATTATAGTAGAGCAAAATGGAAAGCCTGGGAAAGCCATGATATGATAAATAAATATGTGCAGCATTGCTTTGGTCACTAAGTTCTTGGACTTTGGCTAGAGGGATGCTATGCAAAATATGGTAAAGAAAATATGAAGAAAATGGTTGCTTATGGTTATTGAAGAAGAATGCTGTTGTTGTGGTGTTCTTGGAACTTTTTCTGGTTAGATATAATTGATAATCAGTTGACAAGTTTTGGTTAGGAAGGACTGAAAGAGATTAGAGCCTGTAATTGCTTTTGGGTTTGAACTTGGGTGGGAGAGTATGACAAAATTAGAGATCATTTACAGAAAACCTGTGTTGGCCATAAATGGTGATGGACGATTTGGAAGAAGAATGGTTTGCTGCTAAGGGAGATTTATATATGGAGAAACATTATAATACTTATATCAGTAATAAAATTTGCACATCCAAGTTAATAGTTAACCTCATTTACAAGATAGCAAATGAGAACACATCCCTTTTATTTACTTAATCTCAAGTAAATCTGGTGATTCAAGTTTTAAGCTACAACATGACCTATTGTTTGAATAAGCATTACAATACAAAAACATAAGCAAAACATTTCCTAAACCCATCCCCTGAACCAAACCACTAACAATTTACAAACCATCCTACTTACACAAGCATAGGTAGTAAATGAGAATTCTCACTATTTTCTTAAAACTTCAAAATCCTGGTTGTGCCTTATACTCACAGTTTCTTCTCATTCTACTCATCTCATACTTTGTTTTCAATGTTGTGAAGTCTATCCTTGACTGACTTGTCTCTCTATTTTTAGTTTGGCCTACTGAAGACATCTTTTAATCAACTTCCATCATCCATATCCTTATCTCCCATCACATCTTTTAATCAAGTACATAATCTAAAATGTCAAACCCACTGGGTTTGAAATGCTTCTTTACCATGATTGTCTTGAAATGGTTTTTAGGTATGCGATTGTCACATGAGCAAACAAAAGGATAGGATTTGAGATATATAAGCAGTTGGCTTCTAAGGCAATCACAGTGGTGCTAACAGCAAGAGATGAGAAAAAGGGTCTTGAAGCTATTGATAAATTGAAACAGCTTGGTCTGTCTGACCAAGTGACTTTTCATCAGCTTGATGTGATTGACACTAATAGCATTGCATCCCTTGCCAATTTCATCAAAACCCAGTTTGGAAAACTTGATATCTTGGTATGTATGACTGAGCTTCACATTCTTCATTGTGTTTAATTTCTACACTTGAGTTCTAGTTTATACCATCTGAGAAGAATCACATGCACTAAGTAGGTTTTCCTAAGGAGAAAATTGGGTATAAAACAAAAGGTAGTCATTTTTATAGTCAAACCCATATTGTGGTCATTTGTTTTGATTATCTGACCAAGGGAGTTTCTAGCTGGGGACATAATGATTGGTGGGTTCATCTGAGGCCAAAGGTCTTTGACTTGGCTAGAATTAGTGGCTTCTATTTGGTATTGTAGATTGAAGACTTGGGCATTAGTAAAGGGCTTTGCTTGTCTTACTGGTGGTATGAGATCCATTGTTGTGAAGACTGTGGATTGAAAGACTATGGGCATTAGTAAAAGGTTAAGTTGTTTTATATCTTAGTGTTTCATTTTTCTATTTGTGTGTGCAACAGTAAAATGTAAGAGCTTATTAAGCTTTAGACTGAGTGTGAGTGTTAGAATATTAATCTAGATCCATTAGCATATTTAGCACATCTTAAAATATCAGTCATCTGTAGTTATCACTATAGTTAATAGTTATTAATTAACTTTGTAATTACTCTTAGCTATTTTACTTTAAGCATTCATAATATAAATACGATGGACTATGTACACAAGATACACATTTTCTTCTAAAATATACATTGTTTCAATATTTTTGTTGACATCTATCTTTCAATCGCCTCTTCTCCCTTCTCCATAACCATGTCTTTCAATCTTTGCTCAGTTTAAGCTTTCGTAATAGCTACAGAATAGGTAAGGGTATTCATTAAGGAATATATGACTATTTTTGGTCAGTTCATGCATTTGTTCTTACTATTAAATAAATGAGAAAATACATATTACTTACAATATTCTCCCTCATCCCCAAATGTTCTTATCAACAGGTGCATAGGATGATTTAAGAGGATGTTTACACATGATTCATAAGAAAAACTATCCTATTATGCCAGCTACAGTAATTGATAAGTTAAAGAGGGGAAAAATAGTTTGAATTAGATAATAAAATGAACATTAAACACATACAGACAAACACATACACATTCTCGAGTTTAGATTAGAATATATAGCAAGAAGCATGGACATAAGTATAACATATATCTCAACTTCAATAGCACTAAATCCAAATCCAGAATCCCCTTAAAGTACAACTACAAGGCGACCAGGAGAAGCCAAATCAAAAATTTGATTGAGGTCATATTATGTAAAATTTGACAGAGAGTTATGAGATTTAGATCTGACCTGAGTTGTATATGTAAAAGTGAGAGAGAGCTCTGAGATTGAGAGCTGAGAATGAGCTGGAACGACTTGAGAG
Source organism: Ormosia emarginata (assembly GCA_029884605.1). Lineage (NCBI taxonomy): Eukaryota > Viridiplantae > Streptophyta > Magnoliopsida > Fabales > Fabaceae > Ormosia > Ormosia emarginata. The sequence goes on from JAQQTP010000071.1 coordinate 12,180,033, forward strand.
ATGGAGAGTTGAGAACGTGCTACCGCGACTTGAGAGATGGAGCGAGAATGAGCAGAGAACGTGAGTAACAACAAGGTGAGAACGGAGGGAGAACGAAGTCAGTTATGGAGGAAAAACATACCTGAACTACCACAAGCTCAGAGATGGAGACCGAACTAGGGGATGAACGAACGATGTCAGAGATGAGGGAATGAGAGAAATGGGGCTTCTGAGTGGAGATGAGGGAACGACAGTAATGGACTTCTGAGTGGAGATGATGGATGCAGAGAAATGCGGGTTCAGAGTAGAATTAGGGCTCGAGAGAAATGAGGATTCTGAGTTAGAATTAGGAATTATTAAAAATATTAGAGATGAAAACAATATTCCGTCTCTAACATATTTTGACATTTTTAAATATTATTTTAATAAATAGAGACAGAATTTAGAGATGGAAAATTCAGAGACGAATACATTCTGTCTCTAAATTTCATCTCTAAAAATATTTGACTTTTTAAAACATCACATTGATTAATTAGAGACGAAATTAGAGATGAAAAAATCTGAGATGGATAAATTCCATCTCTAAAATCCGTCTCTAAGTATATTTGACTTTTAATTGACCAAATAGAGATGGAATTAGAGACGAAAAATTCTGAGATGGATAATTTTCGTCTCTAAATTCCGTCTCTAAATTTTAAATTTTATTTTTTCTCTCTAATTTATCAATTCCGTCTTTGGTTCTGTCTCTAATAGAGACGAAATTTTGTCCATCTCTAAATTCCATCTCTAAATCGAATTTTTCTAGTAGTGTAGGTTGAAGGGTATTCAAAGGAGGCTTGTGTAATCTTATTCCACTCTTGTTCTTTTGGATAGACAATTGCAAAGGGAATATGATGACGTTCTTAAGTAGAAGTAGAGTTGTTAAAATGGGACTAAGGTCGATGGACCAACCCGAATAGCCTAACAAAATGGGTGAATCGACTGGGCTAACAAAATGTCAGTCCGAAATTAAAAATAGGCCGAATTAGACCGACCCATTTATATTACATAAGGATAGGCTGGACTAACAAAATGTCAGCCCGAAACTCACATAGTTCATTCTGGCCTGACCCTAAAATGGCTCGGCCCGAACTGGGTCAACCAAAATGTGCCAGCCCGACCTATTTTGATAACTATAAGTAGAAGGAGGTTAATTGGTATCATAAATCTAGAGAGAGATAGGTAATAGGGACCAAAGATACCTTTGTCTTCCATTCCCAAATTGTGAGAACAGAAAATGAAATAAAATTAAAAGTCTTTTCATCTCATATGATTTTTGGTGTACAGATGAAAATGTGCAAAAAGATGAGGCTTTGAAATTTTATAAAAACCTGTTTTGTTAGTTAGAAAATGTTGACCCTCATTGTTTGCATCTGAATAGTGTCCCCACCCTTTGCAAGGAGGGTTTATGAAAGCTTTGACCAAAGAAGAGGTTTATTATATTATAAAGAGTATGAAGCCTTATAAGGCTCTTGGACTGGACAGGTTTCAACCCAATCTATTCAAAACCTATTCCAATATTATTGGGGATGATATTGGTGAAGGTTGCCTTTGTGTAAGATCAGCTTGATGCTAGTATTGCAGAGGCTCTTAATATTCTTATTTCTAAGGAGGATCATCCCACTTGTCTTAAGAGTTTCCCACCAATAAGCCTTTGCAATGTTGTTTATAAGCTAATTATGAAAGTTCTGACTACTAGATTGATACTGTATATGGCAAATCTAATGAAACATTTCCATAGTAGTTTGGTTACTGGTAGACTAACTTATGATAATGCAATTATGGCTCAGGAGGTGATGGCATATATAAGAAAATCTATAAATAAATATGGTTCCTTGACTTTTAAAATTGATATAGAGAAGGCTTACGATATAGGTGACTAGCTTTTCCTCAAAGCTACTATAAAGGATTTTGGGTTACTTGGAGGTATTATAAGGTTGATTATGTTTTGTGCTTCCTCTTCCAAACTATCCCTCTTATGGAATGCTTCAATTTTTCCCAGCTTCTCATCCATTTGTGACCATAGATAAGGTGATCCTATGTCCTTTTACATTTTTGTTTTATATGCATAGAGAAACTAGATCTTTTGATTCATCAAAAGGTGGATGCTTGGGAGTGGTTGCTTATATGGGTTTCTAGAGGTGGTTCAAGCATCTCCCATTTGTTTTTTGCCGATGATTTTTTTTCTTTTTTCCAGAGCTCGTATTTCCCAAGTTAAACTTATTGGTGAGGTATTTAAGGATTTTTGCAAAGCTTCCAGATTGAAAATGGATTTGGACAAATCTAGAGCTATGTATTCTTCTAGCTACAGTGACTAAAAGGAATAAGGAGAAGTTCACTTCTATGTCCTTTATACGCTTTATCTCTAGTTTGGGTAAGTGTTTTGACTTTCCTTTCCTCCAAGGGACACCTAGGAAGATTGCTTTCAATATCATTGTGGATAAATCCAAGGGGGGTTAGTTTCTTGGAAGAGGAAACTTTTGAATAGAGATGGATGCTTGATTATTGCTTCTTCAATCTTGACCTCCATCCCGATTTATCCCATACGGGCGGCTGCCCCAAGCTATTTTTAACGAGATTCATAAGTCTACTAGGGGCTTTATTTGGTCATTTAGAGGCCTCTGTTTGGTTAACTATCACATGGTTACTCTCCCTAAAAAGTTGTGTGGCTTAGGTGTTAGAAAGGCTAGATTAGCCAATATTACTCTCCTTGAAAAATTAATCTGAGATCTAATGCACGATATTAGGAAGTTGTATGTCAAGGTTCTATCTCATAAATATTTAATGAATAGTTATATCATAAGTTTCCCTGCTACTAGTTCAAGTTCATATATTTGGAAAGCTATTATTAAGGTTACTACTTTCTTGAAAGATGGGTTTTGATATAGAATTGGAAGTATGTTGGTTTCTTTTTGTTATGAACCTTGACTGGATGAAGGAACCTTATGCAATGTTGTGGATGTAGTGCACATTTCAAATAGTGGTATTCCTATGAAGGATACTTGGGTTAATAGGAAATGGAACCTTGGTGATCTAAGCATTGTTTTACCTTCAAATATTGTTTGTAGGACAGAATCTACTCCTTTTGTCTTTGATAAATATGTTGGATGATTGCATAGTATGGATGACTATTGTTAAGTTCATGTTGTGGTTCTTGTTGCACGGCTCTCATAATGCAACATAATTTACTCTTTTTGTCTTTGATAAATATGTTGGATGATTGCATAGTATGGATGACTATTGTTAGGTTAATGTTTTGGTTCTTGTTGCACGGCTCTCATGATGCAACGAATTCACTAAGGTCCCTACATGGTCTTGCATATGATTCATCCCATCATCCCTGCCATTACTTTTTGGAGGCAAACCTTTAATGCCATTACTTTTAGGAGGCAGACCTTCAATGCATAAGAGCAATGTTCTAAGAACCGGACCAAACAGACTAGTCGGACCGATTGAACCATGAATCAAGTCATTGACCGGTCCAGTTATGCCTGTAGAATCGGTGTTTTGAAAATCACTCAAAGAATTAGTAAACTAGTGTTGAACCGGCTAACCATTTGAACCAATTACGGTTTACTAGTTGAACTGGTTTGTTATTTACTTGTAAAAAATTTTAAAGTTGCACTACCATAGATTTGAACCCAAGTACAATGGAAGTTAGGATTCCATTTTACTACCACACCACAAGGATCTATTGCTTATGGTATGTGAATTATATGTTATATATTAGTTTCTAGCAGCAAATATACAATAAAAGTAATACATTTAATGTTTCACTACAAGAAATTTATAGATTAGCTACAGAAAAATCCGTAGCTAATCCGTAGCTAAATTGATTGGTTATGGATTCACTACGAATTAGCTACGGATTGGTCCGTAATAAAATTTTGGTAGCTAATTAGCTACAAAAATATTTCGTAGCTAATCCATAGCTAATTAAAAAAATTTCATAGCTAATCCGAAACAAATTCGTAACTAATTTTTGTTTAGAGACTTTCTACATTTTCGTAGGCAATTAGCTACAAAAAATTCCATAGCTAATTTTAACAATCCGTAGCAATTTTGTAGCTATTTCCTAGCTATTATATTGCTAAATCCGCAGCAATTCTGTAGCTAATCTGTAACAATTATCTGTAGCAATTCCATAGCTATTTCTTAGCTATTATGTTGCTAAATCCATAGCAATTCTGTAGCTAATCCATAGCAATTATCCCTAGCAATTCCATAACTATTTCTTAGCTATTATGTTGATAAATTCGTAGCAATTCCGTAGCAATTATCCCTAGCAATTTTGTAGCTAATCTGTAGCAATTATTCCTAGCAATTCTGTAGCTATTTCCTAACTATTATGTTGTTAAATCTGTAGCAATTCCATAACTAATCCGTAACAATTTTTTGTAGCTAATCCGTAGCAATTCAGCAGCTAATCCCTAACAAATCCGTAGCAAACCAAAATTAATTTTATAATAATATTAATAAATTTTAAAATTATACCTATAAATAAAATTCAATCCAAACAGAATTCAATCCAACAAAAATCAAATCCAAATAAAGAAACCCAACAAATAGTTTGTGCAAAGTAACAAAATATCATAATTACATTAGTTCAAAACATGTTCTACGTACAAAGAAAGGATAACTAATCAATAAGTACAAAATCAATCTAAATTAGTCTCATCATCATCAGCTTCATCATCCTCTCCAATTGCATTGCCTTGTGATAGTGTTTGCAGCACACCACTTCTTGTTTAAGAACCAACAATGTCATGGAGGATGAGCCCCAGTTACATTTGGACAAAGGAAGCAATCGCTTCATTAACAGCTTCCTTTATGGCTTATGTTGGAACAGTGCAACAGGAACCATCAACATGTGAGGAAAAAGCAGAGCTAGATCCATGAATGTTAATACCTAAACTGTGACTCATGCCATGGACTCGTCCCTTCTTGTTGGGACTCGTCACTTGCATCCACACCTCCTGATCTACCATAGGATGCAGTGAAGAGTCTTCTCTATACTTATCTAATATCGTGGTGTCATAAGAGTCCTGAAATGAAAAATGTAGAAAACTTTATCAAAACAATCAACTTAAATATGATTAGTTTTAATTTTAAAGACACTTACAATGAAATCCTTCGAGCGTTGAGTGACATATTCTCCATTTTTTCTCTTATGCACACTCTCATACAAGTCTCTGAAAGGGACTGGATGATTCAGCTCCACCTCCTGTAATCAACATCTATTAGAATATAAAATTCTAAAACCATAAAAAACCTTGTATCTTATTTTTAAAATGAGACCAACCTCATGCAATTTAGATTCATACAACCAAAGTGGATAACACAACATACAAGCTGCTAGAACGTTAACTCACTTGTACTATAATTATACAATAGTATAAAATAGAATTATTAGGATATTGCAACAAATACATAAGAAATTTTCTATATTACCATTTTCTTCTTATGTTGACCAAAGCTTATTGAGCCTGCAGTGTGCAGCATAGCATCAGGCACGGCCGCTCTGTTGCTTTGACCAGTAACAGACTTCTTTTGCCATTCTAGCGTTATCCAAATGTCAACTAGGTCATCCCACACTTTTGACTTCAAAACTAGGGGCCCATGGCCCTTAAGGTCAGCCATGTTTGATGTCCCCAATTTTTTCATGATTGCCTTCCTATGATTCTTCAAATCATCTGAATAACGGTTCATGCATGTTCTGTCCCAAATAGTTTTTGCCATACAATGATCATAATCTGATGTGAATAGATATTTATTCTAAAACAAATCCATGTTAGTATTTCTCTATATAGATAATTGTATAATACAATGTGGCTAGAAACATAATTACTTACCATAAAATCCTAAAATAGTTCATCCTTCAAGTTAATAGGATAATTTTTCCATTTTTCAGCTGGAATGGGCATCCATGTGATCACAGTGGCCATAATCTCACTAGTCACAAACTGCGGGACAAACCTCCTCCTACAAGTCCATGATATGTTAATAATCTAAAAGTAAAATAAATATAATAAAACATGACATTCACACTATTACTCACGATTGAGAGATATTTTCCATAGATATAACTAGCCTTCTATCAGTTTCTGTTTAGGATGCTCCACTTAAAGGCATGGAAATTGGGTTGCTAGTTAGAGGCACAGTGGGGGGTGGGACAAGGACAGAGACAATAGTGGAAGGTGGAACAGCAGTTGATAGGTCACCAATGGTGAAAAAAAAGGGCTACTTAGGCTGTAAACTAGCATTATGTACGAAATAACATGTAACATAATTATAAGCAATCTGAATTCATAAATACATATAGATCAAGAGTTAACAAAAAAAAGATTATTATATAGGTATACTTGGGGACCGCGAAGAAGGCTGCAGTGGTGGTGAACTAGTGCACGATTGAGAACAATCGGGTGGATTGTTGCGGTCGCTGCCTCGACCACGTCCGTTGCCCCTACCTCGGATTGCCATGATAAATGTCTGCAATAATTAAACATAACATGTTAACAAACTATATACATCAATATTGCCAAAAAATCTCATAAAATATAAAAATGACATTTCAGTGTAAATACCATAAACAAAGTTCAACTGCTACTACTTGAGTTTGAATCATATAGCTCCTCATCTTCATCTATGAATTCGGTATTTTCATCTTCTTCGTTGTCATCAATGAATTGGTCAACAAATGGAACATCATTTGGATTATGTATTTCATTTATGTCCACTTCTTCCATTGGGGCATATGCATCAAACAAGGAAATCACTCCATCATTTGTGATGATATTAGGTGTTGTCAAGGATCCATCATCTTGGTAGTAATCGATAGTAGCTATCTCACTCGATCCATCACATTCATCATTGAATGTCTTAGTCGCAAAAAGTCTTGCTCTAACCTTACAAGCTGCCCACCATTCCTCATTAGCTCGACTCCCGCATTGTGGGTATACTGTATAGTATACTTGTGTGCTTGTTCAGCTAATACAAATGGCTCATTTGAGTGAAGCCTCAATTTGTGCTTAACATCAATCAATCCATATCTCTCATCAACATTAACTCCATTAATCAGGTCAAACCATAGCCTCGATAAAAGTCATTCTTTCCTTGTGTGCTTAACCCGCTTGTAAAAGAAATACTTTGTTCTGACCTAGATATGACAATTCCAATATCTCTTCAACGATGCCATAATAGTCTAAGTCATTCTCGCCATATATATTTCCTCTAACGCAAACCCCACTATTCATGGTAACTTTATTTTGTTTGTACTCCTTAGTATGGAACCTATACCCATTAACTATTAAACCATTGTAAGAAGTAATAAACTTAGATGGACCATAACTCATCTGTCAAACCATTCGATCCTCAATTTGACCCATATTTACCTATGAATCATTACAAAGAGAATATAATTTTCTAACAATAATATAATGATAGTTATTTTAGTTATTCTAACAATATAATTTTCTAATAATAATATTTTAAAAATTTATATTAGTTATTTTTTTATTTATTAATTTAATACTTTATTATTATATTATTACTTATCAACATTATTCATATTAATAGAATTATGTGTTTGTTTTAAATTAATAAAAAACATTTAAAACATTTAATATATGTTTATACAAATTAATGATACTAATATTAAAAAATTAACATTATAATTTTTTTATTATATATAATAAAATTACATTCCAATTTAACTACGGTTGAACTATTGAATTGTGAATCAGTTCCTTTACCAATTTAATGACTTGTCTAATTTTCAGAACCTTGCTTAAGAAGGCGCCCCCACTATTTGGCTATTTGGAATGCTCTTGGTTTCACCCAAAAGAATGGCTTCATGCAATTGAACATAAGGGACTATCTCTTTCAATTCACGATTGGGTTTGGAGGTTTGCTTTTCCTTGTTGCAATTTGGGTCATTTGTTATGGTAAGAACTCTGTTATCTTTGATGACATGCAGTAGTTTAAGTATGATATGTCTAGGTGTATATCCTTTTTGTTTGATCTTTGTTCTCAAACTTTCTCTCTTCATCATAGCAACAATAAGCCTCGACATTTGGTTCATTGTACTCCTCGCATGTTTTTGTTAAGCTAAACGTTTATGGGAGTTCTTTGGGCAACCCTAGTAAGACAAGCTTTTTGGAGGTCTTATGAGAAATGCATATGGGGCATAGCTATTTGGGTTCTCTAGGGTGGTTATCTTTGTGGATAATTTAGTTCCTAAGCTACTTGTTATTAATTATGGTTTGGAACTCATCGGGAGCAAGGGGTTTCGAAAGGTGGAGTGTCAATTTTATTACTTGAAGGCTATTCATTTTGTGCATGGCTCTGTGCAATGTCACCATCACTATAGTGCAGTCATTGAGGACATTCATGGGTTACATGCCAGGCATTGGATATGTAGTATTAAGCATGTGCTTCTTGAAGGGAATATGTATGTGAACTATCTTGCGAAGGCTTATACATGCATGGATAATTTTCTGCATGTCTGGGTGGATCCTCCTCTTGCGCTAGGCTATCTTCTTGCAGATAGCACGGGCACGGTATTCCTGGAGACTAAGCTTCTTTTTCTCCTTTCTTTTTTCGTTTCTTTGCATTTGTACTAAAAAAACACATATAAAAATATACATTAAATCTAATAAAAGTAGATATGATTTTAATGAAAAGCAGATAAAGATATAAATTGTTGTAATAGTTGATTTTAGTTAAAATATTTATGAAGAATGAAGTGTGACTCGTGGTAAATTAAGCTATATATATATAAGGACAAATTTATATGCAATGCAAGGATTCAAAACTCACCAAAAGCACTTTATAATCAGGGCCAAGCTGACACTTGAACAAAGGTTAATCCTAGTGACACCTCGTGGTTCTAAATATTTTAAAAATATTTATGCAAAATAATTTGTACACAAAATAGATATTTATATTAATATAAAGTATAAAACTTGGCATTTTATTTGATGTCCTTTCATTATACAAACTTTTATATTTTAAAAAATAAAAGTTATATTAAGCTAAATAGTCATTGTCATATTTATTTTTAAATAAAAATGATACAATGAATTAAAAATTAAGTAGTTATATAATTATTCACAAAAAAAGCTTTGATTTTCAAGAGCCTAGTATCATAATCTTATATAAACAGATTTTCTTATTTTGTCATTTTTTTAAAATGCTGATTTTTTTATTATGACTAAAAACAAAATAAATTGCTATTATAAATAAAACATATAATTACACTTTTTTAAAAAATATATTTTTAACATTCAGATTAAAATTAAATATATTAAATATTGATTTAAAAGAGAATACTATAAATAAAAGTGTATAACTAGCATAGTTTCTTTTCTCTCTCATTGTCTTTATAATGTTCCTTCTAGGTGCTCCCCGCCTTATGGTTTTGTTTGGTATCACGGAGGGGAAAGAAGAAAAAAAGGAATACAATAAAAATAAAAAGAAAATAAAGGAAGAATTGGAGGAGATTGAGTTATCATTCACTTTGTTTGACATTATTTAATGAAAAAGAAAGGAAACTTTCTTTCCTTTGTTTGGTTTCATAAAGAAAAATAACAAGAATACGTGTAAATAAATGTCAAACAAGGGATGAGCCCACAAAATGTATATAAATCCCTTCATTTCCCTCTAATTCCCTAGATAAGGGACAATTGCAAAAATGTGGGGATCCACAAAAAGTCCATTACTACAAATCTTCTCCTTTTCAGTGTTAAATTGATACCAAGAAATGAGCCTAATCTTTATGTTTTGTTGGATGTGAAGGAATAGAATGTTATTCTACATTCAATCTTAAAATTAAAGGATTCTTATGTTTTTTAAAGGGGAAAATAAAAATAAAATAACATTCCTATTTTGAATTCTATTCCATAAAATTGAGGAATCTCATTTAAGGATGACAATGAGGCAAGGCGGGGTGGGGCGGGAATGGGTAGCAGCCTCTCGTCTCCCGCTTTCGCTTTTATAACTGCACGGATACTCATTTATCATTCCTTTGTGAGTAAATGAATATTCGTGGACTTCTGCAGGTACCCAATAAATTTGAAAAAATAATAATAAAATTTAAAAAATTCAAAAAAAATAATATTTTGGTAATATTTGAGTAGTAATGAGATTTTTTTTTGGTAATTTCATATAAGGATATATTAGTAATTTTATTTGAGGGTACCCGCAGGTACAGGGAAACCACCCCCGCTCCCGCCTCGGCCCTCGCCCCGTTTATTAAACGGAGATAACATAAATGAGTATTTATATCCGCAGACGAAATTAGATGAGTATTACCCGTCTCCGTCATGAATATTACTTGCGGGGACCCTCGGGGGCAGATAAACTTGTCAGCCCTAATCTCATTCCTCAAATTTCTATTCCATATTTTTATGGAATAAGATTCCACAATTCTTTCCTGATATACCCTTGCTCAATTTGTAAAATGACAAAGATTACCAATCTATAATTTACCTAACCTTAATCTATCTAACTCTATTAAATGCTAACCTAGCATTCAAGCTTCGTGTTGCTTCTTTTGAAAGGATATGATAGATCCTCTACACATGCTCAAGAGAGCACAATAATATTATCAAAATTGATGAAAAGAAGAAATATTATAAAAACTTTTGCTATAAAAAAATTAATCTTAAATATTATTTCAAAAAATACACACACATATATGGAAGAAAAAAAATATTTTTATTTTTCTCATTAAGGTTAATTATTTCATTTACATTAATTTAGATTCAATTCCATATTATGTACACCAAACTATAAAATTGTTTTATATTCTATATATTGTATCACATTCTACTAAAGTATGGAATTGGAATGGAATTCACATTCTAATTTATTAATTTCTAATCCTATTTCTATTCTTATTCCATGAAATCTCATTTTTTTGTACCAAACGTTACTTAGACCTCTTTTCCCTTTCCACTCCAAAAATGCATCTACCAAACAAATGCTCAATTTCTAAGCATTTCTTCCAAATTCAATGTAGAATTTTTCTTTTTCTATTTTCTTTTAAATCTCAAGCTGGTGTCCAATGACTGCTAGTATATGAAGCCTCTCAACATATAAGAATAATATTTAAAAATTCAACATAATACTTAAGAATAATAAATGCAGACAAATAAGAGCATTACACAATGGAAGGTGATTAATAATTATCATATTAAATATATGAATCCTAAATAGTAATACCCATTTGTTTTATATTTAATGATCAAGGATGTTTAATATTCTTAACTACATGCATACCAAACACATCCATTTTGCATTTTGCTCTTTAGTCTACTTCTAAAGAACTCATATCAACCCTATTTTCTGAACAATTTTTTGACCCATTAGGAGTCTTTCCTCAATGTTGGAGAAATATTGCATCCCCGCCTTCAATCTTATTGGGGAATACTGTATCCCATCCTTCAATTTTGTTGGGAATACCACAACTCATTTAAACTAGTTGGAAATACCACATTCCATTTCAATCTCGTTGGGGAATATCATATCCCTTTTAATTATTTTGGAAAATACCACATTCCCTTCACAAACATGTAGAAATAGTAGTAATTTCGAACACAAATGAAATCACTCATAAATTTAACATGGTTCAACACATGCCTACATCCATAAATGAGAAGAGTCAAATTTATTATCAAAATAAGTATAACCTGCAGGCCTCTTAAACACAATATCTCTCATACTCTTATTCTCACTCTCATGACCCTTACAATGCCTCCGAATACAAGTATTTATAATCGCAAGTATTTGTTTGACAAGCAATTACTCTTATACAACTTTCTTAGTTTTCTATTAAAAATAAATCTCCCACGTACCTCAAATATCTTTTACATATATCTCATATCTTTTACATTCTATACTATAGCTCTCAACTTTGCCCCTATTGCAATGCCTCCTACACCATTCACAACTTTGTCTTGCCATTAATTGTTCCTTTCTTCTGATATTCTACATCATAAAGTCATATACAAACCTTCCAATTCTACACATATATCACTAAATCAATTTATGAGTGGCCAATTCATAAAAACATTAAGAACCATAATAAGCACTCAAATTGAATAGAAATGAAATTAATTAAAAATCCAATCTTAATACATGTTGATTGAATCAAGTTACATTTTCACTTTAAAAACACACGAATCTAGCTACTCATGACAAAAGAGAAGAAGAGATAGGAAGATGAAAGAGAATTCATCTTGATAAAACTGTAGAGAAGAAACCAAAGCACCTTCAATTGTTATTCGATCTCCAACTACATGAGAGCTCCATGATAGCTCCTCCTCCTCTCTTAGGGCTCGTCCCCTCGCTGCCTTTGAGATTCTCAAAACTCTAGATTTTTTTATGTATTTTCTGTATGAAAAGAGAGCTCATTTGCTAAAGTCGTTTTTTTCCTTTTATAGAAAAGCTGACAATTTTTCATATCTAACTTTTATGATTTTTCTTACCCTCCATACGACCTAATTTGCCCTTAATCTCAACAGATAAGTTGTAGTATTTTTTGTTAGCTTTTTAATGCCACAAACGATGCATCGATCTGATCTTTGTAGCTCAAGATATGACTTAATTAATGAGGAATTGTCAAGATAGTGTGGGAATCCGAATTTTTCTCCAAATCAAATCTCTTTAAGCATCGTTATCCAAGTTTTAACTTAATCCTTATTTAAGATTTTGCATCCAAATAAAATTGTAATTAGTATATAAGAATATAATAAGAATCCTTTAAATATTTATCTTTAAAAATTTCTTATTTTTGCACAAAATATGATGATTTATCCTAAAAATTCAAATATGACTAGATGAAGAAATAATTATTTAAAAATAAATAAAAATAAACAAAACTAAATAAAATTAAATAAAAATCCTAATAAATAAACCTAAAAGATGAGCGTATTTTACACTCATTAAATACCTCCAAACTTAACTATTGCTTATACCCATGCAATGAAAAAGAATGAAACTAAGGGTAAAACTTATCTTTTTGAGGTGAATGCAAATGCAAAGGTTTTTTTTTTTAAAAAAAATTCCAACTCTAAAAAGCAATTCAAAGCTTGAATGATCAATCACTCTATCATGTATTCATGCCCTACTCAAGTATATATCAACGATCAAGATAAATTTTTATCAAAAAAGTTTCACAAAACTTAAAGCTCTCTTGACAATCACTCATTTACTCAGCGACTCCTAATCATCTCCCTATATCACTAGGCAATAATGCTACACAATTCTTCACTAATCCAAGTATATCTTAAGCTAAGATCTTTTATTTCTTCTTTCCTTTCTTGTGAAGTTTGGTGCAAAAGTGTCCGAGTTTACAGTTCACCACTGACCCTTATTCACAATTTGAAATTTTAGAGGGGAACAAAAAATCAAGCGCAGTGTGTGTGTCCGAGTTTATGGCTCACCATTGGCTTTTATAAGCTTTTACCTTTTTATATTAATTTTCTTAATTTTTACTACCCCCAAACTTATACTCTTTTATCACTTGGGTAGTGAAAACTCCTTAATTCAACTTTTAAATTTTTTTTATCTTAGAACTTCCAAGTACTAGCTTAAAAAAGAGTAGAAGAGCTGTCTAAGATTAAGGGAGAATCCTAGAAAACTATATCATAAACAATTATCATTTCAAGAGCTAATAATTCAGCAAAACAAGCTTTTCAATTCAAATTCACTCAATTAATAAATATATACCAAGAGGACATGAAAAAAATCAAGATTTTTTTTTTATATTCACACTTATCAAAGCTTTATTAAAAAATATTCATTAATGCATTTTGCAATTTGCATCAAATTTCAAAAATAATAAGTTTATTTCTTATTTTTTTTATTTTTTTTATTTTTTTTGTTGGTTGACACTGTACTACAAAGGCTCCAAACTCGAGAAGACACTTAAACTGATTAAAAAAATAAAATTAACATAAAAAATTACATACGTGTAAATGAATGCAATCCCACCCCCAAACTTAAAAGTTGACAATGTCCCCAATGTCACAGATAAAGAACATACTTCAAGACATTTAGTTGAAACAAATCAAGCACAATATGAGGTGGAAAGAATTATCTCAAACAAACCATCAAGTTCATTATTAGCAAATGAAAATAAATGGGTTCACAAAATAATCAATTAAGTACAACCCAAATATAGCCACTACAAGAAAAGTCTGAATTTGTGAAGGATGAATCCACCGCAAACAGGCTAAAATCTATCGCAAATTGTCAATTTGAGGCGAATTTGTGGCAAATTCCTGACCGACGCAAAAACCCTCATTGCAATATAATTTGTGGCGGATTTAATTTTTGCAGCAACATTAGCGGTGGAATAATCCACCGCAAAGCCGCCACAAATCTCTCATGCGTTACGTCAGCTTCCGTTGCTAGAGTTGCAATGTATCCGATGCTAATTTTGCAACGAATTTTTCTGTCACAATTTTTTTTAATGTACTGAGCATCATAGGTTGAAAGGCAAATCTAAAGCGAACCACACACACTAACTTAACTCACGAAAGAACCAAGCAAGCACCACTGAATCAGTCAACCAAGAGAACCAAGAACTCAGAGGAAAGCAAACTACAACCAAACTAAATGAAGATCTAAATAATCATCACAAATGCTAGAATAGGTTGCAAATCTGGACCCAAACTAAGAATTAAGAAATCATTGAAATCCAATAGAAGAGGAGTATTAGCCAGAGCACTGGAACATCAAACGCACTAAAGAAAGCTATCACAAATGCGATGCAAAATGCTCGTGATAGAACCACCACACTGTTTATTGTTTGTCTACAAAAATTATTTTTGCTAGAAACTTCAGAGAGAGAAAAGGAGAATGTTGAAGCTGACCGAGTTTTCGGGTAGCTCCGGCTTTGGTTTAGGTGACGCAGTGGCGTGCGGCGCGAGGTAGGTGGCGAATCTGGGACGTGCGATGCGAGGTGGTTGGTTTGGTTCGATGCGGTGGAGGAGCAGCGCGGTGAAGAAATTGGAAATGAGAAAGAGGGAGCAATTTAATTAGGTGCGTCACTTTTTTTTAAAAAAAAATTATGGCAAAAATTATGGCTGATTTTTTCGCCCCAATTTTTTTTTAATTTTTTTAAACTTTAAAATAAATTTTTATTCATTTTAATAATTTTGTGGCAGAAATATCTACCACAAACTTTTTTTTTACTAAAAAATATGGTGAATCAAATGTGTCACTTTTGTTTTAAAATGGTGGCTGAATTTGCGTCGGATTTTTACATTGCAAAATTTTTATTTTTAATTTTATTTTTTAAACTTTAAAATAAATTTTTGTTCATTTTAATAATTTTGAGGCAGAAATATCCGTCGCAAACCTCTTTTTTATTAAAAAAATGCAATAAATAATATGCGTCACTTTTTTCAAAAATTGTGGCAGAATTTGTGGAGAATTTTTTGCCACAATTTTTTTTATTTTTATGTTTATTTTTTTAAAACTTTAAAATTTTTTATTCATTTTAATAATTTAGCGGCAGAAATATCCTCCGCAACCTCTTTTTTATTTTAAAAAACACAATGAATTAGATGTGTCACTTTTTTAAAAAAATTGTGGTAGAATTTGTGGTGAATTTTTTTGCCATAATTTTTATTTTTGTGTTTTTTTTAACTTTAAAATAAATTTTTATTCATTTTAATAATTTTGCGGCAGAAATATCCATCGCAAACCTTTTTTTTATAAAATAAATAAATACAATGAATGTGTTATCAAAAAAGTTTTGTGGTGAAAAATCTACCGTAAATATTTACCACAAATATATCCGCCGTAAAATTTGTCACAATTTGCGACAGATTAGAATCCGCTGCAAAATCCATCGCAATTTGAGATGGATTCGAATCTGCCGTAAAATATTTGCCTCAAAAACGCACTTTTCTTGTAGTGAACATGTTATCAACAATTGAAACATCAACAATTACTGTTTAGCAAGTGACATTAGTACCACATACTTTCAATATATTAAGTCTTAAATTCGGTTATTAGATTGTCAAGCAATTAGGCTTCATTTTCAATTATTTACCTAAAGCTTAAGATCATGCGAATATAGGATCCAACATATCATAAGTATTAAGCACACTAAGAATGAATTAAGATCTTAGTCAAACAAGTACAAAACAAATCAATTCCTAGTTGTATAGTAATCACAATTATCATGCCACATTTTTCAATCAATAATAGGGATCACTGGAATCTATAGAGGTTGAGACGTGGAAAAAATTAACAAACTCTTTTTAGGGTGTCCCAGATTGTGATTCACACTGCCTAAGACTTTTTTTTTTAAATGAAAAAATAAAAAAATAAAAATAAAAATAAAAATAAAAATAAAAATTTTGTTGAACCCTCAAACTTAAAATCAAAGCGTGGTGTATATTAAACTGAATTGAAAAACAAGACACGAATAAATCAAAACAACACAAAACACTTCAAATTTGAATCCAAGAAATTGGTTTAGTAATTGATGAATATATGATGTGTTATAAGATTGAATTTTAATTATATCAATTATTTAGAGTCGAACATAAATAGCCTATCTTTAATCAGACTGAAAAAGATAATTAACCAATGTGTGATCAAGTTAACTGAAAACATTTGAATGCAATACTAGAATAAAAATTATTATTGGTGCAAATACATGCATATAGAAGAAAGATAGGAGACCAGTAGAGGCATATAATATTTATTCAACGTTCTAAGCAGTGTAGGTACGAGGCACTTTAATTCACCTAAACGGCGTTATATTTATTCCCCTAACTTTCGTTGTAGCTTGTAAGGGGAAATGGAGTTATAGTTGAATTAGCATGACATAAAAGTAAAACTCAAAAAGAAAGCGCTGTCCACCAGTTAGTGACATTCTTCTTTTATTGGTGGGATGTGGCTATCTGTTGCATCATAATGGAAAGTGGAATTACTTTATTAGTGTTGGCCCTGTGTTGCATGTTGGCTCCTTTAGATTTCTGGGTTCATTTCAGAAAAAAGATCTGCATTTCCCATTTTGTAAAAAGGGCAAGAGAAGTTTAGGTACAATTATCGTCTTATAAAATTCTATAATTGTCGCTTTTTCCCTTTTCTTCCCCTCCAACAAAACTAAGTTATAGCTAATTAGTCAGTCACAATGCCAAGTGCGATAATGTATCTATAATTAAGTTATTCTCCAATAAAGCTTGCCTTGCATCAATGATAATACAGTCTCCAACTGACCACTGACAAAAAAAAAAAACATAAGAAGACTTTCCTTGTGCTTTCCTTGTTCTCATTTCCATCGCAGTAAAATTTTCTTTGTTCATCTTCTTTACAATGTCGCCAACAAAAGCATTTTGCACCCTTTTGGGCCCTTTTGCCACATGACATGGCCTCATATATAATATAATTTGATAAAATTAGAATTACATGTGTTTGGATTTAATTTTTTTGGTACAGTGTGTTTGGATCATTTTTTTTAAAGATATTTGAAAAGAGTTATTGGTTAAAAGTTTTACATATATATATAAAAAGCATATATGGTGAGAGAAAAATTTATTGTAAGAGATGAGAGGAGTGAATTTTGACCATTGGATCTTACATAAATGGTTAAAATTATAATATAAATACATGTGACTTTTTTAAGTGGTTACATGACTTTTAAGTAACTTTTAATCTTGATCATCTATGTATGATTGTATAGTTAAGATTTACTCATTTCACTCTTTTGCAATAAAAACTCTCTCACTAGATATGTCATATATATATAAAAGTCATATCTAGTTAAAAGAGTTTTTATTGTAAGAGAGTGAGATGAGAAAATCTTGACTATACAATCGTATATGGATGATCAAGATTAAAAGTTATTTAAAGGTCATGTGACCACTTAAAAAGGTCACATGCATTTATATTCTAATCTTGACCATTCATGTAAGATCCAATGGTCAAGATTCACTTCTCTCACATCTTACAATAAACACTTCTCTCACCAGATATATTCAACACACACACACACACACATAGATATATAAAACATATCTAGCGAGAGAAGTTTTTATTGTGATAGAGTAAGATGAATAAATATTGATCATGCAACCATACATAGATGCAGAGACAGATCCAAGGGGGGCGAGCATGGGCCTTAACCCCCTTATGACATATCTAGCGAGAGAAGTTTTTATTGTGAGAGAGTGAGAAGAATAAATCTTGACTATACAACCATACATAGATGCAAAGACGGATCTAAGGGGGGCGAACATAGGCCTTAGCCCCCCTTTTCTCATTAATTTCTTTTAAGTATTAATAATTAAATTAAATTTATTAAAAAATAAAAATAGAATTATATTGATCTTTTATAAAGTTAATATTTATTATATTGACACTCTTATATAAAAATTATACACACATCCCTGATTTTATATATTGTTATTACACTCTAACATCTTTCTTTGTTTACAAAATTATATATATCTCCCATATATACTTTATGTACAAACATTACACAAAGTTTCATTGAAAATACAAAGTAAAGAAAGTATGAGTAATTTCTCAAACAAAAATAGTGTCAATATTATAAGCATTAACCTCAAGAGAGGTTAATATAATTATACCAAAGATAAAAATGGTGAAGTTAAAAGAGTTTATACTTAATATGTATTTGACATATGATTCATGATTATTTTATATACATTGATATTACAATTTTAACTAATCTTTCTATTAATTTTTAATCTTTATATAATAAATTTATTAGTTCCTCACACTTTTAGCTTCATTCTCTTATATATATATTATATATATATATATATATATATATATATATATATAAACTTAATGTTGCTTATAAATCATGATGTAAAAGACAACTACTATTGTGAGCATTTAATATCTAATATAAATATTTTTTTATTTTTTTATTTTTATTCTTAAATCTTCTTTTTATATATATATATATATATATATATATATATATATATATAAACTTAATATTCTTATAAATCATGATGTAAAAGGCAACTACTATTGTGAGCATAATATCGATATAAATATTTTTTATTTTTTTATTTTTTATTTTATTCTTAAATCTTCTTGTATAATAAAAGAAAATGCTCTTTTAAAGTGAACAAATAAGAGTATATTTATCCTTAATTTAAGATAATATATTTTGATCTTAACCCACTAAATAATTTAAGGATAAATATATCTTTATTTAATAATTTTAATTTTTTTATATTTAATAATATGATTCATAATTTTCAGTCCTTTCACTGAATATTTTCTGGATTCGTCCCTGCATGAATGACTAAGATTAAAAGTTACTTAAAAATCATATGATAGCATCAGGAAATGAAGTTATTTTTCTTGAATTTGAATGAATATGAGCATGCTATCTTCAAGTTCTTAAGTTCAAAGGTACCATTCATGCATAATTTTTGAGAATCTAAGCTTGTGGTCTCAATTGATTTAGAATCAAATGTTTGATGATTTTATTTTAGGAATATGGTCTGATGGACTTTGGTATTGTTTTGAAGCAGATATTCAAGATGGAAAGGCCTTGGAAGGGATGAGGAAGCAAAAAGGAGCTCAAATGAAGAAGGAAGCAAGAGAGAAGGAAAGGCTGCCAGCCCACGCCTAGGCATGACAAATCCACGCCTAGGCGTGACTCTATTAGTTTTTCAGACCAATTCAGCCAGAGTCATCCACGTTTAGGCGTGGCAAGCTCAAGTTTTCAGGGTTTTCAGACAGAGACATTCACGCCTAGGCGTGGCAAGCAGAGGAAGACATGTGATTCATAACCACAACTAGGCGTGGGAAAAATCCTAGCACATAAATTTAACCCTTATATTCTGATTTTTGAGAGAAAGAGGAGATCTTCAGTTTTGACCTAAGCACCAAATCCAGAGAGCAAGTAAGAGGAGGAAGAACCCATTTGGATTGAAGGTGACTCAAGGGAGAATCAAGATCAAGAAGGAAGATCAAGCTTGGAATTTCTCCATTTTTGTTCATTTGTTTTCTTTTCTTTCATGATGTGTAACTAAGCTCTAATATAGGGACTCTCTATGATCTTGCTATGAATTTGAATATTTTGTAATTGGTTGAGTATTCCTTCAATGAATTAGGTTTTGTTCATCCATATTTATGCTTAGTGTTTGTTATTGATTGGCCATCAATTGCATGATTTTAATATTCCAATTGAACTAGAAATAAGGTATTATGAATATGGATATGGTATGGTTAATGTATGTTCAATTACATTCTATTGGTATGGGTGTGTTGATTAACTAAGGGGATAGACACATACCTCTTAGTCATGCATGACAAGTGTTTGATAATTGGTATCAATGAGTGATTTTTATGTTAACTCATATGGACACATAGTGGATTAGCTAGGTTTCACATGAGTAATTGTACATAGGCTCTTATCTATTGATGGTTATTAGCTAACAAATATCATTTCACTGATGGATGCTTGTTAATTGCAATTATTCATTGAAGTAGCAAGTGAATAGGGACCCCTAGACTTTAATCATTCTCATCTTCTCTTGTGGAATTGGTGTTTGGTGTTTTCTTATTTTGTTTCTTTTAAGTTATTATTTTAATTACAATTCACTCTCACATTCCGATTGCTTGGATAAAAATTTGTGGATATTGATTAAGTTTTAGCATTATTCTAATTGTCAATCTCTTGGGACACGATACTCTAACTCTCATATATATTACTTGTCGACCCGTGCGCTTGCAGATTTACAGACCAACATCATGTGACTACTTAAAATATTCACATACATTTATATTTAATCTTAATCATTTATGTAATTTAATTATCTAATTGTCATATATATATATATATATATATATATATATATATATATATATATATATATATATATATATATATAACTTATGACTATCAACGAATGAGGCACGTACACAGAAGACACCCGCATATATATTACAAAAAAAGATGAACATGCTTTTTAACAAAATAATAAATTGGTTTTTGTGGGGTTGTCATATATTAGAGACTTTTAAAGAACATTATTATTATATAAGGTGATATTATTGGCACTCCAAATTATTTATCAATGCTGTTTATTAATCAATCACAATTTATATCTTTATTTTTATAAAATTATAAATGATTAATGAGGAGTGTAAATATACAGTTAATAGTGCCAATAGCCTCACCATATACATACATAATTATCTTAATATGATTTAATTAACTATTCATTTTATTACATACTAGTAATATTTTAGGATCCATCCAAATTTAATTCCATAATCAAATCCAGCTCAATATTATAAATGAGAGTACTCTATCTTGAGAGTGGAATTTTTTTATTGTATTCTTTTTTTTTTTCTTGAAAGTAGGATTTTTTTATGATACTCTTATGTTATGTGTCTTTTATTTTATATTAATTCTCCTTTTATATGTCAGTTCTCTCTAAATCTATACTAAATCTATACACATCAAAACATTTAACGAAATATAATCTAAAGATATTAATTTTTTTTTAAAAAAAAACTATGCATTGCACATACTACTTACTAGTTATAAGAATTATGTTTGTACAATATCAGTCATTATTGCCAAAGGAGTTGGCTCATATCAAACTTTGACAAGAAGATCTTTATTTGATTTTTGCGGGTGAACATTTACTAGTAAATCATATATCAAAGTATTATTTAAGTCTTTGTTGATCTCAAAAAAAAAGAAGAAAGAAATTAAGTCTTCGTTGATACTTGAAGAATATCTTTTCTTTCTTCTTTTTAAAATTGCTTATAAAAACATAATATCAGTCACTAATCATTATATAAGGCAAGGATAGGAGAGAGAACAAAGTACCGTCTCATTAGGAAGTACACTTTCTAGTTTCTACTCTGTGTTACCACTGGTATTGTTAATGAGAGGAAAATTGCAAGATGAGAGAAGAAACAAAGCATGATGATGTATGACCATTTCTTTAGTGTTATTATTGAAAAAAGGGAGATGCATCTGGATCTTAGAAAACTTATTTTAGTCATCCACTTATGTGGAAAAATTAAAACGGGCATGAAAATCATTTTTTTAATTTGCGTAGTGGACACATGGTGCATCAGATCAGATATCATCATATCAGTTATCACCTATTGGTTGTGTTCAGGCGCTTCTGTGTGGCGTCTATAATATATAAGAATCTGCCTCGTAGTTTCTCCATTCGGATGCGTACTAGGTACAACCCAAACCAGGTCAAGACTGGCCAATATGGCCTTTTCGCACTTATAACGGCCTTTGAGCTCTTACAAGGTAGCCGAGCTCAGCTCACATCTCGCGTGTTTTTTAAGTGGAAAAAAATTTAAGGGATAGGATATCACTCCATTTTAAGGTTAGGATATGTTCAACGGGGGAGGGGGTAAAAGGGTTTTGTTGGGGTTCAAAGTTAACAATTTTTTAAGAAAATAATTGAAGAGAAAAAGAGTATGATATTGTTGAACTGTTGAAGGAACAGTTGAAGGTCTGTAATATAATTTTTTCCACCATCATATTACGCTTGTAGTGTTCTGTTATAAAGAGGAGTCACACTCTATCATATTATTAAAAGGTGTTGGTTAATTCAACTGGTAAAGTCTTTTATAGGTAAAATATAAGAATTTGATATCAAATCTCGCCTTTATTCTTTTTCAACTTTAATGTGTGTATATGTAAAAAATCACTTACCAATTAAAATCTTATGGATTTTCAAAATTATTTATCTATGACCAAAAAAATAAAAAGAATATTCTATTTACTAATTAAAAATACCATTACTGTATCCGCAATTTAACCTATAGCGTACTACAATATCATACCGATTACATGTACAACAGAAACAATTTTTTTTGGAGGGGAGAGGGGGCATGGCGCCCCTCAAAGAACACTAGCCTCGGGGATATGTGCAAGCATCAAAGAGTGATACTTACCTTCCTTATCAATGAATTGAAGGATCACCGGTAAAATTCAAACTCAAGACCATCATGAGTGAGAGAGAGAGAGAGAGAGAGAGAGAGAGAGAGAGAGAGAGAGAGAGAGAGAGAGAGAGAGAGAGAGAGAGAGAGAGAGAGAGAGAGAGAGAGAGAGAGAGAGAGAGAGAAGAGAGAGAGAGAGAGAGAGTAATAAGTTTTTTTTTATTTTATTTAAATATTTAAAACTTTTTAAAATCCTTCAAATTAAGAAATTTTTAAAATTTTCATATAAATAAATAAGAAAATTTTCAAGGTAATATATATATATATATATATATATATATATATACGTTAGCGTGATTGATTTTAAGATTGATTGATTTAATTGATTTTGTACATAATTATATTTTTTTATTTTTCTTTTTGGTATAGCGAGCCATCTTAATAAATAGAAGTTAATCTTCCTATATATAACTCGTTCAGAAATATAAATATATTCATTAGTCTTTTTCTCTCTATTTCTATTTCTAACATGGTATCAAATTCAGGTTCTCGGTCCAAATCTTTCCTCTCACTGCCACCATGTTGTCCTCCAATAAGCCTCAATGTTTTCCACCACTGTCGTTTCTAGTTTGCTGCTCCCCAGACCTCCATTTTTTACACCGTCAGCACCGTTAGAACCATCATTCGCCGATCTACCGGCCACACAAATTTTGTTGTCGTCCCTCGTCTCATGTGCCGCCACACACTGCCTCCTTCTCTGCACATATGGTTCACAGGTCGGATATCTAGCCACGTGGTTGACCCGCTCCGCAACCCGAGATCCACTCATGACCCGAACCCGACTGATGTGGCACTGACGTGGATGTAGTGCCACCTAACTGCTTATATGTCCACTCGTGTTGATGTGGTGCTGATGTGTCACTGTTGACATGGCACCAGACCTCCTTCCCAAGATTTTTTGGTGAGATCTTTTTATTTTTGAGGTCCTTTTCTATCAATTTAACCTCGAAAATGCTCTTTTTTGCTATTGTTCTTGTCTGCTATAATGGAAAAGTTTGATATTGCTTAGCTCATTCTAGTTTTACTCAATGATTCGAATTACACACACTGAGTTGAGGTTATGCGTGGCTTTCTGAAAGGCCGAAGACTTTGGAGATATGTAACTAGTGATATCGTTACTGCAGTAAACCTAATCTTGCTCTTCCTGAATATCTCACCATATAGTGTTGAACTTGTAAAAAGAATGGTCATATTGCTCCCAACTGCCCCTCATTCATATGCAGATATTGCAAATTTCCAAGATATTTGACTGATCAATATGCCCTACTCATCCACCAAGGCCTAATCAAAGTAAGTTTTAACCTCGTCCTAGTTCCTCCTCCAAGTCCGTGTTTGTAGCTTCAGTTGCCGACGATGCCTCTTCCTCTACTTTTCAGATCTCTCTTTCCACTACTGATCTTAAGTCCTTTCTTAAGCAAGTCCTTTCTTAATCTGGTAACAATCCTACTTCCTTAGCAACTACACCAGGTTATAACCGTTGGTATTTTGATTCTGCATGTAATAATCATATGACTTTTTCATCTCATGCCTTTTCTTCCCTTTCCTCTAAAGATGTTATTCACTCAATTCATATTATTGATGAGTCTCTTATGAAAGTAAGTCATAAAGGTCTCATCTTTCTACCTATCCTTACCTTATCAAACACTTACCTTATTCCCAAATTAAACTTTAATCTCATCTTTGTTGGTCAATTATGTGACCTTGGTTATATTCTAACATATTCTTCTACTGGTTGTTCTATGTTGGATCCATGGATAGGACAGATCATTGGGAATGGTCGTAAAGTTGGAAGATTATTTGAGCTCACTACCCTCCATGTTCCTCTATCTCCTATGTCTGTAATTAACAATTGACAATGGTTTTGATGATCACAAACAAGAAGATCTATGCAAGATCAAGTCTAAGATCC
Organism: Ormosia emarginata; assembly: GCA_029884605.1. Taxonomy (NCBI): domain Eukaryota; kingdom Viridiplantae; phylum Streptophyta; class Magnoliopsida; order Fabales; family Fabaceae; genus Ormosia; species Ormosia emarginata. The sequence continues at coordinate 12,204,952 of JAQQTP010000071.1, forward strand.
TTCAATGAATGATTGATCTTGAAGGATTCATGTAGGTCACAATGAGTGGTTGAACCAATATAAATCTTGGAGTTTGCTTTTCTCTACCATTTCTCTTTTACATTTGTGCTTTTATAGTTGTTTTCTCTCTTGAATACTTTGGTGTCTTTTGTGTGAAAAGTTCTCATCCTTATCTATCTACTATTTTTTGATAATTAATAGTCTCAAACAAAATTGATAAATAAGTGTTTTTAGAAAAAAAATTGTAAAAATCTTATATAAACTCAATTCATCCCTCTTTTGAGTTTGAAGCCACTTGGTAATAGTGTCAAATCTATGTGTTGCTTCTACTCCCTCTCTTCTTCAGCTATGACATTAATATCTTGATCAAAATTCTCTTAATAAATTACGTCATCTCATTTCTCAAGGTGTTTTAGGATTTGTTAAAGAAGAATCTTTATATTGTACTTCTTGTTAAACAGTTAAACAACCTATCTTATCTATTAATAAAAGTACTTTCATTTCTTTATCTCCATTTGATCTTGTGCATTCTGATGTTTGGAGTTCGGCTCTTACAACCACTATGGGAGGTTATTGATATTTTGTGATTTTCATTGATGACTATTCATGTTTCACTTGGATATATTTAATGAAAAATCGTTTTGAACTTCCCCAAATCTATATTACCTTTTCCATTATGATTAAAACAATTTTCAAAGATAATTAAGGTTTTTCATCATGATAATGCCTCTAAATATCACGATTCAAAACTACTCACTTTTCTTGTTGAATAAGGTACTCTTTCTGAGTTTTTATATCCTGATATGTCTTGGCAAAATAGTCATGCTGAAAGAAAACATCAGCACATTCTTGAGTTTATTCGAGTCATGCTCATTTCCTCTTCTTGTCCCGAACGTATGTGGGGTGAAGCTACTTTTACTGTTGTCTATGTTATTAGTCGTCTTCTTTCCTCTATTTTTGGTAATGTATCTCCTTATGAACGCTTTCACCACATGCCTCCAAACTATAGTTCTCTCAAAAATTTTGGTTATGCCTGTTTTGTTCTTCTTCAACCCCATGAGCACACTAAGCTTGAACCTTGTGCCTATCTCTGTTACTTCCTTGGTTATGATATTGAACACAAGGGTTATCGCTGCTAGGATCCAGTCTATCACTGCTTTTGTATTTCTCATCATTTTGTCTTCTGGAAAGATACTATGTTCTCCTTACTATCTCGGTTCAAGTCCATTCCTCCCACTTCTACTCTCTTATTTATTAAACCATATATTGATTTTTTCCAAATGATTCTGATACAAAATCTTTAGATGTTTTTGAAACAGATTCCTTGCTTATAGGTTCCTATTCTGATTCTTCCAGTGAACTCTCACCATCGTCTCACTACTAGAAAATTTCGATTTAGAGACATAAATTAGAGACAAAAAAAATCCATCACTAATAGAGACAGAAGTAGATACGAATTTAATGATTTAGAGAGGAAAATAAAATTTTAAAAATTAGAGACGGAATTTAGAGACAAAATAATTCTGTCTCAAATTTTTCATCTCTATATGATCAAATTAAAGTCAAATATGCTTAGAGACGGAATTTACCAGTCTCAGAATTTTCCATCTCTAATTCCATCTCTATTTGGTCAATGTAAGGTTTTAAAAAGTTAAATATATTTGGAGACAAAATTTAGAGACAAAATTGGTCAATCTCTGAATATTTTGTCTCTAATTCCATCTCTATTCAGTTAAATAAGTAATTTAAAATATCAAATATAGTTAGAGATGGATGTGTTGCCGTCTCTAATATCAAATAATTTTTTTTAAAGGTAGAGACAAATGTGTTTTCGTCTCTAATTTTCCCACTAGCCCTAAATCAAAAACCAATTCTCCCTCTATAATTTTTTTTAAAGGTAAAGATAGATGTGTTTCCGTCTCTAATTTTTCCACTAAATCCCTAATTCCCCTAAATCAAAAACTAATTCTCCATCTCTCATGACTTCTCTCAGATAGCTCGTTCTATCATCTCCATCTCCGAGCTTCTCATCTCCATCTCTCACCTGGGTCTCTCAACCCTTATTCTCTCAGCTCGTTCTCACTCTATCTAAGGCGACGTTGTGGTTCGTTCGCGCTTCATCTCTGAGGTCATTGTCGTTCGCTCTTGCTCCATCTGGAGCTTGTTCTGGTACGTTCTCCCTCATTCTCTAAGCTCATTCTCCTTCTTGTTCTCTTTCATTCTTGCTCTCTAATTTGTTTATGTTTAGTTTTGAGACTTAAATTTGGGTTTTGTGCAATGGATAGTATAAAATACATTATCTATTTGATTTTAGGTGATTATTGTTCTCTTGGTGTTCTGCAAATGAGTGATTTAGCTGAACTGGTGTAGGATTACCCTAAGTATGTGTAGTTGGTTGAAAACTTGAAGTATTTTTGCCTTCCCACTGAAGTATTTTTGCTTTCTCTATCTTCACACACTTTCTGCTTGGTAGGTTCACTGAGGATATCATTGTTGAGTATCAGTAAATAAATAGTAAATAAATAATATCATGGCTCACATTTGTTTTCTTAAGTTAAAGGGACTTGCATTACATAGTCAAACTTCCATTCTATATAGATTGACGACAGTTCCTGATCGATCTTGCTGTTAAGGAAGAGAACGACATCAAATGACCATTTTATCTACATGCTTCATCGTATATAGAAAGTAAGTTTTTTATGTCTGCAAATGCAATAGTCTAATTATCTCAAAATCATTCATTCTTTTCATCTGTCGTTTAATCTTTTTCTGTTAACAGAACAATGGCCTTTTTTTTCATAAAAAGTTACATATTGCTTTGTGTATCTTCTTTACCCAGGTATGTGTTTGAACCCATCAAATTGCATAATTCCTCTATCGTTTAACTTACTACATTGTGGTTGTAGGGGTTGCCGCACCCCAAGCCAACAAATTTTCTTATACTATTGGTTGAATCTGTAGTGCATTAACTATAATAATATTAAATATTTCAACCATCCTCCAAACCATGTGATAACGTTCCACCCCTGAATGGAGTAATGCTATTAGTACAAAAAATGGTACCCAATTTGCAGACCAAGATAAACAACATTTATATATGTCCTTGGCATTTTTGTTCTTCAAAATTGTGATCAAGTTCTTAAAATCATTATTTTTTTTAATATTGTTAAAAATTTTAGGTGTTTGTAATTGTGTGGATATGATTTCGGTTTGTCTTCCACTTAGAGTGTTATATGTTATACATTCTTTTCTATATTTAGATTTGTTTAGCAACCCCCTTATTTAGTCTGTTATTTGCTTCACCAAAAATAAATGGGGTTGCTGTCATAGTGATTATCATAAAAATAATTCCTTTTTTTGTGATTTTGGTGTCCCCCAAGTTCATTTACCACATTTATAGTTTTATTAATTATTATTATTATTATTATTATTATATTATTATTATTATTATTATTATTATATAAAATTTAATACCCTCCCAAGCCTACAACTTCTTTGCTTCTGTTTGTTCATGGCAATTGGTTTCCTGTGATGCCAATAAAGAACATGTTGTTGAGTTAAATGTTTTTGGATTGGGCCTCTCTAGCCCTATTCCTGATACAACCATAGGCAAGCTTCAATCTTTGGATCTTAACAACAACAAAATAACTACCTTGCCTTTAGATTTTTGGAGTTTAACCTCTCCTCTAATTAAATTTCTGATTCATTGACTAACAACAATGCTAACTTTGGTTTGCTAGAAACCTTTGACTTGTCCAGCAACTATTTCTCTAACGAAATTCCTGAAGCTATTAGCTCCCTTGTGAGTCTGAGGGTCCTCAAACTTGACCATAACAGGTTCGCACGCAACATACCTTCTGGGATTCTCACGTGCTAGTCTCTAGTTTCAATTGATCTTTTATCAAATTAGCTAAATGGAACATTTCCAGATGGCTTTGGTGTTGCGTTTCCTAAGCTCAGGACCTTGAACCTTGCTAGGAATAATATTTATGATTGTATTACATATATTTCTGGGTTGAAGTCCATTGTGAATCTCAACATATCACAATCTTTTCTTGGAGACCCATCTGTGAGACACCAAATTTTCCCACAAATGTATGTAATAATAATAATATGTTAATAGTATGATAGAAACTAGTTACAGATATGAAAAGAAACTGAATATTATGGATTATATGATAGAAACTGAATGTTGTACTGAATTCAGTATGAAATCAATAGTAGAAATGAGAAAATAGTACAAGAACTGAAAGAAAAATATAGAATAAGTCCAGGACTTTCGAGAGGCCTGATCTTTCCCTTCCTATTTCCTCATAATTCTCCGATAACCTTTTCTTCCCTCTCATCTCCATCTTATCCTCCCTTTTTCCTACTCACAGGTTTCCCTAACAAAATTTTCTTTCTTTCTTCTTCCCCTCCCACTTGTTCCCTGCCACGTCAGCTGACAGTTATATTGCTGGTTGAGGCTCATGTTCCATGCCTAACTTGGGGTGAGAATCCCTTGTTCCTTAGCATACCTTTTCTGTTATTAATAGGTGGGTATCTATCAATACTTCCCCTTAAAAGATTCACCTTGTCCTCAAGGTGAAGGTTGGGGTAAATGTTGTAGCCGCTATAAGAATTGCCACCAGGGTCCCATTGTTCGAAGCATGACAACCAAGTGATATAGGAGGCATAGGAACTGCCACCTGGGTCCCAATTACTTTCTCCAAGTCCTACACCATGAGTTGCCATAGCCACATCTTCAATGTAGTCACTTGGTTTTCTTACTACTAGAAAAACCATGAATGTTGTCTTCCCTGCTCCACTCTTCACCTTTACAGCTGATAGTTCTTCCTTTGTGTTCTTTAGTTCGGTGTTCATCCATCTCGGAGCAAACATGTCATTATACATGGTTTTGAGTGATGTTGATGTTGTTGATAAATAAGCATCCCCTTTTAGTAGTATCTCCTTCCCTGCAATCTCAACCTTAAGGGTCAAATCTCTGAATTTTGCTCTAATCTCCCCTAACCCTTCCAGCCAATCCAACCCCACAATCACCTTTGTCTTTCTTAACTCGAATAAAAAGAAATCATGCACTAGCTTTATGGAACAGAGCATCTTCTTTCCCCCACCAACTTGACAATTGGTCTCTAGTCAACTTCTTCATCAGGTTAGAACATTTTAGTTTGGGGTCAACCTCCTCGTAGTGGACCACATCTGGTGGTTCAAGCAGTGGTGAAAGCCTTGTTGGGTTGCATGATGTCCATTGCTTTGTTGCGCATGCACTAACCAGAAGATGGATAACAACGAGTGTTATTGAAGCACTCATTGCTTCCTAAATTCGTCTTTGCTGATTTTCTAATACAACCATACGTTTCCACTCCAGTATAGCCATGTCCTCTTCAGGGTCAATATCTTCCTTATTCTCATCACCATGCAACAGTTTCGGTGAAAATAATCCAGCCTCATCGTCAGGTTCTTGTTCTTCTTTAACGGGTTCGGGTGAAAATGATTCATCTAAAGATTGGATTTTAACATCACCCTCAGCATCTTCCTCTTTAGGTATCATAACTTGAGCATTATCAATTTTATCTCCACCCTCCAATGGTTGCTCAAGGCGTTGCAAATGCTTATGTAACATTTTAGCATCAATTTCCTTTAAACAAGCCTTGGCCTTATATATATGGAGGTGTTTAGAATGGCCTCCCAGTACTCAACCACCTTTCTTGTACCAGTTCGAATCTCTGACTCAATATGCACTTGTAAAGCCTCCAATTCTGCATGTGTTTTCCCCTGCAAAAGTTTCTTAGCATCTGGCTCAACACTGGAATGTAGACCCCTTTCTTCTGCAAGCAGCTCAAGAGGAGGTTCTTCTCCACGCACCCTAGCTCGATCAAGTGCATCCTTTTTTCAAGCTTCAGCTAGCTCCCAATCACACACCACAAGAAGTGCCTTGTCCTCAATGAGTTGGGCATGGCCTATTGAGTCTAGAAAATAATTTCTAATTTCAGAATTCCAATGCTTCTCCATTGAGTCAACTGGCAGTTATACTGCTGGTTGAGGCTCACATTCCATGCCTAACTTAGGGTGAAAATCCCTTGCCCTTTATCAAAGAAGGTATGTATTGTTTCTATTACAGGATGCTAGTATCTTAGCAGCCAAACCAGTAGCAACTCTAACATATTTCTTAACTAAATTGTGCAAAAATATTGAATTGCCTTTTACTAATGTAATTTCCCATAGGAGATTGATAGGTTGATCATTGTATTTAACAACAACTAGACCTGATCTTTCTTTTATTGTCAGTACACTTAGTCAGTATCTAGATAGACTTATGATTTAGCATCATCAGACAGTTCTCTCAGGGTACTTCGATATATCAAGTCATCACTTGCTAAAGGACTTTATTTTCAATCCAATTCAAATCTCAAACTCATTGGATACAGTGATTCAGATTGGGGAGCTTGTCTTGACACCAGGAGATCACTTATATGATTTTGTTTCTTTCTAGAGAATTTTTTAATTTCTTGGAAGAGCAAAAAATAACCTATTGTAGCTAGATCTTCATTAGAGGTAGAATACATGGAATTAGCAGTAGTAGCATGTGAAGCATAATGGCTAATATATCTGTTAGCATATTTACAAGTGACAAATACAACTCTAGTAGCATTGTTGTGTGATAATAAGTCAACAATTCACATTGCTACTAATTTTGTGTTTCATGAAAAAACAAAACACATAAAAATGAATTGTAACACTATTAGAGAAAAAAATTATGCCGGCGTTGTCCATTTGCTGCATGTTTCATCTAAAGCACAAGTAGCAAACACTCTAACTAAAGGATTGGCTCCAGGACTATTTCAATGTTTGGTTTCCAAGCTTGTCCTCATTGACATACGTAGTCTAGCTTGCGGGGGTGCATCAACAGAATCACATTTAGCTTCTATTACACAACATCACATAGTTTAGTTAGTTTGTATAATTAAGTTAGTTAATAATTGAGTTGCAGTTTTGTTCAGTTACAAGTTAAGTTGAGTTGGTTATGGTTAGCTAGAGTAATGTAACTAATTACATGATTAGTTTGTCTTAATCCATCATTAGTGATGGTATATAAATCAGATTCAACATAAGTAATAATTACATGATTGTCTTAATCCATCATTAGTGGTTGTTGAGATAAACTTAAAATTGCTTTATTTCTTTAATGCTACATAGCGCTTGCTTTATTTCCTTCATGCTTTATTTTTTTGATATACTGTAATTCTCTAAGTTAACAATCCATGATATATATTGAATAAGTCTACAAGCGGATGGCTTCTATTTCAGTATGATGTATATACTATATATACACACAAGAGAAAAGTTGGGTGGGCCTTATCTCATTTATTTATTTTTACTATTTATTAATATGATTTTTTTAGTTTAAATTATGAAAATCCCACTCTTGTATGCGCTATTATTATTGATTATGCTTAGTTAATAGTTGCCTAGCTGGAATTGGCTACTACCAAGGATATATACCAACTATTTTTCGTGTTGTTGTGCTCGCCTCTTGCTTTCACTTTTCTAGTTGTCTTCCTTCCCTCAATATTGTCTCCCATTTGCAAGTGACAGTGCCAACTACCCTTAATTATTAAATGTCCTCCTTATTCATTCTTACCCTTAACAATACTTCTCAAGTTGGAATGGTGGTTAGGTAGGATTCGCTTGGGGTTATGTTTTATTTCCACTGCAATCAATTAGTGTTTGGTTTATTCTTTCTTTTCTTTGAGAACGAAGAAAGATAACTGAAGGTTTTCAACAACATTCTTATGCTGATAAACTTGCTTCTTATGGTTTTTCCATTAGTGGTTTCTTTTAGTGGAATTCAATAATATTTTCGAGGATTTCTTTTAAATTTTTGAATTTAGATGATGGGTCGGAGGTTTAATGTTTTCTTCTCTTGATGCTATTTTTATATAAAATATTGATGTGAAATTGATTAGTGATTAGTCAATGAAATTGATTGAAATTGACATATTTGACTATTTAATCGGGACTTGACAAATTAATTCTTATGTTTCAAAAATAAATGAACAGTAAATAGTGTCTCAAGAATGACAGATAAAATAAAAAAAAGGTACAATCATGTTTTTACATATGACGAATGGTATGATGCATTTAATTTAGTTTTAGTGCATTGATGCATCAATTTTATTATTAATGATAATTGGTCAACTATTTTTTTTAATGTTTTTTTCAATTTTAGCTTTATTTGTTACTTTTTTTTTGTTAATTAGAAAGGTAAATTTGTGCTTAAAACTTATAGATTTAGATCTTTGATTTGTGCATAACACTTACTTTATTTCCTTCATCCTTTATTTCTTTGATATACTGTAATTCTCTAAGTTAACAATCCATGATTTATATTGAATAAGTCTACAAGCGGATGACTTATACTTTTGTCTTTTCAGGCAAATTAGATGTCCAGGGAGCCAAGCTTTTTGGAGGTCTACAAGCGACTGCACAGAGCCAATGATAATTCAGAAGAGTATATCACTTTGGAAGCAACAAAGATTGCGGTAAGCATAAGTTAGCATTTAAGTTACATCAAGTTTCAAGTACAAGTGTCTTATAACTACTTTTTAGGAAGAGTATGAAAGCCAGATGGCTGAGTGGCAATCCCAAAATGGTGAAGGTAACAGCAGTCAAGACTTTGCTAACAATATCTGCTTGGATGTTATTGGAGGTCCCAATAAGAAAGGGTGGATCTACGGATCGGGTTCACAAGCAACTAATGTTGTTGGATCTTCCTCCACTCCCTCCACCTCTTTCATTGATGGAGTATCACCAACAGAGATTGTTGTAATGCAGGCTAAAATTTAGGCTTTAATTGATGAGCTATGTCAAAAAAATCTTGAGCAAGACATGATAAGATAGAAGATAGAACAAGAACAAAACATGATGAGGTAGAAGATGGATCAATGGGAGGAGAGGTTTAGGACTCTTCTTGTGGGTAGTCAATTTAGAATGTCATCACCCGCAGCTTCACAGCCTGAGCCTCCCCATCCTGCACCTAGAGAAGAGGATGGCCATGATGAAAAGGGTGACAATGATACAAATTATGATGACCTAAATCTGTGATTAGTTTTATTTTTATATTTTATTTTGATAATTTAAATATTTGTAGTGACAATTAATTATTACTTTGCATTTTGGTATGAAAATTTGTGATGATGTTCTGAATAGTGATTTCTGCTGCTATATGATTTATTGTGATAGTTAATTGATCAAGTTAGTTATAAAATTAAAAGTATATTAAAAAGATAATTTTGAAAATTAGAGATGGTTGTTTTTTGTCTCTAATTTTTTTCCATTATTTTAGGAATTAGAGAAAATTAGAGACGAAAAAGTATCATCTCTAATGTAATTATTATTATGATTTTTCTACTTTATTTTGAAAATTAGAGACGGAATTAAAGACAAAAAAGTTTCGTCACTAATGTAATTATTATTATATTTTTAGAAAAAATAACAAATTCTGTCTCTAATTAGAGACAGAAGTTTTTATTTAGAGACAAAAAAAATCCATCTCTAATTTAGAGACGGAACAAATTTTCTGTTTCTAACTATCAGCGATGTCACTTTCATCGACAGATCAATTTCCGTCTCTAAATCGTTAGAGACAAAATTTTGGCCTTTTAGAGACGGAAAAATTATGTCTCTGAATCTGAAATTTCTAGTAGTGTCTGAAGTTTTGACTCATCCCACTGACACTATCCCGATCGTTGATCTTGTATCTGACACTTCTCTCCATCCCTCTCGGGTAAGAAACCTCCCCACCTACCTTCGTGATTACTATTGTTTTTCTACCATACTTCACCTTCATGAACTGTAGTCTTATCTAGAGCATCCACTGAACCCCGTTGGCCACAAGCTATGAAAGAAAAATTACAGGCTTTGGAGAATAATGGTACTTGAGAAATGGTTGATCTTCCTTCTGATAAGGCTCTTGTCTGATGTAAATAAGTGTATAAGATTAAAACTCACTTTGATGGGTATATTGATCATTACAAAGCTCGTTTGGTGGCCAAAGGTTTTATTCCGGAATATGAGATTGATTATGAAGAAACATTTGCTCCAGTTGCTCGTCTCACTTCCATTCATACTCTTCTTGATGTTGCTGCCCACTCACAACTGGCTTCTTAACTAGATAGATGTGAAAAATGTCTTTCTCAATGATGAGTTGGAAGAAGAAGTCTATAGGCGACCACCACCTAGTTATTCTTGTCCACCTAACAAAATATGTCTTCTTCACAAAGTCATGTATGATCTTAAACAAGTTCCTCGAGCCTAGTTTGCCAAGTTCAGTTCCACTATCAGTCAGCTTTGGTTCTCATCTACTCCTTATAATTAGCTCTCTTCATCCAAAAGTCTGATTGTGGCACTGTGATACTGCTTCTTTATGTTGATTACATAATCATTACTAGTGATGATACTTTTGGCATTGTTGATCTTAAAGCATCCTTGAGCTGAAATTTTCAGATGAAGGATCTTGGCCCTCTCAGTTATTTTATGGGTCTTGAGGTTCTTTCTTCTGTTGACGGTATTTATTTGTCTCAAGCTAAATATGTCTCAGATCTTATTTCTCGAGTCGGTCTCTCAGACAATCGCATTGAAACTACTCCTCTAGAACTTAATGTCAAGTTTACACCTCTGGATGGTATTGTACTTGATGACCCTACCCTCTATCGGTAGTTGGTTGGCAACTTGATTTATCTTACTGTTACTCGTCTAGATATTTTATATGTTATTTATTTAGTCAGTTAGTTTATGTCAGCTTCACGTGCTACTCACTATGTTGTTAGTCTCTATATTATTTGATATATGAAGGGGACTCTGTTTCATGGGCTTCTTTTTTAGCCAACTCCTCCTTGATTCTCTAAGTTTATTCTGATGTCGATTGAGGTGAAGATCCCATTGATTGCTGCCCCACCACTAACTATTGTATCTATCTTGGTGATATGCTTATTTTGTGGCGAAGCAAGAAATAGACTTTGACTACACATTCTAGTACTAAAGCAACGTATCGGGCTCTTGCTAACACCACTTATAAAATACTTTGGCTGTGTTAGCTCCTTGATGACTTGAGTTTCTCTAAGTCTTTTTTCACTGTTCTTTACTATGATAATCAGAGTGCTATTCAGATTGCTCATTGATGTCTTTCATGAGCGCACCAAGTACATTGAGATCGATTATCACTTCATTCATCAACACATTCTTCGTGGTACTTTTCATCTCATTTCCATTGAAACTCTTGACCAGTCAGCCGATCTATTCACCAAAACTCATCATTCTGGTTGATTTTGCACTCTTTTTTTCAAACTCAAGTTAGTTCTCTCTACACCCACTTGAGTTTGAGAGGATATGTTAGCGTAATTGATTTTAGAATTGATTGATTTGATTGATTTCATTCATAATTATATTTATTATTTTTCTTTTCTGTATAACAGTCTTCTTATATAAATAGAGGTTAACTCTCCTGTATACAACTCATTTAGAAATATAGATATTTTCACTAATGTTTTTCTCTCTGTTTTGTTTCTAACTATATATATATATAAAACTTCAAACAGAGGGAAGATAAACCTTCCCATCTCAGGAGGTAAGAAGGTGCTTATTAAAGGAGTGGCGCAGGTTATCCTAACTTATTTCATGGCGTGCTTCAAAATTCAAGCTGCGCTATGCAGTGGGGGATATGATGAATAAGTTTTGGTGGGGTGATCAGACACATTCGAAAAAAATTCATTGGGTGAAGTGGGAGATTTGCTGGTCTAAGAGTGTAGGGAGAATGGGATTTCAAGATCTAAGGACTTTTAACCTAGCTATGCTGGCAAAATAAATGTGGATATTATTGTGTTTTCCTGATACTTCAGTTGCCAAGGTCCTCGAGGCCAAGTATTTTCCTACTGGGAATTTTCAGAATGCACATAACCCGTCTTATACTTGGCGCAGCCTTTTGGAAGGCAGAGATCTGTTTCATGCTGGAACTGTATGGAGGATAGGTGATGGGGTGGCTACTGATATCTGGTTTGAACCTTGGGCGCCTTCACTTGATTCATATGAGGTGGGGGTTCCAAGGCTGAATGATCTTACTCTAAATAGAGTTAGTCATCTTATGCTTCTCCAACCGCGTAGATGGAACTCAAATTTAATTCGTGAAGTTTTTTATGAACTCACAGCTGAAGTACCTCTAGCAGGTGGTTCCCAAGAAGATAGACCATGTTGGTTGCATGACTCTAAAGGTAACTATTCTGTTAAAAGTGGTTATCAGGTAGCTTGGAGGAATTTTGTTAGCGATCAAGTGTCAAAAAATGCTCCTGCTATTGGGAAGAATCATTTGCACACCTGTTCTTTCTCTGCCTATATATGAAGAATGTATGCACTCAATGTGATTAATTTGGGGGTGCTAGATGATGATGCAGGTGAAGGGCTGGTTCAACGTGTGGATTCAGCCTTTTCTAAACTTTCCAAGGATCAGCAAGCATTGCTTGTCTCTTGCTAGTCTGAAGTTTGAATTGAAAGGAATAGCGTTTGGCAAGGTAAAAATATGAATCCAAGTTTGGAAGTTGGAAGACTAGCTAAAAGAGCTTTAGAGAGTTGTTTCATGTGGCTGCCCAGATTAGTTGCGTGTCATTGGTCAAAGCCATCTCCTGGTATGTTTAAAATGAATGTTGATGCAGCTTCATTTGGAGAGAGGAATTCTTTTGGCGTTGGTATAGCTATCAGGGATTGTGAAGGAAATTTCATGGCTAGGAAATACTTTAAATTACTTGGTGGTGGAGATCCATACAGATGTGAGTTGTTGGCAGCCAAGGAAGGTTTACTCTTTGCTTGGGAGCTGGGATTTCGTCGAGTTTTCATTGAAGCTGACGTGAAGAATGTGTACTCATGCATTTTGGAGGATCTAGTGAAGGAAATTATCATGGCATTTAGGAAATCTTGTTTACTCTAGCGATCTCAAAATCTTTTACTTATTTTTTTTAGGTCATTGGTGCGTAGTTAAGCCTATATCCATTACAGATTTGAGTTGTTGGCAGCCAAGGAATTTTTTTTATTCTTTTACTTTGGAAAAAAGCTGGGATTTCGTCGAGTTTTGAAATAATTGAACGAAAAACAAAAAGTGGTTAAGAATGTGTTACATATCACGCATTTTTGGAGGAGAGTATCTAGATTATGATTTTTCTTATAATGGTTTGATCCAAAAAGATATTTGGCTTGTAGCCTCCTAGTTTGATGTATTTTCTTGTGGTTTTAGTCTTAGAGAGTATAGTAAGATTGCTATTCTTTAGCTTATCATTCTAAAAATTTATGAGCTAGAGATTTGGAATTCTCTTCAATTTATTGTACTCCTGATTGTTGATGCTAGTGGCTATTGAAGTTAAAATTTTAGATTAAAAATAAAAAAAAAAACCTTCCCTTCTCATTTCCTTTCTTTGTCCTCCATGGCTCCATTCAATTATTATAATATATCTGTAGGCTTTTGCTATGATTGTGTAGTATTATTTTTTGGTACAAATAATTACAATTAAGTTTAAACTTATAAATTCATACATCATTAACTCAATCTTATGAGTGGCGTACTGTTATTAGACAAAATTTAACTCTAACTCAAATTAAAAAAAATATTTTTTTTTTTTTAATTTTATATCATATGTTTATTTTATTAAATTAATAAAATTAAATAAATAAAAATTAATAAAATAATATATAATATAAAATTAAAAAAATTAAAAGACTTTTTTTAATTTAAGTTGAAGTCAAATTTTATTCATATTATTGCATAATTGATTTCAGATTTTGTATCTACCACTAGGACCACTACTATTCTTGACCCGTGAAATTTTGGCAGTTTTTTATTTTTTTTTTTAAGGTAGGCATCAGCACTTTCATTTTTAATAGGGGAATCTAACCGACTTAAGCTTTTCTTCTACACCCAAATAAGTTTTGATTAAATATTTATAGTATTACTTTAATATAAAAAATAATTATAACTAATTTTAACTAGGGTAAGGTAGCCTTAATTTTTTTTTTTTTTGGGTGTAGTGTGAGCCTTTTTAATAAGACATAGTCCATTTCATATATAAAAAAGTCACGAGTCCCAAGTCAATAACATTAAAAAACAAAGGAAAAGACCCTCAAGTGTTTCACTACACCGAAAAAATGTAGGTTATGGTTAGCCAATTGTACTAACAGATAAGTCTACAATTAATTCCTGAAGTTCCAATACGATCAGTGACGTGTTTACAAACCTATTTCAGCATATCTTTCACTTTGGGGTTGGTGGTGGGAGAAGGGAATAATTTTTCCAGCGTGAACAACACATTCAGCTGTGTTAATACTTGAAAATTATATCAAAGTCTCTAAAATCATTTGACTAACCTGAACAGGTAAATATTTGATATTAAAAGAATTTAATTGATATGCACATTTAGTGTAAAATAATTTTAAATTGATACTCACTAATATTTTGACACATTATTTTTTATTGCTTTTATTTTAATTAATGTGAAAATGATATGATAGTAAATAATATGTCAAAATTTTAATAGATATTAGTGTAAAATTAAATTTCTTGACACTATAATGCATATCAATTAAATTCATATTAAAAATCAGCCAGTACAAGCTATAAGAAAAATGAGAGTAACAGACCAAGCCTAAAAAAATTTCATTGTTTCAGGGGGCCATGCTTAAAAACCAAAAATATTATAAGCAAATTATGTGTAAAGATAATGGAGTTTGAAAAGATTTGAGAGAAACTAAAGCCCCAGGCTCCCTTATACAACATGAGGCGCCCCTAGAGAGTAATGAAGCTTAAAAGCTTTATTTAAGTGACACTAAGCTATTTAGGAAATTGTTTTTTTTTAATACAAGAAATTGTTTGATTTTGAAACTAAATTTCAATCAAGTCGATTGATGTATACTGTAATTTAATATTATTTTTTCACACTAGATCGGGGATCTCTCTTATAACCAAAAGAAAAAAAAATTCAAGTACACAATTTGTGAAAATTGTATTATTATTTGACTGGTTTGAGTGCCAAATGTATGTGATTGAGATTGAGCTCAAGTCTAGACAGAGAAAACGCGTCGTGAATGGTGGTTATATAATTGAAAGAATGTTAGTTAATTTCATAAAAAATCACAAATGGGGTGCTAGATATGAACGTGATATAACGTCTTTGGTTCCTTAGTCTGATAAGAATTTCGAAACACCACAGTGACAACACTACCCTTTCTGAGTTGATTGAGCATTTACGTGTACGCCTTTTTATTTATAAAAGTAATATATATATATATATATATATATATATATATGTGAGTGTTCAATTTATAATATATTATTTTCAATCGTTAGATCCATTTTAAATGATTGAGATTATACTATCAACTAATCATGAAAATATTTATGATGTGTAGTTTTTTTATATATAATATATTATATATATATATATATATATATATATATATTATAATATGTTCAACAATACATTATTAAAATTGATTATACTATCAACTAATCATAATAGTTTTTAGTCAATTATTATAAAAATTAAATATTTTTTTATAATAACAATACATTATTATATAATATAATTTTTTTTTATACTAACATTATATTTATATTAAATTTTTTATTTTTATTTTTTTGAAACAACCTTATATTTTTTAGTAATTGAATTTGAGAATTACTCTATATATATATAATTTGAATATATTATTAGTGTGAAAATTTATTCATTGTTATTTAATTATGTATATATATATATATAATTTGAATATATTATTAGTGTGAAAATTTATTCATTGTTATTTAATTATGTATTATTATATTATAAAAAATATTTAATTCTCATAATAATTATCTTAAAAATTATAATATAATGATATATAATTGATTGATAATATAAAACAAAAATCAAACTATAAAAAATCCATAGAAAAAATAAAGAATTTTTTACATTAAAAAATATATATAATGACGTGTCTTTGTAAATAAAAAGGCATACACGTAAAGGCTCAATCAACTCACAAAGGGTAGTGTGGTCACTGCGGTGCTTCGAAATTCTTAAGTTATCACCTGACGCGATAATCAAGCATACCAGAGCAAAGAGCCAAAGACCTTATATCACATTCGTATCATAATTACTCTGTTGTTCTTAAAAATAGTCGTTTAAAATATAAGTATATTAATTAAAAAATTCATTAAAAAACTTAAATTTCAGAAAAAAATAATTGATATTTAGAAATATTATTTTTGAGAAGAAGTAATTAATAAGAGAAAGAAAAAAGGTTGTTAGTAGATATAACAATACAAAAGGATAAAATTTACGAAGAGAAATGTTTTATCATCTTATTCAATATTCCTACTAATTTTCTAATTATTAAATAGAGAAAATATTGAATATTTTTTATATTTCTAAGATATTAGATGCATTTATTTTTTCATTTAATACTTTTTTCATTTAGTATTAAGATAATTATTAAGAGAAATTTATAGGAAGATATAACATTACTTATTTATGAAAGAGAAAAAAATTGTTAGTAGACATAACAATAAATAATGGTGAAATTGAAAAGAAGCAATAAATATTTGCTTGATTTTATAAAAATAACAAATAATTTAGAACAAAATAAGTTTTGAAAAGTGATTATTATTTAAGAACAGTGAGTATTATAACTATATATTACCTTAATTGTTTGTGCAAAATCTTACAAAAATTGAACATCAATAAGAATATAATTAAGTGATTTTTATTTTAATTTATTTTAAGAGTATATAATATGTTGATGTATATTAATAAAGTACTAAACAATTTTAAATTAATGTAAAATTTTATAAATAAAATCTCTAAGATAGAAACTTTGAATCTAACAAAGGATTTTGTGATAAAATTATTGAAAAAAAGTTATTTAATGATTTAACAGTGAGTTTGACTTACATCAGTGTAAATTGATTCTTTCCTTTTATATATATATATATGTGTGTGTGTGTGTGTATGTGTGTAAGGATCAATTGACATCAATGTAAGTAAGTAAAAATAACTCTTACACCATAGAATAATTTTTTATTATATAATTTTTACACAAAATCCACCATTAGATTGAAAGTTTCTATCGTTTAGATCATATTTATAAAATTTCACATTAATCCGAAATTGTTCAACACTTTATTAATACGTATCAAAATCAACATAGTAATATATACTTTTGAAATATATTAAAATAAGAATTATTTGATTATATTCTTATTGATATTCAATTTTTTTTGAAATTTGACTCAAATAATCTAGAAGATGAATACTTATAATTCAACGGTTGAATTGATAAAAATTATATTATATAAAAAGTTATCGAGCATTGTAAGTGTACATTAAGTCTTAAACCAGTAGTATATAATTACATATTTGAAATTTGAATCTTAACCATGTCAATTACTCGAGAATAAGATATAAAGAATATTCTTGTGAATCTCTTAATTTTAACATGAATAACCTATAAATGAACCGAATTAGTCAAGGTTCGCATAAGCTAACTCAAACACTACCTAACACAAATATAAAAAAAACACACACACACACAAAAGAAATAAAAACGCTCAAAACTATAAGAGATATAAAGAAAAGAAAAGAAAAAAAAACACACACACACACACACAAAAGATGTAAAAACTCATAATAATACTACATACACTTACACACACATTATCTCTCATCTACGTTACACTACCTACTAGGGGTGTTCATGGGTCTGATCCGACCCATAAACCCGACCAACTCGACCCGACATAGAATATCCGGGTTGGTTCGGGTTATCGGATCCATTGGGTCAAATCCGATTAACCTCGTTCAACAATTGGTTCAAGTGACGGGTTCAGGAAAGTGACCCGATGACCCAAGTACCCGATAAAATGACGTTTTGCCTAAAAACTAAAAAAATCTTTCATTTCTTCGTTCTTTCTTACCCGAACTCGAGTCTCATTTTCGCAATCCCCTTTCTCAATTTCTTCTCTCCCAATTCCCAAATCTCCTAACCTAACCCTAAGCACAGTGGTGCACCACTCAAGCTCTCAGTCCTCTTAGCCCTCTCTCTCAGCGGTGCGCCACCGGCGTCTCGGTCGTGAGTCGTGACCAGACCACCGCACCATTGCTGCCTCAGTTCGCTCTCATTTCGTGCTAATCCAAATAGAAAAATAAAGACAAAAATGCACAAAGAAAAGAAAGGAAAAAAACAAAATGCATAACAGAGAAAAGAAAGAGGGGGGATTTGGAGTTCGTGACAAAGAACAAGACCCAGACGACGATGATGATGAATGAGCTGAAATTATAGAGATTCTTGTTTCCAAAATGTTTTTGCTTTGAACTCATGACATGCATCAGAACTAGATCAAGTGGTCTTCATGAAAGATCTAGAAAATTGTCTTAGCTTTTTATAGCCGCCAGTTTCAACTCATTTGACTACCTACAGCCTGAGATATGACCCAATTACTGTACATAGGTTAGGCCCAACTTCAGCTCTTCTATTTTGACTTCCAAGCCTAATATCACCTTTAAGACATCCGATTTGAATTTTGTGTTCTTCATAAAAGTTGTAGATTTAGGTCTTAACTTTTAAATGGCACTGGTTTCATTCCCAAAGCTCTCCTATAACTTAAAATATGATCGGATGAGTATGCATAGGTCAAGTTGTCAGGTTCAAAACTCTAGATTTTACTTCAACTCCAATTTGAGTTATCCAAACATGTGTTCTGGGTCTTTAGGTCTGCAAGACAGTTGTAGAAATTTGTCTTAGCTTTAAAACAAGACCAAAATCACATCCATCGGATATTTGTAACTCAAATTATAGCCAGTTTACTGAAAAGCCAAGTAAGAAGATTATACAATGAATGAAATATATTACTATCAATGTGGCTCTTGCTATCAAGTGAATAGTTATTAGAGAATTATCTTAACTTTCTAACAAGACCAGAATCACATTAATCAGATAATTGCAACTCAAATTATGGTTAATTTACTTAAGAATGCAATCACCCAAACTAATGATAATTCAAGCAATAATTTGTTCAATGATCCAATTGATCTTAATTTCATAAAATGTGACAAAATCAACTTAATTAAGCCAAATTGAACCTTAAGAAGCCTAGTGAGAGGATTATAAATTGAATAAAATACATTGTTATCAAAGGCACTTGCACATTTGGGGTTGTCCAGCTGAGGCACGGCCTTATAGGCCGCATGAAAGAAAACTGGACTCAAGAATGGTTAGTTGCTATTTTGTTAGTTATACTAAACGCTCTCGGGGGGTATAAGTTTTACAATCTCACATCAAGATCCTTTTTGAAACGGGAAATGTGAGATTCCTTAAGGAAGTTGAGTTTGAGAGGGAAGGAAATATAAGGAATGTTATCTTCGAAGAAGAGACTGTTATTGACAGTGATCAAATCCTTGTATCTATCACTGTTCAAGAAACAGTTCCGATATTAGACAATAATGCTTAGGCTATTATTCCTATATTGTTCCAGAGCAAGGCAACATTGATGAGGTTCTTCCTCAAGCACCACCTATAGAACAAACTCAACAACCTCAAGAAGTGCCATTAAGGAGATCCATTAGAGAAAGGAGAAACGCGATATCAAATGATTACATCGTCTTTCTCCAAGAACATGAAGATGGCATTGGTTTAACAGAGGATGATCCAATCAACTTCTGTCAAGCTATGTGCAGTTCTAACTCTCAAAAGTGGATTGATGCCATGAAGGATGAGATGAAGTCTATGAAGGACAATGACATTTGGGATCTCGTCGAATTGCCTGAAGGCGCGAAGCCCATTTGTTGTAAATGGATATTTAAGACCAAGAGGGATTCAAAGGGTAATGTCGAGAGATATAAAACTCGTCTTGTTGCTAAAGGCTTTACTCAAAAGGAATGCATTAACTATAAAGAGACTTTCTCTCTGGTATCCTCGAAAGACTCCTTTAGGACAATAATGGCATTGGTAGCTCATTTTGATTTGGAGCTACATCAGATGGATGTTAAGACTACATTTCTAAATGGAAACATTGACGAAATGATTTACATGACACAACCAGAAAACTTTGTGTTGAGTAACCCAAAGTCTATGATATGCAAGCTAAAGAAATTCATCTATGGTCTCAAACAGGCTTCCCGTCAATGGTATCACAAGTTCCATCAAGTCATTACCTCATATGGTTTTGAGGCAAATATCGTTGATGACTATGTATATCACAAGTTCAGTGGGAGTAAATACATCTTCCTGATATTATATGTTAATGATATTCTACTTGCTAGCAGCGATATAGACTTATTGCATGAAACCAAGAACTTTCTAACGAAGAATTTCGAGATGAAAGATCGTGGGAACGCCTCTTTTGTATTGGGTATTCAGATATTAAGAGATCACTCTCGATGTATCCTTAGGTTGTCACAAAAGAGCTATATCGATAAAGTCTTAAATAGATTCGACATGAAAGATAGTAAACCAGGAGACACACTCGTTGCTAAATGAGACAAGTTTAGTCTCAAACAGTGCCCCAATAATGATCTTGGAATGAAAGAGATGCAGAAGATTTTCTATGCATCAGCAGTAGAGAGTCTAATGTACGCTCAAGTTTGTACTCATCCTAACATAACATTTATAGTGGGAGTTTTGGGAAGATATTTAAGCAATCTTGGTATACAGCATTAGAAAGCGACCAAACGTGTGATGCGTTATTTGAAGAGAACAAAAGACTACATGCTCACTTATCGGAGATCTAACAGTTTATAGATCATTGGGTACTCTAACTCCAATTTTGTGGGATGTCAAGATAGCAGACGCTTCACATCAGGCTACATCTGTGTGTTGGATAGAGGAGCTATATCATGAAAGTCTGCTAAACAGACTCTTATAGCTTCTTCGACCATGGCTGCAGAGTTCATAGCTTGTTATGAGACGTCCAACCACGGGATATGGCTGCAGAACTTTGTCATTAGTTTGTGTGTGGTTGATGGCATTAATAGACCACTAAAGATTTATTGTGACAATAATTCATCAGTTCTTTACTCCAACAATAATAGGAGCTCAAAGAAGTCGAAGTTTATTGACATTAAGTTTTTAGTTGTTAAAGAAAGAGTTCAGGATAGACAAATTTCTATAGAATATACATGGACAAATTTTATGCTAGCTGATCCATTAACTAAGGGCTTGACACCTAAGGTTTTTCATGAGCATACTGCTCATATGAGTGTTATTCCTGAGGATACCTTAGTTTAGTGGGAGCCTTTTTATGTTTTATGTTTTACTTTGGACATTGTGTTATTTGATTTTCTGCAGAATAAAGTTGATGGTTTATGATTCTATTTTTTGAACTTGTTTATGCTTTGTATATGCAACGTTAGTGTTGCATTTAAGGACTTTGGATTGATCTCACTAAGGATTAAAGAAGAGCTAGTTGGAAATAGGCATGTCTGAGATCACATTGCATGTAATTTTCACACTACTCATCCATATTTGATCTATGTCATTAAGTATATTGCTATGGTGATCATTATGGTTTAGTTACACTTGATTGTGATAAAAGTTGCAGTGGTTCCATAGCTAATATATGAGATAGACCAGATTGTATTAAGTAGAAGTCTAAAGATAAATAGCATACGAATGCGCGCCAAAAGAATTTGTAGTATAATTGTTTCTGGAATAATATGAAGCCCAAGTGGGAGATTGTTATGAAATTTACGTTTCCTAATTAATTTTGGGCATCATATTTAATTGACAATTATATTAGCTATTTAATTTATTGGCCTTGCTATTAAGTGATCTAATTTAGTGAGCTCATAGACTTCACAACTTGATGTTGGCTTAATGAGTAGATACTACATTGGTCCATTAGGGGATTATGAGAACCCTAATTGGTTAATACATGTCAGAAACAGTTATGGTCCTCAATATACTAAAATCATAATACAGTTTCCCTTCTCTCCATCTAGAAGAGAGACGACGGTCCCATAGAAGAGTTAAGGCGATTTGGTTGAGGAAGGTCACAAATCACCCCCTTATTCGTGATTGATTGCCGAAAATATTCCACAACAATTGCTGATCAATAACAATGGATCCAGGTATTTATGAAAATCCAAGAATCTTTAATAATTTGATATGATGTAGATCCTAGGTCTTATGGTATTTTTTTCTATGGTGTATCCATCTAGAATTTATTTTAAAGAATTAAAGAATCAATATCTAACATAATCTTATTTAATTAATAATTTATTTATTATTAACCACTTAACTATCTATTATTGTAATAATTAATGTCCTATAATAAGATAAATCCCTTACTCTAAAAGGAAATAAAAATTCTCCTGTTATGCAGGCGAGCATGTGAAAGTTTCCCACTTTAATAGGTTTCTAACATATTATTATATACGACGGGTCACTCTCCAATACTTTAATTCCTATTACGCTCCTATCTATTAATTGTATAAGGTTATCAATTTAAGTAATCTTCTCGCACCACGTGTTTTGCTTATATATATACACAACACACTCAGCAGTCAGTCAGTAGCATCGATGAAGCTGTGAAGAAAGACAAGAGAAGTGGAACGAAGAGATGGCAACTAGGGAAGGTGGTATTGCAAGTGGGTACTAATAGCAGTTATTCTAATTCACTACAGCTAGGTAGGATCGAGAAGTAAGGCTCAAATTAATCTTAAGTTATGTATTGATCTATAATATTATATGCCAGAATTAGTAAAAAGTGAAAAAGTGAAGAAAAAAGTTCTAAAATTGTGATAAATATATAATAATTTTCTTTCTAATATATATATATATATATATCTATTGTTTTTCTCACTTAATTTTACCACCAAATAAATATGCCAAAGCTGATTCAAGCGAATTTGGTGCATTTGCTGCGGCAGGTGGTGCTTACTGCTTAGGGACCCACCTTAGCTGGTATTGAAGTTGTTTGGTAGAAAAATGGGGTTTAGTTGGTGTTGTAACTAGCTAGTTTTGGGTTCTGGTGGTGGTGCCTTTGCAGGTATAAATGGAAGATATTGGAACAATTTAAAAAGTAGGGTTGGTGTTGGTGGTTGTTGGTTTAAGGACAAAACTTGACTCTAATTTAAATTTGAAGAAAATTTTTAAAATTTTTCTAATTTTATGTATGTATCTATTTTATTAAATTCCTACTTGTTTTAACTTTATTAATTTAATAAAATAGACATATAATATAAAATTAAATAAAATTCTTTTAACTTAAGTTGGAATCAAGTTTTTTCCTTGGTTAAATATACATGCGTCGGTGCTCTTCTTCTCCATCCAAATTATTGAGGAGTTCATTTTCTTCATGGTTTTGTTTTTTAATTGCTCGTGCATGAACTTCTTAATCATTGAGAAAAAAGGCTTGGACAAAATTACTTGATACTTGATTGACCAGAGTTCTACCTTTAGGTTTTATCTAGTTACTGGCTTAAAAGATTAGTTGTCAAAAATATCCTATTGTCACTTCGAATCTCCAACGAATTAATCAAGCAGCTTAATTATCATATAGATCATGACCCTTTTTAAGGATCATCGAATTTGATCATTAAGTTTTACTATTCAGTATCCTTGAAATAATTTCCCACTTCAAATTTACTGGTTTCTGTATATTATAAGTGGCATTAATTACTTTTCTTCCGGATTTGAAAGACACGCACTGTTCCTCCCCCCCCCCCCCCCCCCGCTTTCCTTTTTTTCTCAAAAAATTTGTTTTTGCTATGGTTGTTCTTGTTTAATTAGGCTTTGAATTATATATGTTTGTCTAACGATACCTCTCTTACTCAGTACTCAATTCATGACCAATGTAACATAAGTAAGACGGATAAAAATTTTGAGTAACTTTTTTTTAAAATCATAATAATTTTATATACCGAAAATGAATTGTATTCACAACTAAAGTTATACCTAATATACATTTATTTTGGATTTCACGCATAGATGAAATAATTCGCAACATGGTGAGATCATAAGTCAAGGAGTAATTTATGCTCATTTCAAGCTTTTTCTTTCACTGAAATTTCTTTTACATTTCTTTGGTTTTTGTTTTGGTAGTCTTCATCTCTTTTTTTTTTTTCTTTTTTTTCTTTTTTTATAAACCTTCATCTCTTTTTTTAATTTTTTTTTTGTTGCGTATAATTTTAATAAATATTTCATTGCTCTGTAGTATTAATTTTTTTTTATAGATTGTAATCCTAATTTAAAATATGTGAAACTCATCTTGAATAATGGTTTGTGTAAAGGATAATGAGTTAGTCTGTGATAAGTGAGTTAGTTATTCTAGTTATGATGATAGTTAGTAGTTAGACAAGTATGATAATATAGCAAAGCCTGTTAGATTAATTATTGTTCAACTCTGATCATATAAAATGTAATCAGTATACTACATAGAACAATGATCAATTCATCACATTTTCTTCAATTCTAGATTTTTTTTCTCTTTATTTTCTCTTCATACTTGAGTGTTGATACCTTTATGGTATCAGAGTTCAAGGTTCATTCATGGCTTCTGATTCTTCCCACACCTCCGATCCTTCCTACGCTTCATCATCAAAGTTCATCTTACATACCTTTTCAAATACATTTTCTTTCAAACTAGATGAAAACAATTTCCTTCCATGGAAGCAACAGATTCTTGCAACGATAAAGGGGTTTAAGCTTCAGAAGTTTATTCAAGGTAACAAAGCTCTTCCACAAGAATTTGAATCAGAAGATCATGCTTGTATGGGTGTATAGAGTGAAGAGTTCTTCAATTGGGAGCAACAAGATCAGGTTCTCATGTCATGGCTTCTTGCGTCGATGTCAAAATCCTTCACCGTACGCATGTTGGGATGTGAACACTCCTACGAGATTTAGTAGCTACTGGAGACGTTCTTTGCTGCTCAAACTAGAGCAAAGGTGAAACAATCGAAGGTTCAGCTGAGGAATGTGAGAAAGGAAGATTCCTCAATTTTTGATTACCTTTTACAAATCAAGAAAATTGTAGATATTCTTGCAGCCGTTAGAGCCCCGATTGATGTTGCTAATCACCTTGATGCCATCTTTGATGGTCTACTCGAGGAATACGATGGTTTTGTCACATCAATTCTATCAAGAACTGAACCTTACAATGTTGTAGAAATTACAGCACTATTAATGGTTCAAAAGGAACACTTAGAGAGGCATAAACGAATCACATATTTCTTTGGTGGTGGTTCTGGTATCTTGCAAGCTCATATTGCACAGGCTCCCTTACAGTTCAGCAGAGGAAGAGGAAAGGGGTTCTTTCATGGTCGTGGTGGTAGAGCCTTTGGTCGTGGTGGTAGACAGCCATATGCTGGTTTTGGTTTTAGTGGTCCTGGTTATGCACAATTCAATATTGATCGCCCTAAGTGCCATCTTTGTGGAAAATTTGGGCATTATGCCTGGTCTTGCTGGCATAGGTTTGATCAACACATACCCAATCCCAACTCAGGTCCTTCCCAATCTTCCTCCTCCTCAGGTCACTTTTCAGGACAAGTTCGAGCTTATTTTGCTACACCGAAGCCATCTAAAACTATTGTGCAACCTACTACATCTTTTTCTTTTGACTTTTCTTGGTATGTGGATTCTGGAGCAACTACTCACCTCACACCAGACATCAACAATCTTGTAATGAAACATAATTATGTTGGCCAAAATATGGTGCATCTTGCTAATGGAACAGGTTTGGTTATTCATCACATTGGTCATACTGACATTACTAGTGGTTTTCATAGTTCTATTCATTCAAATTCGAATCTGTCTTTATCCAATTTATTGCATGTGCCTCATCTCACTAAAAAATTGATCAATATCTCTCAATTTGCCAAAGATAACAATGTTTTCTTTGAGTTCTATGCTGATTGTTGTGTGGTTAAAACATAGGTGTCCAAACAGATTCTTTTGCAAGGGACACTTAGCAATGGCTTATATGTATTTGACAACCTAAAGCTAAAGCCACCTTATTTTCCTTCTGTATGTTGTGTACCTTCTAATTCTGTAATAGCTACACCTTGTCTTGATCATAATGTAGTTTCTCCTTTCAGTAAAGTTTCAATTTCTCTATGGCATTCCAAGTTAGGACATGCTAATATGAAAGTTATACAACATGTTCTATCTTCTTGTAAAATACCATTTACATATAATAAAACAAATTATATGATTTGTTCAGCTTGTTGCATTGGCAAATCACATAAATTACCTTTTCATATATTTGAATCTGTTTATACAACACCTCTACAACTTGTATATTCTGATATATGGGGACCCTCCCCCACTTCTTTATGCTTTTGGACATTAATATTACATTATGTTTATTGATGCTTTTTCAAAGTTTAGTTGGATTTATTTCTTGACCCATAAATCTGAGGCGTTTTCTGCTTTTCTCAAGTTTAAGGCACTTGTTGAGTTGCAACTTAATGCTAAATTGAAAGTGTTGCAAATAGATAATGCCAAGGAATACTATGTCTTCATTAAACTACTCACCAATTGGAGTATTATTCATAAGTTTTGTTGTCCCCACACACATAAGCAAAATGAGGCAGTAGAGAGAAAACACAGACATATCTCTGAACTTGGCCTCATTCTTCTTGCTGAGTCTGGTGTTCCTCATAAGTATTGGGTTTAAGCATTCTCAACAGCAACTTTTGTCATTAACAGGCTGCCAACACTAATACTTGGTCTGAAATCCCCACTTTCTCTTTCAGGTCATAAACTTGACTGTTCCTTCCTTAGAGTCTTTGGTTGCTCATGTTTTCCTCACCCCAGACCTTACAATAAACACAAAATGGACTTTCGATCACAATAGTGTGTCTTCCTAAGCTACTCACCATTTCGTAAAGGCTATAAGTGTTTAGGCTCCTCTGTTAAGATTTTCATATCTAGACATGTTATCTTTGATGAAAATATTTTTCCTTTTAAACTCACTTTGCATTTTTTGTCTCAACCAGTTTCTACACTGAGTCAGTCAACTCCTTCAGTTCTTTATCCTCCCCTAATTCCTAGTGTCCCTACTAGCAATTTTCAGCATGCTCCTAGTGAAGCTAACCAACATTGCACTTTTTCAGTTCTTAATAATCTTGAGCACAATAATAATCTGTCTCCTACGAGATCTTTTAGTGCAGGTTCTCTTGGTTCTATCTCATCCACTGCAGCAATTTCAGTTTCTTCTTCTAATAGAGGAGTTGTCTTAGTGATAGCACCAATGACTCCTAATTCTACTCCTGAACCTAAGTCTACACTTGTCATTAATGTTACTGTAACTAAAAATGCACATCCTATGATTACTAGAAGCAAGGTAGTCTTCAAACCAAAGGCCTATCTTTGCTATCACTGAACCAACCACAATAGCTGAAGCCTTGTCTATACCTGAGTGGAAGGCAACAATGGACCAAGAATATCAGGCTCTAATGAAGAATCAAACTTAGACATTAGTGTCTATAACACCTCAGCGAAATCCTATAGGCTGCAAGTGGATATTTCGAATCAAAAAGGAACCTTGATGGTACTGTGCAAAAGTACAAGGCACGCCTAGCAGCTAAGGGACTTCATCAAAGAGAAGACTTTGATTTTACTGAGACTTTCAGTCCAATAGTCAAGCTTATCACTGTAAGGGTGGTACTGACAATTGCACTATCTAGAGGCCAGCCAATTCACCAAATTGATGTAAATAATGATTTTCTTAATGGGGAACTAAAGGAAAAAGTGTTTATGCAGCAACTAGAAGGATATGCACAGGAAAATGGTGCTCTGGTGTGCAAGCTTAATAAAGCACTCTATGGATGGTTTGAGAAATTAGGTCAGACACTATGTCAACTGGGTTTTCAAGCCACAAAATGTGACAATTCTCTGTTTGTTCACTTCACAACACATGCTACTACTTTTGTACTTGTGTATGTAGATGATATCATTATCACAAGTAGTTCTCAACAAGTTGTGTCCACTCTAATCTCTAAATTAAATTCAACCTTTTCCTTAAAATATTTAGGCAAACTGCATTATTTTTTTGGAATATAAGCAAAACCAACTTTTGGAGGTGGTATTCCGCTGTGCCAAGACAAGTATATCACAGACTTGTTGACAAAAGCACATATGTTACATGCTAAGCATATGAGGACCCATATGGCGACTGAATTGAAGCTTATTGCTGATGGAACAGAAGTTGTACCTGATGCGTCTCTATACAAATCAATTGTTGGAGGGCTACAATATGCAACAATAACTAGACCTAAAATAGCCTTTAGTGTAAATCAGGTGTGTTAGTTCATACACAATCCTCTGGAATCTTATTGGAAGGCAATAAAGAGAATACTGAGGTACTTGGCAGGAACTATTGGTTATGATTTGCATCTCAGCAAGTCACCCAATCTAGACATCACTGCCTACTTAGACTCTGACTGGGGTTCAGATTTAGATGATAGGAGAAGCACCTCAGGTATGTGTGTATTCTTGGGATCAAATCTAGTTTGTTGGTCTCTAAGAAGCAAGGAGTGGTATCAAGATCAACCACAGAAGCTGAATATCGAAGCTTGGCCTTTGCACTAGCATAAATCAGTTGGTTAAAATCATTACTTAGTGAATTACATGTCTCAGTCAAACAAACACCAGTAATTCACTGTGATAATCTCAGCAGAGTGTTGTTGGCTGTTAATCCGGTGTTGCATTCCAAAACAACACATATTGAATTGAATTTGTATTTTGTTAGAGAGAAAGTAGCTCAGCAGCTCATACAGGTTATTCACATTCCTTCAATAGCTCAAGTAGCTGATGTTCTCACCAAACCACCCTCCAACACTCAGCTTCCGTTTATAAGATACAAACTCAGAGTTGAACACTTCAACTCTTTAAGCCTGCAGGGAAAATATAAGGGATAATGAGCTAGTCAGTGATAAGTGAGTTAGTCAGTGGTAGTTGGTTTTGATTATGTTGAGGGAAATTATTATTATTTTAATTATAAATTATTTTGAACATAAAATAAGTTAATTCAAATATATACTAAACAATTTCCAGAACACTAATTTATACATTTTCTTTTTTTTTGTCATAATTTATGCATTTTCTTAGTTTTACTGGTGGAGAGAAATTCTCTCATGAGATTTTTGCCTACGATGTGTTTGTTATATCAGGTACATGGGTCAACTCTCAATTGTCAGAAAATTTCTTCAGTTGCTTCGATTAGGCCCAGTATCAGCGACGACCAAGTCTTAAACTACGCCGGGCTATGGTTTTGGACCTTTTGGTGCTACCATGTTGCCCATTGAAATTCCAAATCTAAGATTACATGACCCAACCTAAAAAATAATAATAAGAAGAAGAAGAAGATTATAAGTCCACCAAAATCGCAATTTTGTACAAGCCTATGACTAGGGGGGGGGGGGGGGGGGAAGGCAAAAATCCTTGAAAGATCTAGAGGGGGAAAAAAAATCCAGAGAGCGAAGTACATAATAGTAATACATGGTACGAGGGACGGGTTGCATGTAGTGTTGTTTGCTGCAGTTTCTGCCATGTGAGCACAGAAGTACACCAGTCACTTTAATCTTTGTTATCTCATGAGAAATTTTTAGATACTTTTAAAATGAAAAAAAATCTTAATTCATATTATCTAATGCGTGTCATCTTATTTATAATATAAAAAATATTGTCATAATGGAAGATAATGATGATTCAAATAATTGAGATGGTACGTAATAAATAATATAGATCAAGAATTTTTTTCAAAATACCCATCAATCTCTCGTATCGCATACATACAAGGGTAGAGCCAGAATTTTAACCCTAATGGAGTCCAGTTCAAATATTTAATTCAAAGAAAATCTAACTATCATCTCGAACAAAGTTCAAACAATTTTGGAGCACTGATATGTTTCTTTGTGAGGTTTTTGCACGGGAAGAATTTGTGTGTTTATCTTTTCACTATTTGTTAGTTTTCTTTTGTTTAAAGTGAGAACTAATAAAAATTTCCATTTTACTAAAAGATTATTAGAATTATGCTATTTCAGAAAAACCACCAACTTAGATATAATAACTAATATGTATATATATAAAAGAAATTTGAAAGTTGGGGCCATGGCTCCCTTGTCCCCATTGCCTCCACCTCAGTATTCATAATTCTGCATACACGTATATTCCATTTTACAAAATTTGTCAGATTGGATACACAGAACTAACATTCCTCAGGTTTAGAATAAAACAAATTAGGTCAGAATTAGATGACCAGCGCCGTTATGCAGTTTACTAACTTCATAATGAAATGATTTTTCAAACATCTCATTTATTTGATACATATGAAATTTTTAAATGTAAGTTCATTATTAAAAGCAATGTCCATGTTTAAGTTTCTACACTACTCGATGACAAAACATAAATTGTTGCTGAGCACAAAAAAAGTAAATGTTGTTTTGCTATATACCTTTTTTACTTTTATTTTTTTAGGGGAAGGGGTCATTGGTTCAATTGCTTCTCCAATAGAAAAAATTCAGTTCTCATTAATTATACAAAACGAGAAAAAAAAATTAATTGCTAATATACACATATCATTTGGAGAACTTAATATTTTAATTAATCATATCATGCATGTACTATTATAAAGATAGTGACAATGGTAAAATCTATTGTTAATATCTATGCATCCAATATTAATATGTTGCAAAATCATCAATAAAAGAAAATATAAAACTTCAAAAAATTACAAGTTCTTTACATGCATTGAGAAAATACAAAGATTCATAAGTATCTAAAGACTGAAAATTACATCATCATAAACTAATTAATATAACAAGATTGATATATAAGTATATAAAAGAAACGAGAAATTACATCACTACAAATCAACAAATATATTTCAACTTGCACCAATATTATATGGATTAATATAGATATGTTCAGGAAAGAAAAGTTAATTCAATGAAATTATATGGAACACGAAATCACAAATCTTATCTCCTTAGGAGGGAATAATATAAGGCTCGAAATGAATAGAATAAGAATTTCAATATATATTATTTTTTCTTTAACAAATAGAAGAACATAAACCAACGTGAGTTAGTTCAATTGTAAAGAGTTTAGGTATCTTAAATATATAATTTTGGATTCAATTTTTAAATTTTTATGTATAAAAATAATATTATTAAAAAAATATTCACTTAAACATATAATTATATGTCGAAAGATTAATCTCTCACTTATATATTAAGATACTATAAGAACAAAAAAAAATATAATAACATAAAACAAAGCGCCAAATTAACACAATTACCTTTTAATGGAAAATAATCATCCTACACTCCTTTTAGGGGTGTGGGTACTATTCACATAATTTTTAATGGATGTGATTGAGTGAGAGAAAGTGATAAGAAAAAGTATGTATAATGAATGATATTATATGGGTGTGAAAATGAATGTACGCATTGTTTGATGTAAGAATATAAGAGTTACCTTTTAATATAAGAAATGTGCAGTTAGTCTATAATAATAGTTAGTATGACGTCCTTGATAACAACAAGGCGAGCTGTGCAATGGCATTAAAGTTCATTTACTATTCTCAACCACCCCCGTCACCGTTCTTAGTTTCTCTTCTCCCACGAGATCGCCCTAACCACTTTTTTTACCACAACTAAGAGTCTAGGACCAAGGGGAAAGAGCAACTACATATAGTGTATACTGTATAGTGTGTGAAATCATCTCTGACCATTTTTGGGGTGGCTTCCGAGATGGCATCTATGATGAATCCATCTCTGACTACCTTTTATGATATGATTCCTTCAGTAACAAGGTTCGGGCTCAAGAGGTGAAGTTGGGCAAACGCGTTGATAAAGGAGTCATCCACCGAAGCAGTCCATTCATCTTCAAGATATAGTAAATCATTCTTGAGCTTCGCCTTGAACTGCCTGAGGATTTCGTTTTCAATGTGAAGCGCGATTAGGCTAGATTCAGTTGAAAAAATTTGATCTTTCAGTGTTTTCTCCCGAACTTCACCTTCCTCCACCTTCTTTTGGAGGATCCCAGTTATTTTGGCCATCCACAAACCGAGATTTTCGTTCACCTAGGCCATCTGCCGTCCTTCTGGGCCACCATAAACTCTAACTCTTTTTTATCACCCCGGAGGGTATCCAACTTTGTCTCCAGTGCCCTAGTCTGACAAACAAACTCAAAGGTGGATTCCAGGAATCAAAGCATAGAGGCGTTGCAAAGAACCTGGACTTGGGCGTCCCGGATGATTTCCATTAAGTCATGCTCAATTAGGACATCTTGAATAGCTTGGGTAAGGAGGACATTGTCAATGATTTGCCCTGAATAACCCCCTTGCACCAAATGGACCTGATAGCGAACTGGAGAGGGGCGCCATCTGGAACTTCAATCTCTCGGCCAAGTGTGAAGTCGATAGGTGCCACCTCAATCATCGGCCTTTCCCCTTTTGCCTTTAGCCGCCCATCTCTCTTCCTCTTGCGCGACCGGAGTGGTTGAGCAGGAGACCCAAGATCTGCCTCCTGAGGTTGAGATTGAGGTGGAGGGACTAGGACCGTTGGTTGGGATGCAGAGCCCAATGCCCCAGCTTTCCATTGGGCCAAGTGAAGTGCGAGAGCTTTAAGACCATTAGGTGGCGCCATACTCTCTACAGAAAGGAAAAAAATAATATTATTACTCTTAGAAAAATCATGAATGACAAATATGTATATTCAAAGTGGCATACCTAGAAATTGTCTTAAAGAATCGGAGGGCTCATTCAGAACATCTTTACAGTATATTGTCCCATTTTTGTAGGCCCGCTCAACTAAAAGATTGAGGATGTTGGCCTCGCCTTCACTCAACAAGGACAACAAAGCCTTGATTTCTTCTTAACTCAGCTCCCATATTGCTTGCACCAAATACAAGTACAACTGTGGCGCATCCTCCGGGGTAACATAAAAAGGCGTTGTCCCCGAAGCCCTCTCTATTCGGAAGAAATCTTGCTTAAAAGTTTTGAAAGACTCCTGGTATGACTTAAATACTTTCCACCCTGCCTAAGCTCATAAGATAACCGACCCCTTTTGGAAACTATTCCCAGAGGGTGAAAACTAGGTGAAAAAGAAGAAGAAAGCCTCTACGGAATACGTCTAACCAAAAACTTTACAGATCAACTCATAAGTTCGAATGAAGCCCATGGATTTGGATGTAGTTGTGTTGGAGCCACCCGCAGATTATTCAAAGCCTCGATTTCAAAGTTGAAGAATGGCAAACAGACACCAATGCAAGTAAATGCCGCCTCGTACATATATACAAAGTGGTTGTCCTCCGTTATGGTTGAGCAGACTCGCTCCTTATCCGTCGGAGCCTGGATCATGAACTCGTTGTCACGTCGTCGACCTTCATAAGATGGACGTACTCTTTCTTAACCCCGGTGTCCTCCGAGGTCTCGACGCTAGATTGGGTACCCAGAACTTTACGATCAACCCTCTGGTACGAGCTGACGTCCCCGGGGAATATATACTTTATTGATTTCGATGTCGTTGTCCTTCGTCGTCCCATTTCTGAGTTATTAACATTACATACAGTGGTTGTACTCATGTCAGAATCAGAAGATATTTCATTATAACTCTTTAACTCTCCTATGAGTACGGAGGGAGGACGTCATGACTTTTGCCTTGCTAACTCCCTGACTCTATTCGCCTTCCGTATCATTTTCAGAATACCTACCTTGGATAGCAGCCTCTGTCTCCTACCAGTACCTACACCATGAGGAAATAATCTCTGTCACACGTGAGGCGGCAGAGCACTCAAAATCTCTAAAGAACTACTCTCTCCATGACTATTGTTCAACATTCTCTCTCACACCATGATGTTTATGGAAGAAAAAAATGGAGGAAGAGAGATTACCTTGAAGATGTGAGAAGGGAAAGCTTTGAAGAGATAAAAAAAAACCACCAAAAATCGTCGCATAGACTTGCCAGAAATTGCCTAGCTCACTGGAAAAACAAAGAAAAAATGGAGGAGAAAGTGAAAATGAGGGGGGAACCCCATTCTTATTTATAGGCGCGGGGTTAACCCCCAACAACCACCACATGTAGGGGCAAATGCATCCATTTACTTTTAATTTGAAAATGAAAATTATAGTGGCACAAAGATCAAATGACGACTTCCACTAACTTTTTGCCATGTGGCGATACGAACCTAACACAGCTGCTAAAAGGACTGTGGTTAGATTTGAAGTGACGCATGCTAAAGAAGATGGTATTCACGCTAGATTTAGGATCAATGTTATGTTGTTGCAATAGATTGTAATACAGATCAGAACTTCTACTTTAGGGAATTCACAATTAGCAAGTGGAACCCCCTTCCAAAATTTGTATTGGGGCAACTCAGTATAAATCCCATACAACAATGTAGTGACTTTAAGGCAGAGTGATCTATATCGGATCTCACCCTAATTCATCAATACTAGAGGCATCCTAATTTTTTTTTCATCACAGACTTTGGCCCTTCGTTAGAGACATCGCGAGATCCAACATATGTATATCATGACTTGGATCCCTTTGTCCCATGCATGTCATATGTTCTTGATAATCTCAGATATCTTGACACTCAACTGTCACATCTGAGCGCTAAGTTGGGGACAACTGTTCTGGATCGGGTTCCAAGTTAGTGGTTCAGGAGCAACCTGACCCACAAGAGTTGGATTCCAGATATTTATGAATGTTATTAGATAAGTAAATATTTCTATTTATGAGGAGTAAATCTCTTATACAATCCCTCATAAATAGAGAAATCAGTTATAAGAGATATTGATCTTATTATATTCTTATCCTAATTAATAACATTTATTGCAAATTTAAATGTGATTCTTATCTACTAAGACGCTCCTATAAATATTACACAAGGTAATAAATGTATATATTTAAACCTAAAGACTCTACCCAGCTTGTGCACAGTCTAACTTGAGCGTCAAAATGTCTTTTAGAGGTACTCACCCGTCACACAATTATCGCAACTACCGTGCATCAAAAGAAACATCTTCATCAACTTCATTCAAGTAATCATTTGAACTTCGTTCAAAACAATTCTGAATAGAACTAGATATGATAATAAAAAAAGTGAGATCCTTTATCTTTTCAAATGCAAAATAAACTCGCACTTTGCGCAGGCCCTTGCATAATAATTTTTATAAATTTTGGATTGAAAATATATTTTTTTATAATACAAATTAGATAATAAATTGATAGTGAAAATAAATCTATGTAAATTCAAGTTGTTGATAATACATTGTAGATTCATTCAAGTCAGCTCAATAAAATATATTTATTCATCCACTTCATGATCATTAATTATATGTCAGTGAATATTTATTTTTAAGAGGTGATCACGTTAGTAATTTAGCCTGTATGACTTTAGAATCAAGAGCTGAAGTGCACAGATTAGGGGATCAATGCCCCTTGATACCTTGAGCAGGATTAAGCTCATACTCAGAGTATAGAGATACCCAAACAAGAACAAAGAAAAAAAATCATTGATTTTGAAGAGCCACTGCTTAACCTTTTAGGAGATTGCCAGCTTATGAATTTGATCTATATCTCTAATATCGTATGAAAACTCCAGTTCAACCTATAAACTTCAGTTTAAGGAGAAGACTAAAAAATAATTGATTTATATCATAACATATGTTATTGGGTGAGAATTATGTCTAACGGTTAAGATTTGGATCGGACTTTCACAAGAACATGGAATAAATGACAATACAGCAAGGATAAATGACATAAACAAGGGAATGACTAAGTGTGTGTTTGGATTGCAGTTGGTAAACTTAAGTTTAGTTGAAAGTGTGTTTGCAAACTTAAGTTTAGTTGAAAGTGAGTTTACAATAACGTAATTTATGTTTGGAAATATTTGTTCTAAAAGTGAGTTAGGATAACAATTTTAAAGCAAAAACAAGATTTTTTTGCCTTTAGTTGGACGTACGTTTAGCTATTTTTTCTGTTGAAGTAAAAGTATGTTTGAAGTAAACAAACATGCTTTCATGCCGTTCGAGAACAGTAAACGTCAGTTTGACCAACTGAACTGATTTCCAAACATGCTATAATACAACTAGAAACAAAATGCTCTGCAAATGGAATAAAGATTTAAATTACGGATTACATCACGCGATGCAATCGCAACAGTTTAGTTTTTGAGGATTGCGGGCTACATCGGCCCTACATCAGCCCCCAATGCAATTGCGATTACGTCGTGATGGCATTCACAACCACAATTTAAAACTTTGCAACGGAACAAAATGCTTGAAAGCATGAGAATCCGATTTGTTGGAGTTTGTGTGGTCCTCTATATTGTTGCTCTAGTTATTATTTATAAAAATTCTAGGGATGTTGCCAGTTAGTGTAAGTAGTAAATATGTAGCTTCATCATCTTAGACCATGTATCATGTGTGCTTCATAACCGTCATCTGCCGTTTCTTTCACCATTCCAACAATTCTTATCTCCAAAATGACCAAACTACTCCAGCCAATCCTCAAATCGAGTAGCCAATATTATGATATCAAGGACCTTTACCTATTTGGCTAGCTAGAGAGCTTTCATCCGATTGTCTAACTGTCTGCATTGTGAGTTTGTTGAGTTCCTAGTTTCAATTGTATAGCTATAAACAGATTGAATTTTTTATCTGGCCTCTACTACTTTTATTTTCTCCTTTTTTTTTTAACTCGTGACTTTTAATTTTTGCTGTACGCTTAAATGTGATATGGTATAAACAAGTAAGAAATTCTTAGATACATCAGAGTAAGATATTTTTCTTATTTTGTACCATTCATTTTTACCTACGTATCAACTTTGTGAGACAATCTTGTCTCCTTAATTTTTTTTTTAAAAAAATAAAATATTAACCATGATTAACTTAATCTATATATACCCTAACATTTTAAAACTCACCATGGTTAATGGGACGCGTAGAGCTGAAATAGGAGCGACCCGAAGAAGTGGAGAAGCAAGTTACAGTGCAACCTCTGCTCTCATGCAGTTCGTAACTGAAATGTACCCAACAAGCAAATAGAATCATTACCCAAAATTTATAATCAAATGAGAGATTCAACTAATGAAATTAAAACAAATCTGACATTTATTCATGCTTGGAAGTTTAGAAAAAGGAATCAACAAATAAATCTGGCATCTCGAGTTGAAAAGAAACAACATCACTTGCTGCCATGTTAAACCAAATCAAAAGCATGAAGAAGTAAACTTCAAAAGAAAGATGGCTGCAAGAGAATCTAAAATTAAAGCAGCCATAAATAAGAGGGTTAGTGTGTGGACGCAGCTCTCAAGGGGACCTAGGATGAAGCTATCTCGAGGAACTTCCCATCTGTGGTACCGATTCGTGCTTGGCCTTGAAGGATGAGATGCGAGGGATGGAGTAGACCTAATAGAAGAAGCAATTGAAGGTCATAAGACAATATGCGGCGTTGTTCTTCATGCCGATGGCGAGATGACGTTAAGAATTCTTTAAGAATTTTAAAATGTTAGGGTATTGATTAAATTAACTATTGTTGATGTTTTAAAAATTAAAAAGAAAAATTAAGGAGACAAGAATGGTCCATAAAATTGAGGTGGGCAAGAATGAATGACGCAACATAAGAAAAACGTCTTGTTTTAAGTGTATCTAGAAATTTATGTAAAGCAATACATGGAAAAGGAAGGCACTAAATTATTGATATGACTGATATTTACACATTTCTTTAAAAAAAAAGGGGGTAAGATATACTCTTAGTGTATTATAGCAACATATCAGAATTTATTTGTAGTTGTTACAACTTACAACAATCACTACAAAAAAAAGTTGAATTGTGGCAGTTTTTTTACGGGGGTTATAAAACTCCACAAATTAACATAAATTGTAGGGGTTTTTTAACTTTCAGTGGAGGTTATTAACCCCCACAAATTAAAAAGGTCGTTCCCTCTTTTTTATTTTGCTTCCCTCTCACTCTGCCTTTTACTTTCGCATTCTCCCTCTCCTTCTCACTCTCTCATTCTCACTCTCTCCTTCTCACTCTCTCATTCTCCCTCTCATAGCTGCCGTGCAAGGCCATCCACTGTCGTTCCTTCCCCTTCCATTGCTATTCCTTCCCCTTCCACCACCTGCTTCCTAGCCATCATTGGTGCTGCTCCTGCTTCTATTCCAGATCTGCCCCCACACAAGCTTCTCTCTCCCACGCGAGGTTCTCTTCCCCACGTGAGCTTCTCTTCCAGATCTGCCACCGCAAGTAATGTTGTAACTGCCAGATTTGCCGTTGTTCTACCTTTTCTCTGAGCCCGTCGGATCTCTCCCCACGCCCGTTGGATCTCTGAGCTTGGTCAGACAAACCGCGCCGCACCACCACCCACTCGAACTCACCGAACTAGTGAGCAGCTGTAGCCCAAAAAACCAGAGCCGCCGTCGACAGAGTACACCAAATCTGAAGCCGTTGTCGTGCCTCCAACCGCACTACTCCAGCACGGCCACGAAGCCGCCGCTCCCTCACCCCGCACCACCGCTCGGACCGGCAACACCACCACTCCTTGGAACCAGAGGTGTAAGCCTCACTGTCGCGATCGGGATCGCGGCGGCATAGCAACTCGCGTGATTTTTTTAAAAATGAAAATATGAAGTCGCTACCAATTTTATTTGAATTTAGGAAAAATTAGAAAACCTTTTTAGAAAATGGTCTTTCGAAGCAAATCGGATTCGGGAGTCGGTTATGGATAAGGAAGGGTGGAAACTTAATTCCACTGCACCCCCATCACACCCGTCCTGAGATGGTACCTTATGTCAGTTGTGCAAAAACTTGATAATCTCAAATTTATTTATTTTACCCTTATTAAAAAGACTTTGTAATTATTTTATTTTTATTTTATTTTTTATTTTTTATTTTTTAGAAAAAAGAAAAGAAATAACCAAATTGTGAAAAAAATTAAATTTTGGCTTGACAGAATAGAAATTCTGCCCCTACGTACCCTCAGGTACAATGAGGAATTTAAAGTCACATAGTTCTGTGGAAAATGATTGTGGGTTGATTGATTTTAATTTAAAAAGATATTTTTGAAAATGGATTTTGTTTGAAAACAAAAATCATCCTTGTATAGGGTTCAAGTTAGCACTAGACTACTCAATAAACCCTTATGATCCAAACGATATTGAAGATAGCATCCGCTATTCAATCAACATCATTAGTCATTGCATTGATTAAATTTTTTTATTTTTGTTTTTTATTTTTTCATATTTTTTACTATGCCCAAAATTATCTAACTAAATAACTCTAATTCCCTTAATTTTTTTGTATTTTGTATTTTTTGTAATTTTTTATTTTTTCCTTATTTCATTTTTTTTATATTTTTATCATTTTTTATTATTTCTGAATCTTTATGATTTTGAATTTATATATATATATATATATATATATATATATATATATATATATATATAAATTAAATCTATACTTAACTTAATATTATAAAACCCTTAAAAGAGACAAACTAAACTCTAACCCAGCCCAACTAAAAAAATTGGAAAGGAAATTGAACCCAAAAAAAAGAGATGACCCTAACCCAAAATAAAATGTAACCCCCCCCCAAAAAAAAAAAAACAACTCCTAAAAGACAAAAATGCGTCTCGCAACTAAACCCAAAAAAAGAAAGATAGTAAAAAAAAAAAGGATTTTAAAGAAGAGAAAAAGGGAGGGACATATTCGGGGAAAAGAAAACAAAAGAGGAGAAAGCTCTGAAAAAAAATGAAAATGGAGAAAGGGGCAACCCACCAGTCGAACGGAGGATGGCGCGGAGCGGAGATTCGCGGCTAACCGGATCTGGTTGTTCCGATTTCAGGTAAGTGGCGCGAAGTAGTGGGTTGCGCAGATCTAGCGAGTTTAACGGGGCTGGTCTTGGTGGAGCACTGGGTCTGGCGACGCGGAGCAGTCTCTGGTTTCGACAGTGAGCTAGTCTTTGACGGCGAGCTGGTGGTGTGCGCGATTGGTCGAGGCGGTGGAGCTTCGCGGCGCTGCTATGGTGGCTAGGCTGCAGTTCGTGGGTGCAGGTGAGCTTGTGGTGGTTGCTGGGTTATAGGTTTGGTGGTCTGCGGTTGGTCTGGTTCTGGTTCTAGTTTTTCGATAGTTGGGTGATGATGATTGATGGGGAATGGAAGAGGGTGGAGGCTTGAGATTGTGGATAGTGGAAGATGAATGGAAGTGAAGATGGTGGAGGAGGTTGGAAGGAAGTGGAAGTAATGGGAGGTTGAAGGTAGAGGAAGATGATGATGAGGGTCTGAGTTCTGGAAAGGTGAGGGGGAAAGAAAAAAAATGATGAAGATTGAGAAGATGGAGGTGGAAGGTGTTTGTGGGAGGTGGTGGTGAATGGGCGAGTTGACTCAGTGGTCGTGTAAATGATGAAGATGGAAGAGGTTGAAGACAATGAATAGTAAAAGTTGAAGATGAAGGTGAAGGTTGTGGTTCCTGAAGGTGATGTTGTGTTGGTGAAAAAATGATCTTCCCACAATGAAAATGGTTCTCTCTTTTCTCTCCAAAAACGCCCCCCTTCCCAAATGGTTCCCCTTTCCCCTTTGTAAGCAGAGAATCCAATTTGCCACCCCCAATGAGATCAGTTCTAGGTAGCAGATAGAGTGGCTCACTGCAGGTGTAAGTCTTTCCATTTTCATGTCTCTTCTCTAGACTTGTCACTCTTTGTGTGATTTTACTGCCTGCAATCTTACCATTTTTGTTGCATTGAGCTCTGCAATTTGGTTGCAGCAGAAGCAACGTAACAAGCTACCTTCATTTTATTTTTTTTTCTTTTTTTTTTCTTTAACGAAATCAGACTTTCTTTTTTCTTTTTTTTTTCAAAATAATAAAAACAAAAATCAACATGTTTTTTTTTCTCTAATTTTGGTGAAAATAAAAAAATAAAAAAAACCAAACAAATAAAATAAATGAGATAAAGGCATGAATAGAGAAATTAATCAAAGGATGTGCATAATTATTTATTTATATTTTTTTTTGTTATTTTTGGTCTGGACAAAATTGGGTGTTCACAGTTGTCCCTCTTTACTCGTTTCTTACTAGATAATGAGAAAAGTTATGGTTTTTCATATTATCATTGTAAGAAAGGAGTAAAAATATGAACTTCGATTTTGTCCGGCAATGCAAAACAAAGCAAGAAATTAAAATGCATGGAGCCGATGCATTCAAAGATAAAAGGCAAATAGGCAACCGGGTCCCGAAAATTAAA
The DNA here is from genome assembly GCA_029884605.1 of Ormosia emarginata. Taxonomy (NCBI): domain Eukaryota; kingdom Viridiplantae; phylum Streptophyta; class Magnoliopsida; order Fabales; family Fabaceae; genus Ormosia; species Ormosia emarginata. Next base: position 12,246,217 of record JAQQTP010000071.1, read on the forward strand.
ATGCAATGGGCAACTGCGTCCCGAAATTAAAATGCAATGGGCAACTGCATCCCGAAAATTAAAATGCAATGGACAACTGCGTCTCGAAAATCAAATGACAATGGGCAACTGGGTCCCGAAAATTAAATGACAATGGGCAACTGCGTCCCGAAAATTAAAATGCAATGGGAACCGGGGTGCCGCAAATTAAATGACAATGGGCAACTAGGTCCCGAAAATTAAATGACAATGGGCAACTGCGTGTCGAAAATTAAAATGCAATGGGAAAATTAAAATGCAATGGGCAACTGCGTCCCGAAAATCAAATGACAATGGGCAACTGCGTCCCGAAAATTAAAATGCAATGGGCAACTGTGTTCCGAAAATTAAAATACAATGGGCAACTGCGTCCCGAAATGTAAATGACAATGGGCAATTGTATCCCGAAAATTAAATGGCAATGGGCAACTAGGTCCCGAAAATTAAAATGTAATGGGCAACTGCGTCCCGAAATTTAAAAGGCAATGGGCAACTGAGTCCCAAAAATTAAATGACAATGGGCAACTGCGTCCCGAAAATTAAAATGCAATAGGCAACTTCGTCCTGAAAATTAAATGAAAAATCCCAAAAATTAAAATGCAATGGGCAACTGCGTCCCGAAAATTAAAATGCAATGGGCAACTGTGTCCTGAAAATCAAATGACAATGGACAACTGGGTCCTGAAAATTAAATGACAATGGGCAACTGGATCTCAAAAATTAAAATGCAATGGGCAACTGCGTCCCGAAAATTAAAATGCAATGGGCAATTGCGTTCTGACAATCAAATGACAATGGGCAACTGGGTCCGGAAAATTAAATGACAATGGGCAACTGCGTCCCGAAAATTAAAATGCAATGGGCAACTGCGTCCCGAAAATTAAATGACAATGGGCAACTGCGTCCCGAAATTTAAAAGGCAATGGGCAACTGTGTCCTAAAATGTAAATGACAATGGGGCAACTGCGTCCCGAAATGTAAATGACAATGAGTAACTGTGTCTCAAAAATTAAATGGCAACGGGCAACTGCGTCCCGAAATGTAAATGACAATGGGCAACTGTGTCCTGAAATGTAAATGACAATGGGGCAACTGCGTCCCGAAATGTAAATGACAATAAGCAACTGTGTCCCGAAAATTAAATAGCAATGGACAACTGCGTCCCGAAAATTAAAATGCAATGGGAAAATGCAATGGGCAACTGTGTCCCGAAAATTAAAATGCAATGCAAGGAGCCAATGCGCTCAAAAATTTAAAATGTAAGGAGCCGATGTGCTCAGACATCTAAAATGCATGGAGCCGATGCGCTCAAAAGAAATTAAAAATGCAAAAAGCTTATGCGCTCAAATTAAACATGGACTTAAAATTCTTTCTTTCTCTTTTTCTCTCTTTTCTTTTTCTTCTTTTTTTTTCTTTTTTTCTTTATTAAAAGTCCTTTGAACCAACGACGATCTTAGAAAGCTTTGACCAATCAAACCTTTTGTCCACGTGCTTTTCTTCATCAGACCCTTCGGTTGGCTTGGAATCCTCATGACTTCCTTTATCCCTTCTTCATTTCTTTTTTTTCTTTTTTTTTTCATTTTTGAAGACCTCATCAGGCCATGGACCTGGAATGTTGTAATGCTATCAAGGAAGGACTTGGTATTCTTTTGGACACCATCATCAAGTCATGGATATGGAATTTTGTAAAAACTATCAAGCGCAAGACTTGGAATTCTTTTTAACACATCATCATATCATGGACCTAAAACTTTGTAAAACCATCAAGCAAAGGACTTGCAATTCTTTTTTATACAATCATCATGCCATGGACCTGGAATCTTATGAGAGCCGTCAAGCCAAGGACTTGGGATTTCTAGATTATCCCTTGACATATCATTTCCTCCTTCAATTGGAACTTCCAAGTTCTTTTTGTTCATCAGGGGATTACTATTAGATAGTCAAATCATAGTGTTGTACTCATATTCACATTACCTGAAGCATTACGTAACAAACATGCATAGATTCAAAAGCACAACAGGAAAGAAATTAACCAAGTGAACAACTTTTGAACTGGTCTTCGAAGTTTGACTAAACAAAAAGATATTTACAAAGGATAGACACAAACAAATGATATGTGATTCAAAGAGGTGTTGCCCCAATATGGATTGGTTCAACCTTCATGAAAAAGATCTTTATCTACCTACTAGGCATTATGGCTAATGACTTTCTTCTACTAAGCACGCACATCAAGGCAAATCGAATCAAAGAGACCAGTCTAGAATAGAATTGGATAGGGCAGACGTCTTAATAACCAAAAGATTTGCCCTAACGTAGGTCAATTGAACCAGGGAAATGAAAAAATTGCCCCAGTTTGGAGTCAGCTTGAACAGGATAGAAACTTATCCTAATGCAAGGCCAAATTGAACCAAAGAGAAATTTGCCCCAGTGTAGGCCAAATTGAACCGAAGAGAAATTTGCCCCAGTGTAGGACTAGTAAGCACCTCTTCTTTTTTTTTTACTTTTTTTTTTTATAAGAGCAAGAAATTAAAAACTCGAAATAGCACGAACCTTTTATCTCAAAATTAAAGTTAATGAGAATGCAGCAATCCTCTATTAGTCAGAATGGACTTTTTAAGGCTTGTAACGTGGCCAGGGTTAAAGGTTATGAAATGAAAGATATAAGGCTCAAACAAGTGTTTAAGGGTTGAATGAGACCAAGGATCCTTGTTCAAAATTAAACCTTGTCAACTGACTTTGCGCTTTCTAGTACACTTTTCTTTTATTGTTCTTCATTTCTTCCCATTTTCTTTTCACCTTAACAATTCACCTTTGTTGTGACCATTTTCATTTCATTTTTTTTTCAAAAATCACAATTTCCACTTTGTGTTAACCCCTAGTGTAGGGATGATCCTTGTCCAAGGTAAAATTGAAGAAAACTTTTGAGATAAAAAAAGGACGAGAGATAATGAAAGATGAATTCCTGCGAAAGATAAAGAAAGATGGTCAATCTTTATTTCAAATCCTGAGTACTCATTTTCAAAAATTTTAATTTCGAGACAAAAAGACAGTGCATGCCGAGTGACGACTTCCTCGCTCCCCTTTTTTCTTTTTGGTTATTTATTATTTTTTTAATCCCATTTTTTTTGCCAATAACACCTACACACGTGGGTTTCATGACCATCAAATTTTTTCAGAACGAGAGTCTCATGGGATTCGAATCTAAAGAAAGCAAGAAAAGAAAGAAAGAAAAGAAAACGACAAGAAAGACATGATAAGAATCTGAGGGTCAAGAACCTAGGAAAAAGAAACAAGGTATGCTGAGATCCACACAAATCTATTATATTAATGCTTCAAGAAAGTTAAAATGAGTTCAACATCATAAAAATCTAAGATGGCAATCTCATCAGTTAACGCCTCAGATCATCAGTTGTTCAGAAGTTCCAAACCATTGGAGGTCGATTGGTATAGACAGAATGAAACGCTGGAAAATGGAGTTGTGAAGGGGTTCTGATTTTGCATGTAGCTCACTCCCCACTCTCTTTTCCTATGGGAAAAACTCACTCTTCATAACCACCTTCATTGTTGCCGGTTTCCAATTTGCCAGCTTTTACCAGAACTTCAATCCTCTCACCAGCAGCTACTAAGTCAGCAAAATCTCGATATACAGCACCTGCCATTGTCTCAATATACAGAGCTCCCAAAGTCCCCAAGAAGTATGAACACATTTTTGTCAGAGTCAACGGTGGTTGTACTTGTGCTGCGAGAGCCCTCCACCTCTAGACATACTGCTTGAAGGTTTCCTCACTTTCTTTCTGCATCGAGCTCAATTGTTCTCGGGTAGGAGCTGCATCCAGATTAAACTTGTATTGATCCATTAATAAATTAGCCAACTCCGTCCAAAGAGAAATCTTACAGAGATCTAATTGAAGATACCACTCTAAAGCAGGGCCTGTAAGACTCTCGTGGAAAAAGCTAATGAGGAACTTGTCATCCTTAGACCAAACAGCCATCGTGGTTCCATAACTGATCAAATGAAACAGATGATTACCACTCCCGTCATACTTGGCAAAATCGGGAATCTTGAAACCTTTAGGGATTATGACATCGGTGGTAGGACACAGATCTTCTATTCTAAAACGTCCATAAGCGTTGGGGGCCTTGATTGCCTTGATTTGTTCCTCCATTTTCTTCATCCACTCTTCTTTTATCTCGCCTTTCTCAGTCATGACATGGCTATTTCCAGAGCAAGGCAATGTCACCTGCCCCAGAACAAACACATGAGGTTGTTCTCAGGTAGGGCCAGCGTAACTAGGAATTTCACCAAGAGCTCCTTCCAAGGTGCGATACCCCTCCCCAATAGGCACGACCATTGATGTCATTTGAGGTGGTTGCTCATGTATCCCCCTAGCGATGCTTGAGGTTACAGTCGAGAACATCGGAGCAGTCACCGATGACACATTTACATATTCTTCAACCCTGTTTGTACCTCTATTTCCACTGATTAAGTGGAGAGACTCCCTCAGATTTTGTAATATTGCTTCCATCTTGGCTTGATTCTCAGATATCTCATTCATTCTCCTTGTCATTTCATCAATTTCTCTGCTCAAGTTTTTCCCTGTATCAGAATTATTTGCAGCCATTCTGGTTTGAGATCTGGTATCGTGAACTCAGGTTTGATTGGTCTCTTCTTTCCTAAATCGCGTAAATGGTTCCTGAACTAGTTTGATTTATTAAAACAAAGACTAAGATGAAATGAATGAGATGCATAAGATGCATGAGAAGATGAAATGAATGAGATGCATAAGATGCATGAGAAGCATAAGACGAAATGAATGAGATGCATGAGATGGAATGAATGAATTATGAAAATATTTTTTCCTTTTTTCTTTTTTTTTAAATGCTATGAATGCCTTGAAAATGCAAGATGATGCATATGTTTTTTTTCTTTTTTTTTTCAAACAAGTTATGAATGACATGAAAATGTATGATTTTTTTTAATACTAAGAATGGTATGAAAATGCATTATATATTTTTTTTTTATTTTTTTTTATGCAAGGAAATGACAAAAAAATGTAAGATGAGATATTTTTTTATTTGATTTTTTTTAAAAGGAATGCAAGAATGAATGACAGGAGAAATAGATAGATCAAGAAGAAAGTATGCTCCCTTTATACCCTAATTAGGTGAAACTTAAAGGTTAGATTTCCTTAAAGTCACGACTCTAATTTTGACAGCCACTATATTCAATCTATCAGTGCAAGGTTTTTAGGACAGATCTAGACCTCTAAAAGTCATGGTCCCCAAATTGCCCATATCTCGAAAGATAAGGATCCAATTCATGAATTAATCACAAGTAAGGATAAATCCTCTCAATATGATTAGTCGATGATACTGGTAACAATCTGAGTGGTGTCTCAATCAATGTCAAGTGAGCATGAAGCCCCTCAATAACAAAAGTCGAGACCCCTCCTATTCCTCGGGTTTGCACAGACTTAGGTATAGAGCCCCAAAAATGTGTGAGATAAGTAATAGTGACGTGTGTGAGGGAGCATACAAACCTGTACCAAAAATTTAAAAAGACCAAAAATTACCCCCTAACCTGCAAAACATATATACAACAGCCAACCAACAATCATCTACCCTATGGTTTAAACAATTAATCACAAAATATATACAAGTAAAAATATACACAGAATAATGATATTAGATATTTACAAAATAAAATAAAATAAAATAAAATAAATAAAATAAAATAAAATCTATTTACAAACAAATAAGAAAACAAAAACAAGGACAAAAGGGGTAAAATAAATAAATAGAGATTATTAACAATTTGCACAACTAACAATAACAGGCTTGACTCTCCAAGTAATCCCCAGTGGAGTCGCCATCTGTCGCGACCGGGATCGCGGCGGCATAGCAACTCGCGTAATTTTTTAAAAATGAAAATATGGAGTCGCCACCAATTTTATTTGAATTTAGGAAAAATTGAAAAACCTCTTTAGAAAATGGTCTTTGAAACCAAATCGGATTTGGGAGTCGGTTATGGATAAGGAATGGTGGAAACTTAATCCCACTGCACCCCTATCACACCTGTCCTGAGACGGTACCTTATGTCAGTTGTGCAAAAACTTGATAATCTCAAATTTATTTATTTTACCCTTATTAAAAAGACTTTGTAATTATTTTATTTTTATTTTATTTTTTATTTTTTATTTTTTAGAAAAAAGAAAAGAAATAACCAAATTGTGAAAAAAATTAAATTTTGGCTTGACAAAATAGAAATTCTGCTCCTACGTACCCTCAGGTGCAATGAGGAACTCAAAGTCACGTAGTTCTGTAGAAAATGATTGTAGGTTGATTGATTTTAATTTTAAAAAAGATGTTTTTGAAAATGGATTTTTGTTTGAAAACAAAACTCATCCTTGCACGGGATTCAAGATAGCACTAGGCTACTCAATAAACCCTTATGATCCAAATGATATTAAAGATAGCATCCGCTATTCAATCACTATCATTGGTCATTGCATTGATTAAATTTTTTTATTTTTTATTTTTTATTTTTTTTTCATATTTTTTACTATGCCCAAAATTATCTAACTAAATAACTCTAATTCTCTTCATTTTTTTGTATTTTGTATTTTTTGTAATTTTTTTTATTTTTTCCTTATTTCGTTTTTTTTTATATTTTTATCATTTTTTATTATTTCTGACTCTTTATGATTTTGAATATATATATATATATATATATATATATATATATATATATATATATATATAATTAAATCTATACTTAACTTAATATTATAAAACCCTTAAAGATCGACAAACTAAACTCTAACCCACCCAACTAAAAAAAATGGAAAGGAAATTGAACCCAAAAAAAGAGATGACCCCAACCCAAAATAAAATGTAGCCCAAAAAAAAAACAAAACAACTCCTAAAAGACAAAAACGCTTACGCAACTAAACCCAAAAGAAACATAGTAAAAAAAAGGGATTTTAAAGAAGAGAGAAAAAGGGAGGGACATATTTGGGAAAAGAAAACAAAAGAGGAGAAAGCTTTGAAAAAAAAATGAAAATGGAGAAAGGGACAAACCACCAGCCAAACGGAGGATGGCGTGGAGCGGAGATTCGCAGCTAACCGGATCTGGTTGTTCCGGTTTCAGGTAAGCGGCGCGAAGTAGTGGGTCGCGTAGATCTGGCGAGTTTAACGGGGCTGGTCTTGGTGGAGCGCTGGGTCTGGCTACGCGGAGCAGTCTCTGGTTTCGACAGCGAGCTAGTCTTTGACGGCGAGCTGGTGGTGTGTCGCGGTCGGTCGAGGCGGTGGAGCTTTGCGGCGCTGCTATGGTGGCTGGGCTGCGGTTCGTGGGTGCAGGTGAGCATGTGGTGGCTGTTGGGTTATAGGTTTGGTGGTCTACGGTTGGTCCGGTTCGGTTCTGGTTTTTCGATGGTTGGGTGATGGTGGTTGATGGGGAATGGAAGAGGGTGGAGGCTTGAGATTGTGGATAGTGGAAGATGAATGGAAGTAAAGATGGTGGAGGTTGGAAGGAAGTGGAAGTAATGGGAGGTTGAAGGTAGAGGAAGATGATGAAGAGGGTCCGAGTTTTGGAAAGGTGAAGGGGAAAGAAAAAATGATGAAGATGGAGAAGATGGAGGTGGAAGGTGTTTGTGGGAGGTGGTGGTGAATGGGCGAGTTGACTCAGTGGTCGTGAAAATGATGAAGATGGAAGAGGTTGAATATAATGAATAGTAAAAGTTGAAGATGAAGGTAAAGGTTGTGGTTCCTGAAGGTGATGTTGTGTTGGTGAAAAAATGATCTTCCCACAATGAAAATGGTTATCTCTTTTCTCTCCAAAAACGCCCCCCTTCCCAAATGGTTCCCCTTTCCCCTTTGTAAGCAGAGAATCCAGTCTGCCACCCCCAATGAGATCAGTTCTAGGTAGCAGATAGAGTGGCTCACTGCAGGTGTAAGTCTTTCCATTTTCATGTCTCTTCTCTAGACTTGTCACTCTTTGTGTGATTTTACTGCCTGCAATCTTACCATTTTTGTTGCATTGAGCTCTGCAATTTGGTTGCAGCAGAAGCAACGTAACAAGCTACCTTCATTTTATTTTTTTTTTCTTTAACGAAATCATACTTTCTTTTTTCTTTTTTTTCTTTTTTTTTTCAAAATAATAAAAATGAAAATCAACATGTTTTTTTTCTCTAATTTTGGTGAAAATAAAAAAATAAAAAAAACCAAACAAATAAAATAAATGAGATAAAGGTATGAATAGAGAAATTAATCAAAGGATGTGCATAATTATTTATTTATATTTTTTTTGTTATTTTTGGTCCGGACAAAATTTGGTATTCACACTCACTCAGTTTCTTCTCACTTGTTTTGTCACTATGTGATCTTTGTTTTCCTGAATACCAATTGTTTACGCTCTTTTTCGTTTTGTGTTCTGGTAATTATGTGTTACAAAGTGCTTATTAATGATTAAAAGGGCTAAATAAAATTTACAAAGTGGTAAAGTAACACCAAAATAGCATCAAATGACAAATGCTTGTATGCATTTGCTTATATTAAAAAGAGAAAGAAAACATGTTATGAAATAGGCTTTTCATCATTCAAGCAATATAAGCAAAGAGCAATTAAGATTAATAATTACTTGTTGTAGGAATAGAAGATGCTCTTTGTCTAACATGGACTAGTAAGAGACATTGGTCTTTGGGAAGAAGATTATCAACTGCCCATTTTGCTGCATATTGGCTTGTTTTGTTATTTTCAATTGCCACAGCCACAACACGTCCTACACCTAGCTTCTTCTCTGCAATGGCCCTTAACATGTTTACTTTATAAGTATTCTCTGTAGCTGGAATTCCCTTTACAAATTTACAAACCAATTGAAAGAATTGATGTATGAGAAATTAACTAGCAGTATGTCTCAGCAGCACGTTCTATTGTTTTGTTTAAATTTCCCTAGAGATAGGCCATATATGAAGCTTTTTAGGAAAAAGTTTGATATATTTAAGTGTAAAAATAATATATGATTTTTTGAATAAAATAAGAATAAAAAAGGAAGCAAGCTTTTGGGCTGGAGCAAGCCCATTTCCGTGTTTTTTTTTAGTTTAGTTGTGGCTTTAAAAACAAAACAAAAAAACAGCAAATGAAAAAGGATCTTGATGATGGGAATGTGCATTATGCTCATTGTAGTTGTGAATGTTGCTTCATTCCAAGTGAGAACTGATTCTTAGCACAAGTTAAAATTGATAGTGTGTCTTGCATGTTTATTAGCTTTTCTATTTTTATTGATTTTTTTCTTGATTTGGTGTTTTTATCTTTTTAAATTGTGGTTGTTTGGAGAATGTTGCAGAAGTATTATTTTTGAAGGTTGTGTTTAATAGGTATGTACTTTGTAATGGTGGCGTGTAATGTTGGTAAGTATGGCTAAACAACCCTTCTAATTTTACTTTTTTTTGTCTATATTTTAACATTACAAAACAAACAGAAAAAAAGAAGAGTAAAGGGTTGATTACATAATAGGCCAAGACTATGCTTGCAGAATGTCCTGATACTAGTTTGATTTTCATGTCAACTTGCCCAAATAAAAACATCTGGTTCGAAGCAAAACCAGCCCCTGCAATAATTCAAACTCATAATTAATTAAGGAGTATTCAGTTTTGATATTGTAGCTAAAAATTTCTGTTAAACTATGCTTAGCACTAGATTCATGATCCAACTTCAAGCTTCTTGTCTGTCCATTAGCACTAGGTATGTTTTCCCCTCAAGTCCTAGGTATGTTTCTTGACTATATCTTGCTGTTTTGTTTTATTTATCCAGTAAATTGGGTTAATTCTATAAAATTCAAGGAAATATTTGCCTATGGTTAGTTATTGGGTGTTTGCACAATGTATTAAATCTATTTTCCATTTAAAAAATTTAGAGGTGATATTACTCAGATTCTTTTCTTTTTTGGGGTAATATATATTACTCAGTTTTTCGAAGCCTGTCTTTCTTTCGGGGTAATATATTTAGAGGTAATATATTTTACTCAGTATCAGGATGCATCATGGTATTCTATTGGAGTTTCACTACCAATTTTACTTTTGAAGTCTACTAATTTTGTTTTACTTTTGGTTGTGCACACCATTTTACTTGGACTACAATGAGCTTTAATTCCTTTATTCAAATCTTTGCTGCAATTACTTCATGATTTTATTTATCTCTTTATAGTTTCTTACCAAATGTCTTTTACTATTTCAGCCAGGTGATACTGCAAGTGAACCTACTACGCCATTGGATGGAAGAAGATCATCTGATGGTAGTAACACAAACCACCAACATCATATTTAGTGTTGATTTTTTTTTTGTTCACTTATTGTAATACTACTTTAGGTTATTAAAGATTTTAAGTTGTAAGTTTAAGTTACAAAGGATGAATTTATTTAACTTATTATGGATTCAAGCTTGTGCAGTTTATGTTACTATGAATATTTTTAATGCAATTTGTTTCACATTTATATTAACAGTTTTATACAATTAATTGTGCATGTTAAACGTTATTAGAATTAAAAATTAAATATGCAGTAAATATTTTTTTTAAAAAAAAAATCGTCAGATGAACAAGAAAAAATATTGTTTACAACAATAAAATAACGACAATTTTCAACCTCTGTAATTTTTTGATAAACAGAAGTTGTCAAATAGATAACGGAGGTTAAAAGCCACCGAAAATTAAAAAAAAAATAGTCACAAATTGTTTGATAAATAGAATAAGATAAATAATTAGTGAAGTTTAAAAACTATCGCAAATTAAAAAAAACCGCCACAAAATTGTGGGGGTTAAAAATCATCACAAATTAAAAAAAATCACCGCAATTTATTGCGGCAAACTTAAATACAATATTTTTTAAAACTGCTACAATTCAATTTGTGGGAATTAAAAATTACCATAAATTAAAATAAAAACTGCCACAAATTAACACGTTTTTTTGTAGTGAATATAGTAATAGAAGATTACCGTAAATCAGTCAGAAATCATTAGCTGATAACTTGAGTTCTTTTATTTTGAATTAGTATCTTTGAATAATTACCCTGTATAGTCCACTTACAAGAATGATAGTTAATTTACCAAAAAAAAAAAAGAGAGAATGATACATACATATCTATATGAGTCATATCCTTCACAAATGAAAATATGTGATAAAATTAAAATATGTAAAAAATAAAATAATATCAATTATAATTAGATAATAAATACTGTAAAATAATATGTGTAGATGATATTATTTTTCTATATAGAAGGAAAAGAACTATTTCTTTAGCCGTCAAAGTATATTAGAATGATCACCATTCAAAAGATTGTGCCTTAGTCACGTTTAAACGTGCCAATTATATAGCTACTAGGAATTATGTAGAAATGTAGAATCAATCAACCTACCTGGCACTTGTCCGTACGTGCATATATCCCTAATTACCCTCACACTTTTTGACTGAACATGGGCGCTTGCTTTCAGTCCCAAGTCCCAACGTGCAAAACCGAAGGGTTTTATTGTCTTTCGAGAAGGCTGTGTTCTCAGCATGAAGTAAGCCCTATGAGCTCGTCCTGCATCTCTTTAAAAAGTAATTTTTAAATAAATATAATTTATTATAAATATTTAAATTATTATTTGATATATATAAAATAATAAAAATTATTATAAAATTATATCAATTATTAATAATTTTTTTATACATATTAAATAATAATTTAAATATTTAAATGATGACATAATAGAGTATATCCACCTACATATTTTTTACACCTTGAAAACAAACACACTACTTCTCTGTCCACGATCGGGTGCCATCCAATCAGAGAAAACCTCTGTCCCTTACGTGGCAGATCTTCACTGCTTGTGTTCTTCACGTAACTCTCTGGGCCGTGAGCTAAGCCTGTCAATATTTGCTGAGGTAATTTTTTTGGTACATTTCTAAAATGCAACAATTTTTAAATATTCAAATACACATTTATATATATATCACTTCATATTTATATAATTTTTATTATTTAATTATAACTTGACTTTTTTTTATTTCTACAGTTTGATTCTATCACATAGACAAATATGAGAAAGATGTGTGTAACACTAATGTGTTACTAATATTTTTTTTTAAATTATGTTATTTGAATACTCAAAATACGGCACTCAGATAATACCCCACTTATATATGCATATTGTACATTCGTTTTAATTTTATATATGTGTTTTGTGTGATTATTCTCAATAGACAAATTCGATTCAAAATCTCGTTTCGATGAAGGGAATATCTTCTTCAAAAGATTCTCTAGTACTTGACTGACTTATTCTTAATGTAAAGGTATCAACACTCAAGCTAATAGTATATTAGAGAATAGAGGCTTTGAGAGAAAACGTGATGAACTGAATTGATTTTCAAATATGATGTACAACTATCTATATATATAGTAAAGCTTAACTATTTAACTTTGCTATAATAGAATGAAACTTAACAATCTAACAAACTAGCTAAATGTCAATGTAACTAACTTGCTGACTTGTTATCCTTTACATTCTCCTTGCAAACTCAACGAGCTGATGTGTTCAACTCTGAGTTTGTTTCTCATGAAGGGAAACTGAGAGCTAGATGGTGGTTTGGTGAGTACATCTGCTATTTGCTCTGCTGAGGGTATGTGAACTACCCTTATGATTTGTTGAGCCACTTTTTCTCTTACAAAATACAAATCCAATTCAAAGTGTTTGGTTTTAGAGTGAAGAATAGGATTAGTAGTAAGCATCACTGTGCTGAGATTGTCACAGTAAATTACTAGTGCTTTCTTTACTGAGATATGCAATTCACTTAGCAGAGACTTCAATCATGAAATTTCTGCCACCACAGAAGCCAAGCTTCAATATTCTGCTTTTGTGGTTGATCGAGATACAACTCCTTGTTTCTTGGAAGACCAACTTACTAAGTTTGATCCCAAGAATACACATGTTCCTGAAGTGCTTCTCCTGTCATCAAGATCTGAGCCCCAATCAGAATCTGAGTATGTTGTGATGTCTAAATGAGGTGACTTGTTTAGGTGAAATCCATATCCAATAGTTCCTGCTAGATTCCGTAGAATTCTCTTCACAGCTTTCCAATGAGGTTCTAGTGGATTGTGCATAAACTGACATACCTTATTCACACCAAAAGTTATTTCTGGCCTGGTGATAGTGGCATATTGTAGACCTCCAACAATAGATCTATATAATGAAGCATCTGCCACAGGTTCTGTTCCAGTAGTAGTGAGTTTGAGACTAGTTGCCATAGGGGTTCACATGGGTTTGGCATGTAGCATATTGGCTTTAATCAATAAGTCTGTAATGTATTTATCTTGGCACAACAAAATACCACCACTAGAAGTGGGTTTGGCCTCTATTCTTAAAAAATAATGTAGCTTGCCTAAGTCTTTTAAGGAAAAAACTGAGTTTAACTTTGAGATGAGAGAAGATACAACATGTTGAGAATTGCTGGTGATGATAATATCATCTACATAGACAAGCATAAAGATGGTAATGTGTTCTGTAATCTGAACAAACTAAGAAGTATCACATTTGGTGGCCTGAAAACCAATTTCTCAAACCATGCTCTTGGGGCCTGCTTAAGGCCATATAATGCTTTATGAAGCCTGCACACTAGATTACCATTGTCTTGTATATACCCTTCTGGTTGTTGCATGAAAACTTCTTCTTTGAGGTCCCCATTTAAAAAGGCATTATTCACATCCACTTGATGAATTGGCCAGCCAAAAGACATTGCAATGGTGAGGACCACCCTAACAGTAACAAGTTTAACTACAGGGCTGAAAGTTTCAGTAAAATCAAAACCCTCTCTTTGGTGAAAGCCTTTAGCAACTAATCGTGCTTTGTATTTTGGCACTGTACCATCAGGATTTCTTTTGATTTTAAATATCTATTTACAGCCTAGAGGCTTTCTCTGGGGTGGTAAAGGCTCTAAAGTCTAGGTTTGATTCTTTAGCAAGGCCAGATATTCTTGATCCATTGTTGTTTTCCATGCAAGGATGGACAAAGCTTCTATTACTGATGTTGGTTCAGTAGTAGTAAGAAAAGCTTTTGGTTTGTAAATGTCTGCTTTGCCTCTGGTAAGCATGGAATGAACATTGATAGTTGCAGGAGCAACACTGGTAGGGGTAGAAACTGATTCAGAAGCAAGAATAGTAGGGTCTAATGGTGGTAAAGTAGCTGCAATGAATGAATCTAAATCAGGAGATCCTGCACTAACAGACCCTACGGGTGGCACACTATGATCAGGATTAGTAATAAGTGGAAATGTGCAGTGTTGGTTAGTGTCACTTAGGACATGTTGAACATTGCTAGTAGCAAGAACAGGAAGTAGGGGGGATAAGGAGTGGAGATTTGAGTCCAAGAACAGGAGTTGGTAACCTATTTATAACATAAGTTACTATGGAAAATGCTTCAACCCAGTATTTGTGAGGAACACCAGACTCAACCAACAAAATGAGTCCAAGTTTAGAAATGTGTCTATGTTTCCTCTCAACTGTCCCATTCTGTTCATGTGTGTGTGGGCAGCTGAATCTGTGAACAATGCCCCAATTGTTGAGTTGTTTAGAGAATGTACAATACTCTTTAGCATTATCAGTTTGTAGCATCTTTAGTTTAGCTTCCAGTTGCAATTCAGCAAGAGCTTTGAATTTAAGAAATACAGAGAATGCCTCGGATTTATGTGTTAAGAAATAGATCAAGCTAAATTTTGAGTAAGCATGAATAAACACAATGTAGTATTTATGACCAGATGCAGACAATAGTGGGGATGGTCCCTAAATATCAGAATATACTAGCTGTAATGGTGTTGTGTAAACAGAATCAGAAATAGGAAAGGGCAACTTGTAGGACTTGCCAATACAACAAGCTGAACAAAATATTGAATCTAGTTTATTATTAGTAATAGGTATTTTACAAGAAGCCAGAACATGCTGTACAATTTTTATAGAAGCATATCCTAGTCTAGAATGCCATTGTGAAAAGGAAACTTTACCAGAAGGAGTAACTACACTATGATCAATACTAGGTGTGTCTTTTACAGAAACAGAAGGTACACATGCTGGAGACAAGGGAGGTGATGTGAGCTTCAAATTGTCAAACACATATAGACCATTGCTAAGTGTCCCTTGCAAAAGGATTTGTTTGGACACCTGAGATTTAACCAAATAGCAATTAACATGAAACTCAAATAACACATTGTTATCCTTGGCAAATTGAGATACACTAATCAAATTTTTAGTGAGATGAGGGACATGTAATAACTTGGATAAAGCCAGCTTCGAATGAGAATGAACAAAATTGAAGGAGTTACTAGAAATATTAGTATGTCCAAAATGATGAATAGCCAAACCTGCTCCATTACCAAGGTGTACCATGTCTTGTCTAGTATATGGTTATTTCACTCCTAGATTAGTGATATTTGGTGTAAGATGTGCAGTGGCTCCAGAATCAACATACCAGGAGGAATCAAAAGAGGATGACACAGTAGATTGGATAGCAGGTTCAGAGGTTCCTGGTGTGGCAAAATATGCTCTAACTTGTCCTGAAGATTGACCATTGGTAGAAGAATGAAAACCTGAACTTGAATTCCCTGAACTTGGATTTGGCAGGTTCTGATCAAACCTATGCCAACAAGACCATGCATCATGCCCAAACTTGCCTCACAGTTGACACTTGGGACAATCAGCATTGGAATGTGAATAATTACTATTACCAACATTTGTATAAGATCTGCCACCTCGACCAAAATTTCTTCCACCATGACCACGACCTATGAAGAACCCTCTTCCTCTTCCTCGACTGAATTGGGAGGGAACTTGTGCCACATTTGCTTGGAAGATTGTTCCCTCTTTTGCTTACCGCAAGTGCACGGATCGCACCTGTAGTATAGCTTGGAGTCGGATATCGTTCCCACGAGGATAAACGTTAAATTCAGTACTAATTATAAACCAATAACTTAAGTATTTCTATTCAAGGAATTATAAATTGTAAAGGTTCGTATTAAACTATTAAAAAGAACTTTTAAACTATCAGACTGAGTTTAGAAAATGATTTAGAACATAGGGTATCCTTTTTCACCTCCTATATCAATTGTTAATAAGCAATCCTTACGAGCAATATACATGCAATGGTTAGGTTAGCTTGGGAATCTACTTTAGCTGAAAGCCTATGTCTAGGTCAATCAACCCTGGTATTACTTACCTAATCCACTATATTTCTATGAGGACTAGTGTAAGCTATACTAATGAACGATTTATTCCCAATTAATCACTATGCATGGTCAATAGGTATATTTCTATCCTATCAACAAATCATTGCATCCAAGCCAATTGAATGAAATAGATCATGCATCAATCATACATATGATCTCAATTCCAAATTCCTATGTCTAGGCTCATTAGAATTGAACAAATCGGTTGAAAGCTGATCAAACAATCAAAGCATTAAACACCATATGATTGAACAAATACCAAATCATGTATATAACTCAAAGGATTACAAAATTAATCAATATTCATAGGAGGATCCAAAGTAAACCCTATAAACTGCTTAGCCAACCATGACAAACGAAAATAAACTAGTGATATACAGAGTCATGGGATAAGAGAAGAGAAAAGAGAAGAGAAAAGAAGAACAAAGCTAAGGGGAGTGATCCTCCAAGCTTCACTCCTCCACCAAGATGAAGAGAGACTCCAAATGTGGTCACTTCTGATTCCTTCTGGTGTAAAATGAGAAAACCGGCCGCAGCTCTCAAAAATAAAACCTAACTCCTTTTAAAAATTGATGAAACAGTATTTATAGGGCTCAGAAAACAGGGTCACGCCGCGGCATTGCAATTCCACGCCGCGGCGCGTTACAACATAGGTCATGGGACGCCGCGGCATTCTCATTACACGCCGCGGCGTTCCAAAATACGTGCTCTCTGACTTTGGTGCAGGGAAGAAGCACGCCGCGGCATTCTCATTCCACGCCGCGGCGTGACAAGCTGATACTTGAACTTTGATTTCTCTTGCAAATCTGGTCCAAAGTTGACATGATTTACTTGGTTGGAACCTTACCTGCCATAGAGAAATTTTCAATTCACTAATCAAGTGCAAATGTACTCGAAATATCCAAAAATCATGATGGAAGACATTGAAACCAAATTATACAAATATACATTTAAACTCATCCATTCATGCATCAAAACAAGGACTAGGCAGCAATAAAGCTCGAGATATGGGGCCCAAATAATTACAATATGTGAAGTTATCACACCCCCAAACTTAGATTTTTGCTAGTCCTCGAGCAAAACAAAGTACATTTAAATCGTTCAACTTGTTAACCTGCTTCAACAATCTGCACTTTCCACTTTCACTTAAACAGAACTCATGTAAAATGATTGCAGAAAATCTCAAAGAATGAACTTGCCTCATACTCAGTTTCACACATATACAACCCTACTCATGCTGACAATCACAGCTTCCTTTCAGTCAAGATATAATTTCCCACAATCATGCATACCAAACTTCTTCTTTTCTATTAGGACTTACCCGGATGAGTTTATGAACATACAAATGAATATGCATCAAAGAATCCACAAGATTGTAATTCAACTCTCTCTCCACTAATGTAACTCACACATGATTGAAGATCAAAAGGGTCTTTATCAGCTTATAATGTTAGGCCAATGGTATGGGTTAAAGAACAAAAGGAATGGATTTAACACAAACATCAAGACACATACACATATGATTTCAAGACTTGAGTACCATTGAGATTATCAGGGTATACCATACAACTTTGAGGATCAGAACTCATAAGAACCATTCAATGCTTTATTTTTACTTTTCTTTTTCTTTTCTTTTGCTTTGCTTTTCTCTTTTCATTTTTTTTTCTTTTTCTTTTATTTTTTTCAAAGCAAATATTTTCTACAGCAGATGGTTCAAACAAGTTCTTTTTGAATTTGACTTACACGATACCCCTGAGTATTTGACTCAATTCAAGAATCATATATACATGCACTCAACAACAATTATGGTAAGATAACAAATGTCATGTTTTCACATGCATTTAGAAATGGTTACATGGTATGGAATATGTAGGTGATGAAAAACATAAGGCCAAACATACATAAGGCTTCAAAGGGGACCTAAGATATGATCATGTCAAGGTAAGCTTTTTAAGGCTCAAACGGTCCAATGAATGCCCTTATCATTTCCTTAATCATGCGCAAATTAGGATTTCGCCTCAAGAGAGTTCAAAAACAATTTCACAGATAACTGATACCTTCACATGCACTGTCCATAAACTTCCTCTAAGCAAGACTTCTTATCAATTCCAAAGTTCAATAAACATGCAAGTGGGAAATATATCAATCCTCAAATGAAACTAGATTGCTCAACATGCTTCAAAGATTGCATATGGATTCATCAAAATATTAAAGTCAATTTACATCCATCTCTATCATTAAACAATCATTTCACATTAGTTTTAACCTTTATAAACCAAATTGTGAAAGGGAACGACAATTGTATCTTGAATAAGATTTTTCAAAATTGATTATCAAGATACAAGTTCCTCCGGATATTAACAAGCATACATAGCATACATAATTACATAATTACAAACATACATAAACTATACTAAAATACCAAAATATTATATCCACAATAGGCAATATTAACATAAGCATCAATATTATAAACATGCATCAGCATCAAAATACTAAGTCTAGGACACCCCCCAAACTTGAGGGAAACAGTGTCCACATCGTACATGAGAAAGATAGAGTATATAATAGCAAAAAGAATGACAACGAAAGGAAGATGGCCTGATAGCCTCAAAAGCTAGAAGGAAGCCTCCTCTGAATCGGCGGCCTCAGCATCTAGATCCTCATCATCGTCGTCATCATGGCCTGTAGGGTGAGATGGGCCGGGCTCCTGGGATGGTGGTGGGGGTGCTGCAGCGGCCACGGGCGGGAAGTCTGGGACTGGGTAGTCCTCCATCGGAAGGTGTAAGCGCTCCGCAGTCCAACGCTGCGTCTGAATGATATATGCCAGCATGGCAGTGGTCTGTGCTGCCTGAGTCTCGAGCTCTGTCACCCGGGCATCGATCTGCGCCCTCCACGCAGCATCATCTGCTGTGACTGGCCGCGGCTGGGATGGTCCTGGCATCTGTGGTGGTGGCTGCCTCTGTGGTCGTCTGGCTGCTGCTGGTGGTGCTGCTGGAGCGGCTCGAACTCTCTCAAAAAAATAATCGTTTAGAGGCTGTTTTGCCTCTGTGCGCTCCTCGTCATCCTGAACTTGGACCATTTGAGTCAGGCACAACCTCTGGATGAGAGAAGGGAAAAATAGGCTCCTGCACTCCCTAGCAGCTCGCCGTATCTGCTGATGGATAAGATGGGCAACATCAATAGCCCTCTGCTCCAAAATGGCATATATCAAGATCGCCCGATCCCTAGTAACCTCTGACAGGTTGTTCGATGGCAGAATCGGGTGTTAATGAAATGGTACCACACCCGAGCCTCTGGTGTTAAGCATGCCCTGCGGAAGAATCGGGGCCGGCATCCTGGACGCTCAAGACCCACTCGACCGGTCGCGAAGCCTCCGTACAAATTTCGTTAGTGACCGTAGGTGAGGTCAATACCATCTGGATCAACAGCTATAAACTGGGAGTACTCACACTCCAGCGGAGGAGGGGGCAAGGCGAGGGCTGCCCTAATAACTGGAACTGCATAGGAGACGCGGCAGCCTCGCACAACCACAGTGGAGGGGTTGGCGCTGGAAGTGTCAATGTTCGCATAAAACTCGCGAACCATAGGAAGTACCGCCACATCCGGATGCAGCGCAAATCGATCCCAGTGGTGGTGGCGGATGATCAACTCAACAGTTCAGGGATACCATCCCGAATAGAGAAGCCTCTCTCGCCCGTCACCTTTTTGACACCAAGGCGGTGTAACGCCGTGCGCCTCCAGACACAAACCTCCGTTGATCGAAGGCGAGGAGGGATGGTTCTCGCGCCGCCGACTAGATGATCCGCGCTGTCTTTTAGCAGACATGGTACCTGAAATTAAATTGCAAATAGTTAGTATCAATTGATGAAATTGAAAATGCAAGATACATTTGCAATGTGGGAATAATGCTGCAAAAAGAAACATGTCACGCCGCGGCATTCACAACTACGCCGCGGCATTCAACAGCTTTATACCACGCCGCGGCATTGTAAAGACACGCCGCGGCATTCAACCAGTTCATGTAAACGCCGCGGCATTCAAACACAACGCCGCGGCATTCAATATGGCGAGAACCTTAAAACCCCCATTAAATCAGGCAAATCATTCCCCCAGGCAGGAAATCAAAGAAAACAACATTGAAATAACAAAATTATGCTATTCAAAGACTCCTAAACTCCTTAAACTATACAAATTTACACGTAACAAGATTTTTAAACAAAAACGAAAGGAAACTATGAAAAAAAAAATACGAAATAAATGATGAAAAGAGCTTCTAACCTGATGAGGAAGCACTGGTATGGTCGGAGAAGCAAGAAAAATATATTGCAACGAGAGAAATTTGAGAGAGAAAAAACAGAGAAAACAGTATATGGCTGAGGGAGAGGGACGGTCACCCATCCGTGGGGTGTTAAACCCCAACAGCGTATCACGCCGCGGCGCATTCCACACGACGCCGCGGCGCGCAGTAATTCCCTCGAAAAAAAATTTCAAAAATTTTTTTTTTATTATTATTTTTTTTTTTTTGAACAAACGCCGCGGCGTTGGGAGCACTCCACGCCGCGGCGTGAGAGGTCAGTCTGCTGAATTCTGCAGCAAACTGACTTCAGCCCAAAAAATTGCCAAAAATGGATCCTAACCAAATATACAATATGTCCAAATGATCAAAAAGCAAATTAAATATCAAAAACATAGCTAAATTACAAAAATCACATATTAAGTATTATAAACCTAAAACAAAAATAATAAACCTTTGGGTTCCCTCCCAACAAGGGCCTTAGTTATAGTCCTGGCAGGACTTTGGTGATATCAAGTAGGAGTTGTTAATGGGAGGGAGGTCTTCTCCCTTTGAATCTCACCTCCAAAATAAGGTTTTAGGCGCTGGCCGTTAACCTTAAAACTTGATGATCTATCCAGTGGACCAATCTCCACTGCTCCGTGGGGCAACACCTTTATCACCACAAAGGGTCCCGACCATCTTGATTTTAACTTTCCAGGGAAGAGTTTAAGCCTGGAATTGTACAGGAGAACCTGCTGGCCTTCATTGAATCTTTTCTGGACAATCTTCTTGTCATGCCAGTATTTAGACTTCTCCTTGTATACTTTTGCATTCTCATAGGCCTGCAGCCTAAATTCATCCAGTTCATTGAGTTGCAAAAGTCTCTTCTCACCGGCAGCTTGTGAATTGAGATTGAGCTGCTTTATTGCCCAATAAGCATTATGCTCAAGCTCAACCGGCAAGTGGCATGCTTTTCCGAATACCAGTTTGTACGGAGACATACCAATGGGACCCTTGTAAGCAGTCCTGTAAGCCCACAGTGCGTCATCTAATTTCCTTGACCAATCCTTTCTTGTAGGACACACTGTCTTTTCCAAGATCCGCTTAATCTCGCGGTTGGATACCTCTGCTTGCCCACTTGTCTGTGGGTGATAAGCAGTGGATATCCTATGCGTTACACCATACTTGGCTAGGAGGGCTTCAAAATATTTGTTACAAAAATGTGACCCTCCGTCACTGATTATGGCCCTAGGTGTTCCAAATCTGGTGAAAATCGGTTTCTTCATAAAACCAATCACTACCTTTGAATCATTGGTAGGATATGCACATGCCTCCACCCATTTGGACACGTAGTCCACGCCTACAAGGATGTATTGATTCCCAAAGGAGGGAATAAAGGGGCCCATGAAGTCAATGCCCCAAACATCAAAGATTTCAACTTCTAGAATGAAGTTCAGGGGCATTTCGTTCTTTCTGGAAATGTTTCCAGACCTTTGGCACCGATCACACTGTTGCACATAAGAATGTGCATCTTTAAAAAGCGTTGGCCAATAAAAGCCGATTGGAGCACTTTGGAAGCCGTCTTCTCACCACTATAGTGTCCACCGTATGGAGAAGCATGGCATTGACTCAGAATATGTTCCACTTCCTCCATAGGTACACACCTTCTCAACATCTGGTCGGAGCACTGCTTAAACAGAAATGGCTCATCCCAAATGTAATGCCTGACATCATACAAGAATTTCTTCTTCTGATGAGAGGTGAGATCGGCAAAGACACCACTCGCAATGTAGTTCACCATATCTGCGTACCATGGGCATGAGTGAGTGGTGGCTGTAAAAAGCTGCTCATCGGGAAATGTTTCCCTGATTATGATCGGGTCAACTTGGTATTCGTCATTTCCAAGTCTAGAAAGGTGGTCTGCCACTTGATTTTCCGCACCTTTCCTGTCTCTAATCTCCAGATCAAACTCTTGTAGAAGTAGAACCCACCTAATCAATCGTGGTTTTGCGTCCTTCTTGCTCACCAAGTATTTTATGGCTGAATGATCTGTAAAGACTATCACCTTGGTTCCTACCAAGTAAGCTCTGAACTTGTCAAATGCGAAAACTACCGCAAGTAGCTCTTTCTCCGTTGTTGTGTAGTTTAGTTGGGCATCATTAAGTGTCTTGCTCGCATAATATATGGAGCGAAACACCTTATCTTTCCTTTGTCCCAACACTGCACCAACTGCATAATCACTTGCGTCGCACATGAGCTCAAATGGTAAAGCCCAATCAGGGGTGATAATTCCGGTGTGCTTGAGACCGTTTCTTTTTCAGTTCCTCAAATGCAACCTGACATGGTTCATCAAAGTTAAACTGGATGTCCTTCTCCAGAAGGTTGCACAGAGGCTTGGCTATCTTTGAAAAGTTTTTAATGAACCTCCTATAGAAACCCGCATGGCCAAGAAAACTGCGGATTCCTTTCACAGATTTTGGTGGAGGTAGCTTATCTATTACCTCAATCTTTGCTTTATCAACCTCCATTCCTCTCTCAGAAACCTTATGGCCAAGAACTATGCCTTCTTGGACCATAAAGTGGCACTTTTCCCAGTTTAGGACGAGGTTGGTTTCTTCACACCTCTTCAGTACGGATGACAAAGTATGCAAACAACTATTGTAATCATCCCTAAATACTGAAAAGTCGTCCATAAACACTTCCAGGCCATGCTCTATCATATCTGCAAAGATGGCCATCATGCATCGTTGAAAGGTTGCAGGAGCATTGCATAACCCGAATGGCATTCGACGAAACGCAAATGTACCGTAGGGACACGTGAAAGTTGTTTTCTCTTGGTCCTCTGGCGCTACGGCAATTTGGTTATATCCAGAATAACCATCCAAGAAACAATAATAGGCTTTTCCTGCAAGCCTATCTAACATCTGATCGATGAACGGAAGCGGAAAATGGTCCTTCCAGGGTGGCCTTATTTAGCTTACGGTAGTCCATGCAAACCCTCCAGCCTGTAACCTTTCGAGAGGGAATCAATTCATTGTTCTCATTGGTGACTACCGTCATGCCACCTTTCTTAGGGACGCATTGGATTGGTGAGACCCACGGGCTATCAGAAATTGGATATATTATACCTGCATCTAGCCACTTAATTATTTCCTTTCTCACCACTTCCTTCATAACAGGATTCAACCTCCTTTGGTGCTCCACAACACCATTCTGATTATCCTCTAAGAGGATCTTGTGCATACAAATGGAGGGGCTAATGCCTTGGATATCAGCAATAGTCCATCCAACTACATGTTTGTAATGCCTCAGCACACGGAGAAGCTTCTCCGTTTGATCTTCGGAGAGGGTTGATGATATTATAACCGGAAACGTGGAGGTTTCACCCAAATATGCATATTGCAAATGATTGGGTAAAGGCTTAAGTTCAAGCCTCGGTGGTACTTCAATGGAGGACTTAGATGCCTCCTTTGATGCCTCGGACTCCAAGGTTTCAAACTTGGGGACCGATATTGCCTAGGAAATGCATCTAGGCACTTTATTAACTCGGATACTTCATCTCTTAATTCTTCATCATCATCAGGTGATGAAGCTAACGCCACAGTGATGAGGAGTCTCCTGGAATATTGGCTTGGAATGAATCATTGATGATGTTATCCAATATCCCAACATAGGAGCACTCTTCTTGGTCTTGAGGAAACTTTATAGCTTTAAATATGTTGAAAGTAACCTCTTGATCTTGAACTCTCATTGTCAACTCACCTTTCTGCACGTCAATGAGAGTTCTTCCTGTAGCTAAGAACGGCCTGCCCAGGATCAAAGGGACCCTATGATCCTCCTCCATATCCAGTATAACGAAGTCCGCAGGGAATATGAACTTGTCCACTTTCACAAGGACATCTTCCACTATCCCCCTTGGATACGTGTAAGAGCGATCAGCTAGCTGGAGAGTTACTGACGTGGGTTTGCATTCCCCCAAACCTAGCCTCTGGAATATGGATAGGGGCATAAGATTAATGCTTGCCCCCATATCACATAAAGCTTGGCCAAGGAACTTCTCTCCTATGGCACAAGGAATTGTGAAGCTTTAGGATCCTTTAACTTCGGGGAAGCACGTTGCAACACGCGACCGCATTCCTCAGTCAATGCAACCGTTTCAAACTCACCTAGCCTACGTTTCTTGGATAAAATATCCTTCATAAATTTAACGTAGCTAGGCATCTGCTCTAAGGCCTCCGCAAAAGGGATGTTTATTTGAAGCTTCTTAAAAACTTCCAAAAATTTCTTAAAGCGATCATCCATTTTGTGCTTGACCGGCTTCGCTTGGAAAAGGTACGGGATGTACATAAGGGTTGTCCACAAATTTCTTGTCCTCGACCTTTTCCGTAGAAACTTCAGGTTTCTTTGCAACATCCTGGCTCACAGCCTCTTTCTCATTGGATGCTTCAGCGTCTTCCTCCAGCATCCTTGTCTTAGGATTGCCCTCTATGTGCTTTCCACTCCTCAACGAGATGACCTTACACCGCATTCAAGTCACCCTTTGGGTTATTAAGCGTGTTACTTGGAAAGGTGCCTGGCGGCCCGTTGTTAATAGCATTTGCTAACCTGTCCTACCTGCGTTTCTAATGCTCTCATCGAAGCCGTTTGGCTTTGAATCAACGAATCATTTTTTGCCAAATGAGCATCGGTCCTTTGCATGTAAGAGTCGGTCTTAGAAATGAAAGCATCATTCTTCCGCATTAACTCGCATGAACATTTCTTCCAACGCAGTTTCCTTTCTTGCATTGGTTGTCTTGGTTGAGCGAGAAAATCCAGGAGGATTGTACTGGCGTTCATGTCCAGGAGCATTAGAGGAGGAAGAGGGTCCTTGATTGTCCCTCCATGAGAAATTTGGATGATTCCTCCATCCAGGATTATATTGATTGGAGTATGGGTTATTTGGTTGGGATCGATAGTTACCAACATAATGTGCGCTCTCAAACATACTCGGGCACCTATCACTCGCATGATTATCCCCACAATGGTCACAAAGGACAAATGGGCTTTGGTTTGATCTCTGCTGACCCATATTGTCCATCTTGCTCGCCAAAGCCGCAACCTGTGCTGTTAATGAGGTTATGGGATCCACCTCATGCACTCCAGCTACCCTCCTTGGAGTATTCCTTGATGAAGGCCATTGATAGCTGTTGGCTGCTAGTTCCTCCAATAACTGGAAGGCATCATCGAATGATTTGCTTAACAAGGAGCCTCCAGCCGCAGCATCTACAATTGGGCGATGTTGGTGCAACAATCCCTTGTGAAATGAATAAATTTGGTGCCACGGTGGTATTTCGTGATGTGGGCACCTTCTTAGGAGATCCTTGTACCTTTCCCAGGCTTCATGCAAGGATTCAGAGTCAGATTGGGTGAATGATGTAATATCATTCACCATTTCAGCAGTCTTAGACGGAGGGAAATATTTATTCAGAAACTTGGTACATACCTCCGCCCAAGTTGTTATTGATCCCACTGGCAAAGAATGCAGCCAACTTTTAGCTCTATCCCTTAAAGAAAAAGGAAAGAGCCGTAAACGGATAGCATCATCCGATACCCCGTTATGCTTGAACGTGTCGCAGATCTCTAAGAAATTTGAGATATGTGCATTGGGATCTTCATTTGGTAAGCCGCCATACTGTACTGAAGCTTGAATCATTTGAATGATGGCGGCTTAATCTCGAAATTATTTGCCTGGATGGCAGGACGTCTGATACTAGATTGCAGATTGTCCATTTGAGGAGTAGCAAACTCCCTCAATGGCCTTGTACGACTCGCGTCCCCCACCACCACGTCGTGCAAAACAGCTTCGTCAGCCATTTTGCTCTTCTGAAACAATTAACAAATAATGAATTAAATGAATATGAAACAAAAGAAACTTGAACTAGAGATACTTAACTTCGTTGTTTATATTAGTAAAACTAAATTTAAACCGTCGATCCCCGGCAACGGCGCCAAAAACTTGTTCCCTCTTTTGCTTACCGCAAGTGCACGGATCGCACCTGTAGTATAGCTTGGAGTCGGATATCGTTCCCACGAGGATAAACGTTAAATTCAGTACTAATTATAAACCAATAACTTAAGTATTTCTATTCAAGGAATTATAAATTGTAAAGGTTCGTATTAAACTATTAAAAAGAACTTTTAAACTATCAGACTGAGTTTAGAAAATGATTTAGAACATAGGGTATCCTTTTTCACCTCCTATATCAATTGTTAATAAGCAATCCTTACGAGCAATATACATGCAATGGTTAGGTTAGCTTAGGAATCTACTTTAGCTGAAAGCCTATGTCTAGGTCAATCAACTCTGGTATTACTTACCTAATCCACTATATTTCTATGAGGACTAGTGTAAGCTATACTAATGAACGATTTATTCCCAATTAATCACTATGCATGGTCAATAGGTATATTTCTATCCTATCAACAAATCATTGCATCCAAGCCAATTGAATGAAATAGATCATGCATCAATCATACATATGATCTCAATTCCAAATTCCTATGTCTAGGCTCATTAGAATTGAACAAATCGGTTGAAAGTGATCAAACAATCAAAGCATTAAACACCATATGATTGAACAAATACCAAATCATGTATATAACTCAAAGGATTACAAAATTAATCAATATTCATAGGAGGATCCAAAGTAAACCCTATAAATCAAGCTTAGCCAACCATGACAAACGAAAATAAACTAGTGATATACGAGTCATGGGATAAGAGAAGAGAAAAGAGAAGAGAAAAGAAGAACAAAGCTAAGGGAGTGATCCTCCAAGCTTCACTCCTCCACCAAGATGAAGAGAGACTCCAAATGTGGTCACTTCGATTCCTTCGGTGTAAAATGAGAAAAACTGGCCGACAGCTCTCAAAAATAAAACCTAACTCCTTTTAAAAATTGATGAAACAAGATTTATAGGGCTCGAGAAAACAGGGTCACGCCGCGGCATTGCAATTCCACGCCGCGGCGCGTTAAACATAGGTCATGGGACGCCGCGGCATTTCATTACACGCCGCGGCGTTCCAAAATACGTGCTCTCTCGACTTTGGTGCGGGGAAGAAGCACGCCGCGGCATTTCATTCCACGCCGCGGCGTGACAAGCTGATACTTGAACTTTGATTTCTCTTGCAAATCTGGTCCAAAGTTGACATGATTTACTTGGTTGGAACCTTACCTGCCATAGAGAAATTTTCAATTCACTAATCAGTGCAAATGTACTCGAAATATCCAAAAATCATGATGGAAGACATTGAAACCAAATTATACAAATATACATTTAAACTCATCCATTCATGCATCAAAACAAGGACTAGGCAGGCAATAAAGCTCAGATATGGGGCCCAAATAATTACAATATGTGAAGTTATCAAAGATTCCATAACCATTACCTGAAAGATCAGTTGTTCTTTTGTGCCTCTCTAAACGTTCTTCTTGAGCCATTAACAAAGCTTCAACATCCATGATTGTATATGGATTAGTTCTAGACAAAATTGAAGTAACAAAACCATCATATTCCTCGGGTATGCCATCAAAAATGACATCAAGATGATCTGCAGTATCAATCGGAGCTCCAACTACTAAAAGTATATCTACAATTTTCTTGATTTGTAAAAGATACTCAAATATTGAAGATCCTCATTTTCTCACGGTTCTTAACTGAACCTTAAGTTGTTTTACCTTTGCTCTAGTTTGAGCAGCAAAGAACGTTTCAAGATGTTGCCAATTTTAATAAGAATTTTCACATCCTACCATACGAACAGTGAGAGATTCAGACATTGATGCAAGAAGCCATGACATGAGGATCTGATCTTGTTGCTCCCAATTGAGAAACTCTTCACTTTGAATACCTCGTAGAGCACTATCTTCTGAATCAAATTCTTGTAGAGCTGATTTAGCATCTTGAATAAATTTCTAAAGCTTGAATCCCTTGATGGTTGCAAGAATCTGCTGCTTCTATGGAAGAAAGTTGTTTTCATCTAATTTGAAAGAAACTGTATTTGAAAATGTATGTAAAATGAACCTTAAGGATGGAACAATAGAAGGATCGGAAGCCATGGAAGAACCTCGAGCTCTGATACCATAAAGGTATCAGCACTCAAGCTGATAGTATATTAGAGAATAGAGACTTTGAGAGAAAATTTGATGAACTGAATTGATTTTCAAATATGATGTACAACTATCTATATATATAGTAAAGCTTAACTATTTAACTTTGCTATAACAGAATGAAACTTAACAATCTAACAAACTAGCTAACTGTCAGTGTAACTAACTTGCTGACTTGTTATCCTTCACAAGAATGTCAGGAAAAATTTCAAATAGAACACAATGATATGGAGATTGAAATTAGTGAATAACAGTAGAATGATAAAGACTTGGTAAAAGTAAAGAAAATAAAGGCAGTAAAGATGCAATGAAAGTAAACTTACTTGAAAATTAAAGATTGCAGTAAGTTAAAGAAACTAGTTAAAAGAAAATCAATTAAACAACATGAAATGTAAAGAACAGAGAAATAAAGTATTGACAGAAAAGATAAACTGTTGAATAATAAATGAAAGCAATTAAAGAAAAGCAAGGTAAATGCAGAAATAATAAACGTACGGAGAAGTAAAGTTAACAGAAAGATAAGCTTGCAGAAAAAATAAAGAAAACAAGTAAATGAAAGTAATTAAAAGAAATCAAATAATCTCAAAAGGATCACTTGATCATGAGTGGAAAAGAATTAGTAAGATTGTAAATGAACTGGAAATGTAAATGGACTTTGAATTAAACTTGTAATAGAATTGTAAAGTGAAAGAACGTATGAGGGAAATATACTTGGCTTTTATCTCAGTTTGCTCGTGTGTCACGATGACTTATAAGCGTGTTTAGAGAGTATTACAAGTATATGAATTTCAACCCCTAAATGTTTCCATCTTTTTGGTATTTATAGAAATTCTAAGTAACTATCTCATTTACAAGATTCTGACAAATGTCTAAAACAAAAGAAACTGTTTAATCATTGCCAACAATCCTTGTGATGTAACTGTCTAATCTTTGTCAGTAATCATTGTACTACAAGTAACTGTCTAATCTTTGTCAGCAATCCTTATATTGTCTAGATCTTACACTTGTAATTGTTGCTAACTTTTGATTTAAATTCAAATCTTCAAACAGTTACTATCTTCTAGTCGAGATCTTCACTCATGTCTTCAGAAAATCCCAAGTATAGTTATTAACATTTTTGGATCTTAATTTTCAAGACCCAATCGAAATTATCATTTTGATAACTTCAAATTTCTCAACAATTTTGATTCTAATAGAATTAGAGTATGTGTAAGTTCATAACTTAATAAATATCATTCATATTAAACTTTCAATACACATTGAAATTGTGTGAATCAAAAAATATTATTCTTATACCAACAATATGATATACAATATTATCTAATCACACTCATATCACCATACAATTGTGGGGTCCAGCCACTAGCTTGAGTTGAAATTGAAGGATAGAAACAAATCAACTTTCGGTGGCTAAAGTCAATAATGAAGGCAATTTTCAAATAATTGCAAATGTGGTGGATGGAAGCTAGCAAGCATGAAAGCATTAATTTAATGCTTGAGAGGTCTCTATAAATAGAGACATTTGCTTCATTCAAAACACACACCAAGGGAGAGCCTCACAAGAGAAAGAAAGTGAGAGAAAAATTAGAGAGAACCTTAGAGAGAGTTTTCTAAGAGAGAAAAATAGTGAGCCAATTTATGAGAGTGTTATTCATAAATTGAGGAT
Organism: Ormosia emarginata; assembly: GCA_029884605.1. Lineage (NCBI taxonomy): Eukaryota > Viridiplantae > Streptophyta > Magnoliopsida > Fabales > Fabaceae > Ormosia > Ormosia emarginata. Next base: position 12,276,572 of record JAQQTP010000071.1, read on the forward strand.
ACAATATTCTTGTATTTTTGTATTCCCATTATTTTTATAGTGGAGATTTAAGCGGCCTACGGGTCCCGTGGTTTTTCCCTTGCTCACATTGAGAAGGTTTTCCACGCTAAAAATTTTCTGGTGTTATTACTCTTATTTTACGCTTCCGCATAGTGCCTATTTTGAGTTCACAGAGGAGGGAAATTATGCAGGCATTTCCCAACAGTGGTATCAGAGCTTTCAGAGCTCTGGGATGCTAGGTACCGGATTTATAAGAAAAATTCTTAGTATGCTCTGTGGTTGCAGCATTGTCTGATCTTCCACATCAGAAAAGAATTATTCTCATTGCTGGAAATAACGTGTAGCGGTGTAAAAGTGTTGTCTAGGAAAGTTCTGGCTAGGAAAGACTTGGTATTTAAGTGTATCCATTAGTGAACCACCTCTCTTTCCTGGGAACTTACCCGGTGCACTATTTGCATACTACAGTTATTATTTCAGTATACGGTACTATATAGTATTAGCCTGTGTAATTCAAGATGGAGGGAGTTATTACTCATGATGGAGATATGTTCAAGTCGACTGAAAATTACTCCTATTGGAAGCCGATGATGGAAGACCACTTATACCGCAAAGATTTGTATGAGCCAATTACCTGAAGGATAAACCGGAAGGAAGAACGACAAAGATTGGGAGCTCCTAAATCGGAAGGCGTAGCTATGATCCGCAAATACATTGATCGCAGCTTTGTTCGAGCATGTATCAACTTATACAAATGCGTATGATTTGTGGACCAAACTTGAATCATTGATTCAAAAGAAGACGCCCAGAAATAAAGCCCACCTTGTCAGACGATTGGTCAAGTTGGAGTATTCGGACGGTCATAATATGATCGAACATTTGAATACCTTCAAAGGTATTGTGAATCAACTGACGAAGACAGAAATGAAGATAGATGATGAGTTGCAAACTCTTCTACTCCTCAGTTCTCTACCTGAGAGTTGGGACACTCTAGTTGTCACTCTCAGCAATTCTGCTCCAGACGGAAAGCTTAGCATGGATTCTGTTACAGACAGTTTGCTGAATGAAGAGTCAAGACGGAGGGAAAGAGGCTTGAACAACCAGTTTGAAGCCAACGTTGTTGACAACAGAGGAAGGAGTAAGAATCGTGAAAAAGGAGGTCGTGGAAAATCACAAGATAGATCCAAATCTCGCACTAGACTAAGTTGTTATTACTGTGGCAAACCGGGCCATAGGAAGTCCGAGTGCAGATTCTTGAAGAGAGATCAACAGGCTGGAACAGTCCATCCTGACCAGATAGACCCAAAGAAGAAGAAGGAAGAAGGAACAACTACTGCGGTGGCCTCAAATGATGAGAATATATTTCTTGTCGGAGAAGAAAATTATCTAAACATTGCATCCGATGATTGCATATGGATAATTGATTCCGGAGCATCCTTCCACGTCACACCTCATGAAGAATTTTTCTCATCATACCAAAAAGGAGACTTTGGTACGGTGAAGATGGGAAATCATGTCACAAGCAAGATTGTTGGCATTGGTGAAGTAACAATGATTACTGAGAATGGAAACAAGCTCGTGCTGAAGGAGGTAAGACATGTTCCAGACATGCGTCTGAACCTTATCTCAAACAGGGAAAGTTAGATGAAGTCGGGATGATAAATCAATTTGGTGCTTGGTAAATGGAAACTCAGCGAGGAAGCATGATTATTGCTCGCGGCAGAAAGGAAGGCTCTCTGTACATTATGCAGGGAAAGATATGCAAGGGGGAGATGAATGTTGCTCAAGACGCAAGCAAGGAATTGTGGCACAAACGATTAGGCCACATGAGCGAGAAGGGTTTGGAAATCTTATCAAAACACTATCTTCCAAACATAAAGGGGCAGCCACTTGAATCATGTGAAGATTGCCTAGCAGGAAAACAACACAGAGTATCTTTCAAAAGATCAGATGATGCAAGAAGAAGAAAGCAGATTCTGGATCTTGTTCACTCAGATGTTTGCTCAACATCTGAAAGGTCCCTTGGCGGTGCTCAATACTTTGTTACCTTCATTGATGATCACTCCAGGAAAGTGTGGGTGTATCCATTGAAGACGAAAGATCAAGTTCTTCAAGCTTTCAAGGAGTTTCATGTTTCCGTAGAACGAGCATCTGGAAGAAAGCTGAAATGCTTAAGAACTGACAATGGCGGAGAGTATAGAGGTCCGTTTGAGGATTATTGCAAGACTCATGGAATAAGACATGAGAAAGTACCACCCAAGACACCTCGATGAATGGACTAGCCGAGAGAATGAACGAACTATTGCGAGAGAAAATCGGGAGCATGCTTTCTCATGCAAAACTCCCCAAGGCATTCTGGGGTGAAGCGAAGAAAAACTCTTTGTTGATTTGATTAATTTATCTCCTTCAAGACCTTTAAATGGAAAGATTCCGGAAGAAGTATGGTCTGGAAAGAAAGCCTCTTATGGTCATTTGAGAGTCTTTGGGTGCAGGACATTTGTCCACATTCCTAAAGATGAAAGAGCAAAGCTTGATGCAAAGACGAAGGAGTGCATATACTTTGGTTCACCAAGTGATGAACTTGGCTTCAGATTATGGGATCCTATAAACAAGAAGATTGTTCAAGCGAGACGTGGTATTCTATGAAGATCGACAATTCGGGACATTCAAGCAATCTAAGAAGCCAAAGACCATTGTGGTACACAATTCGGAGAGATTTTTCAAAGGAATGAGCAACCCGATCGACAATACAACCTCATCGGATAGAGCAACACTGTTCGGACGGAACAACCCGACTGCACGAACAAAGTCGGCAATGCATGAAGAAATGATGGAGACCGATCAAGTAGAGCAAGAACCTCAGTGAGAAGATCAATGAGAGTCGACAACCATCAAGAAGGTATTTCTCGGATGATTATGTCACTCTCACCGATGAAGGGAACCTCAAAGTTTCATAGAAGCCATTGAGACGAATGATAAAGATAAATGGATGCAAGCCATGCAAGAAGAAATACATCCATGAAAGAGAATCAGACATATGACCTGGTGAGATTACCAGACAGAGACGAAAGGCATTGAAAAACAAATGGGTGTTCAAGCTCAAGACTGAAGAGAACAACCCAAACCCTAGATACAAAGCAAGAATTGTTGTAAAGGGGTGCAACCAGAAGAAAGGCATAGATTTTGAAGAAATCTTCTCACCAGTGGTGAAGATGACATCTATTAGAGCAATTCTCGGTCTAGCTGCAAAACTAGACTTGGAGATTGAACAACTCGATGTAAAAACAGCATTCTTACATGGAGACCTAGAGGAAGAAATCTATATGGAGCAACCGAAGGTTTTGCAGAACCAGGCAAGGAACACCTAGTGTGTCGTCTCGAAGAAAAGTCTCTACGGTCTGAAGCAAGCTCCAAGACAATGGTACAAGAAGTTTGATCTCTTCATGACCCAACACAATTTCAAAAAGACCTCCGCAGACCATTGTGTGTTTGTGAAGAACTATGAGAATGGTGAATCCATCATACTTCTGTTGTATGTTGATGATATGCTAATTGTTGGGAAAGACAAGGCGAAAATATTGCTTCTCAAGAAGGCATTGAGCAAGTCCTTTGCCATGAAAGATCTGGGTGCAGTAAAGAAGATCCTTGGAATGAAGATCATCGAGATCGTTCTAGAAGAATCTTTGTGGATGTCACAAGAAGACTATATCAAAGTTCTTGAAAGGTTCAACATGCACAATGCCAAACCTGTGCACGTTCCATTACCTAGTCATCTTAAACTAAGCAAGACGCAATGTCCAAGGAATGAGGAAGAAAAAGAAGAGATGAACAAGGTGCCTTATTCTTCAGCAGTGGGTAGTCTTATGTATGCAATGGTCTGTACAAGACCAGACATTGCTTATGCTGTTGGAGTTGTGAGTAGATTCCTATCAAATCCAGGAAAGAGCACCTTGGAATGCGGTGAAATGGATACTACGGTATCGAAGGGAACCGCCAAAAGCGCTTGTGTTTTGGCAATGGAAATTTAAAGCTTCTTGGATACTCGGATGCGAGATATGGCAGGAGATGTGGATTCAGAAAGTCTACATCAGGATACCTGATTGCTTTTGCAGGGGGAGCTATCTCATGGCAGTCAAGACTACAAAAGTGCATTGCTTTAAGCACCACAGAAGCTGAATTCATCGCAATCACTGAAGGTTGCAAGGAGATCTTATGGATGAAAAAGTTTCTACAAGAGTTAGGTCAGACTCAAGAAAGCTATGTTCTCTATTGCGACAGTCAGAGCGCAATTCATCTCAGCAAGAACTCGACATTTCATTCAAGGTCGAAACACATCGACGTAAGATATCATTGGATCCGTGATGTGTTGGAAAGTAAACTACTGCAGATTGAGAAAATACATACCAAAGACAACGGGGCTGATATGATGACAAAAGCTCTACCTAAAGAGAAGTTAGAAGTCTGTAAAGAAGTTGCAGGCTTAGCATCAACCCCAAATTGATTCAAGGATATTTTCCCTTTGGCTGGAGGGGGAGAATTGTGGGGTCCAGCCACTAGCTTGAGTTGAAATTGAAGGATAGAAACAAATCAACTTTCGGTGGCTAAAGTCAATAATGAAGGCAATTTTCAAATAATTGCAAATGTGGTGGATGGAAGCTAGCAAGCATGAAAGCATTAATTTAATGCTTGAGAGGTCTCTATAAATAGAGACATTTGCTTCATTCAAAACACACACCAAGGGAGAGCCTCACAAGAGAAAGAAAGTGAGAGAAAAATTAGAGAGAACCTTAGAGAGAGTTTTCTAAGAGAGAAAAATAGTGAGCCAATTTATGAGAGTGTTATTCATAAATTGAGGATACAATATTCTTGTATTTTTGTATTCCCATTATTTTTATAGTGGAGATTTAAGCGGCCACGGTCCCGTGGTTTTTCCCTTGCTCACATTGAGAAGGTTTTCCACGCTAAAAATTTTCTGGTGTTATTACTCTTATTTTACGCTTCCGCATAGTGCCTATTTTGAGTTCACAGAGGAGGGAAATTATGCAGGCATTTCCCAACAACAATATCCACCCAAGTATCATATGTTGCTGTACAAATTTCATTTCCCTTTAAATTTTTAAATTTGCAAGTTGGGGAAGTGCCTTCTTGAATAAAAGGTAGTGTCTCTCTCTGCTTCTCCTCCAATCTGTTAAGTGTTAAATCTTCCAAAACGATAATGGACAATCACCCTTCAAATGGCAAAAAGGCAATGGAACAGGAGTTAATCAGAGGGCGTGACATGGCAAACCAATTACTTGAAGTACTTGTTGATAAATCTAATATTCATCCCGCAGATATGGAAGGATCAATATTACCATGAGCTGAAGATATTGTGCGCAAGATGCTGAGATCATTCACAAATTCCCTTTTGCTCTTGAACACCACCTATGACTCCAATGAGGTGGGGGTGCCTGCCACTATCAGAGATTTCTTTTCGTCCACGAGTTGCCTAAAGCCAGAGGATATGGATGAAACTTGTAAGAGTTTGACCGCTAAAAATCGAAGAGGGTGCTACAAGAGAAGGTAAGAATCATATACATGCCTTGCTAGCTCATTATTTGAAATGATTATTGTTATCTTCTCTTTAGGATCTAGATTTTCTCAACATTGCTCTCAATAATTATTAATTATGATTGGTCCTTAACTACATGCAGTGAACTAATACTTCGATGTGATTTTATATACGCCTGGCCTATATATGTCTGATTCATAGTTGTAAAACTCGAATTGATGATCAATCCCGGCCAGGCGTCCTGTTCAACTGGCTACCAATTTGACCACCAATTCATCAATTTGGTTAAAAAATTTACCAATATAAAAAAAATTGACAAAAAGAAAAAATCACAAATTAAATTAACATAAAACCAGCCAAGTTTTTGACTAAGTTTTGAGATATTCTTGCATAGCACAAGTGTATGTTAGGGACAATCACGTAGTATGGGATCCATCTCATAATGAAACCCACTTCATGTGGTGTGCTTAAGATATACTTGTATTATTTCAAAAAGAAATTTTCATGAAGTTTACTAGGTTTATTTGAATTCGGCCAAAAACCTATTAACATGTTTAATCATACCGGTTAAGGACTCCAATATATCACCATGTTCATGGTCCGATCAACCAAGCTAGCTTGAGTTTTACAACACTACTCTCATTCATCAAGGATTTCTTTTCTTTTTTGTTTGTCTTATTTTAAAAGTAATTTTATATTTAGATTAAACTATAATTTGTCTCTCTTTTTTTTTTTGTAAAAAGAATTTGTCTCATTAAATATAAAAGAAATTGATTTTTTTTCTTTGTAATATTTCAATTATTCTAGAAAACCAATTTACATGTTTAATCGTACCGATCAAGAATTCCGATGGATCACGACATTCTCAGTCCGATTAGCTGAGTCTATTTGAGTTTTACAATACTACTCTTAGGTCATCAAGGATTTATTTTCTTTTTTGTTTGTCTTTTCTGAAAAGTAATTTGTTTTTATCAAATTAAAATTTGTCTCTTTAATTTTAACAGAAATTATATATATACATAATATTTTTTTTGGTCGTTGCGATTGAATCCCAAAGCTTTCCCTTTCAAACATTTTTGTTAAAATTAATAGAATATGTTGAACAAAATATATAGCCCTGATACGTTTGGCATAGTCAAAAGAATCATGTTTTTTTCACCCCACTTAATGAACCGAACCGAACCGAATACCAGTATCCAATTAATTTCATTGCAGTTTTAAAACTGCACCTTAACTAGGTCCACCAGATCAGATGAATGGCCATGATTACACAATTATTGGATTAATGGTGACATAGTGTTTCTCTTGTCGAGATGATTTCATAAATATTTTAGTTTGTAGATTATTGGATTTGTTGTGAAAATATTTGAATTAGAATTCTGCAACTGGAATTCTTGTCAGCAAAAGATCAATGGCACCAACTTGGGAGTACGACAGCTCATTTCTGACTGAAGATGGTAATGCATGGAGAAAGTATGGACAAAAAATGACAATGAATGAATGCCAAATACCTTAGATATTGTTATTCTAATTACTCAGCTTATTATATTTATAACGTACTAAAAATCTGTCTCACATCGAATTTGATATACCCAATATGATTGAAATATGTGTGCAGGAGCTACTACAGGTGCACTCACAAGAATGATCAGGTTTGCCAAGCAATCAAACAAGTGCAGAGAATTCAAGAGGACCCTCCATTGTACCGGACAACGTATTATGGCCATCACACTTGCAAAAGCTCTCTTCACCCTGAGATAACATTGGATCCTGCTTCTTCTTCTGGCTCTTCTATAATACTTAGCTTCAATAACAGCCTCCCAAGATAACAAGAACTCCCGTTATCATCACCACTTTTTGCATCAACCAAACAGGAGCTTATGGAAGTAATTCACGATGAATATATTGTTCACAACCAATTGTTCTCATCAGATTACCTCCCATTATGTGATTATGAACTTGATTTCGATTATTCGAGGCATGTCGCAATGCTATCATCGACCGAATCAGTTGAATATGACAATGTTTATGGGCGATTTGGATTTTGATGGCAAGGTATATGTTTCGGTCTACAAATTTATTTCAGGGCAAGGTATCGGTGGGTGGCTTCATCTTAGAACAGAGCATAAATCTTTCTGTATTAGTTAGCTTTATCAGAAAAATCTTTTTACGATGATTAATGAGGGTTCGATTAAAAACATTCACCTTTATTTATTAAAAAAAAAAGTTGCTCGTATATTTCTATAAAATAAAAGAGATACGGATCAGCGTATTAGAACTAGATATAATATGAAAATATATCTGTATTAATATACTTTTTATTTTTCAAAATGCATACTAATCATGCATGCCCAGTGCTGCATATATAGATGTATCATGGTTTTAAATTGCGGTTGCGATTGCGGTTCATGATTCTTGATTTGGCGGCATGCACATTGCGGGTATTGCAGATTCTTGCTTGATCGCACGCGATCAATGCGGTGTGATTTTTTTAAAACTTGCACAAAATGTAAAAAAATCTATAATTATTATAACTCTTCATATTTCCTTATTTATAATGTTTTATAAGTTTTTACTCATTTAATAAAATTTTGTACTATCTTAAAGAATAAATGAAATTGAATTCATAACTAAAATAACATAATTATTGTTATAATAATTATTAATAGGCCTTTTAAAATTTTATTTGGGTATATATAAATATAAGAGAGTAAAAAACTAAATAATATATCAACTTAAATAAGTTTCAAATAAATTTCACATGTCATATTTTTTACACTAAGTCACTGATAAAAAAATCTAATGCAATGAGAAGAATACAATTACCTGCAACTTTAATCACATCACCAATTATGCAAGGAACAATTCTACTATTAGGATGCATAATTTCACTGCAAAAGAAAACATGATATAAACTCATAATTAATATCTTACATATTTATAAGTATTATAAGAATTTTTTTACTTGTGGAGTTCACAAATAATAAACTAAATCTCACTTTAAAAACTTTGAAAAATAATAAAGTAAATTATTAAATTTAAAATAATAAATAAATAAGTAAATAAATAAATAAATAAATTAAAATCTTAAAGACAATATAAATAAAACTTACATGATAATTATTACCACATGATAGAATGACGTGGATGATCATAACCTCCACTTTCATTTTGGCTATCACCTTGCATATCTCCTTGTCCAAAGACATAATCAAAAAATCCACTACTTGATTGTTGATGATAAGGATCTTGATAGTTCATTGAAGATTGGTGGTATGATGGAGGTTGATTACTACTAGCATATTGATCATATGCATCGAAGTAAGGATATCGATAAGATGGTGGATAATACCCCTGACTACTCTGAGATGATTCACCAAGACCAAAGTCACCAAAACTTTGTGCAATGCTTGAAGAGGAAGAATCTTCTAGTGTAACATTTTGTTGCCTTCTTCCTCTACTAGATTGTGATCCACCTCTTCTCGCTATCACCAAATGAATGATCGAAGGAACCATATCGGCCTAGATGTAGTCATATCAATCATTAGGCTTTTGTCACGACGATTATATGGAATCTCCTGATATGGATCATTTTGCCTATATTCGTCATCCTCTTCATCATTATCATCACTTTTTTCAGCTTCTGCATTAGCACCACCATTACCACTGTTGTTACTAGGAGGACTTAAACCACCACTATTTTCATCAGAACCTGCATCATCATCACCATCAGCTTCCATATCTTCATCATCGGTATCAATTCTAGGCAACCATTCTGAATTTTGTACTCCATCTAATACAGGGCCTTCCCTTTCTTCAATCCAATGAGATAATGGATCTTCTTATTGAAATATGTAGTCAAGATTAATTGGATTGAAATTAGCTTCAATTTCTTCTTGACTTCTCCTTTCTTCATGTCTCATTTTCAGCTTCATATTGTAATATGTGAAGACAAGTTTTTGTAGCTTTTTATACTTGAGTCTATTCCTTGTCTTTGTATGAATGTAGCTGAATGTGCTCCAATTTCTCTCACAATTTGTAGCTGAAGTTGTTTGACTAAGAACTTTTATTGCCACACGTTGAAGTTCAGGAGCACACGATCCAAATATCGACCACCATTCAGCTATTTAAATGACCAAACATAATGAATAATTATTTGTCATATAAAGTATAAATAAAATTTAAATAGATTTACTTGTACAAAAAAGAGAAAAAAATATTTTACCTGGATTCATTCTAGCCCAAGCTCTTTGAGCTTGTGGTGTGCCAAATGATTCACGTTTTTCCCTAAATATCATCAACTGTATAACACAATATAATATGTCAATAAGTAAATATAAAATATTTAATTATAAATTTATAAGATTTAAATATAAACATTATTTACTAACCTGATTCAAAGCTTTAATTTGATCATCCATGTTTCTTTCTAATTTGATGATGACGCTACTGGTTCCGTCAAAAGTTTCTTTATAAACATCAGATCCATGTTCAACTCCATATTGAAATTGTGGGTTAAGAAAATAACCTAAAAAAAATTAATCAATTATTATGCATAAAGGCACGAGAGTAAAATTTTATCACAAAACAAAAAATTATAAATTATATCGATTATTGACGTACCTGCAGAATGAAGATCAGAATGCATGAATCTCCAACGTTGATCTATTATTTCATTATATCTTGTATGATATCGAGAATTTTGTTGGATAGATTGTTTGGCTCGATCTATGGCTTCATAAAGAAAACCCATTGTTGGCTTCACGTCACCGTCGACCAGCCTCAAGACTTTTACAATAGGTTCAAATACTTTCAGTAGATCAACAACTTTACTCCAGAATTCACTGCTCAAAACTATTTTTCTTGCTTCAAATGCTTGGTCCTTTTTTTCTCTTTCCCAAACTTAGATTTTCTAAATTCTTTGAGTTAAACATGTTTCTTAAACCTTGTTTTTGCTTCATAATAGCTTGAAGCTGCAAGAACTGTGTTGCAAATCGAGTTATGCCTGGCCGGACAATTTCTCTACCTGCAGTGTATTTCTTCATCAAATTTACTGTCCATATGTGGTTATAGATGAAAGTTGTCACTGTCTTTGCATCATTCAAGTAGTTTCTTCACATTTTGCTTTTTCCCTATATCCTCCAAGCAAAGATCCAAATGTTGAGTGCGCATGCACCAATACAAATGTGGCCTCTTTTCCATCAATTTTTTCCCAGTTGCTTTGAGTGCTTTTTCATTATCTGTAACCACTTGGACTACATATTCTTCTCCAACTTCATCTACAATTTTGTCAAGCAACTGGAAGTAATAATCTGTATTTCTAGTATCAACACCAGAAGCATCAACAGATTTTAAGAAAATTGTCCTATTCTTTCATAAAGAAACAAGAAAATTCATAATATGTGTATGATTTATACTATCATCCAACCATCACACATTATTGTAACTCCTCTTTCTTTCCAGGTACCCTTTAGTGTATTTATCCATTCTTGCATTTTTTTGTATTCAACTTCCAAATACACATCTGAAACTTCATAAGGAGTTGGGCACTTAACTCCTTTGCCTACCTCAGCTGCTTCAACAATCAAAGCATGCAACCAAGGAGAATCAGCTAAATTCATAGGCAAACGCTCATAAATTAAGAACCTGCTTACTTGCTCCAAGTGTTTTTCTTAGTGTTTTCATCCAACCACCACTAACTTTTGGTTGCTTCACGCTTTTACTTCTTATAAGGTTAACATCTGTAGACCTCAAAGTAGTAGAAATATCTTGTGGCCTTCTGACTTCACTAACACTTGCATGAGAGCTTCCACCTTCTTCATATATATTTCCCGATCCCCCTATTTGTTGCCTGAATCGTTGTCTGTCTTCCCATTCATGTTGTGATCTAAAGCTCTCCTGTGTAGCTAGCATGATTTGTTCATTAATATGATCATCTATGTCTTCCTCTTCAACATTTCCCCTTAAGCCTTCTTCGAATTCTTCTTTTCTTTTTTAGAGTCAATTTTTTTTGCTTTCCCATCCATGAGGAGTTTTATCATATTCTCTCTGACAAATGTGTTGACTCTAGGACAACCGCTACTTGCCCTTTATAATGTGCTATGTGTTGCTTCAATCTTGTAATGCCACCCTTTATTACTTTTCCACAAAGTTTGCATGTAATATTTTTTCGATTTCCAGTGTACAACTGCGTTCGAAATGCCATCCAATATCATCACTTTGAGCACCCTCCAATCTTCCTGTAGGAAATTCTTCTCTTGGCGGCATTGTTTAAATTTTGTAATGCCTGTTTACAAAAAAAATTATAACAATTATCAATAATTAACTTAATTATCACTATTACTAATATCTCAATTAGCAATTAATAATTAACTTTAACTTCAAAGTTAAAACCCTTAATAATTAATATATACTACTAATTATATTCTTTTAAATAAATAATTAAGTAATTAAATTAATTATTAATATTCCTAATACTCCATCAATAATTAACTTTAAATTTAAACCCTTAATATAAACAACTAATTAATTATTATTCTTAACTTAATTTTCACACACTATTATAAAAAAAATAATCAATTTTCTCACTAATTTTTTTAATTTCTCACTTCCCTAATTTTTATAACAATTATAACAATTATCAATAATTAACTTAATTATCACTATACTAATATCTCAATTAGCAATCAATAATTAACTTTAACTTCAAAGTTAAAACCCTTAATAATAACAATTATCAATAATTAACTTAATTATCACTATTACTAATATCTCAATTAGAAATCAATAATTAACTTTAACTGCAAATTTAAAACCCTTAATAATTAATATATACTACTAATTATATTCTTTTAAATAAATAATTAAGTAATTAAATTAATTATTAATATTCCTAATACTCCATCAATAATTAACTTTAAATTTAAACCCTTAATATAAATAACTAATTAATTATTATTCTTAACTTAATTTTCACACACTATTATAAAAAAAATCAATTTTCTCACAAATTTTTTTAATTTCCCACTTCCCTAATTTTTATAACAATTATCAATAATTAACTTAATTATCACTATTACTAATATCTCAATTAGCAATCAATAATTAACTTTAACTTCAAATTTAAAACCCTTAATAATTAATATATACTACTAATTATATTCTTTTAAATATATAATTAAGTAATTAAATTAATTATTAATATTCCTAATACTCCATCAATAATTAACTTTAAATTTAAACCCTTAATATAAACAACTAATTAATTATTATTCTTAACTTAATTTTCACACACTATTATAAAAAAATAATCAATTTTCTCACTAATTTTTTTAATTTCTCACTTCCCTAATTTTTATAACAATTATAACAATTATCAATAATTAACTTAATTATCACTATTACTAATATCTCAATTAGCAATCAATAATTAACTTTAACTTCAAAGTTAAAACCCTTAATAATAACAATTATCAATAATTAACTTAATTATCACTATTACTAATATCTCAATTAGAAATCAATAATTAACTTTAACTGCAAATTTAAAATCCTTAATAATTAATATATACTACTAATTATATTCTTTTAAATAAATAATTAAGTAATTAAATTAATTATTAATATTCCTAATACTCCATCAATAATTAACTTTAAATTTAAACCCTTAATATAAATAACTAATTAATTATTATTCTTAACTTAATTTTCACACACTATTATAAAAAAAAAATCAATTTTCTCACAAATTTTTTTAATTTCCCACTTCCCTAATTTTTATAACAATTATCAATAATTAACTTAATTATCACTATTACTAATATCTCAATTAGCAATCAATAATTAACTTTAACTTCAAATTTAAAACCCTTAATAATTAATATATACTACTAATTATATTCCTTTAAATAAATAATTAAGTAATTAAATTAATTATTAATATTCCTAATACTCCATCAATAATTAACTTTAAATTTAAACCCTTAATATAAACAACTAATTAATTATTATTCTTAACTTAATTTTCACACACTATTATAAAAAAAAAAAATCAATTTTCTCACAATTTTTTTTAATTTCTCACTTCCCTAATTTTTCTCAATTTCTCACTTCCTCAATTTTCCCTCAATTTTTTCTCAAAAAATTTCCCAAAATTTCCCCAATTTTCTCTCACCCAATTTTCCCAATTCCCACCCAATCCCACGGAGCCCTAAATTGCATTTACCCTAATTTCCCCTCATTCTCTCCTCTCTGCCTTTCTCCTTCTTCTCCCGTTCTCCCTCTCTTTCCGTTCTTTCTTCCATTCTTCTTCTTCCTCTCGGTTCTTCCGTTCTTCTTCTTCCTCCGGGTTCTGCCGTTCTTCTTCTTCCTCTAGTTCGCCTTTCTCGGTCCGATCTCTCTCTCGGTAGGCTCTCTTCCCCCACCCTATTCCCTTTCTCTTTCCCTTCTTCCTCTCTCTCTCGCTTCCCGTATAAGCTCCGCGCCCGCCACAACCCACCCCGACCGCCTTCTTCTCTCTCGGTTCACGGACCACCGCCTCGTCCACGACCACCTCCCCTCTCTCGCCTCCCACTTCGCCGTCCCACTTTCACCCACCGCCCCCTCTCTGCTCCCAAATCTCACACAAACAGACATTCAACCCCAACCCCAACCTCCTAAATTTCACAACACAAAAACAAAACAAAAGAAAAACTGAGATGGGAGAGATGAGCTCACCTGCGATTGCGGAGCGCTGGAGCAAGATGGTGAGCCCGTGATCTGAGATCTGCAAGATGGAGATTGGAGACTGAAGTGGAGACTGGAGATGGTTTTCAGAGAGAAATCAGAGAACTCTAGTAGAGATGGTTTGAAAGGTTAGTGATCCATCCGTGACTGAAAATCTATTGTATTTGTATTGTTCATTTGTTCCTTTTCTCCTTTTTCCTGTTGATGTCATGAAATTATTGGACTGATTGCTGAAGAATATTCTTCTTTTTCTTTCCCGTTCTGAATCTCTGAGACTGAGTCTGACATTGATGATTTGAAAGAAAAAACGGAACGGAGCACTGTTGCGGCCCGTTGCAGCCGCAACTCCGTTCCGTTGCGGTCGCAACACCGTTCCGTTGCGGCCGTTTCATGTGATTTTGAGTCACACCGCAATTGTGGTGTGATGCCGTTGCGGCACGGGCCGCAATGGCAATATTGCGGCCGCATCAGATGATGCGGACCGCAATTTAAAACCCTGAGATGTATATACAAATATATGCTAGCGTAACGTGGTTGATGTGCTTGATCGATGTACATGCTTATTCAATTGCTGAATGAAAGCATGTTCCATTTCATAGACAAAAATAGGAATATTGTTGACTATGAATTTTGATGCAGGGAGATTGCTGTACAAAAAGAATTAGTACACGACTAATTCTTAGGGTTAATACTCAAACTTGAAGTTTGAAAGTAATTTTTTTTCAAAAGCTGCTGAATAAAACATATTATAATGTATTTACAGGGGAGTGACAGTCAATCCTAAATAAATAAAAAAGATATTGAAATAACATTCAAAAAAACTATGAAAACACTAAAACAGACCCATAACAGGTCTAAAGGAATTATTTTGGGCTTGAAAACTACCCCAGCTGGGTAAACTCAGGTTGATAAGACATTAGGTTCAGAAAGAGCATTCCGTTGATATTTGATAAGCTCAAAATTCAACAACAAAAAAGTCATTAGCAAAAGTACATATATAACGGCAACGTTTACAAGTTATTGTGATACGAAGACCTTTATCGTCACAGTAATATTTGCGCTAGAAAAAGTAGATCTATAGCAGCAACAAAATATTTCACGAGGGTAGACCACATATCTGCAGTGACATTAGATTGTCGCTAGGCAACGTCTAAGAATGAGTTATATGACAACGACATATGTTACCACAGGGATAGGCATAGAAATATAGCAACAACTGTAATTGTTGTCCGGATAAGATAGATGCATATGCAAACGATTGTGGTTGTTGCAGGACATAATAGAAGAATGCAAGCTATACACCAACAACAAAGGTTATCGCGACGATAAACGTAGAAATATGGTAACAACTGTGATTGTTGATGGGATAAGTTATACGCATATGTCATAGACTTTGATTGTTGCTAGGCATAGTAGAACAATGCAGCATATGCCTGACAAGTACATAGTAGAAGAATGCAAGCTATACTCCAGCGACAAAGGTTATTGTGACGATAAATGTAAAAATATGGCAACAATAGTAATTGTTGCTGGGATAAGTTATACGCATATACTAGTGACTTTGGTTGTCGTTGGGCATAGTAGAACAATACAAGCTATACGTCAATGATAAAGATTATCGCAAGGATAAACATAGAAACATGGCAGCAACTACAATTGTCGCTGAGATAAGTTATACGCATATGTCAACAACGTTGGATGTCGCTGGGTATAGTAAAAAAAATATAAGCTATTGCAGGGATAAGCATAGAAATATGACAGTAACTACAATTGTCGATAGGATAAGTTATACGCATATGCTAGAGACGTTAGATGTCGCTGGGCATAATAGAAAAATACAAGTTATACGCTAGCAACAAATGTTACAGTAGACATAAGCGTATAAATATGACAACAACTACAATTGCCGCTAAAATAAGTTATACGCATATGCAAACGGCATTGGATGTCGTTGTGGCATTCATTGTCTACTTATATGTTGGTATTGTGATAAGGGATTGTGAAGGAAATTTCATGGCTAGGAAATCCTTTAAATTACTTGGTGGTGGAGGTCCGTACAGATGTGAGTTGTTGGCAGCCAAGGAAGGTTTACTCTTTGCTTGGGAGCTGGGATTTCGTCGAGTTTTCGTTGAAGGAGATGCGAAGAATGTATACTCATGTATTTTGGAGGAATCTAGTAATTTTTCTTATAATGGTTTGATCTTAAAAGATATTTGACTTGTAGCCTCTTGGTTTGATGCCTTTTCTTGTTGTTTTAGTCTTAGAGAGTATAATAAGATTGCTGATTCTTTAGCTCATCATTCTAAAAATTGTGAGCTAGAGATTTGGATTAAGGATACTTTTCAATTTATTGTACCCCTTTTGATTTCTGATGTTAGTGGCTATTGAAGTTAAAATTTTAGATTAATAATAATAAAAAAAAAAACCTTCTCTTCTCATCTCTTTTCTTTGTCCTCCTTGGCTCCATTCAATTATTATAACATATCCGTAGGCTTTCGCTGTTATTGCGTAGTATTATTTTTTTGGTATAAATGATTAGAATGAGGTTTTAACCTATAATTTCATGCAGCATTAACTCATTCCTAATAGTTTATTGTCATTGTGTAGTTGGTTCCAATTTTTGTATCTGCCACTAGGACCACTACTACTCTTGATTCGTGCAATTTCGGTAGGCATTTTTTTTTTTTTTTGGTGAAGGTAGGCATCATTTTTTTAAAATATGTTTTATGGCACTTTCATTTTTAATAGGGGAAATCTTAAGCTACTTAAGCTTTTCTCCTACTCCCATATATGTTTTGATTAAATATTTACAGTATTAATTTAATATAAAAAATAATTATAACTAATTTTAACTTGGGTAAGGTAGTGTGAACCTTTTTAATAAGACCTAGTCCATTTCATATATAAAAAAGTCACGAGTCACAACTCAATAACATTAAAAAACAATGGAAAAGACCCGCTAGTGTTTGCATCTGAATTGGCAGCTAAAGCACTTTCTGAAGGTGCTTCCGTACGCCAAACAAAAATGTAGGTTATGCTTAGATAATTGTACCAACAGATAAGTCTACGATTAATTCCTGAACTTCCAACCCGATCAGTGAGGTGTTTACTAACCTATTTCAGCGTCTCTTTCACTTTGGGGTTGGTGGTGGGGGAAGGGAATAATTTTTCCAGTGAACAACACATTCAGCTGTGTTAATACTTGAAAATTATATCAAAGTCTCTAAAATTATTTGATTAACCTGAACAAGTAAATATTTGATATTAAAAGAATTTAATTGATATGCACATTTAGTGTAAAAGAATTTTAAATTGATACTCACTAATATTTTGACACATTATTTTTTATTACTTTTATTTTAATTAATGAGAAAATAATATGATAATAAATAATATGTCAAAATTTTAATAGATATTAGTGTAAAATTAAATTTCTTTACACTAATGCATATCAATTAAATTCATATTAAAAATCAGCCAGTTCAAGCTATAAGAAAAATGAGAGTAACACACCAAGCCACAAAAGTTTTCATTGTTTCAGGGGCCATGCTTAAAAACCAAAAATAATATAAGCAAATTATTTGTAAAGATAATGGAGTTTGAAAAGATTTGAGAGAAACTAAAGCCCCCCAGGCCCCGTTATACAACATGAGGCGCCCCTAGAGAGTAATGAAGCTTAAAAGCTTTATTTTAATTTATTTTAAGTGACACTAGGCTATTTAGGAAATTGTTTTTTTTTTAATACAATAAATTGTTTGATTTTGAAAGTAAATTTCAATCAAGTCGATTTATTTATACTGTAATTTAATATTATTTTTTCACACTAGATCGGGGATCTCTCTTATAACCAAAAGAAAAAAAATTCCAGTACACAATTTGTGAAATTGTATTATTATTTGACTGGTTTGAGTGCCAAAAGTATGTGATTGAGATTGAGCTCTAGTCTGGACAGAAAACGCGTCGTGAATGGTGGTTATAGAATTGAAAGAATGTAAGTTAATTTCATAAAAAATCACAAATAGGGGTTTAGATATGAATGTGATTTAAGGTCTTTGGCTCCTTACCCTGGTATGCGTGATTATCCCGTCAGGTGATAAGAAAAGAATTTCGAAACACCACAGTGACGACACTACCCTTTCTGAGTTGATTGAGCATTTACGTGTACGCCTTTTTATTTATAAAAGTAATATTTATATATATAGTGTTCAATTTTAATACATTATGAGTGTAAATTTTATATACTATCAACAAATCATATCTTTATATATGTAATTTTTGAATTAATTATTATAAAATTAAATATTTTTTATAATGTAATAATATATTATTAAATGATAATATAAAAAAATTTACAATAACATTGTTTTATATTAAATTCTTATATTTTTATTTTTTTTGTAAGGAATTGGATTTATTAATTACTCATATATATATATATACATGAATTTCATTTAAATATATTATTAGTGTAAAAGTTTATTATAATATTATTTAATTACGTATTAATACATTATAAAAAATATTTAATTCTTATAATAATTATTTCAAAAATTACATATATAATAATATATAATTAATTAATAATATAAAAAAATTATACTATAAAGAGTCCATATAAAAAATAAAGAATTTCTGACACTAAAAAATCCATATAAAAACGTGTTTTTATAAATAAAAAGGCGTACACGTAAAGGCTCAATCAACTGACAAAGGGTAGTGTGGTCACTGTGGCGTTTCGAAATTCTTATCTTATCGCCTAACGCGATAATCAAGCATGCTAGAGCAAAGAGCCAAAGACCTTATATCACATTCATATCATAATTAGTCTGTTGTTCTTAAGTAATAGTCGTTTAAAATTTAAGTATATTAATTAAAAAATTCATTAAAAGACTTAAATTTTAGAAAAAGAATTTATATTTAGCGATATTATTTTTTAGAAGAAGTAATTAATATGAGAAAGAAAAAGGTTGTTAGTAGATATAATAATAAATGAGGATAAAATTTATGAAAGAGAAAAAAGTTGTTAGTGAAGAAAACAATAAATAATGTGAAATTGAAAAGAAACAATATATATTTGCTTAATTTTATAAAATGACAAATAATTTAGAACAAAATAGGTTTTGAAAAATGATTATTATTTAGGAACAAAGAGCATTACAATTATATATTACCTTATTTGTTTGTGTAAAATCTTGTAAAAATTGAACATCAATAAGAAAATAATCAAGTGATTTTTATGTGATATATTTTAAAAGTATATATTATGTTAATCTTGATTTATATTAATAAAGTAGTAAACAATTTTAAATTAATGTAAATTTTATAGATATGATCTCTTTTTTTGAGAAAACTATTCAAAAAAAATTATTTAATAGTTTAACAATGAATTTAACTTATATCAATATAAATTATTTATATATATATATATATATATATATATATATATATATATATATATATATATATATATATATATTATCATTTCTAAGATAGAACTTTGAATCTAACAATAAACTTTTTTGAGAAAATTATTCAAAAAAGTTATTTAATAGTTTAACAGTGAGTTTGACTTACATAGTATAAATTGATTCTTTCCTTAAACTCATTGTTAAACTATTAAATAACTTTTTTGAATAATTTTTTCAAAAAATTTATTGTTAGATTCAAAGTTTCTATCTTAGAGATCATATATATATATATATATATATATATATATATATATATATATATATATATATATATATATATATATATAGATAAGGATTAATTGTCATTAGTGTAAGTAAAAATAACTCTTAATCTATAGAATAACTTTTTATTAGATAATTTTTACACAAAATCCACTATTAGATTGAAAATTTCTATCATCTCAATCATATTTATAAAATTTCACATTAATTCGAAATTCTTCAATACTTTATTAATACGTATTAAAATCAACGTAGTAATATATACTTTTAAAATATACTAAATTAAGAACTATTTGATTACATTCTTATTGATATTCAATTTTTTTAAAATTTGACTTCAATAATCTAGATGGTGAATAATTATAATTCAACAATTGAATTGATAAAAATTATATTATATAAAAAGTTATTGAGCAATGTAAGTGTGTCAAGTCTTAAACCAGTAATATATAATTATATATTTGAAATTTGAATCTTAACCATATCAATTAATTGAGAATAAGATATAAGAAATATTATTGTAAATCTCTTAATTTTAACATGAAAAACTTACCTTTAACTAAACCGAGAAAGTAGATTAGTCAATGTTCGCATATGCTTGCTCAAACACTACCCAACACCAATATAAAAAAAAAACACATACACACACACAAAAATAAAAACACTCAAAACTATAAGAGATATAAAGAAAAGAAAAAAATACACACACAAAAGATGTAAAAACTCATAATAATAATACTACATACACTTACACACACATTATCTTTCATCTATATTACACCACCTAGTCCTAATATAAATATGAAATGAAGTGAGTCATGGAATTGTGAGCAGAAACATTTTCCAAAACTTGTTCTCCTAGAACACGAGATTTGATTTATAAACTTTCACTTTTCAAAAAGATTAATGTATACAAATGGTATAAAAACTTGAATATATTCACACATTTTCATATATATATATATATATAACCTCATATATTATTGTAATAATTAATGTCCTATAATAAGATAAATCACTTACTCTAAAAGGAAATAAAAATTCTCCTGTTATGTAGGCAAGCATGTGAAAGTTTCCCATTTTTATTGGTTTCTAGCATATTATTGTATACGACGGGTCACTCTCCAATACTTTAATTCTTATTACGCTCCTATCTACTAAGGCTGCGTTTGATGGACAAAATAAAGAGGACCTGATAGTATTAATTAATACTATTAAGTTTTATCAGGTGTTTGGTGCTTTAACCTGATAGTATAGTCAAATCAGGTTAAACATTTTTATCATATTCTAACATGATTACTCTATCTTCCCCTCACCTTCCTGATTAGACCTGATAAAAATTATTTTTTAAATTCATCCCTAACCTTTCATTCTCTTCCAAACCTTTCATCTCTCATTCAAAAACCATGGTCATCCCTCTCAACTCCTCTCACCCCTTTCTTATCCCCCCATCGTCGTAGCTCATTCGCTCTACTGCCGTGAATGGTGCAAAGGTTAATGTCCTCAAAGAGCCCCACGAGGTAAGCCTCTACGGCTTCTTAGAGTACGGCCACGATGGAGCTCTGGAACCGGAGGTCCATCTTGAAGTCCTGCTCGATCTCATGTACCAACCTCTGGAATAGAAGCTTCCAGATCAGAAGCTCCGTGCTCTTCTAATACTTTCGAATCTCGCAGAGCGCCACCATCCCCGACCTAAACCTATGTAGCTTCTTGACGCTGTCGGTCGCTGGAGCAGATTTTTGAGCGGCCTTCGTCGCCAGCTGCTTCCTCGGAGCCTTGCCACCAGTGGACTTGCGAGCGGTCTACTTGGTTCGAGTCATTGAAGGTTTTTTTGATTTTCAGAGAGAAAGTTGGGTTTTGTGCTTTCGGAGTGATGATGAGCATGGAGGTGAAGGAGGGAATGGTTTATATAGTGGTGGGTTTTCGCTTTTCAAAGATGATAGATGGTCAATGCTGAAATATTTGTGTCTCTATGAACTTAATTGATGATTGAACTTGTGTCCAACACTAATGTGGCGTTCTCTTTTCAATTATACATGATTTTCTCTATGGTGGTTTGAGTTCTACAGTACTGAGGAAGGTGAAGGGTAATATGGTCGGAGTAGATAGTTATATATACTATCAAGTTGCCTATACTATGTGTTCCAAATATTTAATAGTATAATATCTTATCAACTTATTTATACTATCAATTTAAGTAATCTTCTTGCACCACATGTTTTGCCTATATATATACACACAACACACTCATCAGTCAGTCAGTAGCATCGATGAAGCTGTGAAGAAAGAGAAGACAGAAGTGAAATGAAGAGATAGCAACTACGGAAGGTGGTATCGTAAGTGGGTACTAATAACAGTTATTCTAATTCACTACAGTTAGGTAGGATCGAGAAGTAAGGCTCAAATTAATCTTAAGTTATGTATTGTTCTGTAATATTATATGCTTGAATTAGTAAAAAGTGAAAAAGTGAAGAAAGAAGTTCTAAAATTATGATAAATATATAATAACTTTCTTTCTTGTATATGTATAAATTAATTGATATTAAGTAAAGTGGTCCAATAGATATATAAACTGCACCCGAAATATTGAGACAGATGATGTGAAACTCTTAACACCCCTCTCCATAGATGTCTAGACGGAACATGCGAGTCTATCGAAGTAGGCGGAAACAAGCCTACCGAAGTAAGCGGAAACAAGCCTAGCGAAGTAGGCAGAAACAAGTCTAATGAAGTAGGCATGACGGAGATGAGATCTTGACTCTAATACCATGTTAGATACAGAAATATAGTTCATTTTATATATCGAATAATACATAGAACAATAGCGTAATGAGTAGCGCGTGAAACTAATATAAATTGACTGACTAGATGAACAACATAAGAAATGACTAGACGAGTTACAATAAGATAAATCAAGTTACTAAATAACTGCCTAAAGAGTAGGATTATCAAGTATAGTATCATCCAGATGTGTAAATCTGACATTAAGTTCTAGAGGAGTGGACTGGGTATGACTGTCGGAGAGACCAGCTCGAGATATAAGATACGAGGCATATTTAGCTTGAGACAAAGAAATGTCATCAACAGAAGAAAGGATTTCAAGCCCTAGAAAGTACTGAGAGGTCCAAGATCTTTCATATCAAAATGCTGACTCAATAACTATTTAAGCTTAGTAATATTCATAGTATCATCACCAGTAATAATCATATCATCAACATAGAGAAGCAGCATAACAGTACCTCTATCATTTTTGTGAGTAAACAGGGTAAAATCATAGGCATTGGAAGAAAAGTCAAACTGACTGATAGTATTGTGAAACTTCGCAAACCAAGCTCGAAGTGCTTGTTTGAGACCATATAAAGCCTTTTAAAGATGGCAAACCTTATTTGGTGGACAAGTGTAACAAGCGATAGACGTATATAAACTTCTTCTTCCAAATCACCATTAAGAAAGACATTCTTCACATCCATCTGATTTAGAGTCCATTTCTGAGTGGTTACAATAGCAAGGAGAGTACGAACTGAAGTGATGTGAGTAGCAGGTGCAAATGCCTCCTTATAATCAATGTCATGTTCTTGAGTGAAACCTTTGGCAACCAAAAGAGTCTTATATCGCTCAGTAGAGCCATCAGAATGAGTCTTAATCTTGAACATCAATTTACATTCCACAAGTGCCTTACCAGAAGGAGAATCAACAAGGTCTCAAGTATTACTGTTCTCTAAAACTTGTAACTCTTCTTGCATAGCATGCTGCCAATGAGAATTTGTGGAGGCTTCTTAATAGGATCAAGGTTCATGTAAGTGAAGCATGGTAGAAAAACAATGATAATCACGAAGATAGGTAGGCTGAGTTTTTACCCTAGTTAGACACTCAGAAAGAAGAGGAGGTGCAATGACAGGTGCATGATCTATGTCTGGAACAACGTCATCGGGAGTGGCTGAAACATCGGAAGTGATTGGAAGCTCATTGGAGGAACCTACATCAGAATCATGAGGAAAGAGATCAACAAAGGGGTTAGTAAAAAAAAAAAGAGTCAGAGTGGAAATGAAGGACTTGAACTTTAAGAGTGAGGAGAACATGGTGTCTTCCTAGAAGACGACATGACGTGAGATACAGATGCGTTGAGACATTGGATCCCAATAGCAATAGCCCTTATGTTCAGTGCCATAACAAAAAAAAAGCAATAGAGACTTGTTCAGGGCTCAAGTTTAATGTACTCATGAGGTTAAAGGAGAACAAAACAAACACAACTAAAAACTTTAAGAGAGTTGTAATATAGAGAAGTGTGGTGGAGACGTTCAAAGGGAGATACATTATCTAAAACAAAGGAAGGATGATGATTGATGACATAGACAATGTTAATAGCGATTTTACCCCAAGCACATTCAGGACAAAAGGAGGAGATAAGCATAACTCAGACAGAGTCAATGATATGACAATGTTTTTTTTCAGCACGACTATTTTGCTGAGAGGTACCAGGACAAAAAAACTTAGAAAATGTACCATGTTCAGTAAGAAAGGTGAGAAGTTTTGAATCACGATATTCAGAAGCATTATCATGGTGAAAAACTTTAAATTAATTTTGAGAAATGAGTTTTGATCATAGTAGCAAAATTAATGTAAATTTGAAGAAGTTCTGAACGATTTTTCATTAAATATATCCAAGTAAAACAAAAAAAATCGTCAATAAATATTACAAAATATCGATTACCTCCCATAGTTGGTGTGGGGGCAGGCTCCCAGACATCAAAGTGCACAAGGTCACAAGGAGATTTAGAAATAGAGGTATTTTTACCGAAGAAAAGTGCAGGTTGTCTAGCAGTTTGACAAGAAATGTAATAAAAAGACTTATTATTGACCAAACCTAGAGCCCCTTGAGATAATAAGGGACGTAACTTTCCTAAAAAACTATGAGCAAGATGTTGGTGTCACATTTGGATTGAGGTGGATGTTACACAAAGATTTGAGGCAGGAGGAACATAAAGGTTGTTGAGCTCAAACAGTCTTTCGACTTTACATCCAGTTCCTATGACTTGTCCTGTTCGTGGATCCTGCACACGACAACCAGAAGAAGAAAATATGACTTCATAACTAAGGTCACATAGTTGACCAATAGAAATGAGATTAATGTTTAATTTAAGAATGAGATATACATCAAGTAAACTAAGAGTGAGCAAAGAGACAAAACCCTTATGACTAATATTCATAAGAGATTCTTCGCTTGCATGTTTAGAATGTGCAGCGTCATTAATAGACAGGAATGAAAAAGACTGAGATATGGACTTCATATGGTTATAATAAGTAGAGTCAAAGTATCATTTAGTATTATCTGGTGTGGTTGATAGGACAAAAGAGATATTACCAGAATTGGATAGTAAACGCTTAAGAAGGGACACAAGATCATATGACTTAGAAGAAAAGGCAGGCTGAGGTGTGGTGAAGAACTTAGGGATCCTTTAGCAACAGTAGTAACAAGCACAAACTTAGAATAACTTGGACGAGGTTGAAACCTGTTCTGATCAAACCTTGGAGGACATGTGGTATGAACACTCAATTTTGTCCAGGACATTAACATGTTTTTGGTAAAGAAAAAAGAAGAAAAAAAGAACGAAAAAATAATAAAAATAAAAGAATAAAAAATATAAAATAACCTAATTTTCTAACAAAAACTCATAATTGACTCATTAGTCCATAACCTGGCCCATTATCCATCTCATAATCCATATACCATTAAACTTATCATAAACAAATCATAACTTATCATTAAATTTATCCTAAACAAATCATAACTTATCATTAAACTCATCCTAAACAAACTTCAACAGTTATCCTAAACAAACTCATCCTAAACTTTATTTTTTCTATAAAAATCTATAACTTACACGTTTTTTAACACTTCGGCCTAAAGCTAACAGCCTAGCTCTCTAAAAACACTTCAGCCTAAAGCTAACAGCCTAGCTATCTAAATCTATAACCATATTATTCTCTCCATCACGTAGCCTCCTATCAGCAGCAAATCCTTGCAGCAGAACCTTTACCCAATACCCTCTCACTTCACGTTTATCACCTCCATTACCACCTTCATCTTCAACCCACAAGAAACACTCACCATAGCTACCAATCCAAAAACCACCCTCACCTTCATCAATCTTCATAACAACCACCCACCTTCAACCATACCCCACCATCAACCTCTATCCAAACCTCCACTCTCATAACAACCACCATCAATAATAACCACAAACCCACTATCAACCTTCATAAACAACCAAATCAACCACAAACCCACTATCAACCATCAATACTTCGGCCTAAAGCTAACTTGACCTAGCTCTCTAAAAACACTTCAGCCTAAAGCTAACAGCCTAGCTATCTAAATCTATAACCATATTATTCTCTCCATCACGTAGCCTCCTATCAGCAGCAAATCCTTGCAGCAACCTTTACCCAATACCCTCTCACTTCACGTTTATCACCTCCATTACCACCTTCATCTTCAACCCATAAGAAACACTCACCATAGCTACCAATCCAAAAACCACCCTCACCTTCATCAATCTTCATAACAACCACCCACCTTCAACCATACCCCACCATCAACCTCTATCCAAACCTCCACTCTCATAACAACCACCATCAACAACAACCACAAACCCACTATCAACCTTCATAAACAACCAAATCACCTTTTTCACCATCTTCAAACCACCATACTCATCAACCTCCATAATCAACCTCACTAACACCATAACCCACCATAAAAGCCACAACCCCAGAAAACCACCACAGATCCGGCCAGCTGCGCCGGCTCACTGTGTTTGCGCAGCACCTAACCCGCACGACCTGCCATCGTTGCAAACCGCAGCTTCGGTGAACTACCGCCACCTAGACCGGCGGCTACTGTTCCATCGTCCTCCGCGCACTGATCTGGGCAATCTGCAGTGAACCACCGCGACCTAGACCGACAATATCATGCCGCATCGTCGCATCGCGATGCCTACACCACGCTGAACCGTTGTCTTCAAACCGCAATGCTGATCGGAAATCGCCAGCCATCGACCTACGACCCAACGCTCGTGCTACCGTCGAACCCGGACCGGAGCTCTACCAGCCATCACTTGCGTCGTCGCTCCTCTGCCTGGGTCTTCCCTTTTGTTCCGTTCCAAACTATAACCCATTTTTCTGCCTTTTTTTTCTATAAACTTGCTTTTTTTTTTTTCTTACTTCTATTAGTTAGTTTTTTTTAAGAAATGATTTAGATAATTGGGATTTTTGGTCGAAAAGTAAAAATAATAATAATAAATGAAAAATAAATATTTAAAAAAATAAAAAAATGAAATAATTAAACTTTTTGGAAAAGAATAAAATGAGATTAATTGAGTTGTGACAACTTGTAAATTCTGTAACTTTTATAATTATTTGAGTCGTAACAATTTAATAATTCAAAATGTTTTATTTTAAAACCTAAAAAAAGTCAAATGAATTTTTAAAATAAAAATAAATCTTTTCAAAATTAAAAATAACCAACTCACAAGTATTTTATACAGAACTACGTGACTTTGAATTCTTCATTGTACCAGAAGATACGTAAGAACGGAACTCTTATTCTGTCAAGTCAAAGATTAAATTTTTACAAATTATTTATCTTTTTTTAGTTTATTTTTTATAAAAGAGGTAAAACAAATATATTTTGAGATTATCAATTTTACACGACTGATTTGAGGTACCGTCTCAGGATGGGTGTATTAGGGGTGCTATAAGATTAAGTTTCCTCCTTTTTCTATGTATAATTGACTCTCAAATCCAATCTGATTTTAAAAAATCATTTTCTAAGAAAGGTTTTCTAATTTTTCTTATTTCAAATAAAATAGGTTGTGATTCCTAATAATTTATGTTTCGCCGCTCCCGCAGCGATCTCGGTCGCAACATGTGGGACAATTCTCAATCAAGTATCATGGATCTTTACAATATCTGCAACATTTGGGGGTCGTGAGCACTATTAAAGGAGACTGAGCAATACTAGTTTCTCCATTATAGCAAGGAAGAATGCAAAAAATTGAGCTTTTAGAGTCTGAAATCTAGATCGAAGTCTGGAGTCTGGAGTCTGAAATCTAAATCGAAGTTTAGAGTCTGAAGTCTGGAATCTATGATTGGATCGAGAGTCTAGACATTCTGATACCAAGTTAAAAACATAAGTAAGAAGACAAATATTAGTAATTTGTGTATATTTTTGAATGAATAAATACATGAGTGTTAACCTTTATTTATACAAGAATGTTGCTATACAGAAAATGAAAATAATATAAAATATAATTATGTACTAAATCAATCTAATTATGTACTAAATTACTAAATTAATTACAATCATCACTAAAATTAATCATAATTAATTATAATCTTAATTATAATTAATCACGCTAATATATATATATATATATATATATATATGAGGGAGGATCGGTTTACATCAGTGTAAGTCTTTTTTGACTTACACTCATTTTCAATCGTTAGATTCACTTTCATCTAATGGTTGAGATTATTTCATTAAAAGTAACTATTAGATGAAAGTAGATCTAATGAGTTAAAAATGAGTGTAAGTCAAAAAAGACTTACACTGATGTAAGTTGATTCTCCATATATATATATATATACCCAGCTTAGCTGGTATTAAAGTTGGAATTTTTTTTATCTAAACATGGTGCATTTAGTTAGGTGCACTAACCTAATCAAAATTTAATATTTTTATAAAGCACTGTGAAATTAATTGTGAGACACAAAGATCTATAAAAATATTAAGTCCTGATTGACTTAGTGCACCCAACTGTAATACATTATGTTTAAGTAAGAATTTCTCATTGAAGTTGATTGGTAGAAATGGGGTTTAGTTGGTGTTGTAACTAGCTAGGTTTGGGTTCGGGTGGTGGTGCCTTTGCAGGTTTAAGCGGAAGATATTGGAACAATTTAAAAAATAGGGTTGGTGTTGCTAGTTATTGGTTAAATATACATGCGTCGGTGCTCTTCTTCTCCATCCAAATTATTGAGGAGTTCATTTTCTTCATGGTTTTGTTTTTTAATTGCTCGTGCATGAACTTCTTAATCATTGAAAAGGAGGCTTGGACAAAATTACTTGATACTTGATTGACCAGAGTTCTACTTTTAGGTTTTATCTAGTTACTTGCTTAAAAGATTAGTTGTCAAAAATATCACATTGTCACTTCGAATCTCCAATGAATTAAAGCATGATTTTCTTGTTTTGCTACAAATGTGAGTTAGAGGAGAAAAATGTGTTGCAGCAAACAAAATGGAAAATTATCAAACGAAAGATGACCCGTTCGAAGAAGAGTTGAATGTACGTTTGCAGTGTCGAACTGCAAACCAAACACACACTTAATCAAGCAGCTTAATTATCATATAGATCGTGACCCTTTTTAAGGATCATCGAATTTGATCATTAAGTTCTACTTTTGAGCATCCTTGAAATAATTACCCACTTCAAATTTACTGGTTTCTATTATAAGTGGCATTACTTTTCTTCCGGATTTGAAAGACACGCACTGTTCCTCCCCCCCCCCCCCCCCCTTTTTTTTCTCAGAAAAATTGTTCTTGCTATGGTTGTCTTGTTTAATACAATACCTCTCTTACTCAGTACTCATAACTCATGACCAATGTAACATAAGTAAGATGGATAAAAATTTTGAGTAACTTTTTTTTTTAAATCATAAATAATATACCGAAAATGAATGTATTCACAACTCAAGTTATACCTGATATACATTTATTTTGAGTTTCATGGATAGATAAAATAATTCGCAATATGGTGAGATCATAAATCAAGGAGTAATTTGTGCTCATTTCAAGCTTTTTCTTTTATTGAAATTTCTTTTACATTTCTTTGGTTTTTGTTTTGATTTTTTTTTTTTGGATAAACCTTGATCTCTCTCTCTCTCTCTCTCTCTCTCTCTCTCTCTCTCTTTGTTGCTTACAATTTTAATAAATAATTCATTGTTCTGTATTATTAATTTTTTTTAATAGATTGTTATCCTAATTTAAAATATGTGAAACTCATCTTGAACAATGGTTTGCAACTGCCTTTTTGCTGCAGCGAGCATTTGTAAGTATGAAATATAATAGTTGGATTTGATTATTTTGAGGGAAATAATTTTTTTTTCAAAATTTTTTTAATGAAGCTTTTAATTATAAGTTGTTTTGAACATAAAATAAGTTAATTCAAACATATACTTAACAATTTCCGGAACACTAATTTATGCATTTTCTTAGTTTTACTGGTGGAAATTCTCTCATGAGATTTTTGCCTAAGATGTGTTTATTATATCAGGTACATGGGTTAAGTCTCAATGATCAAAAAATTTCTTCAGCTGCTTCGGTTAGGCCCAGTATCAGCGACGACCAAGTCTTAAAATACGCCGGGCTATGGTTTTGGACCTTTTGGTGGTACCACGTTACCCATTGAAATTCCAAATCTAAGATTACATGACCCAACCTAAAAAATAAGATTATAAGTCCAACAAGATTAATCGCAATTTTGTACAAGCCTATGACTTTAAAAAAAAAAAAGCAAAAAGCCTTGAAAGATCTAGAGGGGGAAAAAAACCCAGAAAGTACATAATAGTAATACATGGCACGAGGGACGGGTTGCATACAGTGTTGTTTGCTGGAGTTTCTGCCGTGTGAGCACAGAAGTACACTAGTCACTGTCATCTTTTTATCTCATGAAAATTTTTTAGATACTTTTAAAATAAAAAAAATGTTAATTCATATTTTCTAATGCGTATCAACTTATTTATAATATTAAAAATGTTGTCATAATAAAAGATAGTGATGGTTCAGATAATTGAGATAATAAATGAGCAGTGCTATTTATAAATACATTTAGAACAAGAAAGTTTTTTCAAAATAAAAATACAGCAAGACAGTCAGGCCACGTTCTTCTCTATATCACACAAACTACATACATATTCATGTGTCGTTTCACGAATGTTGTTTCGTGGGATTTAATCTTACTTATAATAAATAATAAATAATATAGAACAAGAATTTTTTCAAAATACCCATCAAAATATTTAAGGATTTTAACCCTAAAGGAGTCCAATTCAAATATTTAATTCAAAGAAAATCAAACTATCATTTGAACAAAGCTCAAACAATTTTGGAACACTGACGGGAAGAATTTGTGTGTTTATCTTTTCACTAGCTATTTGTTACTTTTCTTTTGTTTAAAGTGAGAACTAATAAAAATTTCCATTTTACTAAAAGATTATTAGAATTATGCTATTTCAGAGAAACCACCAACTTAGATATAATAACTAATATGTATATATATTTTTTAAAAAAATGAAAGTTGGGGCTATGGCTCCCTTGTCCCCATTGCCTCCACCTCAGTATTCATAATTCTACATACATGTATATTCTATTTTTCAGAATTTGACAGATTGGATACACAGAACAAACATTCGACAGGTTTAGAATAAAACAAATTAGGTCAGAATTAGATGACCGGCGCCGTTATACAGTTTGCTAACTTCATAATGAAATGATTTTTCAAACCATCTCATTTATTTGATACATATGAAATTTTTAAATTTAAGTACGTTAATAAAAGCAATGTCCATGTTTAAGTTTCTACACTTCTTGATGACAAAACATAAATTGTTGCTGAGCACTAAAAAGCAAATGTTGTTTTGCTATATACTTTTTTACTTTTATTTTTTTAGGGGTAGGGGTCATTGGTTCAATTGCTTCCCAGTAGATAAAATTCACTTCTCATTAATTTTACAAAACGAGAAAACAAATTAATTGCTAATATACACATTTCATTTGGAGAAATTAATATTTTAATTAATCATATCATGCATGTACCATTATAAAGATAGTGACAATGGTAAAATATATTGTTTATATCTATGCATCCAATATTAATATGTTACAATCATCAATAAAAGAAAATATAGAACTTCAAAAAATTACAAGTTCTTTACATGCATTGAGAAAATACAAAGATAAAGTATCTGAAGACTGCAAATTACATCATCATAAACTAATTAATATAACAAGATTGATATATAATAGTATATAAAAGAATGAGAAATTACGTCACTACAAATCAACAAATATATTTCAACTTGCACCAATACTATATGGATTAATAAAGATATGTTCAGGAAAGAAAAGTTAATAAAATGAAATTATATGGAACATGAAATCACAAATCTTATCTCCATTAGGAGGGAATAATATAAAGCTCGAAATGAATAGAATCAGAATTTCAATATATATTATTTTTTCTTTAACAAATAGAAGAACATAAATTCACATGAGTTAGTTTAAGTAATAATGATTCAAATATTTTAAATATATAATTTAAATTTAATTTTTAAATTTATATATATAAAAATAATATTATTAAAAAAATTTTCATTTAAACATATGATTATACTTCGAAAAATTAATCTTTCATTTACATGTTGAGATATTATGAGAACAAAAGAATATAATAATATAAATAATAAAATTTAAAGTTCATTTTTATATTTATTATATTCATTATATTAATCAAATTATAAAATATATACAACTTTTTAAAAAAATAAAAAAAAATAAAATATTAATAAATATAAATTATACACCTATCATAATTTAATTAATAAAATAAATATAATAAACATAAAAAAAATTACTTAAATTTTATGCTAGCTATATAACAGAGCTCTAAATTAACACAATCACCTTTTAATATAAGAAACGTACGGTTAGTTTGTAATAATAGTTAGTATCATGTCCTTGATAACAGCAAGGCTAGCTCTGCAATGGCATTAAAGTTCATTTACTATGCTCAACTACCCCTCACCGTTCTTAGTTTCTCTTCTCCCTTTTAAAAAGGAGACCCCCCTAAGACCAAAGGGGAGAGAGCAACTACATATAGTGTATACTGTAGAGTGTGTGAAACAGTGAGAGAAGCAGCTGTAGAGACTAGAGAGAGAGAGAGAGATGACTAGGTGGTGCATCTTGCTGGTTCTTGCTCTGGCCGTGGCTACAAGCGCTAGAAATGTGCCCGGCAATGATGCTGGTTTGAAGGACCAGAAGAACTTCCTTGGCAATGGTGGCCTTGGAGGTTTTTCAGGTTTTGGCAGCAATGGATTTCCTTTTGGAGGTGTAGGTGCCGGAATGGGTAATGGGTTTGGCGGTGGACCCGGTGGACTGGGTGGATTTGGGGGACTCGGTGGTACAGGTGGAATTGGAGGACTCGGTGGCACAGGTGGACTTGGACTCGGTGGTGGTGCAGGTGGACTTGGCGGACTCGGTGGTGCTGGTGGTGGAGCTGGTGGCGATATCCCTCTCCCTTGAGACCACGGCTTTCTGTTTCTTTCAGTTACCATAGCCTTTTCTTTTTGTTAAGAAAATAATGGTGGTGTGTTACCAACTTACCATTAAAGCATTCTAGGGTTTGTCGCCTAGCAAGAATAGTAGTACTTGACCTAGTATATGTTTTGTAATGTGGTTCTTCAGTCTTTTTTTAGGTTTCATATGCATGGTATATGGTTCTTTTGTCATGGGATACATATTTCACTTGGAAGTAAAGTCAATAAAATATATATATATTTTGTAATATGTGCATTCTTTTCTCTAAGTCTCATTCCAGTCTTATTTCTGTCAAACATATGTAGTATAAAATTCTTGTCAGACTATTCTATCAAAGAGAGAAAAAAAAATAAAGAAAAGAAAAGAAAGAAGGAATAATAGCAGTATGGAAAACGTCAAGCTTTTTCTTTCCACGACACCAATACAATTTGAGACAATTTTCTAGGTAATTTGGCTAAGTGAGGGCAATGTACAAACTTTAATAAGCGTAAAACACAGATCGATCATTTGGACTGGACATAAACCAAATATAGGATAGGTAAGTTGAAGTTGAAATCTGGTTCTCTTTATTTTTTGTTTATAAAAAAAAAAAACTGAAAAGTTCAAACGCTCGTGAGCATTTTGTATTTAAATTCCATTTTCTGGTACACGTAATTTCTCTTATCTGAAATATCCAAATTAACAAAATTGTTAGGACTATAACAGCATTTTGAATTTATTTAAAATGAAGTTTATATATAGTAATTATACAAAATTTAAGAAAGAGAAAGAGAAAATTAATTCTCTAATGATTATTTTGTTGAATGATAACAACTTCTCTTTTCCAATAAATTAATTGGTGGAAGAGGCTTTGATCGATGTTCATTTATACACCGATAATGATTTTTTAAAATAAATTTATATATAAAATAAATAAATAATGATGTATCTACTTTTAAATTATTAGTGAATTAAAATTTTAATATACTTTAAATTAAGTTAAAAATAAATATTTTTTTACTTATTCAATTTATATAAAAACTCACTTTAATACATATTTTTTCCAATCATACTGGTCCCCTTATGTGAATAAAATCGCTGTGGTGGTTGCTACTTTTCATCATGACTTCTCTTCATTTAATTTTTCCGACAGCATATATGTTCCCTGTGCAGGTTTGAAACATTTGATATATATATATATATATATATATATATATATATATATCCTATCCTATATATCTTGCATGAAGGCATAAAAGTCTAAGAGTTTAATTTTAGGGTTTTTCAAACGGCACTTGTTTAACAAAGTGAAATAAAATATTTATATGAAAAATAGATTTTTTTTTATTTTTTAATGCATTAATTACTTTATTTTTAAAAAAAACTTCTTATTTTGGATCCTTTATAAGTGTTTTAAGGTACTTTTTAACAAAATTTTAATTTTAATGTATTGTGAGTATAATTTTTTTTATATCATCAACTAAATTATATATTATATTATATGTGATTTTTAAAATAATTATTATAAAAATTAAATATTTTTTATAACATAATAATATATAATTGAATAACAACATAAAAGAATTTTATACTGACATTACCTTCAAATGAATCGAAAGTCTAATAGTCCGTGATTTGTTTATAGATATTTGATTAAGGAAAAAAAATATGTCTAATTTGTATGATCTAGCTACTACTTCAATTTAAAAAAGAAAACAGAACACAATTCACTATATATGTACTACAGCTTTAATATGTTAAATGTTAATTTGTGGCCATGACTATTATTATATGTACAGCTCATGACCAACCATGGTTTAGACTTTAGATAACCAATTGAAAAATATATAAAGGAAGAAGTAAAGATACTAGTATATTATACCAAGGCCGTTGTCATACTTTAATAGTTTTGCAGAAACTGCCAAGCTTTAAACTGCTGTAATGAGTATTAACACTGGATTCTTATGTCATATTTGAAATTAAAGGATGGAATACAATACTATCAGTTTCCTTTCTCTATGTAGTTTCTAGTCTAGTTCTATAGGGTGGTGGTCCTCAACATCTTTAATCGGTGTTTGATTTATTTTTTGTTTTATTTTTAGTTGATATATTTTTATTAATAATTATAAAAATACTATCTTAAATGTTGCTTTCACCATTTTTTTATAAAAGCTTAAAAATAAAAAATTAAATAAAAATAATTTAATATTTTGTAATTATTAATAAAACATATTAACTAAAAAAAAAATTAGAAAACAAACTGAGGGTAAGTGTTACTGCTATCTCCTTCTCCCCGGTATAGGTCTGGTCAGTGAGTACAAAAGTAAGGTAGGGAGAGAGTTAATGACCATTGCTAATACTTGATACTTTTGGTGAAGTTTTTGCAGTAAAATGAGGATACAGATATTCAAAATTAAATTTTTTTACATCCTTTTGTCAACTATCTTATTCTTAATGGCTGCTAATGAGGATAAGTAAGTATGACCTTTGTTGATTAATACGCTTGCCGCTTGGTAAAGAGGTTTGAATTGACAATTAGGTGGGCCCAGTTAGCTATCTACGGATGGCAACAGGCTCCATGTTACACTTGCCAGTTATAAGGACTGGTAACTGGCAACGCTGCAAGTAGTAGTCACACTCCAATTGAATGAACCAATTGAATAAGAACTACACAGGTCAATTAAGTAGTAAATAACCATCACCTACTCTCTATTCCATATTTAGCAACTGTTAATTTGTCTGGTTTTCGAGTTGTACTATATACGTAGTCTAGGATTGTCAAGACCTTTCGAAATAGAGTTAACCATACGTAGTCTATCAGCATGTTCATTTTCGATTATTTTGGGGGAAAATAATTGGTTTCTTTTTTTTAAAAGGAATCTTTTGATTAAAAGCTATTTTGAATCCAAAATCAACTAGTACAAACACAAAATATATATCATGGGTCCAGAATTAGCAGAACATGTAATGGAAAGTTAGTTTAAAGATTCCAGCTACAGACAAAATTTACACTCATCGGTATTGATTTCACACTAAATATTGTTTTTAATTTGGATAACCAATGTGGGTTTCAGGAATATAGGAGGACATTCTAGAGCTCTATATATATATATATATATATACACAGTTGAAAATAACTATTATTATTACAGTTGAATGCTTGATGGCTACTGGTACAATGACTTGACCAGATCATGAGAAAATAAATTTATTTCTAGGTTTCCAATATTATCCATACAAAACCTGCAAGCGTCCTTACGTGCTGAAATCCCACGAAAGCCATGAACATATAGTCATTAGTTTAATAGTTTGTGTTTTTAAGACCTCTCTCTCTCTCTCTCTCTCTCTCTCTCTCTCTCTCTATATATATATATATATATATATCCTTTATGTATTTTAAAAGTATAATCTACTTTATGCAATCATCTTATTTTCTATAACAGTCTAAATTTGAAAAAACTCTGTTCTCTCCTTTCCACTCGTTCTCCTTAATTATCCCACTATCAGAAACAGATAAATGAAAAGATTAGTAGTTTGAATGGAACCATATTACCAATACGTTCTGTATTTCATTATAGATTTCAATTAGCTAAGCGAACACACCTGTTTCATTGTGTCATCATGAATGCTACTTACATATGAAGGCCCATTGAATCAGCGTAACTTTGCCCAATTGTTATTTAAGATGACAATAATATCATCCAAAGGGACATATTGATGATCATCACTGTGAAAAAAAAAAAATAGGTCACCAAAGTTGGTGCCAACATTGACGCTCTCCGAACAGCACTTCATATTTCCCAAGCCAAATCAAATCACGGAACCGAAAAAGAAATTAATCATTTAGCACATTGTAAAACAGAGGATATGGGGAAACTTAATGAAGAACAGGATAGGGCAAATATGCCAATAGTCATTAGAATTAAATTAATAGGAAAACACGAATGAAATTCAAGTAAGAGCAGAGACGGATCCAAAAAATATTAAGTGAAAGGGTTGAAAATTATGAATCATATTATTAAATATAAAATTAAAGTTATCAAATAAAGATATATTTATCATTAAATTATTTAGTGAGTTAAGATTAAAATGTATTATTTTAAATTAAAGATAAATATATTTTTATTGTTCATTTTAGAATAATATTTTTTCTTTCATTATATAGAAAGATTTATGAATAAAGTAAAAAATATTATATTATATATTAAATGATCACAATAAGTATTTATTATTTACATCGTATTTATAAGCAAAATTAAGTTTTTTATATATAGATTTTAAAAAATGGAAGAAAATGAAGCTAAAAGTGAGATGAACTAGTAGATTTATTATATAAAGATTAAAAATTAATAGAAAGATGAATTGAAATTATAATATCAATGTATATAAAATAATTATGAATCGCGTGTCAAATACATATCAAATATAAATTCTTTTAACTTAATTATTTTTATCTTTGGTATAATTATACCGACATTTCGTGAGGTTTATGCTTATAATATTAACATTCTTTTTGCTTGAAAAATTATTCATATTTTTCTTACTTTGTATTTTTAATAAAATTTTGTGTAATGTTTGTACATAAAATAAGATAAGTATATATAATTTTGTAAACAAAGAAGAATGTTAGAGTGTAATATCAATATATAAAATCGGGAATGTATGTATAATTTTTAAATAAGAATATTAATATAATAAATATTAACTTTATAACAGATCAATATAATTATTATTTTTTAATTAATTTAATTTAATTATTAATATTTAAAAAAATAATGAAAAAGGGGGATCGAGGCCTATGCTCGCCCCCCCCTTAGATTCCTCCCTAAGTAAGAGGATAATCTCTAATTAACATAAAAACTGAAAATAAATGCCCACAACTTTACCATTTTTCCCCCCGTCTAGCAGAATATTAGAGTTTCCAGAGTTTAACCCTAACTAATTTGCTCATTGGTAGATGAGCATGTCATATGTATGGATATAATTATAAGTTTTAATTTTAACTCTGTCAATTTTTAAGGATCATATTATAAAAAATATTTTTGTGAATATTCTAATTAGGTGTGTGTAAGAAATAACGTATCTCGACTAATCTATTTCTCCGGTCCAATCGAAGGTATGTCATTCACGATGAAATTAGGAAATTCACAAAGATATCTTTTACAGTTTAATTCTAAGAAATTGACATAATTAGAATTTGAATATGTAATCGTGTGTCTACTCACATATCATATATTCGTCTACTACTAATTCAATTTCTTGGGTTTCGAGAGTTTAATTTAGAAAAAAAAAAGTTTCTGATAAATAAATTAGGAGCTTTCTTACCAAACTCTGATTTTGTCTCCCGAATTGCTGATAAGTTGAGTTGATAATTCTCTTTTAGTGCTAAATCTATGTAAATCCGTCATAGAATTTCTCAAAATATATTGTTATATGAGATGGATAGGTCAGAAATATGCTTTGCAAGTTGGGAATAGTTACCCTAAGTATAAAATGAAACTTTAAATTAATTCACTCTCAAAAAGCAGGCTGGATATTTATTTTCAGAATAAGTGTGTGAACACCTAATTTTGTCCGGATATTTTTGTAAAAATAAAAAAATAAATAAAAAAATAAAAAAATAAAAAGTTCAACCCATTGGTCCATGTGCCCATTATCCTACCCATTAACCCATTATCCAATCCAATTGGTCCATCAACTCATAACCTGACCCATTAACCCATAACCCATCCT
This sequence comes from Ormosia emarginata, assembly GCA_029884605.1. Lineage (NCBI taxonomy): Eukaryota > Viridiplantae > Streptophyta > Magnoliopsida > Fabales > Fabaceae > Ormosia > Ormosia emarginata. The sequence goes on from JAQQTP010000071.1 coordinate 12,315,623, forward strand.
ATAACAATTTCAAAGACTCATCCAAAACAAACTTCATCACTCTTCCTAAACAAACTATAATTCAAACTTATCCTAAACCAACTCAAACACTTATCTTAAACAAACTCATCCTAACTAAACCCCATCAGTCAACCCAACACTCATCCTAAACAAATCTCAACACTCATCCTAAACTAATCCTAATCACACTTTAACTCAAACACCTTAACTTAATCTCTCCTATAAAAACCCATAACCCACACCTTACCCGAGAACTTTCACTTTGACCTTCAACACACACTTTTAACCTTGACCTACTGATTTCACCTCCACCAAAATGCCTCTCCATCACCTCTCTTATACGAAACCGACACGCACAAACCGCTCCTAACCGTGTCGCAAGTCATCCGTCACACCGTGCTACCCACCGCGTTGAAGTCGCCGCAAATGACCTCACATCGCCGCACCGCACAACCGCAACCATACCCGATTGTCGGCGCTTCACCAACCCGAACCAGCCTAACCACCGTTGCCGTTGGTCTTCATCTTCCTTGCTCCTCTATTTCATTTTTTTCGTTTTCGTGAGTTTTTGTTTTTTTGTTTTTTTTTTCCTTCTTTTGTTTGTTTTAGAATTCTGGTAGTTTTTTTTTTTTTTGAAATAGGCCTAAATGGACTAAAATAAAAAAAAATCTAAAAACTAATAAAGATAAAAAGGGGACAACAAACAAAATATAATAAAAGTAAAACAATTTTTTAAAATAAGATTAACCGAGTTGTGACAATTTTATTAATTTGGATAACTATTTGGATCATCCAGTTGTGACAACCTAATGATTCAAATTATTTTAAATAAATTATTATTTAATAAAGACTCAAAATTCATTTTTTTATTTTTCACCTAATAATAATAAATTTAACAATCCGTGGGTGACGTCTAACGTGACGCAAGCTTCACTCATTTAAACTTTAATTTGATTAACAGAGTCGCGACAACCTGTTAATTCAAATTTTTTAAAATAAAAATTAAAACTTTTAAATAAAATCAACCAACCCACACTTATTTTCTAAAGAATTACGTGACTTTGAGTTCCTCATTGCACCTGAGGGTACCTAGGAGTAGAATTTTATTCTGTCAAGCCAAATTTTAAACTTTCCCAAATTATTTATTTTTTTTAGTTTTTTTAAATAAAAAAGGTAAAACAAACATATTATGAGATTATTAAGTTTTGCATAACTAATTTAAGGTAACCGTTTTAGGACGGATGTTTTTAAGTCTTTGTGGGGTTAAGTCTCCACTCTTCCCTATGCATAACCGACTCTTGAATCCAATCTGGTTCCAAAGACCATTTTCTAAAAGAGTTTTCTAATTTTTCTTAAATTAAATAAAATTGGTGACGACTCCTAATTTATTTATTTTGTTTCGCCGCTCTCGCCGCAATTACAGTCGCGACAAAGTGACAATACTTCAATCTTGCCAGTTCTTTGACCAATAATTAAAAAATTACAAGTCTAGGAAAGAAGGAGTGTTGTTGTTGACACTTTTAATTCTCCATTCATATTTTTTATTAGTCAGTAGTCACTCATGATTTAAAAAAATATTTAAAATTTTGATTGATTAATAGAAAGTGTGAATAAACATATTTGAGAGTGTAAATAGGTATTTAAAAATGTTAATAACCTCACTTGAGAAAAAGAAAGCGACAAAGCCATATACATAGAGAATAAAAACAAAGACAAAATGGACTTACGGTACCGGTTCAAGAAAAATATTTAGATACTCTCACGAGTATTACTCAATAATTTTGTAACTGTTCAAATAAAATTAAATAATATTTTATTTTTAATTTAACGATATGTGTGATTACTTGATGCTATATGTTACGTCATTAGTAGAGTAGTGCAATAGTGCCAAAGTTTGCAAGAATTCCATCCTTTTAAGTTAAATGCTTCCGTTGCAAACCTTAGCTGGGGAGTGGTTCACCGTGGAGGCTACCAGCTGTTATTACAGGTTCAATCATCCTCTAATTGGAGGTGTAGCCTGTAGGACTGCATGTTGGTCAACAATGATGACATGTGTTATAAGTAACTATCCGCTTAATAAATTTGATAACTTTTATGACCGGAAATTAATTAATATATTAATTTAGAGGTAAAAACAATTACAGAAATTTCCTACAAATTATTTTCACACTCCGGAGATCAAACTAAAAAATGTTTAAATAAATAACTTAAAGTTTAGTTTAATCCAATTATTTTTTTTTTTCTCTTCTTCTTTTTGTTATATAGAAATAGAAGAGATATGCAATTAGTAGTATATGTGGGCTATTTGAGCCAGCCCTCAACAGCTATTGAATTGAATGTAAAAGAATCAATTTTTTTTGAAGTACATAACACTAATCAGCACAATTCATTTTCGTAAATTGTCTAAATAAAGTAGTTGGATTATATTTTTATGTTACTAATTGGATTTGAGAATTATTCATTTTTTTCGTGAGCTTGACCTTTTTCTATTATGAAAAATGTTAGTAATATATATTTTTAGATATTTTTTAAATATTTATTTTATTATTAGTTTAAAAATAAATGTTATTAATGTTTTTAATATAATAATGATTTTAAATGTATAAAATAAACTAATAATAAATTAAATATTAAAAAAAATATTACTAACATTTTTTTCTTTTATTTGTAGGTTGAACCTGCGAGTGATAGTTTGCCCATGTTCGAGACTCATTTGTTGTACTATAATGGAGAACAGGTCCAATCCTCCAAGATGGCACAGTTTTGTTGGGCCCAATCATACGCAAGGACCCTGTATATCCAAGAATAAGCCCAAAGTCTTTTAATTTGATCCGAAATTGGCCCAAAGTTTTAGTTGAAGAAAAAGTGAAAAACTTAATCTTGAGTTTATACTCGGACCAAAAAATGTAGATATCTTGATTTTATACGATCACGAATTTATAACTACTCTTTTGATAAAGAGTAATGCTATATTAGACGAAGTGTGTGTTTAGATTTTAGTTGGTAAATTTAAGTTTAATTAAAAGTATGTTTGCAAACTTAAATTTAGTTAAAAGTAAGTTTGCAGTAACGTAATTTATGTTTAGAAACTTTTGTCTCAAAAGTAAGTTTGATAAAATAAATGATAGTGATAAAATTGTAACTCACAACTTAAAAGCAAAAATTTTTTGTGTTCAGTCCAACATCAGTTGGAAGCTGAATTTATGTTGAAATAGTGCAAACACACTTTTCTCAAATATTAGCCAAACCAATTTCACACTCCGTCCAATGCATTTCAACTTCCATTTGGAACACCTAACTGGTTCCTAAACACACTCGAAGTCTTCGTGCATATTTCACCAATGAGGTGGCAAACAACTCAAGCCACACATAACAAACTCAAACAAGCTAAAATAATAATAAACAAAAAATCACTCACTCTTACCTGATAAAACGCCCACACAATACATTATTTTTCTGTTTTGTGTGATGTTTCACAAAACTCTTTTTGTGGGATTGAGCAATTTTCTTTGATAAATTATTATAAAGGTTAAATCAAGATAAATTAGTTACTAATTATTTATTGTAAAATTTGTCAAAGATAAATTTTGATTTCTATTATCATTATGAGAAAAATAATATTTTTCTCTTAAGAACTCTTAAATATTTAATGATTTGTAAATATTAAAAAATATCAAAGAATATATTCAACTTGAATAACAAGATGAGAATAAAAATAATGAGAACTTGTGTTATAATCGAAAAGTAAAAAAAGTATTAGAGAAATCCAATTAAGTGAAATAACGGTACTAAACAAATGAAACAACAAATGTAATCGAAAGTAACAAGTAAATGAATTAAAGCAAGAAAGCTTATTATTAGATGTGGAAATGAGAGAATCTCAATGTATTGATGAATCTCAATGAAAATGAGTTGAAGTACAAAATGAATTGATTTACATATATATAGCATAGAATCTGCCATAATTAGACTAACTACTTTGTAACTACCTCTAACAATAGTTAACTAACTTTAACTAACTAAGTAACCGTAATATTCCCCCTCAAGTTTGGGGCATAGATGTCTAAAGCACCTAACTTGGACAGTAAAACAAAAAATTTACAATAGGGGAGAGGTTTAGTGAACACATCTGCTAGTTGTTGTTGTGTTGGGAGGTAGACCAATTTGAGGAAGCCAGAGTTGACATGTCTTATAAAATGACAATCAATATCAATGTGTTTTGATCTTTCATTCGAAGTGGGGTTGGAAGCTAGTTGAATGGCCGATTTGTTATCTCACATGACCATAATGGATAGAACTTCAATTTGGAAAAGGGCGTAGCAGTTATTGCAGCCATAAAAGTTCACTTGTGAGATAGGCCAAGGCTCTATACTCGGCCTCTGCAGAAGACCTTGCAACAGTGGGCTGCTTTTTTGATTTCCATGAAATCAAGGAAGATCCTAAATAAACACAGAACCCGGTTGTTGACTTGGGAGTTACAGTGCAGTTTCCCCAATCAGAGTCAACATAAGCAGAGAGTTTGATGTTTGCTTGAGCTGAAAAGAAGATGTCATGTCTAGGTGAAGACTTTAGACATTGTAGGACATGATGAAGTGCAATGAGGTGAGTAGTCCTAGGCTTGGACATAAACTGGCTCAATTTGTTCACTGCAAAAATGATGTCTGGCCTGGAAATTGTTAAATACATTAATCTGCCAAGGAGTCTTCTGTACAATGAAGGATCATCAAGAGAATCACCATCTGTGTTATTCAAAAGCAGATTGGCTTCCATTGGAATGTTGGTAGGCTTTGGGTTGATGAATCCAGTGTCCTTAAGAAGCTCCAATGTGTACTTCCTTTGATTGAGGTGAATTCCTTTTGAAGATTTGGCTATTTCCAAACCTAAGAAGTACTTCAAGTTGCCAAGAACTTTCAGTTTGAACTGCTGTGTCAAATCAGAAATGGCTTTGGAAATTAAGGTTTGGTTTGGACTGGTAATGATGATGTCATCCACATAAACAAGTAGAAGGATGAGAGACTCATTTGACCCTTTATGGAATAGGGAATAGTCAGATATTGACTGATGGAAACCAAGCTCTATGATGGCTGCAGAAAATTTCTAAAACCACTGCCTTGAGGCTTGCCTTAAGCCATAGAGTTATTTATGCAACTTGCATACATGATGTCCATGTTGAGATGGATAACCTAGAGGCAAGTCCATGTATACTTCTTCAAAGATATCACTATTCAAGAAGGCATTATTAATGTCTAACTGAGACATATGTCAATTCTTTTGTGCTGCTACTGAAAGGAGGACTTTGACTATGGTCAGTTTTGCCATTGGGGAGAAAGTCTCCAAGAAGTCAATTCCCATTTGCTGTGTAAATCCTCTAGCCACTAAACGAGCCTTATGTCTTTCAAATGAGCCATCTGAGTTGAATTTGGTCTTGAAAATCTATCTACAACCTATGGTTTGTTTGCCATAAGGTAGTGGAACCACAAACCAAGTATTGTTTGCTTCTAAAACTTGAATCTCATCTGCCATAGCTGCTCTCCATTGAGGATATCTGACTGCCTGATGGTAAAACTGTGGCTCATAGTTTGAGTCAGCATTGGAAATGAAGGTGTGATAGGTGGGGGAAATGTGTTTATAAGTAAGATGTTGCTTCAAAGGATATATGGATGTGTGTACATAATCCTGAAGATACTGAGGAGGATTATGCACACTGTAACACCCTCCCTAGGGTATCACATGTCTGACTCCCAACTCATAATCTGAAAAGAAATTTACACAAGGTTTGAGTTATGAAAAGATGGGTTTCAAAATTATATAGTCTTACTGAAGCATAAATTTACTGAAAATATTAGGTAATATTGAAAATCATATTTCAACTATTCATTATGCAATATTGACACTAATTAATATTTCATAATTTAAAGAGAAATATAAAACTAACAGACTCTTCTTTTTTTATTAACAAGTAGCAAACTCCATGACGGGCCCTACTTAATAAGCACGGTGACAACACTAACGTTAAAACTTAACATACTTATTCTGTTGTGTATCCATCTTGTTACATCAGACATCTGTTTTACATCTGTTCCTTGTCAACACTGCACACCTTCGAGTCCTGAATGTCCACTCCTTATTGTTGTCACCCATCTCAGAGTATCCATTGCCCGTTATGTCTAAGACAACTCGATCCTTCTATTATTTGATTTTAACAAGATGCACACAAAGAAACAACATAACAAAGAGGTGAGATCACCTACGCCAATACCAACATAAAGATGTAGAGATAACACAAACAAGAATATCATACAGATATGTCATACCAAAATTTCAATAATGCACTCAACATTAATCAACTATCATCATCATACTATTAACATTATTATCATCACACAATAATCACAATAATGCCATCAACATGATTATCATCATCATCATCCAAGCATTTTAAAACAATTGTCATAGCCAATATTCCTCAATTAATATATATATCATGCAGATATAAATGTCAGATTATGCATGTGCACGAAGACTCGGTTTTTCAAAAACAACTCCATGGAGGTTTTCACAATTTCGAGGAGAATGCTCATTAATTGTCGGCAAATTTTAGCCCAAAGACAATCTTCCAGTTGTTGAAAAGAATCGTGTTCTTGTCGGGTATCGTCAATGCGTTGCAACGGATCGATCGCCAAGTGACACAGTGGTACTCGCCAGCTGTCCACTTGGTCGACCGCCGTGCCTCGACGCCCCCAAGATCCATCATAGACCTTACTATCAATTCTCATTCCCTCTTCAACCACAAGGGTCATATACAATGCACGAATATATCCGTGCAAGTCCAACCCCAAAGGGCCAAATCTTCTCAATTTCATTTGTTCAATGTATCATATGCATCAACACATATTTTTTCCCAATGCATGTATAATGCACCAAATCCAATCACAAGCATATCTTTCCAATGCATATAAAATGCACCAAATTATACTGTATTTTCAACTGCAAAAATCATGTTATCACATTTTCATAGTTATAAAACACTTTCGTCGTATTTTCAAAATTGCGTAATATTTCCGTTTCATTTTCACAATTCCAAAACGTTTCTGTTACGTTTTCACAATTCCAAAATGTTTATATTACGTTTTCAAAATTCTGAAACGTTTCTGTTATATTTTCACAATACCGTGACACTTCTGTTTACGTTTTCACAATACAGTAACATTTCTGTTACATTTTCAAAATACCGCAACTCTTCTGTTGTACTTTTAAAACACGTACTAATTTTTTAACGTTTTTCTTAATCGCGTAAAAATATACGTTTCTCAAAATCGCATAAGTATTTTTCATTGTTTCAAAATCGCGTAACTTAAAAATCATTCTTTTAAGTCGCATAAATCATTTTCCGTCATTCTCAAAATATTTAAAACACTTTTCAAATCACATAACGATTTTCCGCAATTTTCACAATCACGTAAAAATAATTCATCACTTTTCCATCACGTAGTGATTTTTCAATAGTAATTCAGATTACGTAAAATATTTAAACGTAATTCAAATCGCGTAGAAATATGCGTTAACGTATTTAAAATCACGTAGAAATATTTTTCCATATTACGTAACTTAAAAATCATATTTTTAAGATACGTAAATAATTTTTCACTACAATTTCATTACGTAAAATATTTCTTGACCTTTAAAAATTCCTTTTAACTTTTCTCAAAATAATATAACTTTACACTTCATTTAATATATTTTCTTACTCAAGAAAATATTTTTCCATGATTATTTACTCAAGAAATTCTTTTTCAAAATATAATTCACAAAATCACTTTTTCATTGATGTAAATCAACGTTTCAAAACTTAACATTTTCTAACGTATTTCAAAACTTGAAAATAAGTTATAACGTTAAGTAAATTTTCAAAACACCATTATATTCTCCATTTCTCCCAAATCAATTCTAAAATCAATTCTCTTCAAAACAAATTAAGATTCAAACCCTTTCAACTTTTCTTTTTCATTTTCATATGAAAGTTCATTTCTCAGTGATAAAATACTTTGATTTCCTTTCCAAATCCTTATACTAAAACATTTTGTTCAAACATTTTATTTCCACTTTTAAATTACTTTGTTTCATAAAAATCAAAATTATTCCAACCTCCAAAAATCGTAGAGTCTTTGGCCATTGAAGCCATCAAATATTTTCCTCCTAAATTGATATGGTTTTTACACAAACAAAATCATTAAAAATTCTTTATTTTCAAAACCAAAATACCGATGGTCATAAAAACCAAACTCATTTGTTCAAATTCATTTTTACTTTCCTTACAAATCCTTTTTCACTTTCTTTGCAAATCCTTAAAATTATCATTGCTTATTTTCATTTAAATCTCATGTTTAGTAAAACACTTAGAAACTTTTTTACACAAAATAAATCAATAAAAATCCTTCTAAAACCGTATTCATGTACTTTCTTTGAAAAATAAATTCTTTGTTTATTTTCCTTACTTTTCTAAATATCCATTTTCATCTTTCATGAAAATATTAATTTGTGAACACCTATTTTGAGGTGTCTTGTTCAAATCCACCATGTTCTAAGTACTCAAAAATCAATTCTTTTGTTCTTGAAAATTTTCAACATGAACCCTAATCAAGGCATCAAAACCGTAGCTCTTCCTTGGCTATTGGAGCCAAAAATCAATTTTCTTTCCACCATCAAGTCATGGCATATACATATATATTTCATCATAAATAATATAAGATACCATCAAAGCCATAAAAGCATGTATAAGATATCAAGCATATCATCAAAGCTATAAAATCATGCAAAGCATATCAAGCATAGAAAATTAATTAAAAAGCTCATAAACACCCACAAATTAATTACATGACCATGGATATGAATCCTCACATGGATTTCACATCCATCAAATAAAATACTATCTCTCACCACCATGCTTGGTTGGTGAGATGATCTCCTCTTACCTCTTGAAGATCCTCCAAAGCTTCTTGATTTGTTTCTTTTTCCAAGTCCTTCACCACCAAGGGCTTCTCAAATAGAAAACAAAACACAAGTTAATTAACATATCAAGCTTGATTAAGAGAAACCATGGATCAAACATGGTTTAGATCATGAAAAAGAGAGAAGAAAATGAAGTTTCCTTATATTTTACCTCAAAAACCCAATAACTTTGATCTTGAAGAAACTCCTTGAAGATGAATGATTTAGAAGAAATCTTCAACATGAAAGTTGCTTAGAATATCATGGAGATTCAAGATCTAAGGTTGGATGAAATTAAAAGAGCTTGGATGGTGATTTTAGGGGTCTTGACCGAATGGTTTCTCTTGAAGCACAAAGATGAAATTTTTGATTTTTGATAGAAACTTGAAGCTTGAATTTAAAGATCAAGATGAATGATTTTGGAAAAACTCATAACTAGAGATGTTCTTAGAATGATGTTTAGGTTTAGAAAATCAAGTTGGATGAAATTTTTGAGTGATGGAAGGCATTCAAGGTGCTTGGCCGAATGGTGTTTGGAGAAGAGAGATGGAGAGAAAATTTGTTAAGTTTCCTTCTTGAAAATGTTCAATGAAGACCAAGGAAGACAATAATGACTAAAGCATTAATTATGGTCTTCCAAAGCTCCTAATGCAGCACCAACCGCCCCCCTCTTCATGCTTCTCATTGATGTGCAAGTTATCAATATTGGTCAATATAATACCTAATTGATCAAGACATGCAAAAAGCTTGTCCCTTTGTCTTCTAAACAAGCCAAAACCATCCTTTTCCTCTTCATAATGCATTCAATAAAGTTGTCTTCATTATTTGCCACCATTTGAAGCATTTCTAGCCATTGATTAATTCAATGGTTGGGATTTAGGTAGATTTTTAATTTAGAAGACTAAATGCAGCCATGGATTTTTCTCCTTTAAATTCTAGCCCTTAGATGTGTCTCCAAAATTAAAGGTCAAGATTGCTTCCTTCAAACTTTAAATCCAAGGGTCCTAATTAGTCTTTCTACTTTAGAAGACCAAATCTCCACCATTGATTGATTCTTCATCCAATGGTCATAAATGGTCTTTGTTACTTTTTAAGATTAAATCTCCACCTTGATTTAATCTAAATCCAATGGTTATAAATGGTCATAGCCACTTAATATGACCAATTCTACAATCGTTGATTAAATCTACGGTTGATATTGAAGCCTTCCTTATTAAGCATGTCAGATTAAATCTCCACCATTGATTAGATCAATGGTTAACATCCAATGCTTATTCATTAAGTTTATTTATCAATCGTTGATTAAATCAAGATCAAGTCTCCATCATTAATTAAATCAATGGTGGGTATCCAAACCACCAATGTTGACTTAAGCAATATAATTTCTATTTTTATCTCGCTAAAAATCCACGAAAGAATATATTTACTGTATTTTTATCACCTGATAAATAAATACAAAGACAAAATACAAGATAATAAAATTTTAGAAACTGTTTCCTGATTCAAGTTTAGTAAGATCCCCTGTCTCCGTCTAAACAAGACAAATTTTTCTATGCGTAGAAAAATTTTTGCTTTTTATGACCCACTTGGACCCACGTATATGGCCACATGGGTCCACATAGGACTACATGGCCCACATACAGTCAAAAAAATATATAATCATCCAAAAATTAGAAAATGCACAAATATCAAATCAGATTACGTAAATTAATTACCTAACGATAAAAATTAAATTACGTAAAGTTTTCCCCGGTCTGAAAATTTTTATTTTCCTGACACGAAGTAAATCACTCAAAACGATCAAATATGCTGACGGAATAAACAAATAATTTTACAAAGGTGCACGTAAATTACTAAACAAAAAATTGCTAATCAAAATTACTGTTTAAGAGATAGAAAATTTTGGGATGTTACACACACTGCTAGATCTTCTAGGTGGATTAGGTGCAGGGTTAATAGGATCAGACTTGGGTAGATCAAGCTTACGGATAGGTGCAGGATCAGGTTCAAGATCAGGTGCAGGAATAGGTTCAATGTCAAGTTCAGGATCAGTTGGAGGGTGTATATTTGGTGTAGTTGGAGTATGATCAAGTTTAGGTTCATGATGTAGGGGATTAGGCATAGGATTGGGCATAATATCCTTGATCGGAACTGGCAGAATAATGGATTGAAAGGGATCTGGAGCATTGTGTATCTGTTCTGATTCAAATGGAAACTGATTTTCAAAAAATGTGACATCTCTAGAGATAACAAACTTCTTGCTGGATAGGTCATATACCTTATATCCTTTGTAACCAGGAAGATAACCCATAAAAATAGCAGGAAAAGTTCTAGGTGAGAATTTGTTTCTCTGGTGTATAGGAATGACAACAAAACACAAACATCCAAACACTCTGAAAGTTGTGTAACTTGGCAGCTTGTTGTACAACAACTCATAAGGGGATGCATTCTTCAAAGAGGGTGAAGGAACCCTGTTGATTAAGAAGGTGGCAGCAGTGACACATTCTCCCCAAAAAGTAATTGGAACCTTGGATTTAAACATCAAGGCTCGGGCAATATTTAACAAATGTTGGTGTTTCCTTTCCATCACAGAATTTTGCTCAGGACGATAAGGGCAACTAAATTGGTGCACAGTGCCTTGCTCTTGCAAGAATTCAGTCATTTGGAGTTCTTTTGCATTGTCAGACCTACGTTGCTTAATGGTCCTGCCAAAGTTAGTCTTGACAAAACTAAAGAACCTTTTAATGACAGAAGGGTCCTCAGATTTATATTGCAACATGTATAACCAAGTAAATCTAGTGCAATCATCCACAATTGTCAGAAAGAATCTTTTACCATCATAAGTGGGGTGATGATAAGGACCCCATATGTCTACATGTACAAGATCAAATGATTGTGCAGAAAAATTATTGTTTAAACAAAAAATAGGCGTCTAAACTTTGATAAAGGACAAACTAAATAATCATTACAAGAAGTTGACTATAAATGGAAGTCAATTTTATTACAAAAGAGTTTTAAAACTTTCTCAAAAACATGGCCTAACCTTGCATGCCATAGTGCATGATCAGGTGATCTAGACTTATTTGTAACACTATAAACGTGTGAATGAGTATTAGAATTGCCTACTAGCTGAGTATTTGATGTTTTAACAAGTTTATCAAATTGAGGTGGACTGGGAGAGTGAAGAACATAAAGGCCTTGGTGAAGTTCACCCTCTCCAATCGTCCTTTGGTGCAATGTGTCCTGGATAAGGAAATAAGACTTGTTAATGACTACATGTACAGTAGAATGAGCATGTAAACTACTAACAGAAAGTAGATTAACATGGAAAGAAGGAATGTACAAAACATTATGTATGACTAAGTGAGGGTTAAGTTGGACAGAACCAGTACTACAACTTGCACTAAAGATTGATTTGGCAAATTGACAAACCTATTCTTAATGACTTGGAAATCATGAAAGACATTATCATGGCAAGTTATATGAAAGGTAGCCCCTGAATCAAGTATCCAAGAATTTGAATTCTTGAAAATGGAACTAAGAATGGACAGAGATATACCTAAAGACAGCTTACCTACAAAATGATCAATTTGATCTTGTACATTGCACACAAGAACTCTTGCAAGTTGTGCTTGTAACTTAGCAAGAAGGTGCTGACATTGCTGAGGTGACCAAGTATCATCTTCACTGCCATCAGTAATTGCCAAGACCTGATTAACAGAAGTAGAGGCTTGGTGCTTCTTGTGTCCAGGTGGATAACCATGTAATTTGAAGCATTTATCCTTTGTGTGTCCTGTAATACCACAATGAGCACAAATTGACCTATTTTTCTTCTGGTTTTTGTTCTTGTTTGGTGGTGCTTGAACAGTATAAGCAACCTTAGTGGAAGGAACAAGTTGAAGGCCAACCTCTCTCTGAGTCTCATCTTGAACAAGCAACGAGAAGACTTGAGAAATAGGTGGAATAGGGTTCATCAAGAGGATTTGGCCACGAGCATGAGAGAAGGACTCATTAAGCCCCATCAAGAAGGTCATGACAAATTCATCTTGAAGGAAATCTATCAAAGGTTGAACACCACCACAATTGCAAGTATGAACAGGCCTATATTCACCAAGTTCTTCCCATAAGCCTTTGAATCTGGTGAAATAAGCACTTATAGAACTAGAATCTTGATTGCAATGAAGAAGTGCCTTTTTCAACTGGAAAATTCGAGGTCCATTCTTCTGCTTGAAACGATCTTCAAGATCCTTCCTAATAACTGAAGTAGAATTGAAATAAATCATACTGGTGATGATTTCCTTAGTGATCGAATTCAAGATCCAAGAGGCAACTATGTTATCATTGCGCTTCCATAAATGAAAATTCATAGCTTCTGTAGGTGGTGGTTGAGGAACAGAGCCATCAACGAAACCTAATTTGTTCTTGCCATCAAGAGCAAGAATCATAGAACGATGCCATGTGAGGTAATTACTACCATCAAGAGACTGAGAAACAAGGACCAATCCAAGAAAGTCCGAAGAATGAATGAAAAGTGGATTTTGTTCTTCCATGGCGAGAACGATGAACACTTAGAAGAAAACAAGAATCGCAAGAATGGAGGAAGAGAAGACAAAGAAGAAGAATTCAGAAGCTTTAAACTACTGATACCATATTAGATGTGGAAATGAGAGAATCTCAATGTATTGATGAATCTCAATGAAAATGAGTTGAAGTACAAAATGAATTGATTTATATATATATATATATATATATATATATATATATATATATATATATATATAGAGATATCTGCCATAATTAGACTAACTACTTTGTAACTACTTCTAACAATAGTTAATTAACTTTAACTAACTAAGTAACCGTAATACTTATGAAGAACTGATAATTAAACTTACAGAGTAAGATAATGAAATTGAATAAAAGAAAGCAATTAAAGAAAGCAATGAAGATGTATAAAAGGAAATTTGTAGAAAAATAAAGTAAGTAAGTAAATGAAATAAGTAAAAGAAAGAAAATAATTTTGGGAATCACTCGATCAAGTGACAAAGAGAGTTTACAGTAGAATGTGAATGAATTGCTTTAAACTTACATTAACCAAAAAAATTTATAGAAATAAAGTAGAGTGGAAAGCATATTTGATTAGTTCCCTTTCGTGATCTTTTTGTGTTTGCGATGAACATGATAGGAGTTGTTAATAAATTTGTTCAAGTGTTCTCAACCAATTTAAATGCCTCTACTCCTTTGGTATTTATAAATAAGGATAGTAATTGTTATTATGACAAATGTCTTTTTCAAGAATAACTTCCTAAACTAACAACAATGATTGTCTTGTCTTAATATTACAGACTCAACTGTTATTAACTTCCTGAATTCAAATTTGAATTACAACATTTTGAATTTGAATTTTGAACTTCAAATCTATAACTACTTTGAAGACCCTATTTTTTCGAAGCTCTTTTATGACTTAGAATTTTTGTTTAAGTGTCAGTTGCTTCAATGCTTCTTCTATCTTCAAATAGTATGCCTCTTCGATTGTCACTTAATCAAGGTATATAGATTTTGTCAAATTTGTTGTCTATACTTGTCAAAATTAATGACTTGTTTTGTGTAACTCTCGACAAAACTTCTAAATTTCAAATTGAGATATGTATCAATTTATATCTGACTTATAAAATTAGAATTATTAAAAAGCTTAAATTGAAAAGTTAATTTTTATAACAATACTAACATAGAATGTATAGCAACTAAAAAATTGACAAACTTTAGTTAAGTCAACATATTCATGTTACAAATCCAAAATTATTAAAATATTAAATTTTATTTAAATTTTGAGATTTGTGAGCTTCAACTTATGAAGTAAATGAGTAAGGAGGGCCTCAAGTTCTACACCAATTTGCCATAGGGAACATAAAGTGAAGTGTAGCTACAAATCCATTCAAAACAACTCAGAATTTTTTAAAAAAAAATGATGGGAAAGAGGAGAATTACCTCAAACTCAATTTGTATCTCATCGCACTTGGCAAGAGTTGAGAGGTGGTGATAGAGAGATTCGAGAATGTCAACCAATTAATGGCAATGAGGGAGCCATGAGTGAAATAGCTTTGAAAGGTATAACCATAAGTGATTTTTCAAGAAAAAAAGAAATGAAAGAAAGGGAAAGAAAACAAAAGAAGATCATGAACGGAAAGAGTTTGCCTCCAACAAATTTAAAAATGAAATGTTATCTTCAGAAAATTTAAATTTCAAATGGTCTTTTTTAGACTATGTTTAGAAGTTTTATAGAAGAGAGAATAAAATGACTTATAATAAAATAGTAAAAAATGAAATAGAATAAAATATGTTATATCATTGTTTCAATGTTTAATAAGTTTAATTAAAGAAGAGAGAGAAATTAATATCATTCTCTCCTTGACTCCTTCCCAATTTGGAGGAATAAAAATGTAAAGTTTTGAGTGTCATTTCTACCTTATCATTTCACTCATTCTTATTAAATAATTCTCAAATACATTTTTTTAAGTTTGATCATTTCATTTTCAGTCATTTATTTTATTGTCATTCATTCAAACATTTAACTTTGAATAACAGTGAGTTTGAATTCAAATAGATTCAATATACTCCATAAAAGTAAACTTGAGATTTCTAATGCTATCTATGGTGAAAGAATGAAATTACAAATTTGAAATATTAATGGAAAAAAAAACCATTTTATTCAAATATTTAGAGGAAGGGAAATAATTCGTTCTTCTATATAGCAAGAATTTCCATCATTAAATTACGAATTTGATATACTATAAACTAGCTCCACTTTTTCCTCAAGGCCAATAATCAGGAACTTGATTACCAAAGTCTTCTATAAATGAGAAAATGCATACAATAAATCGACAATTATAATGCTGACATTATCCTGAGTGCGTCATTCCTGTGGAGTATGTAGTTATATATCTAAAAACTGCTCTAGTACCAAAATACTAATTTCAGAATAACAGCTGCCATGTAATTTATCACGACTAACCAGAGCTAGTTGTGCCAGTGCTTCACAAGCTAATTGAAATAAGAACAAGTAAAAACTATTATTACCTTTGATGGCTTGATGAACACACCCAGATGTACAACTGCAATAACCTCAAGTGTGATGCATTAAGCATACCTGAGTATTTCCATGCTTTTGATCCCTGATGGAGAAAAACTAGATTTTGGATCGATTCGCGATATAAATTAAATGAGATTATGATGTGACAAGTGAATATTAAAGAAGATTTAATAAAGTTAAATTAACAAATTTATAGAGTAGAACAGTATTAAATGTGTGTAAAATATATAAAAAAATACTAAATTTTAATGTAAAAAACTCTTTAATATTTAAAAAAATTACAAAACAAACTCTAAAAAATTCTACTATATTAAAAATAATTACAATATTATCTTCACACTCTTTCATATAAGAAATATAAAATATAATATTTTTTAATAAAGTCATTCTTTTCAAATATTATAATTTTCTATAATTACAATATAAAAAAATAATAAAAATAATACCAAAATTCTCTTGATATATTTTTTTACACTTCACTCTTTAAAATTTACTTTCATTTTATTTTTCCTCAAACCCTTCGAAAGCTCACTTGTCTTCTCCTCAATTGTGTTTAAAGTGTTTTTATATGAAAGCTCAAATCTTTATTTGGAGATTTCAGCCGGCCTTGAATTAATGAAATTCGTCCTTTAACTTCCACCCTCCACCAAAATTACTTTGCAATTGTTTGACAAAACAAAATAATTATGGCTAGACCTCACAATTTTAATGTTTATCTAGTAAAAAAGAAATCAAGAATTAATGATATAATTCCCCCAATTGATATAACAAAACGTCAAAACCTTTAAGAAACGGATCATATATCACAAAAATCTCTCTTGGTTAGTCCTAATATTTTGATTGTTAAGAACATATTTTTTAATATATTTTTTTATATATCATATATTAAAGTATATATTCAAATTTAATTATATACTAATTAAATTAATTATATATTAATTAAAATTAAATATATATTTTAATATGTGACATAAGTCAATAAAAATAATAATATAATCCAATAAAAAAAAATATGTTAAGAAAGGTGTGATAAATTCCCACCATTCTTCTATTTTGCATTGCATTACCTTGAGTTAAACGTTTTTTTTTTTTACTCTATAGGCGTTACTATGCTTTTCTCTCAGAATCCGAAACCTTGAATTTTGAAACCCATGGGTCAGCGAGCACCGGGCGGTCTAAACCGCCAAGGTCTCCCGGGAGACTGAAAACCCGACAGCGGCGACAAGAAGGAGAAGAAGTTCGAGCCGGCGGCACCACCGGCACCCGTGGGCCGCAAGCAGCGGAAGCAGAAGGGACCGGAGGCGGCGGCTCGGTTGCCGACGGTGACGCCGCTGACGAAGTGCAAGCTGAGGCTGCTGAAGCTGGAGCGAATCAAGGACTACCTGTTGATGGAGAAGGAGTTCGTGGCCAATCAGGAGCGCCTCAAGCCTCAGGAGGAGAAGGCCGAGGAAGACAGATCCAAGGTCGATGATCTCAGAGGTTCTCCCATGAGCGTTGGAAACCTCGAAGAACTCGTCGACGAGAACCATGCCATTGTTTCGTCCTCGGTGGGGCCTGAGTACTATGTCGGAATCTTGTCTTTTGTTGATAAGGATCAGTTAGAGCCTGGCTTTGCTATTTTGATGCATAATAAGGTATCGAATTTACTGTTTTTTTGTGCTAATTCGTGAAAATTAACTTCCTTTTTTTCACTTGTGTGTGAATTTATTGGAATACCTAATTGCCTAGGTTTTGAGATCGATAATACCTATGTCGATTGAGTACGGGAAGCTTAGTGTAATCGTGGCTCCATGGTTTAGTGGATAAGTTATATGTTTCTGGTGGGTTGAAAGTGATGAGGGAAAGGTTTAGTGTGTGGGTACTATTTTTATAATTTCAGAGGTAGTTGGAATTAAATGCACTTTTAGAAAGACCTGAAGTTATATTATGGTGCTTTTGAATGTACGTCTCTATTTGGCTCCTTAGCTATGCTTGGTAACAACAAAATTGTGGATGGTTGAGAGTGGAGTGCAACTCATTTACACTTAAACCCAAAAATTTTGGTCTCATGAAAGTGAGTTGAATGTAATTTTTGACTCTCTGCCATGTAACAAGTAGTGAAAATCAAAACCTTTCCATCTCAATTCATTTTCGCTCTCTTCTCAATATTATTCTGCACATTCAAACAAAGCATAGCCGTAGTATCATGAAGAGAGGGTTTTTTTAAGTCAGCGTGATCAATAGCGGGATTTTGCACTGCTATAATGGCAGTGCAGTGCGGAGCGGCCACATGCCACTATGGGAGCTCTGTTGCGGAGATGTTCTGTGATGCGCCAGTTGTGGCTGGGATAGCGGCTGTTTATGGGCTGTTTTGCGGCTATAGCACCTGCAATTCTGAACAGGGACAAAATCCTTGTTTTGCCCATATTAATATGATTGCTTTTCTTCAGTAATGGCAGCTCTTCCATCGAAAAATCCTAGCAGCCACACCTGGTTTGCACTTCTGTTATCCCCCACAAATTTTCTGGTCATCTTCTGACAGACCACTCCTTTTCTGGCCACTGCCATCAGCCCCTGCTCTGTTTCGTAGCCATCTGTTACACACAGTGCATGCATCCCTGCAACCTCTGTTTTGCGTGCAGCATGCGAGCTCCTCTATGCTGTGCTCAGCTTGCCAGCTCCTCTCTGTTGTGCGCAGGTACTCCTCCTCCTGCCTCTCTTTGAGACGCAAGTCCTCCTGCTCCAGTCTCTGTTTGGGATGCAAGTCCTCCTCTTCCAGCCTCTGTTTCTGATGCACATTCTCCTCCTCCTCCATCCTCTGTTTGGCACGCAGGTCCTCCTCCCCCAGCCTCTGTTTGGTTATGCTTTTTAGACTTAATGTTATTTGTACTTTAAGTTTACTTTGACTAAAAGCATGTTTGGAAAAGATTATTTCAGGGGAAATAATCACTTATTTTTCAAAAGCTCTCTCATGGAGCTTTTGATTATAAGCTGTTTTGAACACAAAATAAGCTAATTCAAACACACACTAAGATTAATGATTTATGTGTATTAGAGAGTTTCAAGTATTAATGATGAAATATGTCTTATGTCTTGAGTTTTGAGTATCAATTATGTGTGTTTACAAATTTGTGAAATTTTTATATTGCATCAGCTCTCTCCAGTATAGTGGCCACTGATAGGAACCAAGCCCAGCCCACTATTCCTAAACCTCTATTATTCTATTCTAGGAGGAGGCCCAAACAGCAGCAGAACCAGAATCCATAAACCCTGAGGGGATTATTCTAGAAAGCTGATTCAGCATCAATCTGAGTAGGATCCCGTAGAATAAGGAAGTAGTTATTGAGAGAGAGCAAATCTATTATACAAGTCTGTTATATAGAGAGAAAAGGGAAGAGGTGAGGGCATGAAAGGTTTTACATGTGAATTGGAGTCTGAAATAGAGAATCAAACTTGGGAGCTATAGCTCTTTCTTTTGTAACTTCCTTCCTCTGCCATTCAATAATACAAATATACATATTTCTTTATCTCCATTCCTTGCTCTGTATTTTTGCTATATCTTTGTACTTGGTTTACTGATAGGAAAAACTTATCAATTGGTGCTTTCGTTGAGAGTGTATGCCAACGAGAATGGTGAACCAACGACTGGATTCCATGGAGTCACGAGTTGCCGCCGTCGAGTTGAGTCTCTGGAACCAAGAGGCATTGCTCAGGGGACAAGAACAACTGGTGAGATCACACGTCTCAACACTGAAGGAACACTCAGCTCAGCTGAGTTCCTTGATGACTAGTGTCGGCGAGATCACCGATTCCCTTCAAGCATTGATCCTCGAGGTGCAAGATGGATTCCAGTGGCAGCTCCAAAAGACGTCGGATGCTGTCGCGTCATCAGGGAGCTCGGAATAAAGTTGCTTATTCGCGAGGCGAGTGGAACTGCCCTCTTTCCACAGCGATGACCCCGCAGGATGGGTTGCGAAGGCCGAAGCTTACTTTGCGGTTCAAGGGACGCCATCGGAGATGAAGGTGTGGTTGGCTCAGATATGTATGGAAGGGATGATTGGCATTGGTTCAAAATCCTGCGTGACGCCGAGCCAGAGATGAGTTGGGAGACGTTCAAGAGGTCGCTAATGAATCGCTATGGAGACCATCGTTCAAGCAATCCATTTTCTCAGCTCAAACTATTACAACAAACCGGAACGATGGATGAGTACGTGGAGGAGTTCGCAATCCTCATGGCTCAGATACCACCGATGCCGGAGGATCAATACATGGGTTTCCTTTTGGGAGGGATGAAAGAGGAGATTCAAATGGAGGCCTTGGCCTTCGAACCGCCGAACCGCCACAGGCTGATCGCGGTGGCCCGTTCGATCGAATGGAAGTTGGAGAGAGCGGCTCAGTCAAGTGGGTGGCGTAACTCTGGCCAGCGTCGCCGAGCTCCAATGTCTGGGTTCCAAACAGGGAATCAGAGTCAAGGAGGGAGCTATACCAGCTTGGCCCAAACCACTTCAGGGAGTGTAAATGGGCCCAACGAAAAAGGGCTCAAATCAAATACTCCTTCACACAACTTGGCCCAGAACCGTAGTGGGGGAACCAGGAACCTTTCACACCAAGAGCTAATGGATCGAAGGAGGCTAGGGTTGTGTTTCAAGTGTGGGTAGCATTGGAGTCCTACCCACAATTGCCCCGACAAACACCTTCGCCTCCTCATTTTCGAAGGAGAGGAACCCACCGAAGATGAACTCTTAGCCATGGAAGACAAAGCCAAAGAGGAGAGCGGTGAGATGTTGTGTCAAGTGCTGGACTATCGAGCTCTGGATTCGAGGGAGCTAGCCTGCTCTAAGGCGATCAAGTTGGAGGGAGCTCTAACAGGTTACCCAATCGTTCTTCTTGTTGATAGCGGGGCTAGCCACAACTTCGTGGCCAAGGAACTGGTGGTTTCCCTAGGTCTCAGTATCTCGGACACGGAGGAATTCTATGTGGGGCTCGGTAATGGCAGCAAGTGCGCATCTCGGGGAGTGTGCAAGGGACTCGAGATCAAGATAGGCAGATACACCATGATCGTAGATGCTTATGTGTTGGACTTGGGAGGGGTGGATATCATCCTAGGAGTGGCGTGGTTAGAAACTTGTGGCCAAACCACCATGGATTGGAAGAAGAAGACCATCAGCTTCATGGAACAGGGTCGTGCGGTCACTCTGAGGGGCTATCACATTCAAGACAACTTGCAGACCTCATCCCTGCAAGGAGTCTTGCAAGTAGCCGCCAAGGAAGGTGTGGAGTCCGCGGGCACCGACAGTCAGAAGCGTTCAGATCAAGAGCATAAGGGCCTCGATTTAGCTATGGAGCAGGAGTTGAGTAAGGTATTGGATCAGTACAGTGCTGTTTTCAGTATGGTTAAAGGGTTGCCTCCACACAGAGACCACGACCATGCCATCATAATGGTTACAGGTGCCAAGCCAGTAAGTGTCCGTCCCTATCGTTATGCCTACCATCATAACGATGAGATTGAAAAGCAGGTGGGAGAGATGTTATCAGAAGGTTTAATCAGGCATAGTACTAGTCCTTTCTCCAGCCCGGTCATCCTAGTGAGGAAGAAGGACAACTCGTGGCGTATGTGCGTGGACTATAGGGCTTTGAACAAAGCCACCATGCCAGATAAATACCCCATTCCTACAATCAATGAGTTGCTAGATGAGCTGCACGGCTCCAAATTCTTCTCCAAAATAGACCTCAGGTCCGGGTTCCATCAGATCCGGGTCAGAGATGAGGATATCTATAAAACCGCATTCAGAACCCATGAAGGCCACTACGAGTATCTAGTCATGCCTTTTGGGCTCGTGAATGCTCCGTCCACCTTCCAGTCCACTATGAACTGTGTTTCGGCCCCTGCTAAGAAAGTATGTTCTTGTGTTCTTCGATGATATCCTCGTGTACAGTCCCACCTGGCATGCTCATTTGGCTCATTTGGGCACAGTGTTAAACCTCTTCTCCCAACACAAGTTTGTGGCCAACAAGAAAAAGTGTGTGTTTGGTTTGTCTTCAATAGATTACCTCAGTCACGTAATCCCTGCCCAAGGCGTGGCAATGGATCCCACCAAGGTCCAAGCTGTCCTAGAATGGCCGGTTCCCACAAATGTGAAGGGTGTGCGTGGGTTTTTAGGCCTTACGGGGTATTATCGCAGGTTTATCCGAGATTATGGTAAGATTGCCCAAACTTTGACTGTGCTGACCAAGAAAGAGGGGTTCGTGTGGGGCCAAGACCAATCCCAGGCATTCGTGCACCTCAAGCAATGCTTAACCTCATTCCCAGTTCATTATTGAATGTGATGCTTCCGGCCGAGGCATCGGGGCGGTGCTAATGCGGGATCGCAGACCTATCGCTTATTATAGTAAGGCTCTCGCAGCGGGTACCTTGTCCAAATCTGTTTATGAGAAAGAAATTATGGCTTTGGCCCTATATGTCCAGCATTGGCGTCATTATCTCTTGGGTAGAAGCTTCAAGGTCTACACAGATCATCGTAGCCTTAAGCATCTATTACAACAGCGCATCACTACCACAGATTAGCAGTGTTGGCTTGCTAAATTAATGGGGTTTCAGTTCGAGGTTATCTACAAGCCCGGTCCAGAAAATAAGGCTGCTGATGCCCTTTCTAGGAAATTCCTTTCCCAGACTGAGCTCTCTACCATTTCTATCAGCCCCTATTGGGTGGATTTTCCGACAATCAGAGATGAAGTACAAGCAGACAATGAGCTAGCCGATCTGCGAGGCAGTCCTTGCAAAATGACCCCAACTCCTTACCCAACTATTCTCTCCGTGATGGTCTTCTGTTCTTCAAAGGCAGACTTATGTTGTCCAAGGAGTCGAAATTAATTCCAAGTCTTCTGGCAGAATTTCATGATACACCGATGGGTGGGCACTCGGGATTTACTAAAACCTACAAGAAGTTAGCAGGTAATTTCTTCTGGAAGGGAATGAAGCAGCATATTATGAGCTACATCCGCCGTTGCGACACATGCCAGAAAAGCAAGTATCAGGCCATGTCTCCTGCTGGGCTCTTGCAGCCCATTCCTATTCTAGAACTGATTTGGGAAGAGGTATCTATGGATTTCATCTCCGGATTACCTAAATCCCACGGGTTCGAAGTTATCATGGTGGTGGTCGATCGCCTCTCCAAATATGCTCACTTCTTACCCCTACGGCACCCATGTACTTCTAAATCAGTGGCAGAAGTTTTCATCAAAGAGGTGGTAAAATTACATGGTTTTCCTAAGTCAATTATTAGTGATCGAGACCCCCTCTTCCTTAGCAAATTCTGGAAGGAAATGTTTCGACTCCAAGGCACCTCACTTCGGATGAGCACCTCCTATCAACCGCAAACCGATGGGCAGACGGAGGTTGTAAACCGCTGTTTAGAAACTTTCCTTCGCTGTTTCGCTTCAGAACAGCCTCGGTTGTGGTATTCATGGCTAGCCTGGGCTGAATTTTGGTACAATACATCTCCCCACTCAGCCACCGGGAAAACGCCCTTTGAAATTGTCTATGGCAGACCTCCTCCCTCGGTCATCCGCTATCTAAAGAGTGAGACAACAGTGGAATCTGTGGCTGCTGTGCTTACTGACCGCGATGAGGCGCTGCGCCAGCTCAAGTATCATCTTCATCGCGCGCAGCAACGCATGAAGAAGTTTGCCGATACTCATCGCAGGGACGTAGCCTTCTCTCCTGGAGATTGGGTTTATGTTAAGCTCCGCCCATACAAGCAGCAATCTGTAGCTCAGAGGATAAACCCCAAGCTGGCTCCACGGTACTTTGGCCCTTTCCAGGTTGAGTCTCGGGTGGGGGAAGTGGCCTACAAGCTCCTCCTACCCAGTTCCTCTCGTATCCATCTGGTGTTTCATGTGTCTCAACTTAAGCGTTTCGTTTCGGGCAACTCACCTGCAGTATCCTTGCCACCAGATATAGCAGTAGACACAGTTGAGCAGCCAACTCCTGAAGCAATTCTGGCCACTAGAGTTGGGAAACGCAGCGGCAGAGCCAACTTAGAGTGGCTTGTTCTTTGGAAGACACTTCCAGTGGAGGAGGCCACCTGGGAGGATGCGGAATCATTCCAAAACAGGTTCCCTTCTTTCTGTCTTGAGGACAAGACAGATTTTGCAGAGGACAGTATTGATAGGAACCAAGCCCAGCCCACTATTCCTAAACCTCTATTATTCTATTCTAGGAGGAGGCCCAAACAGCAGCAGAACCAGAATCCATAAACCCTGAGGGGATTATTCTAGAAAGCTGATTCAGCATCAATCTGAGTAGGATCCCGTAGAATAAGGAAGTAGTTATTGAGAGAGAGCAAATCTGTTATACAAGTCTGTTATATAGAGAGAAAAGGGAAGAGGTGAGGGTATGAAAGGTTTTACATGTGAATTGGAGTCTGAAATAGAGAATCAGACTTGGGAGCTATAGCTCTTTCTTTTGTAACTTCCTTCCTCTGCCATTCAATAATACAAATATACATATTTCTCTATCTCCATTCCTTGCTCTGTATTTCTGCTATATCTCTGTACTTGGTTTACTGATAGGAAAAACTTATCAGCCACTCTGAGATCCGCTATGCTGCTATAATGTTTTTGGGGTTGGCCACTCCATGCCACATTCTGCCATTGACTACTATGTTTCATGTTGCACAAAAGTTATAGCATATGACCACAACATCAATTGGGGTTGCATTCCACATCACACAGAGATAAAATAAAGAAGTTAATATGACAAAAAGATTTATAGTATGAGGTTTTATATCTTGGATATCTCATTGGGTTTTAAACCTTTTGAAAGTTTGGTGTTAATTGGTTGAGAGCCTTTGAGTATGTATCATTAGATTTTTTTTTTTTATACTTTTTTTGGGTTGACAACACGTTGGAGGAGATATTCAATGTTCCTGTTGTTTGATGTAGTCTGTGAATGATAGTTGTGGAAAATTTACAGAAACAAAAATCGACGAAGCATTCCTATCTTATTGAAGAAGTGATACACCTAATGTGAGAGATGTGATACCACCCTTGTAATTGATTTGTGGAAATCTGAATCTGAAAAGAGGGTGGGAAAGGTTGTGGTTGAAATATTCTTTTGAACTATAGCATGACCTGGAAGCTGACAGAATTGTTTGTGTAATTGAATTACTCATCTCTTTTTATAGTTCATACAGTTAGATGCAGGAGATATAATGATTATTATGTGCGGTTATTTATCAGGTTCTTTCTGTTGTTGGGCTTCTTCAAGATGAAGTTGATCCAATGGTTTCTGTCATGAAGGTTGAAAAGGCTCCTTTGGAATCTTATGCTGACATTGGTGGTCTAGATGCCCAGATACAGGAAATTAAAGAAGCAGTTGAGCTTCCCCCGGCACATCCTGAACTATATGAAGACATTGGTATCAAGCCTCCTAAGGGGGTCATATTATATGGAGAACCTGGAACTGGGAAGACCTTGCTTGCAAAGGTTTGCAATTATTTGCGTTTTTATTACAATTATTATTGTTTGCAGTTAGTTCTCTTGTTATTTGCTAGCTATTTTTCTGTTGCTTACAGATACTGGAGGGCATTTTGTAAAAACATTTCTTTTGGATTTTTAGCTTTTCATAGGGTGCATTTGTTTGTACTTTTTTGGAAAAAAAAATGTTTTTTTTAAATGAAAAAAGCACTTCTCAAATACTTTTAACTGTTTGGATAAGATTCTTAAAACAAGCAGAATCTAAAAAAAATCAGTTTTTCTGCTTTTTCTGAGAAGTTAGGATGAGCTGCTTCTGAAAAAAATCAGAAAAGTAGAAGAAAGAGAAAAAAAGTACTTTTTTTGCTATCTTTAAATTACTTTTTTAAAAGTTTATCCAAACACACCCATAATCTATCTATGAAAGGAAATTGTTCTTGGGTGTTAAGATGAAAGTCTATATGTGTGTGTTGGGTTTTAAATTATTTAGTGCACAGTTTCAGGGTGGTTTATTTGCAGACACATGGTCAAATATGACCAGTATTGTATTTGTTGGAATTATGGGGTTTAGGTAGGGAAAGAGGAAATGAGAGAAATAAGACTCCGAATCATTTTCTCTGAATGATATTCTGTTAGATTGATATGGCGTGTAATAATGTGTTACAAAATACTGACCCATGGTCCTAATTATTTATTTATACTAATAATTAGGTCAAGTACTAATAATCTAGTATAGTATTATTAGTACAAGACCAAACTCACTAATACAATAAGACTACTAACCCTAATTAAATAAGGAAAAAAATTATGAAATATAATAAAATCGTGAAACAACTCTTAAGATTGCTTCCTCGGTTAGATGATTATTTCATAATATATTCTAATGATCATCTTAGATATTTTAAAATACTGAGATTTTCTTACAGAATTGATATTGGAGACTCATGTTACAAAGTGGTTTTTATAATATGTATATGTGCATGTGTAAGCTTTTAAATACTTCTATGTGCTGTTTTGAGAGTGGTTTTGTCACAGACATACAGTTAAAGGTAGTCAATCTTGGATAGAGGCTGGCCCCAAAAACGATATAGCAGTATAGCGGATAGCAGGATGGCTGCTATACCGAAGATTAGGGATACAATGTAAATAATTTATGCTACACATAATGTACAACACAAGCAAACATGCACACTCGGTTAGGTCTAAGACAAATCCTTGTATCCTTTCAGGCTGTTGCAAACTCAACATCAGCAACATTCTTACGAGTTGTCGGCAGTGAATTGATACAAAAATACTTGGGAGATGGTCCAAAACTCGTGAGGGAACTTTTCAGAGTTGCTGATGAGCTTTCCCCTTCTATTGTCTTCATTGATGAAATTGATGCAGTTGGTACAAAGAGGTAAGTCATTGGACACCAACTTTAGGATTCACTTTTGTGGTAAGAATTTTTTATTGTCCCCTCTTGAATGTGGTTTTTTATTTTTTATTTTTTTGGAAGGGTCCTGTGGTGGGGGGGTATGGACGATAATGTCTTGGATCACTTTATGAGCTCTTATGATTATTTTCCTACATTCATGAGCATACTTGTTAATATGCCTTACAGGTATGATGCTCACTCAGGTGGAGAACGGGAAATTCAGATGACCATGTTGGAGTTGCTGAACCAGTTAGATGGTTTTGATTCAAGAGGAGATGTAAAAATGATTCTCGCAACCAACAGAATTGAAAGTCTTGATCCAGCTTTGCTACGACCTAATCAAATTGACAGGAAAATAGAATTTCCTCTTCCTGATATCAAAACAAGGAGACGCATATTCCAGGTAGGCGTGACTAATTTTGTGAAAGTGGCACGCCAAATACTGTTTCTGCTGATTCTATGTAATATCCTAAATTCTTAATATGCATATTTTGCTTAATCATATGACTAAATGACCTCGTACTTTGAAATTTAGATACACACATATATGTTGACATTAGCTGACTAAGGATGACTAAAAGAGTTTGGGCAATATGTACTGAAGCTGGCTTACTTGCTTTACGAAAGCGTCGTATGAAGGTTAGAATTCTCTTCTATAATTATATTATTTATACAATGCTATGGTACTCTGTTGCTATTTGGAACTACGAAGTTGGTTGTTTTGACAAACCCATTTTAATTTGGCCCAAACTCATTTATTTAGCAAAGATATACTGTAGCACTGGTTAATATCTCACAAGTTTGAACATTCCAAAGTTTGGAAATTAAAGGAAGAAAGTGGCAGGGAAAAAAGGAAGGGGGTTGCGTCGCTAGTAGAGTTGTGGAGGAAATGAAATTGGTAAAGAATCTCCACTTAAGTCAATCTCATATATATATATGTATATAGTTTTTGGTGTTTGTGTATGTTAAACAACAGTTTGTGATATTAAGAAATCTATGAAACGTTCATGCCATCCTTACCACCTAAATGCTAAAAGAAAGCAAAATAATAAATGGTGGTGGAGGGTGGCCATCTTTTATCCTCCTAACAAAAAAAAAAAAAACAAGAAGAAAGAAAAACTATCGAACGGTTTCTTGCTGTTTTCCACCTTTCCCTTCATTACAAACAACCAAAACTAGATATTAGAGTTCATATTACATCCTTACAAGAACAGTGTTTTAGTGAATGAAATCTGCCAGTTTGCTCTTTTAATATTGGAGGCTTGGAGTAGAAGAAATATGCCAGTGAAAAAAGATAAGTAACATCAATTAATGCAAGTCAGCAAATTGTTTTAATTAAAGCACCAAGCCTGCTTTTGGTACCATGAATTATGTTACTTTGCATTTCATTGGTATCTTGAGCTTACGGTTGGGTCAAACTTATACCTTAATGTCTATTTAAGTGAATAATCCTATTTCTAAGTCTTAAGTTCTTCTGCTTGTTTGTATGCAATTGTCTCTATTCTCTTTTGGTCTGTACCTTATATCATTTGAAGATTGAAGTATTATTATTATTATTATTATTATTATTATTATATGATATCTTACTATTACTTTTCTTTCCTAATATTCAGGTGACTTATGCTGATTTTAAGAAGGCAAAAGATAAAGTGATGTTTAAGAAGAAAGAAGGGGTGCCAGAAGGACTGTATATGTGAAATATCATCCTCCATTCCCCCGGCCCCCTTCTTTTTCTTGTTGTCTATTATGTTCTTGTTATGTGAACAAATGTCATTTGTTTGTATCATGATGTTGATTGTTGAGCTTTATTGATATGCATTTGCTTGGTCAAAGTCAGTTATGGGATTTGGGATTTGAATCTCCGCTACAATTTAGTTCAATATATTTTCTTTTCTTTCAATTTCAAAGATTTGGGAAATTTTTCCATAATCCTAGTATAAAGAAGTCCTACCTCAGCCTACCATTCATGTTAATAATACGCATGCGTATATAGAAATTGCTCACTGCAGTTGAATTATTTCAACACAACAGACCAATAATCAGATTAGAGTAATTGACGCGAGGATAAGATTAAATGATTTATGAATACGTATCCAATTGGATAGCATGGAAATGCATTTGCAAATTGCAAACACAAACTCAAGCTAAGTAGAAATGAATAAGTTACCTGCACTTGTAACTGCTGTGACCAGAAGTTTTTTATTATATTTAGAGCATTTAAGTTAGGTGTATTATGTTAATTATGATAAATTATTGTAATTAATTATTAATTAATTATAGTAATTAATTATTAATTAATAATGTTATTAACCTAGGGCATCCAATTTAAATATTCTAAGTTTATGCAAGAATTTATCATAAAAATCATAAAATTGAAATATTAATAAAATGCATATAATGATATTATTTCACAAAAATTTAGACCAAGTATTCTTAACTTTATTCAATCCAAACATAGGGAGCTCAACTCCAAACAAGTACACAGTTTTAAATGATATGAACATGCGAGACCTAAGAATGTCTCCAGTGACGAGAAAAAAATTGTATCCCTTAACTTCAAGCTTGTTCTTCATAGAAAATTTGCCTTACCCAAGGATTAACAGATTCAAATATCGGTCATGTGAGGATGAAATCACTCAAGGACTGTAAAATAAGAAGAGATTAAGAGTATAAATATTTCAGATTTAGTGAATGAAATGAAAACCTATTTGAACTTCTCAAAATAAAAATATAAATCTTTAAAAATATTTATAGAGAAAATAATAACAATACAATATATTCGAAGAATTTGAAATTATAAAAATAACAATTACTGTAATTCTCCAAAATCTTCAAGTGCATCATAAATAAAATTCACAATTAGCTTATATAAAAAAAAAATTTAACACCGGAAAAATGGGAAGTAACTATGAAATATCAAGGGTAAAGCATTTTTGTTTTGTCAGGACACTTTCCATCCAAACTTTTCATCGGTTTATATATATATACACTAGGTGTACCAAACTATTCTAACGTGTAAGTTAACCATGATCCTAAACTAGCATACTGCTTCATTACATTTATTTACTTGTTCTTACGCAACATAACTCAAATTTCATTTATATAATAAGTTATAATAACAGCTTAAATATTTAAGTGAGAAAATAATATTTCTTAACATGTTTTTTTTTTAATTTTATAAAATATCTTCTCACTCGATAGGTAAAAGACTAATGTCTCATAATATGGTTTGACGTCTAAGTAGAGATTCTTTCCAATAATATTTTTTTTATACACATGAATCTCATAATCGAACTCAAGATAATATGTTTAAGGGACTCGAACTCCTTCCATTTAGACCAACACACACGTTAATAATATTTCTCAATATGTTATAATATTAAGAAATATATCTACTCCAATATATTAAATTAGATTACTTCTTCTTGAGTTTGTCCTAATTTCTTACTCTACTCTTCTTTAAAAATGACACTTGTCTTCTTAACTTTTTTTTCTTTTAAATTTTAAATTCAATTTCTCCTATATCTTTTCTCTTCTAATCTATAATTTTTTTAAATTCTATCTAAAGTTAAAAAAATTTGCACAATATACAAAATATTTGCTAGTTTATATCTCCTCTCAAATAAGTCGAATTAGTTTAAGTAAACTTCTACATGAATCTAAATTTCTAGGAGCCATTTTTTCCTGAAACTGGACAAATATTTAACTTTTTATGGCATATACTATTATCTAAGTAAGTAATAACTATTCAAATAATAATTTTGCAGCTACAAGATATAACATCCACTTATTTGAGATTTTCACGTGGAAATCACTCAAACTCAAAAATAATTACAAATTTTTCAGTTTTAGTTCTTTTTAAAAGAGAATTTGAGATTGAAAATTAATTCTAAGGATGGGAAATAGGAAGATATTAAAGTGGGTAACCTTTGGGTTTCACCCAGAAAACTCACCCACCTGAAACACACTAAAACTAGTTATAATCAATATATTAAAGATCACGCAACAAAAACATTAAGTTCAGCTTGTATTAATTGCTGCCAGCTAGTAAGTGAAGAATAATAATACGAAACTTTGGCCCTTAGATATATGTAGTGAAAGAAAAAGGCAATTTTAATTGAAGATATATGTTATAATCTTTTAAATAATAAAAAAAAAATCTACGACATTATGTTGTTTTTTGTATGTATAAAAACAAAGGTTTATGACTGCTATTTATGTAAAAAGCAAAAGGAAGAAGATATGAAGGGCTAAAATTATTACCAGCTATCCTTTGCGCCACCTATTGTATTTGACAATTTTCACTGCTATCATGACATAAATTCTGTCTGTTAAATTGTTCAGGAACCTGAAATAAGCATGTCTCCAAGGACGGATGACTAGGATTGAGCCAAAGATCCCCCATAATCCAGCAACAAATCCAAACGCCATACTGAGGTAAAATGCATGAATGAAAAGCAAATGTTCATCTTCTTGAAATATAATTTTTGATTCTTTCGATGGTTCCTCTTCTATACACATTTTCTCAAGTGGCCTCCCACAAAGATCAAGATTATATTCAAAACTTGAGGCATTGAAACTCTGTAATTGTGTGCTAGTTGGAATTTCTCCAGACAGATGGTTATGTGACAAATCTAACATAGAAAGCCGATCAATATGAGCAAGACTAGAAGGAATTGAACCAGAAAGTTGGTTTCTTGACAAATCAAGAAATTCCAGTGATATTAGTCTTCCAATCTTCCGAGGAATTTTCCCTGTCAAATTGTTTCTTGATAAATTCAATGAAACCAATTCAAGTAAATCCGATATTTCTGATGGAATATCTTCTGATAATTGATTGCTTGAAAGATCAATGCTTTTCAAAAGTAAATTATTATTCTTGAACATTTGTTCTGAACCTTTCCACACCATGAATGCAATCAAATCGTAATTGTCACTAGTCGATACTCTATAACCAATCTGGACTGAAATGTCAAGATAATCAAAATCTACCAAGGAAATCTTTTGAGCCATTGAAGTAAAATTCTTGATGCATTTGGGAATTTGGCCAGATAGATTGTTCGATGAAAGATCCAAGAGCTGAAGGTTTGTTAGATGACAAAGATGTAATGGTAAATTTCCAAAGAAATGATTCCTTCGTAAACTTAACATTAGCAATTTTTGTAATCTGCTCCCAATCCAAGAAGGGATAGGTCCTGATAATCTATTTTCTCCTACATCTAGCATTACTAAATTTGTGCAACTCCTCAAAGAGAAAGGGATCTCCTTAGTTAAGCTATTGTTTCTCAGTATCAATGTTTTAAGTTCATGAAGTGATCCCATTGAGGTAGGAATCTTTCCTGAAAAGTTATTGTGACTCAAATCTAGGTAGGCTAATGACTTGAAATGGATCCAACAATCAGGAATTTGCCCAGATAAGTAATTATTTGAAATGATTAATTGGGCTAATGTTTTAACTGTATCGTTAGCACATACAAACGAAAGAAAATCAGAAAATTTATTGTTGGACAGATCAAGAATCATAGCACCTCGCAGAAATGGTGGAATTGGGCCTTCAAATTGATTCGATGCCAGAATTAGCCGAGAATAAGGATGCCTTAGTGGCAGTGGCAAATTAGGAATTACACCTATGAAGTTATTGTATGAAATATTCATGAACTCCACCTTTTGTAATAATAATTTAGCCCAAAACCACTTTGGAATGATTTCCGAAATTCCAGCATTAGAAATATCAATAGAAGTGAAGTTATTTTGTGTCTGCAACCATTTGGGGAAAGAAGGACCTAATTTGCAAGATCTCAATCCTATGTAATCCAACTGAAAAGATGGAACCCAATTTTGGCTAAATGTCAAAGCCAATGAGTTGCCAGATAACTCCAAGAACCTTAACATTGACATATTTGCAAAATGAGAGTCAGTGAGCTCACCTTCCAAAGAGTTCGAACTCAGGTCCAAATCCTCTAGTTGAGATGGAAAGTGAAAATCTGCATATATCTTTCCATTTAGCCTGTTCTCATAAAGATCTAACACTTTTAGAAATGGAAATGTTGATAGGTCATGCAGTGTGCCGTTGATTTGATTCCTGCCTAGATGTAATTCTTGCAGTGAATATCTAGCACACCCAGACAATTGATGAATTATCACTGGAAGCTCTTCACTCAAAGAGTTATCAGACATGTCCAATGAGCCCAAAGTACATATGTTCCCAAATGATTTTGGAATTCCACCTTCTAAAGAGTTTGAACGGATTGACAAAGACTCCAACTGAGATGGCAATTTGCTGCCTTCAGGTATCTTTCCACTTAACTGATTTGTGGAAAGATCCAATGATTTTAAAGATGGGAATAATGAAATGTCAGGTAATGAGCCAGTGATTTGATTATCACTCATATCCAAATTTTGTAGTGAATTTCTAACACAACCAGCAGACAAATTATGAAGAATTGTTGGAAGATCTTCAATTAAATTGTTATTTGATAGGATTAAGGAACGTAGGGTGCATATATTCTTCAAGGATTTCACAATTCCACCATTGAGTCTATTAACGCGGAGGTTAAGCCGCTCAAGAGAAACCATCGCGGTGCCAAAATCAATTGGTATGGGACCCTCCAAGAGGTTTGCTTCAAGGTTGAGTTCAGTAAGGCTAGAGCTGAAGTTGGATATCCACTGAAATATCATGGATGACATGAAGGTGTTGAAAGAGAGATCAAAGATGGCAAGAGAAGAAGAAAAATTGAATTTGGAAGGGCCCAATGAAAGGATAAAATGATCTGAAAGGCTATTGTATTGTAGCGAAAGTTCTCTTAGTTTTGGTAACTTACCAATCTCTTGCAGCCAATTATGAGAATTATTGAGGTTTTGCAATCGACTCAAATCAAGATGCGTTAAAGAAGTGAGATTGGACAGCCACTGACTACCAGCGTGAATTCCATCCTCAATTTTGAGAGCACTATCAATTTGTCCAAGATAAAGCTTCTGCAAGCTTGAAAGGTTCCCAAGTTGAGATGGTATTGTTCCTTCAAAATAATTGAGGCTGAGATCAACATACTGCAACTTCGAGAGCTTTCCAAGTTGATAAGGGATTGAACCCTTGAGGTTATTGTCGCCAAGATTTAAGTATTTCAACTGTGAAAGATTCCCAAATTGACTTGGAATTTTTCCACTAAAATTAGAGTAAGATAGATCAAGGTATCTCAGGTTGCTCAGCGAACCCCAGGATTCCGGGATATGACTGCCTTCAAAATCATTCCAACTGAGATTCAAATAGGTTAACTGCTGCAACTCCATCAATGACGTGTGAATCTTACCGCTCAAATCATGAAGGTCGAGCATTAGTATATGGGCAGTTAGGTTGCTACAGCTGACTCCCTTCCATTGGCAGCAATCTTCAGTCCCCCACGAAGATAGAATGTCAGAGTGATCAACCAGGACAGCCTTGAAGTGAAGGAGTGCTTGCCTCTCTCTCTCTATGCACCTAACCTCTTCTGCACCAACAAGGTCCACCTGCACCTGCAACATCAACCACACCATAAATATAGCTTCAATGAATTTCAAACAAGTTGGATTCATCATTTTGATTACGGTCATGACAAGTGATCAAATCAACAATATTAGATTTTTAGTGGTAACTGGTAACGGGTAAGGATTAGCATTGCCAGCAGCCATATATATATAGATGAATAAAGGAAGAGACACCTTTCTTACGAGAGGGCCCATTCGAATGAATGAAAAATAAATATATTAACTCATAATATAATTACATGAATGAAAAATAAAAAAGTGGTGGCTGTTAATATTCAATAAAAAATAAATATATTTAATACTTTGAAAATATAAAAAAATTAATAACTTATTTATTTAATAATTAAGAAAATTAGTTTGAAGGATTTTAAATTATTCTATTTAATTTTTATTTTTTATTTTTCTAATAATATAATTTTAACTTAACATTCTATGTTAGAGGTGGAAAAATGGGTTCAATCATTGAGTTAATTACCAACCCGTAATTTTTGCGGGTTGGGTCAAGATTTCAATCCATTTTTGATTTTAAACTCAAGATATACATGCCGCATAACCCGCAGTATAAGTTATGTAAATATGGGCAAATTTTTTACGGAGTTGAGCTTTTTTAAAAAAATGTTACAAATTAATCTTATTATTTGTGTTTATGATATTTTTAAGTATGATACTAAATTTATTTTATTTATTTTATTTTTTTAACCTCTATAAATTATAATTTTTCTATATTTTAATTTTTATGATTTTTTTTATTTTTTATACATTTTGTTTTGTTTTTAGAATCAACTCACTTACTTTTTTTTTTTATTTTTTTCTTTACGCGGTCAACTCACAACCTCACAACTCAAGCCATGTATATTAAATAGGGTGGGTTAATTTCTTCCAAGCCATTTTTTTAATTAAACAATTGCCATACGCCGCATTTTTGCAGGTTGAATCTGGTATGACAATTTAAGATAAATTTCATTTTCCTTCTATTCTATGTACAGTTATTTATGTTAAATTTCAATATTTTTATTATAAAAATATAACTTTAACATAACTAATTATTAAATTAAAAAATAAAATTATAAATTAAAGTACTTTATGTAACCGTTATAATTTAGTCTTACATATAATCACTTTTTTACATTGTACAAAATTGTATAAATTTATATATTAGAATAATTTAATAATATCTCATGCTGAATAGGTATGTAAATACTAAATGGTAAAACCATATCAGTAATAAAAAGAATGCATGTATGAAAAAAATAAATGTAATATTTATGAGAAGAGTAATAAATTTTATTTTCATCAACTAATATTTTAAAAATCAGATCAATTATTAAACTAATAAGAAAAAATATTTTACTTTTAGATAAAATCGATATCAAACCTGAGTTGAACCGAAATTTTGTACCTATATATATATTCTAAAAGATATATGATAATATTAAATACATAAAAAATGCATAAATAAATATATAAGTAAAATTATAATAAAAAAAAAAATCACACATTGTAAACAGTATAAAAATTTTTGATAGAATTTTCATAAATTTTCCTTTAAATTAGAGATTTTTCGTAATTTAAAATAAATACAATATTTGTATAATAAAAAATTTTGAAATGATAAGTGCCTTCTAATTGAATTAATATATATTCCATATTTAAACTGTGTGAGTTTTTAGTATTTTAGTTAAAAACTGAACGTCAAAATCAACTCTAACAATTGATAATTTAAAAAGATACTGATCTTAAATTTAAAAATTAAGTAACAACATCAAAATCTAAATAAATTGAAATAATGAATTAAATTAAATAATAGTAAGTAATATAATTTATGAAGCTAATATTCAAGAGTTGCAAATGGTTTATTAGTAGTAAAATGTAATATAGGAAAAAGAATAGCTTTGACCCACTCAAATGAAAAGGGACCGTATGGGCCCAACCACATGGAGTATAGAGATAATAATTAGTAACAACTCTGATTTTTTATTATATTTTTTTAACATTATTTTTTATATTAATTTTTATATTATTGATTATATTATTTTTTATTTATTATTATTATTTATTTAATCACAATCATTAAAAATTAAGATAAAAAATAATATGAAAAAAAATATATAAAACCATCATTTTCTTATTAGCAAATATGTCTGGTATTAAAAAATGAAAAATAAAAATTAATAAACCACACACACAGTAGAATGAGAGGGCGAGCGAGAATGGGAGATTAACAAACAACCACACAGATAGTGGAATGGGAGAGAGAGAATGCGGGAGATCAACACCTTTTGCTTTATTTAAAATTAAAATATGACATATAATAGAAGGAGAGGTATCCCAATTAATAATAGATAATCGATACCAAAACTTGAAAAGAAACAAAGAAGGAGACTTGGAAAAATCTCCGGTCAACAGTGTGAAACAAGCTTTTTGGCCTACACACTTTTCCTTTTTTCATATATGAAACTTATTAATATCTTACTAGCCATTTAAATTTGAAATCCATCTAAACATACTCCGTTGAGAATATTAATATTTTTAATTATCTAAACTCTTAATAACTAATGATGACTTTGCATTTTATTAATATTTCTAATTATATATATATAATTTTGAATGTTTTATTTACTTACAACTTTTAACCAAAAAAAAAATTAAATCAAAATTGTTTAAACTTTAAGTTTTAATATTTACTAATAATTATTTAATTTTAAAATAAAATGTTGATAATTAGTAAAGATTCTCTTTTATTTTTTCTTAAGGTTATTTATAAAGAGTAAATAATGTTTTATCATTTTTTATTTAATATATGTATATATTTTAATAAAACTTATAATAACAATATTATTCTAATTAAGGTCTTGTCTTTAATGGCACGTGAGAGTCTCTCAATTCAATTCACTAATAATTTTTTGTTCAAATTTTATGGTTCTTAAATATTCTTTTTTATCGGCTAAGACACGTTATATTATTGTTATTCTTTATCTTTGTGATATGATCTCTTTCTCTCTCCCTCTCTTTCTTTTTCTCACACACGCACACTTAGAGACTGATGCTCAAGAATCCTAATAAGCTCCAATGGATAACAATGTTGAGCATTTTCCTAAGGATTTTCATGGTTCTAGTATGCTTATCTTATGAGATCATTGCAGTTTTCTAATATATATTATATTATTGTAGGGTTTTGCTAACCTTTGTAGGACACACATTAATGAGCTGAAATAGATAGTATTAAACAAATAAAAAATAAAAGCATTTAATATTTTTGAAATTTAAAATATTTAATACTTTCTTTTTAAGTAATTAAGATGATTTAATAAAGAAAAGTAAATGCTGCATAACTTGAACCCTAAAGGTACAAGTTAATAAAATCTTATAAGATGTTTTGATTTTTTTTATTGTTACTTTAAGTTTAAATTTTATAATACAACATAATATTAAAAATAAATTTTAATAAAATCTTATAAAATGTTTAAATTTTAATGAATTAAGATCACGATATATTTGTTTTCAAAAAAAAAAAAAAGATCACGATATATTAAAAATAAAATTAAATATAAATATATCTTTACTTATTTACGTTAAAGGTAAGTTAACTGTCAAAAAAAAATTCTATGATTTGAATACTTCAATTTGTTTCTAATTCTTACACAGTGCAAAATAAACAGTGCAAAATAAACATGGGCTCAAGTATATGATGATGTTTAGAAGGGTTGTAATTATATGGATATTCCTTTACCTGTGAGAGTGTGTTTGTTTTGCGGATTAACTAGTTATTCTTGGGAAAGTAAATTTGGAAATATGACATTCACATATTTGTTACAAGCTTTAAAAAAAATATTCTTTGACATTATTGATTCTCTTAAAAGTTACATTCCCATGTTTTGCTTTATTTTTATTTCCATGATGAGGGTTGGGTATATATATTTTCCCATGACATGGGAATATAAGTTATCTTGCAACCTAACCATTAACTTCCACAGCTTCTTTCTCCCATCATCATTTGATTATTTTTTTTTTGTGAATCAAACATTTTAAAAAATATTAATTCCCAAAAATATTAAATACTAACCAAACATATTTTAAATTTATCCAAAAATAACATTCCCAATCATACTATTTCTAGGAATATTATTCAAGAGAATATAATAATATGCCTTAAACAAACATCTACTAAGGAGTATGTTAAACGCAATCTAGAATGACCAAGACTTAAAAAAAAAACAAAGATGGAGACTTTTTAAACACTATCTAGAATGACCAAGACTTAGAAAGAAACAAAGAAGGAGACTTGGAAAAGTCTTCAGTCCAACAGTGTGAAACAAACTTTTATGCCTATCTTTACCTTCTTTTCATCTAAATATAAACTTATTAACTCTTTTTTAATATCTTACTAACCATTTAAATCTGAAATCCACTCAAGCATATTTCGTTCAAAAGACTTTGTGGAAGAAAAATAAAAAGACGACTTGGAAAGAAAGGAGTGTGCTTCTTTATATTTGCTATAACTTGGTTATTTCTTAGATAATGATAGTTTGACATGTCTAGTGATCATAACATGTTCTGGGTAAAGCATCCATCAATATCATCTTGGTAATTTAAAAGTGAAGGAAAAAGTTTCACTTTAAAAAGAAATAAAATAAGTGAGAATTGTTTTTTTTTATAATAAGTAAAGACTATATAAGTATAAAAATTCATAAATTTAATACATGTATATTAAAATTTTGAATTCAAAGTTTATAAACAAATATGAAGATAAAATATGTAAGAATATTTAGTCTTTATTACATATTTGTAAGCATTTTAAATTTTATGAAATCTGTTATTAAATATTAAATATAACTATAATAACAAGGTACAATTATACGCTAGATTAGTTGAAAACTTGAAATAATTTTTGTATAGAGTTATAAGATAGTTTTTATTTTCGGTAATCAATGTTTAAGGGGAGAGGAAATAATCCTATTTCAAGATCAGAACATATCACAAATCTCATGAACAAGAATTTCCAGTAATATTTACATATAAAGTTAATCCAGTCTCAATTGAGTTATTAGATCGTTTTATTGTTTTAAAAAAGTAAGATTGGACAACCATTGGCCTTGATCATGATTCTGATCTTGCAGGTTCCATTTTGAGATTTTATTGCTCCTTCTAAAGATCAATTGCCGCTATCATCAAGATATTGTAACTTCAAGTGATTTCTAAGTTGATAAGGGATTTAAAACTCTAGGTATTTACACCATAAAATCCGTTGTTGATTATTTCAAAACGTATAAGATTATTTTCAATACATAAAGTATAAATTATTCAGGAAAATTACCAAATAACGATTGAATGTGAAATTAGGTAGTAATTGATGTCTATTGAAATTAAGAAATTAAATGAATTTATTAGAAATTTCATAACCTTCTCACCAATTTAAATTATTGATATGTAATAATGTAATTGACGTCTAAATTACTTAAATTATTGTATCATATAAACCCAATTATTTTAAAACGAGATACATTTGTCAAAGTTTTAATATTTTTAATACATGTCTTATTACGTTTATATATGTCTTATTTCAGGGAAAATTTAAACATATGTCACCTTTACATATATTCTCTTTTCCCTCAAATTCAAAAATACTTTTTTAATAGTATATTATCTAATAACTCGATTTTCAAATAGATCTACATGCATTTAAAGATACCATATATTCAAATGATTTAATTAAAAAATTATATAATGTACTTTTTTTTAATTTGAAGACTCACATTATCAATCAAGGAAAAAAAAGTATAATGCATTCATTATTTTATTAATGACTCACGTTATTAATTAGAAGAAATTCTTAATTGTATAAATAGACTTTCTTTTTATTTTTCATTATATATACGTATTTAATATATAAAGATCTTTGATGCTTCATTTAAAAGTCATGTATTTTTTGTTATGCAAATATTTAGTAAAATGTCATGCAAATATTTAGTAAAATGTCATGTACGCAATTAGTTTTCTATTCAATCATGATATATCCCAAAACTGATAAAATGTAAAAGAAAGTGAGTTGTTTATTGTTCTTTTCATTTTAATTTTATATATTTATAATTTACGATGTTGAAAACTTAACATAAAATTATATTTATATATACAATCACGGGAAGAAAACTATATAAGAAAACTTAATAAAATTAATTGAAATGTAATTTATTAACAAAAATCTAAATTAACTAATTATATATGAGTAT
Source organism: Ormosia emarginata (assembly GCA_029884605.1). Classification (NCBI taxonomy): domain Eukaryota; kingdom Viridiplantae; phylum Streptophyta; class Magnoliopsida; order Fabales; family Fabaceae; genus Ormosia; species Ormosia emarginata. The sequence goes on from JAQQTP010000071.1 coordinate 12,356,319, forward strand.
GAATATTAAAAATCTAATATACTTATTTACACTCTCACTTTTTTATTTTTAATAAAAAAAATCAACTTTTTAAAAACTTAAAGAGAGGATAAATTTTAAAAGTTCAATAAAAAATAAAAGTGTGAGTAAACATATTGGAGTGTCAATGATCTCACCTATTATATTTATTTAGAATAATTTATCTATTTAGAATATAGTTTATAATAATTTTTCTTCACTAAAATTAATTGTTTGAGTATTATGTTTATTTTTTATATGATATATTCTTATTATTTGATATCAATGTAGTATAAATGAACTAATAGTTTTTTAACCATATTTTCATTAACAATATAAATAAAATTCCTATTAATTATCTCACACACATTTGTTTTTTTGTTGTATCCCATACATATATAAATTCTTATTAATTATTGCGTACATCTCACGGGACAAAACTCTAGTGTCTATATATATTAGAATCAAAGCAAGACACATTTCTTATCAGAGATCCATTCCAATAAGAATAAAGCTACGTACACATTTATAATTGCTTAACATCTTTCATATTTGTTGAATTGACATAATCAAATTATAAGTATATAAAAAATAAAATAAAATTAATTATAATTAAATAATAAAAATTATATAAATATAAAATAATGCATATATAAATATATGTAAGTAACATTATTCTTAAAAAAATATTATATCACTTCCCACTAAATTGAAGTCATTCCCCCAAAGTTCACGGCCGAAAAGAAAAGTCATTCCCCGAAGTTCACGGCCAAAAAGAAAAGTCATTCCCCAATATTAATTAATGCCTTTGGTTTGCATACTTCGGTTTATTTCTTACACATTACAAAACAAACATGGGCACAAATATATGATATCCAAGAGGGAACAAAACTTGAAAAGAAACAAAGAAGAAGACTTGTCCAGTCAACGTTGTGAAACAAACTTTTACGCTGCTACACCTTTTCCTTTTTTTCATCTATATGAAAGTTAGTAACTCTTTTTTAATATCTTACTAACCATTTAAATTTGAAATCCATCGAAACATACTTCATACAGAAGATTTTGTGAAAGAAAAATAAAAAGACGACTTGGAAAGAAAGGAGTGTGCTTCTTTCTTTCAGATAGATTGCATTCTTTTTTTTTTTATTTGATTTGAAATTAACAAATAACTAATAATGACTTTGTATTTTATTAATATTTTTAATTATATATATATATAACTTTTAATATTTTATTTACTTAAACTAATTTTAATAAAAAAGTTATTTTTAAGCCAAAATAATTTAAAATTTTAATTTTAATATTTACTAATAATTATTTAATCTTAAAATAAAATGTTAATAATTAATAAAGATTCTCTTTTATTTTTTCTTAAGGTTGCTTAGAAGGAGTAAATAATGTTTCATCATATTTATTTAATCTGTTTATCTATTTATATTTTTTCATAAAATTTATATATAACAATATTATTCTAATAAAGGTCTTAGCCCTAATGTTACGTGATTATCTCTCAATTCAATTCACTAATAATATTTTTGATCAAATATTTTGCCTCTTAAGTCTTCTTTTTTATCTGTTAAGATACGCGACATTACTATTATGCCTCATCTTTGAGATATGATCTCTCTCTTTCTCTCTCACACTTGGAGAGTGATGCTCATGAATCCTTATAAGCTCCAAGCTCCACCTGCACCTGCAACATCAACCACACCATAAATATAGCTTCAATGAATTTGAAACAAGTTGGATTCATCATTGTGATTACGGTCATGACAAGTGATCAAATCAACAATATTATATTTTTAGTGGTAACTGGTAACTGGTGAGGATTAGCATTGCCAACAGCCATATATATATATAGAGAGAGAGAGAGATGGATAAAGGAAGAGACACCTTTCTTATGAATAGAGATGATAATTTTATCCGTTTCGCGGGTATCCGCGGGTAATACTCATGATGGAGACAGGTAATACTCGTTTAATATTCTCCTGCGGGTATAATACTCTTTTGTGTTATCCCCGTTTAATAAATCGGGCGGGAGCGGGGATGATTTTCTCGAACTGCATGTATCGTAATAAAAAAAAAAATTATAAAACTATTTTATATAAAATTATTTAAAAAAAATTGTTATATATTAAAAAATATTAAACATTGTATTTGAATGTAAGTTGAATTTTAAGTATTTTAAGTGTTTGACATTATTTTTGAATTAAGTTGCGTTGAATAAATTTTGAGAAATTATGATATTATACTTTTTTTAATTTTTTATAATTTATTGGGTACTTACGGATATTCACGAATACTCGTTTACCCACGAAAGAATAAAAAATAGGTACCCACACAAATATGAAATTGGAAGCGGAGACAAATATTATCCACGGAAGCGGGGGGTGGGAGACTACTACCCATCTCCACCCTGCCCAATTGTCATCCCTACTTATGAGAGGGCCCATTCGAATGGATGAAAAATAAATATATTAACTCATAATATAATTACATGAATGAAAAATAAAAAATATGGTGCCTCGCAATTCACTAGTATTAGATAAAAAGAATATTTAATAAAAAAGAAATATATTTAATATTTTGAAAATATAAAAAATATTTAATAACTTATTTATTTAATAATTAAGAAATTTAGTTTGAAAATTTTTAAATTAATCTATTTATGTAGAGTTATTTATGTTAAATTTCAATATTTTTATTATAAAACTATAATTTTAACATAATTATTTATTAAATTAAAAATAAAATTATAAATTAAAGTACTTTGTGTAACAGTTATAATTTAGTCTTACATATAACCAAACTTTTTTACATTGTACAAAATTGTATAAATTTATATATTAGAATAATTTAATAATATCTCATGCTGAATAGGTTTGCAAATACTAAATAGTAAATCATATCAGTAATAAAAAAATGCATGTATGAGAAAATAAATGTCATATTTATGAAAAAGAGTAATAAATTTTATTTTTCTCAATTAATATTTTAAAAATCAGATCAATCATTGAACCAATAAGAATAAAGATTTTTCTTTTAGATAGAACCAAGATTAAACCTGAGTTGAACCGAAATTTTGTACATATATGTGATAATATTAAATACATTAAAATACACGTAGTTAAATGTATAAATAAAATTATAAAAAAAATTCACACGTCGATATCAAACCTGAGTTGAACCGAAATTTTGTGCCTATATGTACATTCTAAAATATATATGATAATATTAAATACAAAAAAAAATGCGTAGTTAAATATATAAGTAAAATTAATAAAAAAAAAACAGTATAAAAAGTTTTAGATAGAATTTTAATAAACTTTCCTTTAAATTAGAGATTTTTTTAATTTAAAATAAATATAATATTTGTATAATAAAAAATTTTGAAATGATAAGTGTCATGTAATTGAATTAATATATATTCCATATTTAAAATGTGCAAGTTTTTAGTATTTTAGTTAAAAGCTGAACGTCAAAATTGTTGTTTTAGAAGTCCCACATCGGTGGGTGCTTGAGAATGGAGGCTCTTGAAAGCCTATATAAAGAGGCTTAAGTTCCTCTTGTAAATCATCCCAAAATTTCTTCTTCTTTTCTTGTATAGTTATCTCAAATGTATCTAGAGAGAGTCTTGTAATTTCTTCCTCATAGTAAAAACTTTTCTACTCTTGTCGAGAAGTGGTTTTTCCCTCATCATCATTAGAGGGTTTTCCACGTTAAAATATTGTGTGTCGATTATCTTTTCTCAACTCTATTTTAGTTGACATCTTGATAATTTTTTTTATAATTTGTAAAAGTATTGAACAAAACGGTGGTATCGAGCTCTTGAATTACTATGGTGCAAGGGTTAGAAGAAAATTCTTAGTATGCTTTTTCTGATGGTCGCAATATAATGGTGATCTTCCACATCGAAAAGGATTATTCTTGTTCTTTGGAATTAAAGTGTGGTAGTGTGGGAATGTATATGTCAGAAAAGTTTAAATGCTTAGAAAGACTTGGTATTTAAGCGTGTTCATTAGTGACCCACCTCTCTTTCATATGGGAACTTAAGTACACTATTCACGGTCTACGGTCACTATTCCGAATACGGCACTATTGTAGATACGATTACTATTACGCTGTGATTCTTGTTCACGGTGACTATTCATACGTGTAGTTGTATACTTTTACAAAGATTGTTAACGCATCTTTGGATTTTTTTGTTCTAGTATGTAATACGTGCATAATACGTTTGCATTATATACGGTATATTATTCACGGTGAAATAGTGCAAGTGGTTGATTCGATTGGAAAACAGATCGTTGTCAATATCATGGCGACAAAATATGAGATTGAGAGGTTCAAGGAGTAATTTCTCCTTATGGAAACCGAAGATAAAGGCAATCTTGAGGAAGGACAATTGCTTAGCAATTGAAGAAGCGGTGCACTCCACCTGGGATACCCGATGACAAGTGGAAGGAGATGGATGACAATCTGTTGTTGGCAACCTACATCTAGCTTTCCAAGCGATTCGGTTTTGTCAAGTGTTGCGAGAAAAAGGACGGCAAAAGAGATTTGAGATGCTTCTCACCAAATGTACGGGTCAAAGTCACTTCACAAGAATATTCTTAAAAAGGAGGCTTTATACACTTCGAATGAGTGAATCCATGAAAGTAGGATCACATCAACAATCCGAACACGTTATTTTCTACCACTTTAAGCATCGAATACAACATGGTGAAAAATGAACGTGCGTTAGCTTTACTTCAAAGTCTACCGACTCTTATGATCAACTCATCATCAACATAACAAATAATAATGTTATTTTTTCTTTGATAATCTTCGATTTGATGACGTTCTTTTTTATTATTCTTGAAGAAGAATCCAGGCGATTTTTAAGAACAAAGAAGACAGATTGGAAAGCTCAAAGCAAGCGGTAGGCTTTGTCGATGACGAGAGGAAGATCAATTAACGTGGCTCTAGTGGGAGCCGAAATCGTAGAGTAGATCAAAGTCACGAAGAATGAAGAACTTCAAATGCTACCTTTGTGGCATGAGAGGGCACTTGAAGAAAGATTGTTAACAAGAAGAAAAATGCGAAGATAAAGCTCCTAAAGCAACAACATCTCAAGGATGTGTTGCGAGTACCTGTCGATGATGGAGAAATTTTTTACGAAGTAGCAATTGGTTCCAAAGGCGGAAAAAGACTCAATGATGTTTGGATTATGGATTCGGGGAGCAACATGGCACATGACTTCACAACGAGATTGGTTTAGTACTTATGAACCTATCTCGAAGGATCTGTATTCATGGGAAATGATCATGCCTTGGAGATTCTTTGAGTTAGTATTTTGTCAAAATAAAATTTCACGATGGTACTGTTTGCACAATTCAAAAGTACGACATGTGAAAGGTTTAAAGAAGAATTTATTATCTATTGGGCAATTGGATGACCTCGGGTGCATGCATTTTTTCAGACTCATATTGAAGGTGGGATCTTGAAGGTTGTTAAAGGTGCTCTAGTGGTGATGAAAAGAAAAAATTGCGGCAAATCTATACATGCTTGTGGGAGATACACTACAAAATAGATGCATCAGTTGCATTAGCGATGCCAAGAAGAATCAACGATAATGTGGCATCGCAAATTAGGCCATATGTCGGAACGTGGTTTGAAGATTCTCACGGAACGTGATCTCCTTCCGGGCTCAAATCGGTAAACTTACCTCTTTGTGAGCATTGTGTTACAAGCAAGCAAAGACAGATTAAAGTTTGATAGATCAACTGCTAGAAGCAAGCGCATACTAGACTTGATTCATTCTGATGTGTGGGAGTCGCCAGAAATGTCCCTAGGAGGAGCAAAATACTTTGTATCATTCATTGATGATTTCTCTAGGAGATTATGGGTGTACCCAATCAAGAAGAAGTCAGATGTGTTTCCAATCTTCAAAGACTTTAAAGCAAGAGTAGAACTTGAATCCGAAAAGAGGATCAAGTGCTTGAGGACAGACAATGGAGGAGAATATACAGATGGTAATTTTCTCACATTTTACAAGCAAGAGGGTATTAAAATAATATAATAGTTATGTTGCATACACACCTCAAAATTCACAAAATGGTGTAGCAGAGCGGATGAATAGAACTCTCCTAGAAAGAACAAGAGCTATGTTGTTGACTGAACTGCAGTCTAGCCAAGTCTTTCGGGCGAAAAAAAAAACGATTCAAAACCCACATTACGTGATAAATCGGTCGCCATCAACTGCAATTGGTTTAAAGACACCAATGGAGATGTGAAATGGAAAACCAGCAGATTATTCTTATCTTCATGTGTTCGGATGTCCTGCATATATGATGTACAATTCCCAAGAAAGAACAAAGTTGGATCCAAAATCCAAGAAATGCATATTCTTGGGTTATGCTGACGGTGTTAAGGGGTATCGCCTGTGGGATCCCACTGCCCACAAGGTTATTGTCATTGAGAGATGTGATATTTGCAGAAAATGAACTCGCAAAGAGAACAAGAAGATGACAACACCTTGAAAGAGACTACTACGGTACGCATTGATAGATAGAAAAAGCTGGAGAAGAAGATTCCTTTGAAGCGTAACAAGAACCGAGCACGAAGAACAAGAACCATATGAGGCCAATGATACGTAAGTTCGGCGATCAACTCGTCGGATCGAGCACCTTCATGGCACTCGGACTATGTTATGGCAAGCCACGATGCATATTGTCTTCTAATGAAGAAGGAGAGCGTCAACCTTTCGGGAGGCTGTGAGTAGCTCGTATTATTTCTCTATGGATGGCAAAGCAATGCAAGAAGAAATGGAAGCCCTACATAGAAACAAGACATGGGAACTTGTTGAACTTCCAAAGGGACGGAAAGCAATTGGTAACAAATGAGTCTATAAGATCAAAAGAGATGGCAACAATCAAGTGGAACGATATCGTGCAAGGCTGGTGGTCAAAGGGTATGCTCAGAAAGAAGGAATTGATTTCAATGAGATATTCTCTCCGGTTGTCAGACTTACTACTATCGAGTAGTCCTAGCTATGTGTCTTTTGCATTTGATTTACATCTTGAACAATTAGATGTGAAAATGACTTTTCTTCATGGAGAACTTGAAGAGGAAATATACATGCTCCAACCGAGAAGGTTTTAAAGAACAAGAAAAAGAAAACTTGGTTTGCGGAGTTAAATCTCTCGTACGGCCTAAAGCAGACGCCAAGGTGTTGGTACAAGAGATTTGATTCCTTCATTATTAGCCTCAAATACAACAGATGAGTTCAGACCATTGTACATATTACAAGAGGTTTAGTGATGATGATTTTATCATCTTGTTGTCAGACGTGGATGACATGTTGGTGGTAGGCCCCAACAAAGTTCGAGTCCAAGAATTGAAGGCACAGTTGGCTAGGGAGTTTGATATGAAGGACTTGGGACCAAAAAACAAGATTTTAGGGATGCAAATCCACCGAGACGAGAAAAAATAGGAAGATTTGGCTTTCTCAAATGAACTATTTGAAGAAAATCTTTCTTGCGCGCTTCAACATGCAAGATTGTAAGTTGAGTCTCTACCCCACTTGTCAATTACAAATTATCCTCAAGTATGAGTCCTAAAGATGAAGATTAGAGAGGATAGAAATGTCTCGATACCAGTATGCATCAAGAGTGGGAAGCCTTATGTATGCTATGATATGTACAAGACCAGACATTGCACAAGCAGTGGGAGCGGTCAGTCGTTTTATGGCAGATCCTGGTAAAGAGCATTGGAATACTGTTAAGAGGATCCTAAGATACATTAAAGGGACCTCAGGTGCTGCATTATGTTTTGGAGGATCAGAATTTATTGTCAAGGGATATGTTGATTCAGATTTTGCAGGTGATCTTGATAAAAGAAAATCTTTCTACTTGGTTATGTGTTCACACTTACAGGAGGAGCGGTCGGTAGTTATCTAAGCTACATGATTTGTTGTAGAAAGCTCTGTCTACTATATTTGAATACAAAATACCCAAGCCTGTAAGGAAGCTATTTGGATTAAAAGGTTAATGGAAGAACTCGGGCACAATAACAGATAATTATTGTGTATTGTGACGACAAAGTGCGCTTACTTTACACATTCTGAGAATCCAAATTTTTCATTCAAGGACAAAGCACATAGGTATCAAGATCACTTTGTTCGAGAAGTAGTAGAAGAAGGAGTGTGGATATGCAGTAAGATTACACCAAAGACAACCTTAGATGTTATGACAAAGCCAATCAACACCGACAAGTTTATTTGGTGTCGATCCTCCTATATTAATCGTAAACGTAAAGCAACATGGAATGACAACAAGGTAGAAAGAGTAGTGTGAAGATATGATTGATTTCAATCAATACTTCAAGTGGGAGAATTGTTGTTTTAGAAGTCCCACATTGGTGGGTGCATGAGAATGGAGGCTCTTGAAAGCCTATATAAAGAGGCTTAAGTTCCTCTTGTAAATGATCCCAAAATTTATCTTCTTTTCAGATGTTATTCTCCTCGTATATCTGAAAAAGGTCTTGTAATTTCTTCCTATTGCAAGTAAAAACTTTTCTACTCTTGTCCGTGGTTTTTCTCTCATCATCATTTAGAGGTTTTACGTTAAATATTGTGTGTCAATTCCTCTTTTCTCAACTCTATTTTAGTTGCGTGATACTGTTTTTTATAACTCTGGTACCCAACAAAAATCAATTCTAACAATTGATAATTTAAAAAGATACTGATCTTAAATAAAAGTAAGTAGCAACATCAAAATCTAAATAAATTTAAATAATGAATTAAATTAAATAATAGTATGTAATATAATTTATGAAGCTAATATTCAAGAGTTGCAAATGGCTTATTAGTAGTAAAATGTAATATAGGAAAAAGAATAACTTTGACCCACTCAAATGAAAAGGGACCGTATGGCCCCAACCACATGGAGAATAGAGATAATAATTAGCAAATATGTCTGGTATTAAAAAATGAAAAATAAAAATTAATAAACCACACACACACGGTAGAATGAGAGACCGAGCGAGAATGCGAAATTAACAAACAATCACACAGATAGTGCAATGGGAGGGAGAATGCGGGAGATCAACACCTTTTGGTTTAATTAAACATGAAATAAATTAAAAATATTATAATAAATAAGAAAAATATATTTAACTTAAAAATATGACATCCTCATAATTTATATAAATATGATTAAGTTATAATTAGTAAAATTTGTATTGAAGTTTTCTCAAAACTATTTTTATTTTATTTTTGTTAATCGGCTCTTTTTATGCTAGGATAATTAGGTTATGTAACTACTCTAAATAAATATTTTTTTATATGATCTCTTAATAAATAATTAATTTATATAATTTCAGATAATTTTAATTTTTTATTATATAGTTTATTTTTTTTAATATTAATTTTTATGTGTTTATTATTAAGATGTTTTATAACTTATTATTAAAAGTATATAAAAAAATTACTATATTTTCTTAGTTTAAAAAACACTTAATAAATTCTTAGTTTTCTCATAATAAATTATATTTAATTAATTTTATTATATTTTCATGTAAAATTTTCACTCTTACGTGATATATATATTAAAGTTTTATAAATAATATAGAATAATTATATATGAATAAATATAGTAATTTAAAAATATAATTAATTTATGTGACAAGACATATATAATGAGAGATGATATCATATACTTAAGAAAATTTTGGAATTTAAAGATCAATCACTAATAAAAATAATTAATAACATAGTGTCAACTAAAAATAGGTAGAATTTTTTTAATTTAAATTAATATGTAAAGATATATATGTCAAGATAATTAATATGTGATTATAAATTTTTATATTTATATGTGTGAATAATAAATTTAATTTAAACCTAATGATACATATGTACATTTTATTAAAATTATAATATAAGATATTATGTGTTAATTATTAAGATTATATATTTGTCATATATTATATTTTTAAATATGTTAATTCATGTTAAAATGATATATATCAAAATATAAAAACATAATTTTTTTATATATATTTTATAATTAAAATATGACATATAAGTGGAGGAGAGGTATCCCAATTAATAATGGATAATAGATACCAAAACTTGAAAAGAAACAAAGAAGGAGACTTGGAAAGTCAACAGTGTGAAACAAGCTTTTATGTTTATACATTTTTCTTTTTTTCATATATGAAACTTATTAATATCAGAACTTGAAAATAATTGCACCAAAAAACAAAAAAAACTTGAAAAGAAACAAAGAAGGAGACTTGGAAAAATCTCTAGTGGACAGTGTGAAACATGCTTTCATGCCTATTCACTTTTCCTTTTTTCATATATGAAACTTATTAATATCAAAACTTTAAAAGACACAAAGAAGAAGACTTGGAAAAATCTCCAGTCAACAGTGTGAAACAAACTTTTATGCCTATACACTTTTCCTTTTTTCATATCTGAAACTTATTAATATCTTACTAGCTATTTAAATTTGAAATCCATCTAAACATACTCCGTTGAGAATAAATATTTTTAATTATCTAAACTCTTAATAACTAATGATGACTTTGTATTTTATTAATATTTTTAATTATATAAATAATTTTGAATGTTTTATTTACTTAAACAACTTTTAACAAAAAATTATTTTAAAATCAAAATTGTTTAAACTTTAAATTTTAATATTTACTAATAATTATTTAATTTTAAAATAAAATGTTGATAATTAATAAAGATTCTCTTTTTTTTTTTTAAGGTTTTTCTTAAGGTTATTTCATCATTTTTTATTTAATATATTTATATATTTTAATAAAATTTATATATAACAATATTATTTTAATTAAGGTCTTGCATTTAATGGCACGTGAGAGTCTTTTAATTCAATTCACTAATAAATTTTCGCTCAAATTTTATGATTCTTAATTCTTCTTTTTTATTGGCTAAAACACATGATATTATTATCATTCCTCGCCTTTGAGATATGATCTCTTTTTCTATCTCTTTCTTTTTCTCACACATGCACACTTAGAGACTGATGCTCACAAATCCCAATAAGCTCCAATGACTAAAACAATGTTGAGCATTTTCCAAAGGATTTTTGTGCTTCTATTTATGCTTATCTTATGAGATCATTACATTTTTTTCTTTTTCTTAAAAAAGTTAAGCTTCTAATATATATTATATTATTATAGAGTTTTGCTAACCGATGTATGACACACATTAATGAGTTGAAATAGAGATTATTAAATAAATTGAAAATAGAAGTATTTAATATTTTTTAAATTTAAAATATTTAATACTTTCTTTTTAAGTTATTAAGATGATTTAATAAAGAGAAGTAAATGCTGCTTAACTTGAACCCTAAAGGTACATTTAATAAAACCTCATAAGATGTTTTTTTTTTTTTATTGTTACATTAAGTTTAAATTTTCTTAATACAATATAATATTAAAAATTAATTGTGTGTTAGAATAAAATTTTAAAATAAAAAAAAATTATATCAAATAGAATAAACAAATTGCATATATATTATAATATAATATAATACTTAAACTAGTTTACCTCACAAGTTTCAACCTCAAAAATCACATAAAAATAATTATATTATCAGAAGTATTAAAAAATTAAAAGATACACAAAAAATAAAAAAAAACTAGAATATTTGTACCAAAAAGAAACTGCAAAATTTACGGAAGCACATAGTTGTATGACTAATTAACTGAAGTCAATCCCCAAAGTTCACGGCGAAAAAAAAAAGAAGACATTCCCCAAAGTTTCTTCCAAATTATCATGTGTTTCTTTAGGTGCTTTATTAATTTAACATATAAACTCATCTTTTAGCAACAAATTACCAAAAAAAAAAAAGATTAATAGTCCAAACACAATTTCTGGATTATGGCATAATTGAATCAATTTGCAATTTGCAATACAATATTAATGCCTTTTTTTTGGGTTACATGGTGAGTCAATGTACCTATGATTTGAAAATAAGATTCTTTTAAAGTGAGTTTATTTTTACAGTAAATAAATAAAGATACATTTATTATTAAATTTTAATGAGTTAAGATTACAATGTACTTTTAAATTAAGTCAAAAATAAATATATCATTATTTATTCATTTTAAAGATAAATTAATTTTAAATTTGTTTTTCCATGATTGAATACTTCAGTTTATTTCTAATTCTTACATAGTGCAAAATAAACATGGACTCAAGTATATGATATCTAGAAGGGTCGTAATTAATATGGATATTCCTTTAACTATAAGAGTGTGTTTGTTTTGCAGATTAATTAATTATTCTTGAGAAAGTAAATTTGGAAATATGACATTCACATGTTTGTTACAAGCTTTAAAAAAAAATATTCTTTGACATTATTGATTCTCATAAAAGTTATATTCCCATATTTTGCCTTTTTTTTATTTTCACGATGAGAGTTGGGTATATTTTTCCCATAACATGGGAATATATGTTATCTTGTAACTTAACCATTAACTTAATTCCACTCCCACTTCTTTCTCCCATCATCATTTGAATTTTTTTTTTGTGAATCAAACATTTTAAAAAATATTCCCAAAAATATTAAATGCTAACCAAACACATTTTTTAATTTACCCAAAAATAACATTCACAGTCATAATATTTCTAAAAATATTATTCATGATAATATAATAATATACCTTGAAACAAATATTTACTAAAGAGTATAGTAAAACGTTATCTAAAATGACCAAGACTTAAAAAGAAACAAAGAAGGAGACTTGGAAAAGTCTCCTGTCCAACTGTGTGAAACAAATCTTTATGCCTCGATATCTTTACCTTTTTTCATCTAAATATAAATTTAATAACTCTTTTTGAATATGTTACTAACTATTTAAATTTGAAATCCATTTAAGAATACTCGGTTCAGAAGACTTTGTGGAAGAAAAATCAAAAGACGACTTGAAAAGAAAGGAGTGTGCTTCTTTATATTTGCTAGAACTTGGTTATTTCTCAGATAATGATAGTTTGACATGTCTAGTGATCATAACATTTTCTGGCTAAAGCATCCATCAATATCATCTTGGTAATTTAAAAGTAAAGGAAAAAGTTTCACGTTAAAAAGAAATAAAATAAGTGAGATTGATTATTTTTTTATATATAATAAGTAAAGACTATATAAGTATAAAAATTCATAAATTTAATATATGTATTTTTATTAAAATTTTGAATTCAAAGTTTATAAACAAATATGAAGATAAAATATGTAAAAATATTCAGTCCTTATTACATACTTGTAAATTTTTAAATTTTTTTGAAATTTGTTATTAAATATTAAATATAACTATAATAACAAGGTACAATTATACGCTAGATTAGTTGAAAACTTGAAATAATTTTTGTACACAGTTATAAGATAGTTTTCCTTTTTGGTAATCAAAGTTTAAGGGGAGAGAAAATAATCTTATTTCAAGACCAGGACATGTCACAAATCTCAGCAACAAGAATTTACAATAATATTTACATATAAAAGTTAATCCAAACCCAATTGAGTTATTAGATCGTTTTATTGTTTTAAAAATGTAAGATTAGACAACCACTAGCCTTGATCATGATTCTGATCTTGCAGGTTCCATTTTAAGATTTTATTGTTCCTTCTAAAGATCATTAATTGCCGCTATCATCAAGACATTGTAACTTCAAGTGATTTCTAAGTTGATAAAGGATTTAAGACTCTAGATATTTACACCATAAAATCTGTTGTTGATTATTTTAATACATATAAGATTATTTTCAATACATAAAGTATAAATTATTCAATAAAATTACCAAATAACTATTGAATGTGAAATTAGGTAGTAATTAATGTCTATTGAAATTAAGAAATTGAATGAATTTATTAAAAATTTCATAATCTTCTCACCAATTTAAATTATTGATATGTAGTAATGTAATTGACGTCTAAATTATTCAAATTATTGTATCATATGAACTCAATTATTTTAAAATGAGATACATTTGTCAAAGTTTTAATATTTTTAATACATGTCTTATTACGTTTATATATGTTAAAATAATTGAATAGTAATTATCTAATAACTCGATTTTCAAATAGGTCTACATACATTTAAAGATATCATATATTCAAATGATTTAATTAAAAAAATTTATATAATGCATTGTTTATTTAAAGTTGAAGACTCACATTATCAATCAAGGAAAAAAAATCTAATGAATTCATTATTGTATTAATGACTCACGTTATTAATTAGAATAAATTCTTAATTGTATAAATAAGTTTTCTTTTTCTTTTTCATTATATATACATATTTAATATATAAAAATCTTTGGTGCTTCGTTTAAAAGTCGTGTATTTTTAGTTATGCAAATATTTAGTAAATGTCATGTATGTAATTAGTTTTCTATTCAATCATGATATCCCAAAAGTGATAAAATTCAAAAGAAAGTGAGTTGTTTATTGTTCTTTTCATTTTAATTTTATATGTTTATAATTAACAATGTGGAAAATTTAACATGAAATTATATTGATATATACAATCACGGGAGGAAAACTATATAAGAAAATTAATAAAATTAATTGAAATGTAATTTATTAACAAAAATCTAAATTAACTAATTATATATGAGTATGGATATTAAAAAACTAATATAGTTATTTACACTGTCACTTTTTTATTTTTAATAAAACAATTAACTTTATAAAAACTTAAAGAGAGGGTAAATTTTAAAAGTTCAATAAAAAATAAAAAGTAAAAGTGTGAGTAAACATATTGAAATGCCAATGATCCCACCCATTATATATATTTAGAATAATTGTTTATTTAGAAAATAGTTTTATAATAATTTTTATTCACTAAAATTAATTGTTTGATTATTGTGTTTATTTTTTTTATATGATATATTCTTATTATTGATATCAATGTAGTATAAATGAACTAATAGTTTTTTAACCATATTTTCAATAACAATATAAATAAAATTCCCATTAATTATCCCACACATATTTTTTTTAGTTGTATTCCACACACATATAAAATTTTTATTAATTATGCATCGTATGAGAACAAAATTCTTAAAAATTATCTCATATATACATATATATATAAATAAAGCTATTAATTATCCCACACATTTTTTTTATAATTGTATTAACATATAAAATTTTTATAATTTATTGAGAACAAAATTCTTAAAAAATCTCATATATATATATATATATATAGAGAGAGAAAGATCCATTTCAATAGAATAAAATTACTTATAATTATAATTGCTTTAACATCTTTTATATTTAATAGGTGACAAATAAAATGTAAATATATAAAAAATAAGATGAAATTATTGCTAATTAAATCATAGAAATTATATAAATATAAAATGATGTATATATAAATATATATGAGAAACATTACTCTTCCGGTAAATATTATATCACTTCCCACTAAAAGAAAAGTCATTGCCCAAAGTTCACGGCCGAATAGAAAAGTCATTCCCCAATGTTAATGCCTTTGGTTTTCATACTTCAGTTTATTTCTTACACATTACAAAACAAACATGGGCTCAAATATATGATATCCTAGAGGGAACAAAACTTGAAAAGAAACAAAGAAGGAGACTTGTCCAGTCAACGTTGTGAAACAAACTTTTATGGTGCTACACCTTTTCCTTTTTTTCATCTATATGAAACTTGGTAACTCTTTTTTAATATCTTACTAACTATTTAAATTTGAAATCAATCTAAACATACTCCGTTCATAAGATTTTGTGGAAGAAAAATAAAAAGATGACTTGGAAAGAAAGGAGTATGCTTCTTTCTTTCAGATGCGTTTATTTTTTTAAGATTGCATTCTTTTTTTTATTTGATTTGAAATTAACAAATAACTAATAATAACTATGTATTTTATTAATATTTTTAATTATCTATATATATATATATTTTAACTTTTAATATTTTATTTACTTAAACTACTTTTAATAAATAAAGTTATTTTTAAGTCAAAATAGTTTAAAATTTTAATTTTAATATTTACTAATAATTACTTAATCTTAAAATAAAATGTTAATAATTAATAAAGATTCTCTTTTATTTTTTATTTAGGTTGTTTATAAGGAGTAAATAATGTTTCATCATTTTTATTTAATTTTTTTATCTATTTATATATTTTAATAAAATTTATATATAACAATATTATTCTAATAAAGGTCTTGCCTCTAATGTCACGTGATTGCCTCTCAATTCAATTCACTAATAATTTTTTTGATCAAATATTTTGCCTCTTAAGTCTTCTTTTTTATCTGTTAAGATACGAGGCATTACTATTATGCTTCATTCTTGAGATATAATCTCTTTCTTTCTCTCTCACACACTTGGAGAGAGATGCTCATGATTCATGAATCCTTATAAGCTCCAATGGCTAACAATGTTGAACATTTTCGCTAAGGATTTTCGTATTTCTAGTTATGTTTTGTGGGATCACTGCAATTCCTTTTTTTTTTAAAAAAAAAAAGGTTAAGCATCTAATATATATTATAGGGTTTTGCTAACCTATTTAGGCCACACATTAATGAGCTGAAATAAAAATTATTAAATAAATAAAAATAGAAGTATTTAATATTTTAAAAATTTAAAATATTTTT
This sequence comes from Ormosia emarginata, assembly GCA_029884605.1. Lineage (NCBI taxonomy): Eukaryota > Viridiplantae > Streptophyta > Magnoliopsida > Fabales > Fabaceae > Ormosia > Ormosia emarginata. The sequence continues at coordinate 12,372,955 of JAQQTP010000071.1, forward strand.
TTAAGTAATTAAGATGATTTAATAAAGAGTAGTAAATACTTCTTAACCTGAACCGGGTATATGTTAATAAAAACTTATAAGATATTTTGATTTTTTTTTTTATTTTTAGTTTAAGTTTAAAAATTGTGTGTTAGAATAAAATCTCATAATAAAAACAAATCATATGGTATAGAATAAACAAATGGCATATATAATATAATATTAAAACTATATTACCTTTTAAGTTTGAACCTCAGAAGTCACTTAAAAATAAATTTTATCAGAAGTTTAAAAAATATTAAGATAAACACAAATAATATATTAAAACCCATAGATTTTATTTTAAAAAAAACTGTAAAATTCACGGGAGCACATACTAATTGTATAGAATAAACAAATTCCCCATAGTTCAGGATAAATAGAAAAAACTATATTACCTTTTAGTTTCTTCCAAATCACTTAAAAATGTTTATATTAGGTGCTTTATGTATTAAAATATAAAAAGATAAACACAATTAAAAAAATAGATTAAAACCCATAGACACATACTGGAATTGTATGAATCAACTTCAATTCGCAAAACAAAGTTCACGATGAAAAACAAAAAGTCATTGCCCATAGTTTGCTTACTACAAATTCTTCAGATTGTGTGTAATAAACATAGGTGCAAATATATGTATTTAACATATATATATATATATAATTTTGTAGGACAATTAACCAAAAATAGATTAATGATCCAAACACAATTTCTAGGATTATGGCATAATTGAATCTAAAATAAATTTTCAATATCGTTACACGGCATATATTATATACATTATTTATGATGATTTTTTTAACATGGAGTTGTTCACTTGTTTGCTTATTAAAAAATATGAATCAATCGATGTGCCTATGTATGTATGTATTAAATACAGTCATTATTTCTAATAAGATTCATATATAACAAATATAAATTAAATACAAAATTTGATATCTTATGTTGTAAATAAATATTTAATATCAATTAATATATTTATATAAAAATATATGATATTTTTATTACTTCATGACAAAAAAGAAACAATTTGAAGATTGTATAAAAGCAAATCAAAATAAAACTTAAATAATATTAATGATCATTTTCATTTTTAAACATGGAGGGTGTGCCTATGATTTGCTTACTACAGTTTATTTTTACCAGATTTGCATAATAAACAACATATATATATATATCTAAAATTTAAAAAAAGATTTATAATTCATTAATAAGATTTTGATGAAACAAATTTTTTATGCCTAGACACCTTTTCCTTTTTCCATCTAAATATAATTTTTTCATCTAAAAAATCTTACAACGGCATATATATACATTATTTATGATGATAAAACTTAAATTAAGTTGTTTTTCACTTGTTTGCTTATTAAAAAATATGAATCAATAGATGAAAAGTATTTAAAGTATTTATGTATTAAATACATGAAAATAGTCATTCTCTATAATAAGACTAATCAATATATAACAAATATAAATTTTAATAAAAATTTGTTCTTATGTTGTAAATAAACATTTTAACCATCAATTAAGATTTTTCATTAAAAAACCATCAGGATCCATTTTTATTACTTCAAAAAAAACAACTTTTTAACTAACAATTTGATTAGTAATTATATAGAAGCAAATCAAAATAAACCACATAAATAACAATAATTAACAGATACATTCATATAAAACAATAAAAAAATATATTAAAAATTACATTGATACAACCAGTAATGACAAATGAAGTCATTAATATTAATATTAAATAATATCAATCAATATTATTATAAAACAAAATGTTATAGAAACTTAAAAAATATATATAAAAAAAATAAATTATTATCGAACCAAATATAACCCAAAACTTGATTGTGACACATGCTTGCAAATTGCTAATGAAAGTTCAACACCCCTCAACGGAACTATCCCCCATTCCTTTCTGCCACCTCCTACTCCATCTCCCTGCACTCCTCTAAATAAAGATTTGCTAGGAATAAGCCCAATGGTAGAGCATTTATAAGGCCTAGTGGGACCAAGGATTGCGAAAAAGCAAAAAAATCCTACAATTTCAAAACCAAATTATAAAAGATTGCAATGCAAAGTATCAGAACATGCCTTTCTTCAAAGTTTTTTAATATTGTCTTCGAACTCAACTTGTAATAATATAACAAAATGAAAGTTCATCTTCAAAACATATGAAAGAATCAAGAAAGGCTCTAATGTATCTTTTATTGGTATCTATAGATAATAACTTACATATGAAAGAATCATAAAATCAGCACATTACAGAACAAAAAACTCAGGTTCTTCGTTATTAGGTGCTTCCTGTAACATCTCTAAAAAAAACAAATAAAAATATATAAAAGATAACAACTAATAACTTTCCAAATAAAATTATTCTAATCGAATAACAAACTAATTATTCAAATAGAATCCTTGAAAACACATAACTTTATTCGAATAAAGCTTTTATTATTTAAATAAATAGATTGCTAAGAATATATATACATTGTTATAGAGTGAGTTATTCAAATAAAAACTCATGTTATTTGAATAAAAGATTTGATATAAGAGAAATGGGAAACACCTGACATAATGAAAACCAAGTTTTCATTCAAAACCAGCTCTTCATTTCTTTCTGGTTCTTCAGTTCAACTAGTTCCAAGGGAACTAATCTGATGAAGTAAGATGAATAAAGTAAGCAAGGTGAGGTAAGAAAGACATGTATCAAAAGAGAAACTCTTGAAATCATGAAAATTCTGAAAATAATGATTGCAATAAACAAGTGTCAAGTTTAGATTTGAAAGCAATGATTACAGAGGAACAATTGTCAAGCACATAGAAAGAAAAGATTAAGCCAAGAACGATGAAGAGAAACAAGTGTCCAAAAAATTAATGGCAGCTGAGGAAAGCTTATAAAATCAGCATGACACGTGTCAATAAGGGGAGCTATTGAAATCATGATAAAGATTAGCAGGAACAAGTGGTACATTCTGTAGGGAAATCAGAATAGAAACAATGATTACGGTGGAGATTTGTGGCAAGTATGCAGCTTCCCGTTTGGAGACCTAGCTACCCAACATCATCCCTTACATCATCTCTTACATAAGATAAGCTCAATTTTGGCTCTACAAATGCCACGTCCTCCTCCCTTACTCGTAATCAAAAACACCCACCCAACATATAAAAGAAGCTCTTATTGCTGCAACCCAAATTCCTCCATTTCCAACTTCTCTTCAAATCTGTTTTAAATTCTGAAAATAGGTAAGAAACGGCAAAAGTACCACTTTTTCTTCTTTATTTTTTTCAACCATACCTCTTAGTCTGTTACTTTGCATTCCTTCTCTTTTGCTTTATTTTGATTTTGATGAAACAGTAGTTGTACTGATATTTGTAAATGCATTTTTAACTGTTTTATTCGAATAACACAAGATTTATTTAAATAAAATTTGCTAAAAACACTTCAAATATTATTTTCTCGAATAATTTATTCAAATAATTTTTTTTATTTGAATAAAATTTGATAAACCACTCTTATTATTATTTTCTTGAATAATTTATTTGAATAAATTTTTCTTTAATCAAATAAAATTTGATAGATTTTAAACGTGAATGATTCTCTTATCATTTTAAACCCTTTTTTTATATATGATATTTTTACTAATTGAGTTATCTACTATTCTTTTTAATTGCTGAATTAATTTAAAATGAAACATTTTTCTATGAAGAAAGTATTTTTTGAAAGTTATCCTATAGATAAAAATAAATTAATGTGCAAAAAAATATTATGATCATGATTAGATATTATTAGAAGACGCCTTGATTAGAGATTATTGTGACAATGATCAGAGAACATTGAGAGACGCCTCTTTGTCAAGAGATTACAGAGAATTCCTCGATCAAAGATTATTATTATGACTATGATTAGAGATTATTAAGAAATGCCCTAATTAAAGATTATTGTGATCATAATTCATAAGACATTAAGGGCAACTCATTATCATAAAAGAAGTATGCACATTTAGTTGAGAATATTGAAATGAAATGATTTAAAAGAGATGATGAAAAGAAAACTTTTTGTGTGACATTCAATTTTTTTTAGTATGAATTTATTTATTGCAAATTATATTTCTGCTTCATTTTTATAAAGTTACTTATACTGTTTTTGTTAATATGAATTAATTATTTATTTCTTTTGTTACTGAGATTTTACTAATATAAAATTTTGGACTCTTTGATATGGTTTAAGAAAGAAAGAATTACAAAAAATGGTAAACTATTTTCTGTACTAGTGACGATTGAAATATCTTTAGTTCAAACTTGTTACTATTTTTGCTCTTTTCTACTGAAATTTGTATCTCATTCTTTTATGACGTGATATTTAAGAGTATGTCAACAAGAGTTTTGAATGATTTCCGAGTGCAACAAGTATTTATGTCAAAGTTAGAAGACTGTGTTTTCACAATTACTTTGGGAGATTTATTCTTAATAATCCAGCTCTTTGATGAGTAGTTACAGTAAATAATATTTGTAAATATGTAAATAGAAAGATCTTGTAAAGGCTTTTATAAGCCTCATTTTTGGGAAATAGGTGCGCTTAACTGAAAAAATTTGTATGCATATAACTAACTTTGGAAGGGTTTAACCCCTTGATGTAATATATTGTACAGGATACTTTTGGTAACAATAATATCGTGCATTTATCTAAAATACAAAAAGAATTATTAATTAAATTCATAAAATTAGAAGTAAGACGTTACACTTCTTCCCTATTTTGGAGCAATCACAGGAGGAATACATAAAATCGCTAACAAAATTCAAAAGAATTCATAAATTTCAAAAGAAAACAAAAATCACTAACAAAATTAACCCAAGGCATAGGTTTAAGAGCAAATTTGAACATAGAGAAGGAAAAAAATTATTCCAATAAAAATTGAAAGAACAATAAAGTTTCAAAGGCTTTCCAATCAATATATACGATTCAATGAGCATATTGAACTGTATATGATAATTTCATGAAAATATATATGTTCTAACCTGGTTAAAATCAACAAATTACATAAAAATGTAGAAAACATCTTGCAACTTCATATATAAAATTGAAAGCTAGAAGGTTCAAAAATTTTCAAACCAAGAACAGTTTTAACAAAAGATTCAAGATCACTGGACTTAAGTTTTCACGCTAATTCATTGTATGTACAAAGCATAAAATATCCATATGTAGGAAACCTAAAATTATCAAAGCAACTGAAAATAAGCAATTAAAAAAAGTATCAACTTCATTTTAAAATTACCAAAAGTTTGGCATTTCCACCAAGTGAATCAGGTAGCAAACGTGTTATGTATGAATTGTTTTTTTTTCTCTTTACCTTCAGTATTTAAAGACTGAGAATCTTTAATATGAGGATCAACTAATAACCAAGACCAGTGAGAAAAAACAGTGGTTACAAAGAAGTTCTAATAAAATTCAATTGATTCCCAAGTATGACGATACTATTAATCTAAAAAAAAAGGGCAATTTCTAATGTTAAACTTGGGAACACTTTTCTAACCATGTAACAGTATTTTAAAACAGTAAAATAAAATGAAAATAATATATTCAAGTATAAACAAACATAATTGGAAAGCCACCCACTAAAGCTATAGAAAATATATTTTAAACATGAGAAAATATATTTTAAACATATAATAATCATGGCAACTTACCAAACTAAGTAAGTACTTATTTCCATTTATGCTTCCCTTTGGACACATGTATCATCAACTTTGTTCCCATCCAGATTACAAGATTAATAATAATAAGGCTAATTATGCTTGTTTATTCTTATCACTAAAACCATTTGATGAGATTACTTGAAGCATCAATTGACAAAAAACATATGTAGCAACAAACTAATAGAGAAAACTAAGATTATAAAGATGCATTCAGTCTTAGAAGAAACAGATAGAAAATCTAAAGCCCTAACATTTTGTCATGTGAAGTTTAGCTTAGTTTCTTAAAAGGAATCATACTAGTATCTTAGTCTCAATTGGACAGAAAATATATTGAATCGATAAGACACAATGAAAGTACCAAATGATGATATATAAACTGAACCAGCGAAGTTCTTGTTATTGGGACGAAGCTAATGCTTATATAGAGTCAGAAATGAGAAATGTTGGAAATTTCAACAGTACCTGATGTGATATGCTTGACCTTAATTAAACAAATTATAGCTCTATTTATTAATCCAAGTCAACCATATCAAATTGATATTTAAGATTTTGTAGACAAACGACTTCACAATTTCCGTATTGTTCAAGTGGTAAGGAAAGAATGATCAAATGATAAAAGAGAAATGGGGTTAGGATAAAACTCTTAAAAATTTTATTCTCATATGAACTACAGATATAGAAGACAAAGGACATCCGGATAAACTTAATTATTACCATTGACCACAATTAACAATTTATTATATCACACACAATTGGGTAGCCTTTGTTTGTGTTGCTTGCTTTCTCATTGAATGTTGTTTAATTGGGCATTCATTGAATGTTGCAGTTGAGGTACAGAAAAGTGACAAAGCAAACAGTAAGAAGAAAGACTGAATGAACCAAAGAGTAAAAAAGAATTTCACTTGGCTTTCCCAATTCTGATCCAACAAATTGAATTGTTTCAAGGGGTATAAGGAAAAGAACTGAATGGAAAAAAGCAGAACAATATAATCACTCACCTATCCAAGGATAGTCATTAAGGATTATAAGAAGCCCTTTGATCAATGCTTCTACAATTGTACCTGGTCCACCCTAAAATTTTCATAGAACCAATTAGCCTATTATAACAAACGAAGTAGCATATAAAGAGTAAATTGGTTGAACTAAATTTAGTTATTATGCAGTCACTGGCTCTATCCATTTTTCCCTCAGGGTCTTAAATCCTCTAATCTACACAAATTAAGAAAAAAAGTTCTATATAAGTTTAAACTGAGGTGGATCTTTCTCAACGTGAGAAGAGACCCAAAGGTTTATTTAAATAACTGGATAAGCAAAGGTACAAAGCAATAAGCCTTATCAGGCAAAATACAACCTAAAGGATAAAAACAAACTAATGGATGGATAAATAGAAAACAAGGTAAAGGAAAAAAGCTAAATTAAACTGAATGACTGTGTCAACTTATGCTGAACCTATCCAACAGAATCAGTTACATTATCAAGTTTTAGATGTTCCATTCTATTACGCTTATGTCTAGTTTACTAATTCAAATGTCAAAGGCTTGAGGAGCATAAAGTGAAGCATATTTCCTTTATTGGAATTTCCAATTGAAGAGATTGAAGTGTAGATGCTAAGCTCTTTTATTTAGAGCTCATATGGTTATTATTTACAAAATTGGTTTCTTAGCTTCTTTATCTAAAATTGATTCCAGAGCCTTCATAGTTTTCTAGACAAAACCCATTCCTTTGCCCCCCTCATCAGTAAAACTATATCAGTAAAACTATAGGCAAATAGGGGTTCTTCTCTTAAATGTTCCTATAACAAAGAAAAACTGGTGAAAAAAAATTAGAAAACCAAGCAAGAAACGATGTAAAAAGGAGAAGTATTAAAATGCTATGTTTGAACATAAAAATAAGTGAAAAGAAGAAAACTTAACAAAATTAACATGCCATTTCACTAACACATAGTTACTAAACTGAAAGCTTAGCCAAAATTAACAAATATGACCATAAAGCTCTATCATTTTGGCAACTTATACCTGGCTCAGGTTTATCCTAAGCTTTGCATTTCTAAATTGGTGGCTTTTTGTACTTTTCAGCAAGATAGTTTGGGAAGAAGAAAATACCTTATAAAAAATCAAATCAATAAAGTAGAAAGAATACAGATGTACTATAATTGTTAGCTTCAATAAAGTAGTCCTTATCAACTTGATGATTAACCATTGGTTAAAGCAATGAAGAAATCAGAAACAATTAGAACATGATGAAGATAACCATTGATTAAAAGGTGTACAATTGTTCTTTAACTATCTTACCATTACTTAAATTGTAAGTTCTTATAGAGCAAGCAGGAAATCATATGCAAGGTATTGCAAGCTCATCTAAAAATGGTATATATCATTTCAAGTTTGTTGTTCCTTCTTTCTATGTATTGTGTGTGAGTGATTTCCTGTGTTCTATTTTATCATTATATACATATCATGTCAAAATTGATATTTTAACAAAATTGAATCAACAAAATAAATAAATAGATAATAAAAACAAAAAAGATAATATTACACAGGAAAACCAATGTCAAAACTTAGCAATGTCAACAAATATGCACATCTTTTCTCTAACTATTAATTTGTTTATCCTTTCTTTGGGTTGCAAGAATGACATAAACTCAAGTACTCAATGTCTTATATAGAATAATAAGGCTCTATAACACCTTTACTCTAATGCGTTAAGCTCTTAGGCATAGCGCAAAATATAAGGATCTTTAGCATTGAATTTCTCCAAAGAAGCTTTTTATCTAATTTTGTGAGCAGCTCTATAGTAAAACTGCAAACAACATGCTACAACACCTCTCTCACTCTACAGTCCTGACCACCAAGTACTTTTAGGTGCCCTGGTTTCTTTTGAAGCTAGCTGCTTCATAACTTCTACCTGAGGACTATAGGTAAAAAATAAAGATATTTCATAATAATAAATTACCCATAAAATAAAAGCAACAACAATAAAAGAAAGTATAAGAAACAAAGCAAAACAGACAGAATACGTAATTGAATCTATGGTAACATTGGCAGCTCTAACTATCAGTATAAGAAGAAAAAGAAAGAGTACAACCAAAAAAACAAACACTAATGAGTAATTACTATTAGTACAATGGTAAAAAATTTAATAATATATATTCCATTATAAGGTCCTTAAGGAATACTTTGATCAAGTAAAAAGGAAGAGCGACTACAACCATTAGAGAAAGGTATATCTTACAACATTCTGAGGCAAACATCTGAGAGGTCCTCTGTTGAGTATCCAGAAATTCCTATCCCTTTGGTCATATATAGTTTCTAGCACACAAATAACAAAGAATGAATGTTAACTTTACAAAAAAAAATATTTTTATACTTGAACAATGAGGCACATTTCACTGCCTCAAATATGAGTTAACACTTAAAACTCTTATAAAGCCTGTTTCATTTTAGCAGAAATAGTATATGGAAATAACTTTAGAGCTCTCCATGTCATGTGGATGTCGTAGACGACAATAAGGATGAAAATGTAAAGTAGTGACTTTCTGGCTTTTGCTGATAATCTTACACTTAGCAAATGTCTAGGACTTGGGGAAGACTACAGAACAATTACAAATTAGAAAAACATTTAACTGAGAAGCAAATAATAAAAAGAAATAAAAAATCAAATTTACAAAAGAAAAGTAAACTACAAATTAATTACAGTTGAAGGAAATACCTTGCACATAAGCCAAAAACATTTATTCTAAATTTTGGAAAGACCATAGACAGAGAAAGGGAAATCCCAAACTAAAAAAAGGAGAAGAATAAGGTAAGAAATCGGATTGATTACAGCCATAGAGATAAACAGAAAAGAGATATATTATATCAATGGATAAATCATAGACATTCCACGCAAAATTTAGGAACTAGGCAAAAATGTACCCAAAAAAAAAGCATGAACAATACACTAAAAGATGAAAAATGCACATAAACCATACACAAAGCAAATATGAAATCCACCGAAATATGCTTCCCAAAGCAAATGAACACTGATTTTTAAGTAAAAATAGGGGGAACAAAAAGGTGCTGCAAGGCGAAAGAATCAAGTGGAATGCAGTAATAACCCAGAGTCAGTAATAACCCAGAAATATAAGGATCTTTAGCATTGAATTTCTCCAAAGAAGAAATTTATAATCAAAATATCAAATAACAATGCTACAACACCTCTCTCACTGGTTGAATAAGATGAGCTTAGATAATCACCAGTCAAAGAAAGAAAGAAGCGATGGAGTCAGAGCAAGAAGACGACAACGAAGATGAAGAACCAACAAAATTGAAGAACAGAGACGATGATAGACACAATGAAGGGAGCAGGTTGTGCTTGCTGTGGAAGAAAAGAAGAAGAAGTGAGATTTTAGGTTGAGAAAAGAAAAGACATAGAAAGAGAGAGAAAAAAGTTAGTCTCTGCTATTATTCAAATTTCGAAATCAGAGAAAAGAAAGAAAATTGAATTGAAGGACAAAAACGCTTCCAAATCCAACGTACCTTTATGGGTATAAATAAAATTTATAATATTTTTTAATATTTAATTAATAATATATAAAATTATAATTAATTATATATATTAATTAATTAATGAATAAATTTAAATTTCAATCACTTTTTATATAATTTTTATTAACTAATTAATACACATAATTAATCATAAAAAAATAATATTAAAAATATATATATACTATTTAAAATAAAATTAACATTATTTGAAAAGCAATTACCTCTATTCTCCCCAATCAGAGAGAAGACCCTAACATAGTAAGGAAAACCATTAAAATCGATACATAAAAAATATAATAAAATTCAAAACTAATAAATAGGATTTCATAGAAAAAATGAACAATAAAAACTTATTTAGTGGCAAAATAAATGACAGATATTAATAATTCTATAAATTAAAGAATTAGGTATTATATATAAAAGATAAACAATTAAATTGTAAGTAAAAACTAAATTATTGAAAGTTATAATGTACTTCAATTAAAATATATCAATTATAAAATACTTAAATTACCTTTAAATTAAAAAAAATTAAGATAACTTTAGGATAATACTAAAATATTCCTCTTTTATATATAAAAAGATATGAACTTATTAACCCTTTTTGAATATCATGTATACTAACCATTTAAAATTTTTTTGATCAGCACTAACCATTTAAATTTAAAATTCATTTAAACATACTATATTCAAAAGACTTTGTGAAACAAAGATAAAAAGATGATTTGAAAATAAAGGAGTGTGCACCTTTATATTGGTTAACACTTGGTTATTTCTTAAATAATAATAGCCTCACATGTCTAGTGATTATATGTTATGGCTAATGTCGTGATTAGGATAGCGGCGGAATGACGACTTAAATTAAAAAAATTTAAGGAGTTGTCACTAATTTTATTTTTATGAAAAAAAATAAAAAAACTAAAAAAAGATGATCTACGTTCAAAAACTCAAGTTCGAAGAGTTTAATTATACAAGAGGAAAAAATGAAGACTAAACCTCACAAAGACTCTATTATATTATTTCTAAGACGATTACCTTAAATCAGTTGTGTAAATTTTTATGACTTTTTTTAAAAAAAATTATTTTACTCATTTATTAAAATATAAACTAAACAAACAAATAAATTATAAAAAATTAGTTTTGGCTTGACAAAATTGAGATTCTGCTCTTACGTATCTTGTAACATCCCGAAAAATACCTATTTGGTCATCAGTTATCATTTTATAATATTCTTGATTTTTAGGAATTTTTCTGGAATTTTTTGGAAGCGATGAATATTTTAATATATTCTTCGTTTTACGTGAATATAGAGCAGAGTAGGGAAAATGACTGTAATGCTTCAGAAATTGGAAAATTATATGACGAATAGTCATTTTATAATATTTGCAATTTTTGAGAATTTTCTAGGAATTTTTAAACGTCGAATATTTTAATATATTCTTCGTTTTACGCTGTAGATCGAAAGAGAATCGAGAGAACACGATGTTTTCTCCGAGAACCTTGGACTATGGACATGTCGACGGGGATCTTACTAAACCCGAGACTTGACATGATTCTGAGTTTCACGATTTTTGAAACTTCTTAACAGATAAAATAAATCAATACAAACAAGTAAAAATTCATCCGTCGATTAATTAAATACCGACTTTTTGTTAATCAGTAACTATTATCCATTGGATAATAGTGTGTAATAAAAATCCTATTACATTATCCAAATGAAATTCACTTTATGTCTAATCAATCTACTTTAATTCAAATTTAATGATAAATTAATCAAAGCTTCTTTGAGAAGCTTTGACCAAACATTTACTCATATACCCTTGGCTTCTCTTGGAAGCCAATTCTCACCCTCCCTCTTCTCTCTCTTCACGGCTGGAGTGCAGCCAATGCTAGGAAATATTAGCATTTCCTTTAGTTAATTTCACTCCATCTTATTCATTATTTACCAAAGCACCTCCTCTCTTCTTTCTTTCTTCTTCTTCTTCTTCATTTTCGTTTTCTCTTCTCCTCCCTACATGCTCCACGACCAGCCTTCATCTCCCCACTCAATCTCCACCAAATCTTCATCCAACTACATTTTCTTGATCCTCTCATTCTTCTAAACACTTTTCCCTCTTGGAGCATTTAGAGATTCCACCATTTTCACCACCTTCTCCAAGCTCCAAGCTTTGAGCTTTTGGGTAAGTTTCAAGACTTCTCTCCCTTCTCCTCCATTTTCGTGGTCATGGTCTCCATGTTGGCCATCCATGTTTCATTTTCCAAGCCATTATGCTATTCTAACAAAGTCACCATTTTTAGGGATTTTGGAGGTCAAATATGAAAATTGCAAGAAGCTTTCTTGGAGTTCTTTTGATTTCTTCTCTTAGGTAAGAGGAAGATGATCCTCCTCAACCAATCTTGGTTAAGGGAATGTCTTGTATATGTTGTTGTAAATGGGGAAAAACCATATTGGGTCTCTCTTTTTGCCACATTATGTTATTTTCATGGTTTGTAGTTGTTTCATTTGTATGACTATAGGAGTTTGTAATGTGTGTTTTGTGGACATAAACCCTGCTTTGGACTTTGCTAAAATGACTGAAATAACTTGGGGTTGGTTGGGCCACGGTTTTGCAGAACTGAATTCTGCAGAATCCTTGAAAATGCACCAGCGCCTAGGCGTTGTGCATAGAGCGCTTAGGCGCTCACTGCTCGAGAAATTTCCCTGTTACGTGGCTTGGTCAGCGCTCAGGCGCTACGAGCCCAGCGCTTAGGCGCTCATCCGGCGCTCAGGCGCTACAGACATGGCACCTAGACGCCCATAGTAGAATTGTTGTGAAGTGATAGATTACTTGTATGAATGATAAATCTTGAATAAGAATGTACAATGAACCTTAAAAATGTTTTACCTTAATTGCTTTCAATATTATGATGTTATGGGACTATACTAATGATCAAAGTGGTGTTGATGCTTGATTGAGCCAATTGTGGCGTATGATGGAATGGTATATGATGTTGATCATACATGTTCATGCATAGAGTCTTATGCATTGTGAATATCCTGTGGACTGTTGTAAGGCCGAGTTGCCTAGGAGATTGAACACACCTTGGTGCGGGTGCGAATAGACTAGTGTAGGTCGTGTTATGACCTTAGGGGCGTCGGGGTGCGGGTCCTTCACAGTGGGCAGTTGGTAGCTCTTCTGTCAGTGGGGCAAACCGATGCAAACACACCGACGATCCGGACCGAGAAACACTGTCCTATGTCGTGATCGAGCGTGGACTGTCTGTACAATGCCTGATGTGCACGTAGAAAACTGTTGAGTTTTAGCACCTTGGCCGCGGCAGCCGAGTTACAGACACGTCTCCTGATCTTTCTCTCTGACTGTTTGAGTCTAGCTCCATGGAGTAGGGAATTTGAATACCGTATGCATGTGCATTATAAGATGTCTTACTATTAATGATTATTACCCTATGTGAGTTGAACATGTTTATATAATCATTATGATAAATGCCTGCCTGAAACTGTTTACTTGCTTATAGATGTACTATCTGCCTATCATTGTTGTTATTATTCATGAGACTGTGTATGGGCGCTATGCGCCGTAATATTCCTGGCTGCCATAATTGGTAATGATGGTAGGAAGTCTTACCTCTTTCCTGCGTTTCTGTTATTTGCTGTCTTTGTGTGCATACTATATCTATTGAAGACGACGGTACGGAAGCTGAAGCCCCTGATTCCCCTGGCTTCTGGCCCGAACGAGATTGACTTCTACTGAGCCGATGGAGGCACGCATGCGCGGATTTCTGGGTGACATGCGTCTGACCTTCCTTGGAGGGCCAGAGTGTTGGCACATCAACCTGAACTCGGATCGCTGTGTCTACATGGGAGATGTATCCATTTCCTTAGCCTGGAGACGTCATGAGGTGCCTGTCCTCACCTGTCACATCAGCCTGCGACTGGAGTTTTACTTGCCCATCCGTGAGATGTGGGGTGCTCGTTACTATACCCTCACGGGAAGACTCCTTTGATTCTACCGCTCGGGCTCCATCCCGTGCTTCTGTGGTTCCCATGGAGGTTTCCTCGGAAGAGGAGGATCCTGCTGAGGATCCTGATACGGTTCCTCCTCCTCTGAGGGATTGATTTTGCTGGTAGCTACTGATGGCTACGGTGTTTTATTTTGGGGCCCGATGTATCATTGTTTTGTGGGCTGTATATTTTGGTATCTCTGGGGTATAATTGTATAATCCTTTGGGGCAGGTATAGTTTTGCTTTTTGAATATTTCAGGCTTGTAACTAGACACGATCGATGTCAATATATAAATATATATATCTACATGCATGTTACGTAAGTGTGAATACTGTTTATTACTTTATTCCTTACTGTTGTTCGTATTCCGCACTGTTAAGTAAAATTACATTAAAAAAAATAATATCGTCATTTTCGCTCACATAGTTAAGCATTAAATAAGTTTAAAATTCAACCTAATAAATCGGGTCTTATTAACTGTTCAAAAATTTCATTTTTCGCATTTTCGTTTCGATTTCAATAGTGTGACGCTCCCTCCCAAAAAGGGGCGTTACACTAAGTTAGTATCAGAGCCCCGGTTTATGTTTCTTTGGGTCTTGTGTGTGAGTCTGCCTTGTTTGTCTTTGTGTGGATCTCTGTGACTGGTGTTTTTGAATGAATCCCTCTGACTTTTCTTATGTTTTCAGCAATCTAATTTAAGAGAAAAGCAGGATGGCAAGAGGTGGAGAAATGGCAGCTACTATTGAAGCAATGCAAAGGATGGCTGAAGTCATCGCCCAACAGAACGAACGTGCTGCTCAACAACAAGAGAGAGCTGCTCAACAGCTTGAGGCGACTGCCAATGCACAAAACTTAGCAGAATTTCGTCGTCACAACCCTCCACAATTCAAGGTAGAATTTGATCCAGACAAGGCTAGTCTGTGGATCAAGGAACTAGAAAAGGTGATCCGTGGCATGAACTGTGCTGAAGATAAGAAGGTGAATTATGCTACCTTTATGCTCGTGGGCAATGCCGAAGATTGGTGGAACGGAGCTCAAAGAGCACTAGAAGCCGAAGGAGCTGACATCACATGGGATGTGTTTAAGAACAAGTTCTTGGACAAGTATTTTCCTGCTAATGCGAGACACGCAAAAGAGATGGAGTTCCTCAACCTGAGACAAGGGAACATGACTGTCAGCGAGTACGCCGCCAAATTTGAGAACCTGGAGAAATTCTCAACCCACTACCAGCATCAGACTGATGAAGCCTGGAAATATTGGAAGTTCACCGAAGGACTGAGATATGAGGTGAAGAAGGCCGTCATCACCTTGAAGATGAAGGTGTTTTCGGAATTGCTGGATACGTGCTATGAAGTTGAAGCCTTGGAGCAGGCTAGAGACTTAAAGAGCAAGAACTTTGGGCATGCGAGGTTCCAAAGAGGTGGAGGCAGTGGTTCAAACCGCTTCCAAAAGAAGCCCTATTCCCGACCAGTGGGAAGTCAACAACCAACCGGTGGAAGTTTTGGTAGAGGTTCTTCTGGGAACCGAACTGGTCAGAACGTGCCATATCCGTCCAGATGCACAAAGTGTGGAAAAGACCATCCCACAAGAGACTGCACGATCAAGGGATTTATCTGTTTTTGATGTGGCAAACCGGGCCACGTGTCTAGAGATTGCAACCAAGCAAAGGTTGAACCTTCGATCAATGCAACTCAAGCCAAGAAACCGCAAGCCGGAGGTCGAGTCTACACCATGAGCGGAGCTGAAGTCTCCGAATCCGAAGACTTGATTCAAGGAGAAGGCGCCATAGAAGGTAATCTTTTAAAAGTACTGTATGACTCTGGGGCAACCTATTCTTTCATATCATATGACTGTGTGCTACGACTTGGCTTACCTGTGTCTGAGTTACCCTTTGATTTGACTATTTCAACCCCTACTGATAAACCGGTAGTTACTACCAAAGTCTGTTAGAAGTGTCCCTTAACTGTTGAAGGTCGAATCTTTTCTGTCGATTTGATCTGTTTACCTTTTTCACAACTAGATATAATCTTAGGGATGGACTGGTTATCTTCCAACCATGTTTTGTTAGATTGTTCAAGGAAAACCATAGTCTTTCCTGTGGATGAGAATTCTAGATACTTGACCGCCAACTAAGTACGAGCTTTCTTGAAAGAAGGAGCTCAGGGATACATGCTACTATCTTCTTTGAAAGTCGAGAGCGAGGCTGATCTGAGTACTATTCCGGTGGTGAAGGAGTTTCCTGAAATCTTTCCCGAAGACGTACCTGGTTTACCACCGGCGCGTGAGATAGAGTTTGCTATTGACCTTGTACCGGGAGTTGGTCCCGTGTCTATAGCACCTTACCGGATGTCACCGATAGAATTAGCAGAATTGAAGAAGCAGCTAGAGGAACTTTTGGAGAAACAGTTTGTCAGACCAAGTGTGTCACCGTGAGGAGCACCAGTGTTGCTAGTTCGAAAGAAGGATGGTACCTCGAGGCTATGTGTAGACTATAGACAGTTGAACAAGTTGACAATCAAGAACAAGTATCCACTCCCAAGAATTGACTACTTGATGGACCAACTGAAGGGAGCAGCAGTATTTTCGAAGATCGATTTGAGGTCTGGATATCATCAGATAAGAGTGAAGACGGAGGATATACCCAAGACTGCTTTCCGTACCCAATACAGCCACTACGAATATCTGGTAATGTCGTTTGGTGTCACGAATGCACCTGCTATCTTTATGGACTACATGAACAGGATCTTTCGTCTTTATTTGGACAAGTTTGTTGTCATTTTCATTGATGACATCCTGATATATTCCCAGAATCAGGAGGACCATGCTGAACACCTCAGCATAGTTCTTCAGATTTTGAAGGAGAAAGAACTGTATGCCAAACTGTCGAAGTGTGAGTTCTGGCTTAATGAGGTGAAGTTTTTGGGCCACGTGATCTCAAAGGAAGGGATTGCTGTGGATCCGTCGAAAGTAGAGGCAGTGTTACAGTGGGAACAACCGAAGTCAGTGACGGAAGTTCGTAGCTTCGTGGGATTAGCTGGATATTACAGAAGGTTTATAGAAGGATTTTCCAAGATTGCCGGACCGCTCACTCAGCTAACGAGGAAGAACCAAGCTTTTGAATGGACTAATAGCTGCGAGCAAAGTTTTCAAGAGTTGAAGAAACGGCTAACTACCTCGCCGGTGTTAGTGCTACCCGATCCGAATGAGCCATTCGAGGTGTACTGTGATGCTTCATACCAAGGATTGGGGGTGTTCTTATGCAACATAGAAGAGTTATGGCCTATGCTTCGCGACAGTTGCGAGTGCATGAGAAGAATTACCCGACGCATGATTTGGAGCTAGCAGCTGTGGTTTTTGCTCTGAAGATATGGAGGCATTTTCTTTATGGAGCAACATTCAACATCTTCAGTGACCACAAGAGCTTGAAGTACTTGTATGACCAAAAGGAGCTGAACATGAGACAGCGAAGATGGCTAGAATTCTTGAAGGACTACAACTTTCAGTTGTTGTACCACCCTGGTAAGGCGAATGTCGTGGCTGACGCCTTAAACAGAAAGACTATCAGTGCTTCTGCCCTAATGATAAAGGAAAAGGAGCTCATCGAACATTTCAGAGATGTGTGGTCGTTTGTAGAATTGAAACCAAGAAAAATTTGTATGAATATGGTTACCATCTCAAGCGAGCTAATGGAGGACATACGAGAAAAGCAGAAGGCCGATGAATTCTTGCAAGAAGTGAGAGAGCAGATGAAGCAAGGCAAGGAAATGGAATTCGAGGAAGGAACAGATGAAATTCTGAGATTTTGGGGTAGAGTCTGCATTCCCCGTGACCAAGAGCTTAAGCAGTATATTGTGGAACATGCTCACACCAGCATGCTGAATATGCATCCAGGCATAACGAAGATGTATCAAGACTTGAAGAAGTTATTTTGGTGGCATGGAATGAAGAATGACGTTACTAGATGTGTGTCGACTTGTCTAGTTTGTCAGAAGGCCAAAGTGGAACATCAGAGACCTGCTGGACTGCTACAACCATTGTCTATTCCTGAATGGAAATGGGACAACATTGCGATGGACTTTGTTGTGGGTTTGCCGAGAACCAGAATAGGACATGACTTGATTTGGGTAATAGTTGATCGACTTACAAAATCGGCTCATTTCCTTCCGATCAACATAAAGTATAATTTAGAGAAGCTGACTCGACTGTATATTGGAGAGATTGTCAGACTGCATGGTGTACCTACGAGTATTGTTTCGGATAGGGATCCGAGGTTTACTTCAAAATTTGGCAGAGTCTACAGGCATCGTTGGGAATAAAGTTACGTCTGAGTTCGTACCACCCACAGAACCGATGGTCAATCGGAAAGGACGATCCAATCTCTAGAAGACTTGCTTAGAGCTTGTACTATTGAACAGTGGGAGTTGGGATCAAATCTTGCCGTTGATAGAGTTCACTTATAACAACAGTTACCATTCGAGTATAGGGATGGCACCCTATGAAGCTCTGTATGGACGACGGTGTCGAACACCCTTGTGTTGGTACCAAGACGGCGAACGTCTCACGATTGGACCAGATATTATTCAGCAGACGACTGAAAAGGTCAAGATGATTCAGGAGAAGATGAGAACTGCTCAGAGCTGGCAAAAGAGCTATGCGGATAAGAGAAGAAAGTCTCTTGAGTTTGAAGAAGGTGAGCATGTGTTCTTGAAAGTCACACCCACGACTGGGGTCGGACGGGCCTTGAAATCTAGAAAACTCACTCCAAAATTCCTTGGACCTTACCAAATTCTTCGCCGGATAGGTCCAGTAGCCTACCAGATAGCCTTACCCCCTTTTCTTTCAAACATACACAATGTATTCCATGTGTCACAACTTCGTAAGTATTTGCCTGATCCAAGTCATGTTTTAGCACCGGACACAGTACAGTTAAAAGAGAACCTAACATATGAAACGTCTCCTGCGAGAATCGAGAATCGAGGATCGACGGACGAAGCAACTAAGAGGCAAGGACATTTGATTGGTAAAGGTAATTTGGAATGAGACGACTGGGGATGCAACTTGGGAACTGGAAGATAAAATGAGGGAGCAGCATCCAGAACTATTTTAAGGTATGTAAATTTCGAGGACGAAATTCCTTTTAGTAAGGGAGTGTTGTAACATCCCGAAAAATACCTATTTGGTCATGAGTTATCATTTTATAATATTCTTGATTTTTAGGAATTTTTCTAGAATTTTTTGGAAGCGATGAATATTTTAATATATTCTTTGTTTTGCGTGAATATTGAGCAGAGTCGGGAAAACGACTGTAATGTTTCAGAAATTGGAAAATCATATGACGAATAGTCGTTTTATAATATTTGCAATTTTTGAGAATTTTCTGGGAATTTTCCGGAAACGTCGAATATTTTAATATATTTCTCGTTTTACGTGCGCACTGAGCAGAACCAGAGGAACACGATGTTTTCTCTGAGAACCTTGGACTATGGACATGTCGACGGGGGATCTTACTAAACCCGAGACTTGACACAGTTTACGAGGTTTCACGATTTTCGAAAAATCTTAACAGATAAAATAAATCAATACAGCGAAGTAAAAATTCATCTGTCAGATTAATTAAATACTGACTTCTGTTAACTGTAACTATTATCCATTGGATAATAGTGTGTAATAAAAATCCTATCACATTATCCAAATGAAATCCACTTTATGTCTAATCAATCTACTTTAATTCAAATTTAATGATAAATTAATCAAAGCTTCTTTGAGAAGCTTTGACCAAACATTTACTCATATACCCTTGGCTTCTCTTGGAAGCCAATTCTCACCCTCCCTCTTCTCTCTCTTCACGGCTGGAGTGCAGCCAATGCTAGGAAATATTAGCATTTCCTTTAGTTAATTTCACTCCATCTTATTCATTATTTACCAAAGCACCTCCTCTCTTTCTTTTTCTTCTTCTTCTTCTTCTTCATTTTCGTTTTCTCTTCTCCTCCCTACATGCTCCACGACCAGCCTTCATCTCCCCACTCAATCTCCACCAAATCTTCATCCAACTACATTTTCTTGATCCTCTCCTTCTTCTAATCCCTTTTCCCTCTTGGAGCATTTAGAGATTCCACCATTTTCACCACCTTCTCCAAACTCCAAGCTTTGAGCTTTTTGGGTAAGATTCAAGACTTCTCTCCCTTCTCCTCCATTTTCGTGGTCATGGTCTCCATATTGGCCATCCATGTTTTATTTTCCAAGTCATTATGCTATTCTAACAAAGTCACCATTTTTAGGGATTTTGGAGGTCAAATATGAAAATTGCAAGAAGCTTTCTTGGAGTTCTTTTGATTTCTTCTCTTAGGTAAGAGGAAGATGATCCTCCTCAACTAATCTTGGTTAAGGGAATGTCTTGTATGTGTTGTTGTGAATGGGGGAAAAACCATATTGGGTCTCTCTTTTTGCCACATTATGTTATTTTCATGGTTTGTAGTTGTTTCATTTGTATGACTATAGGAGTTTGTAATGTGTGTTTTGTGGACATAAACCCTGCTTTGGACTTTGCTAAAATGACTGAAATAACTTGGGGTTGGTTGGGCCACGGTTCTGCAGAACTGAATTCTGCAGAATCCTTGAAAATGCACCAGCGCCTAGGCGCTGTGCATGAGCGCAGGCGCCACCGCCTGCAGAAATTTCCCACGTTACGCGGCTTGGTCAGTGCTCAGGCGCTACGAGCCCAGCGCTTAGGCGCTCATCCGGCGCTCAGGCGCTACAGACATGGCGCCTAGACGCCCATAGCAGAATTGTTGTGAAGTGATAGATTACTTGTATGAATGATAAATCTTGAATAAGAATGTACAATGAACCTTAAAAATGTTTTACCTTAATTGCTTTCAATATTATGATGTTATGGGACTATACTAATATCAAAGTGGTGTTGATGCTTGATTGAGCCAATTGTGGCGTATGATGGAATGGTATATGATGTTGATCATACATGTTCATGCATAGAGTCTTATGCATTGTGAATGTCCTGTGGATTGTTGTAAGGCCGAGTTGCCTAGGAGATTGAACACACCTTGGTGCGGGTGCGAATAGACTAGTGTAGGTCGTGTTATGACCTTGGGGGCGTCGGGGTGCGGGTCCTTCACAGTGGGCAGTTGGTAGCTCTTCTGTCCGTGGGGCAAACCGATGCAAACACACCGACGATCCGGACCGAGACACTGTCCTATGTCGTGATCGAGCGTGGACTGTCTGTACAATGCCTGATGTGCACGTAGAAAACTGTTGAGTTTTAGCACCTTGGCCGCGGCAGCCGAGTTACAGACACGTCTCCTGATCTTTCTCTCCGACTGTTTGAGTCTAGCTCCATGGAGTAGGGAATTTGAATACCGTATGCATGTGCATCATGAGATGTCTTACTATTAATGATTATTACCCTATGTGAGTTGAACATGTTTATATAATCATTATGATAAATGCCTGCCTCGAACTGTTTACTTGCTTATAGATGTACTATCTCGCCTATCATTGTTGTTATTATTCATGAGGATCGTGTGTGGGCGCTATGCGCCGTAATATTCCCGGCTGCCATAGTTGGTAATGATGTAGGAAGTCTTACCTCTTTCTGTTTTCGTTATTTCTTCGCCTTTGTGTGCATACTATATCTATTGAAGACGATGGTACGGAAGCTGAAGCCCCTGATTCCCCTGGCTTCTGGCCCGAACGAGATTGACTTCTACTGAGCCGATGGAGGCACGCATGCGCGGATTTCTGGGCGACGTGCATCTGACCTTCCTTGGAGGGTCAGAGTGTTGGTACATTAACCTGAACTCGGATCGCTGTGTCTACATGGGAGATGTATCCATTTCCCTAGCCTGGAGACGTCACGAGGTGCCTGTCCTCACCTGTCACATCAGCCTGCGACTGGAGTTTTACTTGCCCATCCGTGAGATGTGGGGTGCTCGTTACTATACCCCCACGGGAGGACTCCTTTGATTCCACCGCTCGGGCTCCGTCCCGTACTTCTGTGGTTCCCATGGAGGTTTCCTCGGAAGAGGAGGATCCTGCTGAGGATCTTGATACGGTTCCTCCTCCTCTGAGGGATTGATTTTGTTGGTAGCTACTGATGGCTACCAGTGTTTTATTTTGGGGGCCTGATGTATCATTGTTTTGTGGGCTGTATATTTTGGTATCTCTAGGGTATAATTGTATAATCCTTTGGGCAGGTATAGTTTTGCTTTTTGAATATTTCAGGCTTGTAACTAGACACGATCGATGTCAATATATAAATATATATATATCTACATGCATGTTACGTAAGTGTGAATACTGTTTATTACTTTATTCCTTACTGTTGTTCGTATTCCGCACTGTTAAGTAAAATTACATTAAAAAAAATAATATCGTCATTTTCGCTCACATAGTTAAGCATTAAATAAGTTTAAAATTCAACCTAATAAATCGGGTCTTATTAACAGTTCAAAAATTTCATTTTTTGCATTTTCGTTTCGATTTCAATAGTGTGACGCTCCCTCCCAAAAAGGGGCGTTACATATCTTCGGGTGCAATGAGGAATTTAAAGCCACGTTGTTCTTTAGAAAATGATTGTGGGTTGGTTATTTTTAGTTTTAAAAAGATTTGATTTTTATTTTATTTTTTGCTAAAAAGAAATCATCAAGTTGTCACAACTTAGATGATTTTTTAAAACTGCAAGATTAACAAGCTGTCACAGCTCAGCTAATCTCATTTTATTCTTTCTTCACAAGACTCAGTTATTTTATTTTATATTTTAAAAGAAAGAATCATCAAGTTATCACAACTTAGATGATTTTTAAAATTATAAGATTAACAAGTTGTTACAACTTAATTAATCTCGTTTTATTCTTTTTTATGGTTTTTAAAAACTTAAATCATCAAGTTGTTACAACTCAAATGATTATCAAAATTACAAAGTTAACAAATTCTCATAACTCAATTAATTCTATTTTATTCCTTTTAAAAAAAAAGGGTCTTTGTATTCTTGCTCACATCCTTATTTTTATTTGTATACCTATTTATCATCTTAAGCCAAAACTTGGCCCAATATTATGACCTGAACAACATCTCCCTAAATCCAAACTCATCTTGTATCAAGCCTTTAACTTAAAGCCCATTAACTAAATCAGACTTTGACCAAAATAAAAAAAAAACACCAAACACATTTCAAAACAAAAAAAATAATAAAACAAGTTTCAGAAACTAACTAGCACCAAGAATGATGAAGAGAGAAACGTAAGCTCTGGCCCTGAGGGTGGGGAACGTGCAGATCCAGACAGAGCTCGACGGCGGAGTTCGACGGCAGGGATGGTTGGGACGGGCAGCCCGCGCGCGGTATCTGTTCTTTGCGGTGTTGAACCGATCTTCGAGCGGCGAGGACGGCGAGATGCAGTTGGAGGCTGCGGCTCGAATCTGGACGTTAGGTGATGGCAGTTCTGGGCTGGTCCGCGATTGGGGGTTGCAACAGCGGTGGCTGACGCGGTTGTGGGTGGCTGGCGCGTTTTTCGAATAGAAGATGACAGATCTGAGTTGATAGGCGTAGAGGTGCGGTTGTTGAGATGGCTCACAGATCTGGTGTGGGGGTCGTAAATCTGGTCACGGTGGGGGTTGTTTTGCAGGTGGTGATTGGGTGATAGGGACGTTTTAACCGTGGGCTGGGTTGGATGACTTGTGGTGCCACGGCTGGTCACGGTTGGGGGGGAGGAGGAGCTGCGTGGAGTCTCGGTTGGGTGGAGGAGGAGCTGCGTGGTGAGTGTCACGGTTGTGAGGGTGGTTGAAGGTGAGTTGCTTGAAGGTGGTTGGTTATGGTGAGGCGTTGAAGATGAAGGTTTTGGAAGGTGAAGATGAATGGGGGATTGGTGCTTGTTCACATTGGTTTTTTTAATCTGAGTTTGGGGCTTGCAATGCGTTTTGGGTTGTGGATGGTGTTGAAGGTTGAAGAATGGTTGAGAGTGAAGGTGAAGGTAGAGTGAAGGTGATTTGTGTTGTGGAAGTTGCTTCCTGTAGGTTTCCTACGTGAGAAAAAAATGTTAGTGTTCAGGTGTGGGAGGATCTTTTTTCGTTGGCTGCCACCCTTTTTTTTGCTGCTGCTTACTTGAGAATTTATATGGAGAGATTAGGGTTTAAAGGTTATAGATTTTGGGCTTTGGGTCATGGGCCAGAAAGGATCTGGGTTAACTCATATTTGATGGGTTACAAATTAATTTGGGTTCAAAGTATAGTTTAAGAGAAATTGGGTCATCATCTTTTTTATTTATTTATTTTTTGTTTATTTATTTATTATTATTTTTTTACCTGGACAAAATTGGATATTTACAGTTGCCCTTCTTTACTTGTTTCTTACTAAATATTAGAAATAACTGTAGTTTTTCATATTATCGTCGTAAGGAATGAGTAAAGACGTGAACTTAAATTTTGTCAGGTGATGAAATGATGCTAATTGTAAAGAAGCAAGCTCAGATGCGAATTTACGAGCTGTCGCAGCGTCGCTAATCCTACCAAGGTGAAGGTCAGCGTAAAGCTAGAGACGTCACTGTATTGTCAATAAGCTGTCATGCTCAATTGACGTTTATTGATCAAAAGAGTTTTTGTTGTTGTTTTTTTTTGTTTTTATTTTTAAATAATGTTGGGTGACCTCGTGACCTAGAATTGTCAAAGACAATGGACTTGACTCGGAATTTAAAAGACAGTGGGCATTTGGCGTCCCGAAATTTAAAAAGAAAGTGGGCATATAGCGTCCCGAAAATTAAAAAGCATCGAGTATCTGGCGTTCCGAAAATTAAAAAGTTGTGGGCTTGGCTCGAAAATTAAAAAACAATGGGTATCTGATGTCTTGAAATTAAAAAATAGTGAGTATATGGTGTCCCGAAAATTAAGAAGCAGTGGGTATCTGGAAAAAGTATTGGGTATCTGGTGTCACGAAAATTAAAAAACAATGGGTATCTGGTGTCCCGAAATTAAAAAGCATTGGGTATCTGGTGTCTTAAAATTAAAAAGCAGTGGGCTTGACTTGAATTTAAAAGGCAGTGGGCTTGACTCGAAATTTAAAATACAGTGGGCTTGACCCGAAAATTAAAGGACAATGGACTTAGCCCAAAAGAATTTTTTTTCTTTTCTTCTTTTTCTTTTTCTTCTTCTTATTTTTTTTTCTTTTTTAGGAAAGATCATTAGTTCATGGACCTAAATTTTTGTAAAAACATGGTCATCAAGTCAAGGACTTGAGATTATTATTTTTTGGGTTTTTTTTAAAGAGAGATCATTAGGCCATAGACCTAAATTTTTTATAAAAGCCACCAAGCCAAAGACTTGGAATTTTTTTTTTTTAGCTTTTATTGGAATTTTTTTTTTAGCTTTTATCTGTTCTTCTATAATAAAGCTTGACGTAAAAGTCAAAGACGTCACTTTCAAAGTTGTTGCAGCTTATTATCTCATGAAAAGATGTTATACTGTTCATTCTTGCAACTTAAAATCTAAAGATTCTATCAATAGATTGAAAACATCATATCAAAATCTTTCACTTGCATTCTTGATACTAATTGCTTTCTCAAAAAACTTGACCCATCAAACTCGGGTACAAACTTTCACAAACTATGGCTTATTATCTTGTTTCAAATTCCTTGGGATCTTCAATCATTGAGTATCTTCCCTTTTAAGTTTGCTCATCAAGCACACGATTCCTTTCTTCTTCCTAGCTTTCTTCACAATCTTCACTTCTATCCTTTTTTTTGGTACTTCTTATTTCTGGTTTATTTCTTAGGATAACATTTCCCCTTCAATTGAAACTTGCAAGTTCTTTTCAGTCTGAATTGCTCATCTGAGAGTTACCATTAGATGGTCAAATTATAGTGTTGTACTCATATTGGTCTTAGAAGTTTAACTATAGAGAGGGTATTTACAAAGGATGAGTATATGGAAAAAGACACAAAAATGGTATGCGATTCAAAGAGGTGTTGCCCTAGTATGGATTGGTTCGACCTTTATGAAAGTCATCTTTAGTTGCCTATTGGGCATTATGGCCAATGATTTACATCAAAGCAAATTGAACTAAAGAGAAATTTACCCCAGTGTATGTCAAATTGAACCGAAGAGAAATTTGCCTTAGTCTAAGACTGAATTGAATAGGGCAGACACCCAAATAACTATAAGATTTGCTCTAGCGTAGCTCAAATTGAACTAAGGAAAAGAGAAAAAAAATTTGCGCAAGTTTGGAATCAAATTGAACAGGGTGGAAACTTATCCTAATGTAAGGCCAAGTTGAATTAAAAAATTTGTCTCAGTGTAGGCTAAACCGAGCTAGAGAAAAATGCTCTAGTGTAGAGCCAGCTCGAACAGGGTAGAAACTTGCCCCTGAGTAAGTCCCATTTTTTTCTTTTTATTCTTTTTTTTAAAGAAGCAATGAACTAGATACTTAGATGAACATAACCTTTTGTCTCAAAATTAAAGCTTATGAAAATAAAAAGCAATCATTCATTGATCAGAATGGACATTTTAAGAGTTGTAACGTGGCCGAGGTTAGTGGTTATGAAATGAAAGATATAAGGCTCAAACAAGTATTTAAGGGTTGGATGAGACCAAGGATCATTGTTCAAAATTGAACCTTGTCAACTGCTTTTACGTTTTCAAGCACACTTTTCTCTTATTGATCTCCATTCCTTCCCTTTTCTTTTCACTTCAATCATTCATTTTTGTCATGACTCATTTCATTTCCCCTTCTTTTTTTCTTTCCCTTTTTATTCCTTTTTATGTTTTTTTTTTCTCAAAATAAATTTTTCACTTCCTGCCCCTTTCACCTTTTCTTTCTTTTCTTTATGCTTCAAAATAGTCACCATGTCACTTAATCTTTGTTTTGTGCTATCCCTTAGTGTAGGGGTGATCCTTGTCCAGGGTTTATTGAAGAAAACTTTCAAACTTAAAAAGGGATAACGAGGATAATGAAATTATGAATTTTTTGTGAAGGAGAGAGAAAGATGATCAATCTTCATTTCAAATCTTGGTTGCTCATTTAAAAAAAATTAATTTAGAGACAAAAGGATAATGACACCAAGTGATTACTTAATTGCTCCCTTTATGAATGCACACTAATTCTTTTTTTTTTTTTGCCAAAGACACCTACACACGTGGACTTGATGACCACCAAAATTTTTCTAGAATGAGAGTCTCATGGGATCTAAACTAAAAGAAAGCAAGTAAAGGAAAGAAAAAAATGACAAGAAAGACATGACAATAACATGAGTGCCAAGAACACTGAGATCCACACAAATCTATTATATTAATGCTTCAAGAGAGTTTACATAAGTTCAAGCATCACAAAAGTCTAAGATGACAATCACATTACTTAACGCCTTAAATATCCAATTGTTCAGAGGTTCCGAGTTGCTGAAGGGCGATTGGCATAGATAGGATGAGTTAGGACATATGAACGCGGCGAGGGAATATAATTGCCTTGATATGAAGTTTGGTAAGCACTGACTTATGCGGTGCCTCTGTCTTAGGAAAGCTACTTTCTATATCTTTAGCAGGTAACTAACCTGATCTTGCAAGGTTCTTAATCCTTTCTCCTGCCAAAA
Source organism: Ormosia emarginata (assembly GCA_029884605.1). NCBI lineage: Eukaryota > Viridiplantae > Streptophyta > Magnoliopsida > Fabales > Fabaceae > Ormosia > Ormosia emarginata. Next base: position 12,400,790 of record JAQQTP010000071.1, read on the forward strand.
TTAAGTTAGAAAAATCCTCATAGGCAACCTCTACCATCAACCCAATAAAAGGTGCTCCTAAGGTCCCCATGAAGTATGAGCTCATCTTTGACGAAGTCAATGGTGGTTGAACCTAGGCTGTCAACATTCTCCATCTTTGAGCGTATTGCATGAAAGTCTCATCACTCTTCTTTTGCATTACTCTTAGCTATTCTTGGGTATGTGCAATGTCGATGTTGAATTGATATTGCCCCAAGAATAGATTTGTCAAATCATCCAAGCAAGAAACCTTTGAATGATCAAGTTGCATATATCATTCCAAAGTTAGCCCAGTTAGGCTTTCATGAAAGAAATTGACTAAGAATTTTTGATCTCGTGACCAAATGGTTATTTTGGTGATGTAAGTCTTTGAATGAAACTTTGGATTGGTGCTTCCATCGTACTTTGAGAAATATGAAATTTCAAAGTCCTTAGGGATATTGACTTCGGCCTCCGGGCACAGTTCATCGATTCCCACCGAATCATACTGAGTTAGGGCCTTGAATGACTTTAATTTGCTCTTGCATCTTTCCAATCAATTCATCTCTTGATTTTTCTCTTTCTGAGTTACTATTCAGGAATATCTTCACTAACTGCTCATGAGTAGTTTTTGCATTGTTATTCTTCCCTTTATGATTTTTGATCATGGAACTTTCCCTTTTATTTGCATTTATTCCAGTGTCGGCAGGGGTTCCATTTGTTGTTCTAAGGGTCTCGATTAACTGTCTCAGTAAATTCTCGACCCTTGATTGTCCTTCCGCCATTGCATCAATTCTTTCCCTCACTTTATCTATCTCTTGACGCAAATTTCTCTTTGAATTTGATATCTGTTATAGCCTAGTTTGCGACCTCGTCTCGTAGGACCGAGTTTGTGCCATCTGGGTTTTTCGAGGACAAACAATGGTTCAAGTTTTATTATTAAAAAAAAGAGAACATTAAATGGAATAAATTTTTTTCTTTTAAAAAAAAAGAAAAAAAGAAAAGTGAACGAAAATTTGTTCTTTTTTTTAAACGAATTTTTTTTAATGCAAAAATGAAGATGTGATGAGAAGATAAAGAATAAATAAGCTCCCTTTGTGTCTTAATGAGATTGCCTCAAACTTGGAGATTTCTATCCTAAAGATCTACGAGTCTTTCTAATTCGTGAGAACTCTCATTAGGTGGCTTTACTATTCTAAAGGTCTCTAGAGCTAAGTCTCATTTCAGAATATGGACCGCAAACAGCGGGTAAACCACAAAGTGCGGGACGTTTTGAAAAAAGCACACTCTAATGAGGTTTTCGCAATAACCAAACAGGATGTACATCCAAAATAGCTACCACTACGCAACCTCTACCTAACTTAGGCTTCACTCAGACCCGGGTATAGGGTCCCACTCGAATGTGTGTGATAAACGTATAGGTGCAGTGGGTGTAGGGAGCATACAAATCTTTATAATCCTAAAACTACCCACTTCTTGCAAAACAAAGCAATCACAACACAAATTCCTAAAGGTTCTCTATCCTAAGGTTTGCATAACAAACAAAGATTACAATTAAAATAATCAATAAAAAAATAAACAAAATAGAAAAACAAGACAAAACAAAAAGGGTAAAACAAACATATAAATGTCACAAAATTTGCACAACTAATTTACAAAGGCTTGACTCTCAAGTATCCCCAGTGGAGTCGCCAACTGTCGCGACCGAGATCGCGGTGGAATAACGACTTAAACTAAAAAAATTTAGGGAGTCGCCACCAATTTTATTTTTATTAGGAAAAATTAGAAAAATAAAAAAAAAAGATGGTTTACGTTCAAAAACTCAAGTTCAGGAGTCTAATTATGCACAGGGAAGGGTTGAGACTTAACCTCACAGTACTCCTATTACATCCGCTCTAAGATGGTTACCTTAAATCAGTTGTGCAAATTTTTATAACTCTTAAAAAAAATTTATTTTACCCATTTATTAAAAGATAAACTAAACAAACAAATAAATTATAAAAAATTAGTTTTGACTTGACAAAATTGAGATTCTGCTCCTACGTATCCTTGGGTGTAATGAGGAATTCAAAGTCACGTGGTTCTTTAGAAAAAGATTGTGGGTTGGTTATTTTTAGTTTTAAAAAGATTTGATTTTTTTTTATTTTTTGCTAAAAAGAAATCATCAAGTTGTCACAACTTAAATGATTTTTTAAAACTGCAAGATTAACAAGCTGTCATAGCTCAGCTAATCTCATTTTATTCTTTCTCCATAAGACTCAGTTATTTTATTTTATATTTTAAAAGAAAGAATCATTAAGTTATCACAACTTCGATGATTTTTAAAACTATAAGATTAATAAGCTGTCACAACTCAGCTAATCTCATTTTATTCTTTTTTTTATGTTTTTTTTAAAACTTAAATCATCAAGTTGTTACAACTCAGATGATTATCAAAATTACAAAGTTAACAAGTTCTCATAACTCAATTAATTCTATTTTATTCCTTTTAAAAAAAAGGTTCTTTGTATTCTTGCTCACATCCTTATTTTTACTTGTATACCTATTTCTCATCTTAAGCCTACTTTCACCTTTTTTCTTACAAAACATTTTTTATTTTGGTTACTCTAAATTATCTATAAGATTAATCCTCTGACCACAACTACTAAAAGCTAGATTAGTTAACAAAACTTGGCCCAATATTATGACCTGAACAACATCTCCCTAAATCCAAACTCATCTTGTATCAAGCCTTTAACTTAAAGCCCATTAACTAAATCAGACTTTGACCAAAATAAAAAAAAACACCAAACACATTTCAAAACAAAAAAAATAATAAAACAAGTTTCAGAAACTAACTAGCACCAAGAATGATGAAGAGAGAAACGTAAGCTTTGGTCTTGAGGGTGGGGAACGTGCATATTCGGATAGAGCTCGACGGCGGAGTTCGACGGCGGGGATGGTTGGGACGGGCGGCGTGCGCGCGGGATTTGTTCTTCGCGGTGCTGAACGGATCTTTGAGCGGCGAGGACTACGAGACGTGATTGGAGGCTGCAGCTCGAATCTGGACGTTGGGTGACAGCGGTTCTGGGTTGTTCCGCGATTGGGGGTTGCAACAGCGGTGGCTAACGCGGTTGTGGGTGGCTGCCGCATTTTTCGAATAGAAGATAACAGATCTGAGTTGATGGGCGTAGAGGTTCGGTTACTGAGATGGCTCACAGATCTGGTGCGGGGGTCGTAGATCTGGTCACAGTGGGGGCTGTTTTCTAGGTGGTGATTGGGTGGTAGGGACGTTCTAACCGTGGGCTGGGTTGGATGGCCTGTGGTGGCGTGGCTGGTCACGGTTGGGGGGAGGAGGAGCTGCGTGGAGTCTCGGTTGGGTGGAGGAGGAGCTGCGTGGTGAGTGTCACGGTTGTAAGGGTGGTTGAAGGTGAGTTGCTTAAAGGTGGTTGGTTATGGTGAGGGGTTGAAGATGAAGGTTTTGGAAGGTGAAGATGAATAGGGGATTGGTGCTTGTTCACATTGGTTTTTCTGATCTGAGTTTGGGGCTTGCAATGCGTTTTGGGTTATGGATGGTGTTGAAGATTGAAGAATGGTTGAGAGTGAAGGTGAAGGTAGAATGAAGGTGATCTGTGTTGTGGAAGCTACTCCCTGTAGGTTTCCTACATGAGAAAAAATGTGAATGTTCAGGTGTGAGAGGATCTTTTTTCGTTGGCTGCCACCCTCTTTTTTGCTGTTGCTTATTTGAGAATTTATATGGAGAGATTAGGGTTTAAGGGTTATAGATTTTGGGCTTTGGGTCATGGGATAGAAAGGATCTGGGTTGACTCATATTTGATGGGTTACAAATTAGTTTGGGTTCAAAGTATAGCTTAAGAGAAATTGGGTCATCATCTTTTTTATTTATTTATTTTTTGTTTATTTATTTATTATTATTATTTTACCCAAACAAAATTAGGTGTTCACAACTAAAGCATCCATCCATCAAAATTATCTCGATAATTTAAAAGTAAATGAAAAAAATCACGTTAAAAGGAAATAAAATAAGTGAAGATTAATTTTATTTTTAGAATAAGTGAAGATTATATAAATAAAAAATTCATAAATTTAATATATAAATTTTTATTAAACTTTTTTATTTTGAAGTTTATAAACAAATATGAAGATAAAATATGTAAAAATATTTAGTCCTTTTTCATACTTGTGACTTTTTAAAAATATTATGAAACTTGTTATTAAATATAACTATAATAACAAGGTACGTACAAATTATAAGCTAGATTAGTTGAAAATTTGAAATTATTTTTTGTACGTAGTTATAAGATAATTTTTCTTTTTGATAATCAAAGTTTTAGGGAAGTGGAGATAATTCTAATTTAAAATGGGAAAATGTTACAAGTCTCAACAAGAGTTTACAATAATATTTACATACAAAAATTAATCCGGCCCCAATTGAGTTATTTGATCATTTTATTGTGCTAGAAAAGTAAGATTGTATAACCACTAACCTTGATCATGATTCTCATATTGCAGGTTTCATGTTGAGATTTTATTGTCCCTTCTAAAGATCAATTGCCACTATCATCAATATATTGTAACTTTAAGAGACTTCTAAGTTGATAAGAGATTTATAGCATGTTTGGAAACATTTTTTTTAGTTGGAAACAACTTTTTTTTTGGAAAAAAAGTTGTTTCAACAGTATTTAATCATGTTTGGTAAAATCAATTTCAACTTTTGCACAAAATTCAATGTATAAAATAAAATTTTTTTTAAGCTAATTTTTATAATGTTGAAAATTGAAGCTTATGATTCTAGTTTATAGATTATTCTCTACATTTTGATATGTAAATACCATTTTGTCCTTAATCAAATAACTTTTTTAATCATTCTATACCTATTTTAGTAATTTAATGCATAAAAATGAATTTTTTTATATCAACCAAACAAAATAAATTAATTTAAAATCACTTTTCAGCTAATATATCCAAACATAAAAATAAATCGATTATAATGGATTATAACAAAAAACTTTTATACAATAATCGATTATAATTGATTATTGAAATAATCAAAGTTTTCACAGCTGAACCAAATACACACTTAAACCTTTAGGTATTTAGTGCATGTTTGGATGCAGTTATTTTAGCTGGAAATAGCTTTTTTTGGGGAAAAAAACTGTTTTAATAGTATTTAATCATGTTTGGTAAAATCAGCTTCAACTTTTACACGAAATTCAATGTAAAATAAAAGTTTTTTTAAGCTAATTTTTATAATGTTGAAGTTGAAGCTTATGATTCTAGCTTATAGATTATTCTTTACATTTTGATATGTAAATATCATTTTGTCCTTAATTAAATAACTTTTTTAATCATTCTATACCTATTTTAGTAATTTAATGCATAAAAGCGATTATTTCTTATATCAACTAAATGAAATAGATTAATTTAAAATCACTTTTCAGCTAATATATCCAAACATAAAAATAAATCGATTATAATCGATTATAACAAAAAGTTTTTATACAATAATCGATTATTGAAATAATTAAAGTTTTCACAGCTGAACCAATCACACACTTAATTACACCATAAAGTCCACTGTTGATTAAAGCAGTTTTATACGTTTAGAACAAAGCAGCCGGCCTTAGTTTTTCTCTCTCTCATTATGGAGCTTTTTCATTTTTTGTGTACATTTTCTCTCTCTTTTTGGTTTTTATTTTTTCCTATTGTGGTGATTTGGTTCTTTTTTATTGAGCTTTTTTTTCTTGGAAGCTCAGGTTGGTATCTTTTAATGACAACTTTCTTCATTTTTTTTTGTGTGTTTAAATTTATCTAAATTTATAGATATGAGGGGTTTAGTTTTGAATTTTCTAGAGATACCTTTTGTTACAGTATATTTGAAATTTTTAATTTTAGTTTCTTATATCAATCACATATTTTAATTTATGGAATAATAAGACTTTTAGATATGATGAACAAAAAGTTACAAATCATTGAAATTTTGTTATCCTTTTAGACATGTTAGAAGTGATATTGAGAAGCCTCCCTTATGTGTGTTTGTTGGAATTGTGTTTTTCTTTTCATTTTAAGTAATGAAACATATATTATCGATAGAAAAAAAATCCATTATTAATTATTTCAATACATATAGAGACTATTTTTATTTTTTTAATATAGAATCTTTGATTTTCTCACACATTAATACATTATATATATATATATATATATATATATATATATATATATATATATATATATATATATATATATATATTCTAATCATTTAAAGAAAAAATATTTACTTTTTATTTTTTCTTTAATTTTTTAATTAGTATCTTAAAAATAGTCATTAACAAGTTTTTACATATTAAAAGATTTATAAAACTTTCTTCAATTGTCATTGCTAATCATGCAACTATTTAACCTTGACCTCGTCGTAGTGGTATTTAACATATAGTATTGGTATATATTTAAAAATATTAAATATTTTAGCCTTCAAAATACACTTTTAGTTAATATTTAAACTTAATATTAAAAATTACTCAACAATGATTACTCATAATGAAAGTGGATTGCAACCCAAAGCAAACCTTACTTATAGAGTTTAGACTTTAAAAAGGAATTTAGCTAAACATTATTCTTACCCTAAAATTATGTGAACAATTTACTTGCACAAAAAATACTTAATACAAGAATTAGTTTGATTTTTTTTTTTAGTTGGATTTCTTAATAATATTTGTCACGACCTAAATTGTAACGAAATGACAAAAATATAAATTTAAGAAAATCGAATCGCTACTAACTTTATTTAAATTATAAAAAGTTGATTTTTTTTAAATAATCTTTGAAACTAAATTGAATTCAAAAGTCAATTGTGCATAAAAAAAAAGGTGAAAACTATCCCACATCATTCCTGATACACTCGTCCTTAGACGATTACCCTAAGTCAATTGTACAAATTTATTAATAACCTTAACGATGTTCATTTTACCCTCTTAACAAACAAAACAAACTAAATTACTAAAATTATACGTATTCCCATAATACAATGAAAAGTTCAAAGTTAACATAGTTATTTAGAAAATAGTTCTGTGTTGGTTGCTTTTAATTTTGAAAGAGATTTTTAAAATAAACTACACTATAGAGTCGTGACTTTAAAGAGGAATTTATCTAGCCGCTATTCTTGACCTAAAATTATGTGAACAATTTACTTGCACAAAAAATACTTAATACAAGAATTGGTTTGATTTTTTTTTACCTGGATTTCCTAATAATATTTGTCATGACCTAAATCGTAACGAAATGACAAAAATAAAAATTTAAGAAAAAGAAGTTGCTACTAACTTTATTTAAATTAGTAAAAGTTGAAAAACCTTTTAAAAATTATCTTTGAAACCAAGTTGAATTCAAGAATCAATTGTGTACAGAGAATGGTAGAAACTATCCCACAACACCCTTAATACACTCGTCCTCAGACGATTACCCTAAGTTAATTATGTAATTTATTAATAACCTTAAGAATGTTCATTTTACTCCTCTTAACAAACGAAACAAACTAAATTACTGAAAACTACATGTATTCGCAATGTACAATGAAAAGTTTAAAGCCAACGTAGTTCTTTAAAAAATAGTAATGTGTTGGTTACTTTTAATTTTAAAAGAGATTTTTAAAACAAACTCCACTCTTATACAACGTTCAAGTTAACATCAAATTATTCAATAAACCTTTGTGATATAAATGACACGAAAGATAGCATCTACTATTTAATTACCATAATCATCACGTGAATAAAAAAAAATATTTAATGATTTAAAGAAAACTAATTATTTTTAACAAGTAAAACATAAATTATCTAATCAAACAAGAAAAGCTCATTACTCCTTTTTTCTTTTGAATTTTTACTACTATTATTTATTTCTATTTTATTATTTACCCAATCTTCTTAAACCAATCCTACAACGGTTGTAACAAAAGGCCAATATAAACAACACCCATTCTTACCATCAGCACATTATTACCAATTGATAAAAAAAAACATATTAGATAGTTTCACTAACCCGATAATCTTCTTTAGCCCAATACTTAATCATCTCTGGCCCATTTAATCAAGCAAGGCCCACAAAAATTAAGATAAATTAAAATTACTTAAACAAACATTTAAAAAAAATAACACATAATTAATCTTGAAACAGAGACCAAAGTCAGGCACACATCTTGAACAGTTTGGGGGATGGAGGGGAGGTGCTGTTACCTTAGATGGAATTTTTGGATTCACGGATAGTAACTCTGAGAATGCAATAGATCCAATGGACATGGGAATTAATTAACCAGAATAATTCTCAGTCTTCAAGGATGAAGGTAATAATAAGAGAAAGTTTTGAGAGAAGAAGTTTGTTGGTGAAAATTCTATATATTCCATTATGGCTGCATGGCTATGCATATAAGCAGTAGGTAGTTACAAATGCACTAATGATGAAAAAGTTGTAACAAACTTCTCCACTATCTTATTGCCACATCAGCAATTACATAAAAAAAATAAAAATAGAAATGCTGACACATACGTTATAAAAGGTGAATTGAAAATTAAAACATAGGTTACAACATTATAATTGTTGTAACAATATCCTCCCTTTCAAGAGCAGCCTTGACCTCAAGGGTGAAAATTGGAGAACTTTTTCAGGAGATCATAGTAGAATTCCCAAGCGGCTTGATCAGGAGATAAGTCCTTCCATTTGACCAATACTTTAGTAGCAGCAATCCTTCCCCTCTTGACCATCTTCCTGTCCAAAATAGCCTTAGGTTCACCTTTCTTGAACATTAGTTGAGATTGGGGTGGCAAAGGGTGGACTGTAGCAGACTTTGGATCTTTGCAGAGCTTCAATTGTGAGACATGAAATACATTATGGATCTCAAAAGTGGAAGGAAGCTCCAACTGATAGGCAACTGATCCAATTCGGTCTAACACTCGAAAAGGACCATAGAATTTAGTTAGCAGCTTATGAGAGGACTGATGGCGAATTGAGATCTATTTGTATGGTTGTAATTTCATATAAACAAAATCACCAATATTGAAGACCTTGTCACTGCGGTGTCTATCAGCTTGTTGGGACATCCTATTTTGAGCTCGAAGAAGATGAAACTAAAGCAGTTGAACCACTGCCTCTCTTGCACTTAAAGTTCGCTCCACAGCAGGGTTTGTAGCTTCCCCTAGAATATATGGTAAGTGAATAGGAGGTGCTTGTCCATAGACCACCTCATATGGAGTGGTTTGGATAGAAGAGTGAAAGTTAGTATTATACCACCACTCAGCCAAGGCTAGCCACTTAGACCATGAAGAAGGTTTGTTAGAACACATGCATCGAAGATACGTGATATTTGTTGACAATTTCAATTTGGCCATCGATTTAGGGGTGGTATGCAGTTGATTTGTTCAAGGAAACCCCTTGGAGCTAGAAAAACTCAGTCCAAACTTTGCTAATGAAGATTGGATCCCTATCACTAGTAATAGTACTAGGCAGCCCATGTAATTTGAAGATGTGATCCAAAAAAATTTGAGCTAGCATGATAGAAAAGAAACAGTTAGTGATAGCTGAGTTGGTTAAGAGTTAGTTAGCATAACAGAATTGGATAAATGTTCAGTTAGTGGTTAGAATAAGTTTTCTAATATAGTATATAAGCTTAGCTCTTCACAGATAATTGTTAACACTTTATTCTGATCAATACAGTGCATATTATTCAGTTTCTCTCGTTGTTCTATCTTCCTCTATCGTTTTCTCTCTTCTGCTCTCTGTTTCATTACTACGTTTTCTTCACAATATTCAACACTTTCTATCAATTTCTCTCTGGTTTCAGCGGTTGAGTTTCTTTCCATTCTCTCTTGATACATGTGTATTTGCTGTGGTGGACACACACACATAGTAAGTTGTAATCCAGCAGAAGCACAGAGGATTATCCCAACTCTTATCCTCTCAGCAAAGTAACATAAACTTTGCAGTCTGCACAGCAGAGCAACGTTGCTCCCGCTTCCTCTCACGTTCACACACTCCCACAACTTCAATTCTCCGCCAATAAGCCCCATCTTGCAGGTCAGTTTTGTGTACCATCTGTTGTAAATAAAATGAAATTAAAAATGATAGCTTTCAACGTGGTTGAGATTTGTAATCAATTTTTTTGCTGACTTGTGTTTTTAGTACTGGGAAATCTTTCATTAAATTAGATGTGATAATTAATTACCAACCTTTAGATTTTAAGTTGGTTATACTAAATGATTAATTAGGCATGGATCAGCTTTAGAATTTAGAAAATCTCCAACTTCCATTGTTAATTAAGATTTTTCAATTTAGATCATCGCCCAAACTATCTTCATTTCCAACAACTTATGTAAACTAGTACTTTATCAAAATAATGGAAATGTTTGGTGGAAATTACAAGATAGTGATACTCACATGGAATTAAACTTCTTGAAAGATCATCACTCATATGCAAAAGTTTCTGCCCCTTATAATGTTTAAGACCTCTCTTTGCAAGTAATTGTTTTGGCATCTTTCTCTTTAAGTTCTGACATGTGATTGAAATTGTTTGCTTGGTCAGGAAGACATACACCAAAGGTTCCAATCACTAAATTTCTCGACAACAATATTTTGATGTTCTCTACCCCTTGTAAAGCTTTGGCTGAAACATGTGAGGCTGATAATTTTGTTTTCTATATGCCTTTATTGCTTGCAGTAACCCTCGTTGGAGCGACTGTAGGAGGTAAGGTAGTATGAGCTATTTCGTACAATTATATTAGCTCATGGATGTTTCTATCCCAAACAGCTTGGAGAGTAAAAGTTCATTTTGTTGTAAAATATTTTTTTGGAATCGATTTTTATTTGTTGATTTAGTTCATCTATTATAAAATAGCATATTTCTTTATAACTAGCATATTTCTTAAATATATATTGGCTGCAACTAAAAATTTTGTTTTAACTCTCACCTAGCTCAAGTGGTGGTGGTTAGGAGTGGAAATAGGCCAAGCTGCCCGTCGGGGCCTATGGCCTGGCCTGCCTGAGGCTTGTCATAAATTGACCTGTTTATTAAATAAGTTAGGTTAAGACTTTTTTAAAAATCTGTTTAACTAAAAAGATCAAACTTCAAAGGCGATTTTGACCGACTGCTTAACTATATATAATATAATATATATTTATTATAATAATTATAAAATATAATTATAATTATAAATTTATTATAATATATTAATATATTTTTAAATTAGATTTTATTAAAAATTAGTAACTAAAACCTAAGTTAGTAAGTTAAAATAGAAATAACATATTTATCAATATATTTAATGTAATATATTTATTAGAATGAAAATGATAAATTAATACTCACATTCTACTTTTATAGATGTTCACCACTTTCTTGTTCTGGTCTTTGGTCGATGTGAGACTTTGAGATATACCAAGTTGTTTGTAACTTGGTATATCTCCAAGTCTTACATCAACCAAAGACTAGAGTAAGAAAGTAATGAGCATCTATAAAATTAGAAGGTGAGTGTTAAGTCATAACGAATACTTATTGACCTTGAATATGTCTATTGACTTATTTTAAGGCTTATACATGTTAACTTATGTAAATGTATGTTGACCTATTTAAATGTAAGTTTGTTATTCTATGTAAAGGTATGTTGGCCTATTTGAAAATAGGTCTGTTAGTCTATGTAAAGGCTCATTGGCTTATTTAAAGGTAAGTTTATTAGTTTATTTAAAAACTTTATTGTAAAATAAACATTTAAATAGGTTTTCAAGTCAGGTTAGACTTTTAAAAATATCAAATCAGACATTAAAAATCGATCTATTAATAAACTCACAGGCCAGACTCATGCCTTATAATTAAGATACAAATGAAGTTTATTTAAGTTAAAATCTAACCTGACCTGTCTGTTTCCACCCTTACTGGTGGTAGTGATTTGCTGTGGCAATGGGATTGAGAAAGAGGTCAAGGCATATCACAATATTTTACTTTTATTTCATGTAATTGAAGCTAGTGTTCTCTTCTTTGTATGAAAGATGAAATATGTATATGAAACAATTCTCATTATTGTCTGCCTAACGTGCGGGTCTTCATCTAGTTAGGAAGAAAAGAAAGAAGGGGTGAACCATGAAAAGAAAATATCCGTAGCTGAACAGAATTGAAAAATCAATGAGGAGTTTAATTTTATAATTAATAAATGACTATATTTCAATAATCTATTTATACAATATAGTAAAATTGCCTTGAGGTAATTAATGCTATTATTAATTATCAATATATAACAATATTAATTTAAGAAGTAATTAAATATATTTTTAACTATCAATTTTATAGATAAAATAGTTATATAGTAAAGAAGATGCTAATTAGCTCACATGGTAGAGACTTTTTGCATTTGATTGCGAGTACTACATAGTTGAAATCAATAAGATTTTTCAGTTAAACTATCTCTGAAAAAAAAAACTATATAATAAAATTGACTTGATGCGATCAATGCTACTTTTAATTATCAATATATAACAATACTAATTTCAGAAGTAATTAAATAAATTTTAAATAACAATTGTATAGATAAAATAGCATTTCTTTGTTAACTGATCTAAATTTATTACTTTAAGAAGTAATTAAATTATTTTTAATTAACAATTTCATTAATAAAATAGCATTTTCTTGTTATCATTGATTTAAATTTATTATTAATAAATTGTAAAAAAATTAATAAAAAAGGTATTAACATGTCATAATAAACGAAAATAATTTTTTTACTTTAATTACATAACTAAATATTGACACAAATAGACAAAACAAAATTGAGTCTCTCTATTACACTTTATTTTAATAGAAATGTGTGTGAAATAATTTATTTTTATTTAGAAAACTTTGAATAAACAATTATGTCTAAAATATTTTAATTATAAGTTTTTTAAAAGCAAAACATACTAACCCAAGTTATTATTCTTAAGTTTTAAATATTAGTATCTCTATTATACTTTCTGAAAATGTAAGTATGTTTGAAATAGTTTATTAAACAAATTCAAATATCTAATAGATATTTGTCTATTAAATTAAAAACTTATAATTATATATGGAATTTAAAACTAGTGTATCATAAGAGAATCTTTAAAAAATTTGTAGAATAAAATTCTAAAGACGACTTGAAAATCGGAAAATGTACTTCTTTAGATATATTTTTAGCATTTAGTTATTTGCTAGATGAAAATAGTCTAACATGTCCATTTATTTTGACACGTTCTTGCTAAGAATCCATTGTTTCAAACCATTTTGGGTTGGTCGTGTGGGAAATATTGACCTAGAAGGTAATTAATATTGTTCACATAGAGCGTCCCTATAGATCCCGATTACTAGCCCGGTTAGTACAAGCATAAGAGTGGATCCCACAATGAGACCCCTTATTATAACTGATTTGGGAGCATTTGAGTTTTTTTTTTTTTTCACAATACTCTCTCGTTTGAGATTATACTTGTCAACATTGTAACAGTAAACTACAAGCGGAGTTCATACCCTATGCATTTCATGTTTCCAAGTTATAGAACCTGAGATGATGGGCGATTAACTGAGATATATTTGGTCCTCTGACTTTCATAGTGAAGGATTCTTCTTCTCCAACAGAAGAAAAGGCAAGAATGGATGGCTCCTCATTTAACTTTGAGAAAGTTGGGCACATCAATGGTAGCCTCGTAGGTTGAGTTTGACGGGCCAACATTAGTAGTAACAGTTCTAACAAAATCTCCCTTTGATATTATGGCCATCTTCTACAGCACGTAAGAATGAGGGGCAATTTAGATCCTATACCATTCGTGATTTTGTTCTTTTGCAAAGAGTGCTATCATTAGCAATTTATTTAGTCTCAATGTGGTTGTGTTGTAAACTTGCTTGTAGATAAAGTCAATATAAATCTGCCATAGAAGCATTTTAGCCCAGGATCTCTTTCACCAGATTAACATGGCCAGAACCATATAGAAATACATTCTCATTTCATGTTTTTTGGGGTCCATACTTCATGATGTTGCATTATATTCGAAAAAGTGGAGACTGGAATTACAAAACTTGAGAAGAGAAAAGTGAGAAGATTGAATAGGACATGGATCCCACGAAAAGTTTCCTGTTGCACCACTAGGTTACTAGATTGTTGGGTCTTCGAGGAAACGGTCCTCCACCACCACTATTACGTTTCTGGTTTATTTCTACAATATTTGATGATTCAGAGGAAAGAGCATATTTACTGTCAAATCTCCATTGTTTCTCTGTTTGTAAGGGATGAAACATTTTTCTGCATGGCATGTGATCAACCAACTGTTAAAATTCACTATCTTATTTCTGGTTTGACTTCTTGAGGGGGCAGTGTGCCCGCAATGATGCTTTGGTGTAAAGGACCGAACATTCTTGGCAATGGTGGTCTTGGAGGTTTTTCAGGTTTTGGAACCAAGAAATTGGTGCGAACATTGGTTTCGGTGGACCCGGTCAACTCGGTGGATTTGGGGGACTCGGTGGGAGAATTGGAGGACTCGATGGCACGGGTGGACTTGGACCAATGGTGGTGCAGTGGAGGTTCATCTGGCTCTCTCCTATTCGATTCTTTTTTTGAACAATGGTTTTTATTCATTTAGCTTCGCCTAGCAAGAATAGTTGTACTTGACCTAGTATATGTTTTGTGGCAGGAGAGATTCTTTTTTAACACGTAGGATTTAGGCACAACCAATTAAAAATTAACAAAGCATAAAAATTTCCCACCAATAGTTTTATCTTCTTCCATTTAGGTGGAACGTGACTTGCATTTGGAGAGGTATTAGTTTGGCTAAAAGTGAGTGGCTTGGAACGAAAAGTTTCTTAGTCTCCTCTATTTCAATATTTCTCTTCTTCTTCCTTTAGAACATTGAACCAAGAAATTGTGAGTTTTGTTTCATTGCCAAGTTGCAAGGATTTGTCTTTTTACATTCATTTAGCTTTTGTAAGAATCGGTCTCCCTCTATTTCAATATCTCTCTTCCTTCCTTTAGTTGTTTGTGAGTTTTGTTTCTAAACATGTTTTGCAGAAAAGTATAAACAGAGTGTGCAGAAAACGAGCCGATTTGAATTGTTTTTTATTTTATTTTATTTGCTTGAATTTAGTTTAACTAGTGATTTACGAGTTTCGTTCCTGATTGTTCATGCTCGCTTTTGAGGAATATACAGTAGCTACCAATTAGGAAAAAATGATTGTTTCATTTGTTGGTGTGTTTTGGGATCTGGGTAGGGTAGCAGGCCTGCACATTCCTATGCTATAGAGAGGGCAAGGTTTTGCAGATCTTGAATTTTGCTTATAGCTTTCTAACTTACAATAGTTTTTAAGTTGAATGCCTGTCTCCTGTGGTTAGATATGCATATTACTTGTTGATGCAAACATATCTGATGTAATATATAAAATATCTAACCTTTACAATCAAATACTTCAGGTGATGGCTTTAAGATCTTGATAACTTTGCAAAGAGGACAAGAGCAATAGAGCCCAATAAAGAAGTGTCAATGGTAAACTTACTGAAAATAGTCCTAAAGCAAGTTCCTGAGTAGAAACTGATAAAGATTGCTAATTGCCTACATGAAGAAGACATTATGGAGAAGAATATTATGGAGCTTGAGGAGGACATTAAGCAAGCTCACAAACAACATCAGAATTTAAGGGATCAAATACAAAAGATTGATTTCAAGTGAGAGTAAAACAGCTCTTGTCAATTGTTGCCAATTATCAAAGGCAAAGTGCTATAGAGAAAGAAATTGGTGGGAGATCAAAAAGTTTAAGATCAATGGTCACTAGAAGTTCAATCCAGTTTTCATGTTCCTAATCATTAAGTGGAGGTGTTTGTCATGAGTGCTGTCAAACTTTATTGAGTATGAGTTTAGGTGAATATTAATGTATAAAGCCATTTTACGAAATGGTGAATGAGTCTGTAATCCCATTTGTGGTGAACTTAAAATATTAAATTGTAATACCATTTGCTGTCATTATTCAATGGTGAATTTGATTTGATGGTTGCTCTAATATTGCTAAACTGACAATAATGTTAAACTGAAAATAATGTTAAGACAGTATCTGGCTTATTAGATTTTATTGTTTGAGTATTTTATATTTTTAGACAACATTTGGCTCTATCAACCAGAACCTGCACATGACCCTTACACATCCAAAACCTGCTCATGACACAACCAAAACCTGCACTTGACTCTCACACGAAAATAGTGCCTGTGTAGGAACTAGGATTTAACAATGTCTTCAACAATAAATATATGATTCAAAGATAGCAAATACAATTGTTAAATAACAAAGCCTGCACAAAAATACCAAAAAATGATATTCCATCATAATTGTGAAAATTGGAAATAAAAATGAATCTTCATTCATATTATAGGATTAATACAAACATTACTTACTTTCAAAAATACAAGATAAATGCACTACAAGTCAAAAAAAAATCTAAATATGGTCCCCTGCATCTAAAAGTCAAAAGACTCTAAAACATGTTCCTCTCCACTATGAGTTATCACTTGGTGGTATCCAATTATAATTACAAGATTCTTGACTCATATGATTAAATGACTGTAACATGTTTGTGAATGGCATGCTTGGAGAATTTAGACCCCAACCTAAAGATAGCCCAGTTGGTTGCATTAAAAGAGGTTGTGTTGGTAAATTCAAAGAGGCATCAACATGTTGATCAACATCTTCTTTTTGCTTCCCTAAATAATAAATCAAGAATTAAATTAGTAAACATATCATAATCATGTATTGTTTGTAATTAAATTGTGAGAAACTATAGCAAAGATGGCGTTCATTTTTTCTACCTTTGTTTGATTTATCTTTTGTGGATGCTCGTTTCCTTTTCTCTAGAGACCCTTTGATGCGAGCATTAGACTTCCCCTTAGTCTTTGCATGATGAGGGTTCAAGACTATGGTATGCCCACTATCTTCATTTTGATTGAAATTATTCACATTTGTCATTGTATTTGTATTCAAGTTTAGCCTCCCAAGACATTGTTGCACACGTTGAACCCTAGTATCTAACAAGTCCCACATGATTTGTTGAGTTTCTGTGTGGTGTTGAGTCTCCAAAACAAGGTTGTAGAAAGATTTCATAACAGCATTGCGATAAACAAGACTAGCATCGTCACTATTAGTCATTGAGTCAATGTTAGAGTTGCCACTTTCTCCCAAACCACCACATCTATGATTATAAATCATTGACCTTGCATTTTTTGACCATCTTTTCAAGAAGTAATGGTTAGGTATTCTTAAAATACCCTTAATATTATAGATTCTTAAAGCATGACTACAAAGAATGCCCATTGAATCAAATTTTCTACAACTACAAGCAGTCTCATGATTAGATGAGTCAAAGGATACCCTATATTTTTTGTAAGTCTTATGATTCAAGACAACCTCATGATATGACACATTACCACAACTCTCAATCTCTGTAGATGTGCTTCCTCCTGTTCCTTCAAGATATTCTTTCAAAAATAATTTAAAGATCTTGTGAGTGTACAAAGTAGATGCTTGATGTAAAGTGTCATTATTTATTATGAGATGAGGGGTACTTTGACTATTCTTAAATTCATCTTCAACTTCTTTGTGATGCCATTTTGCTACCATCTTCTCAAATGCTAATAGGAATTGTGTGAGACTAGTTGTTTTACCAGCAATATCACCCAACACATTATTTGTACTTTCACTTCTTTGAGAGGACCTAAAATCAGCAGAAAATGTATCCTTGTTAAAAGTAGTGCTCCACTTGTGGCAGAGGTCATACATCTTTTTTAGCCATTCATGCTCATGAAGATCATACTCATCAATCATTTTGTCCCAAGTCTCCTTAAATTCTTCCTCTGAATCACAATGTGTCATACACTTTTGGAATAGGAGTTGAAACCCATGATTAGAATTCAAAGCACCCAAATGAGATGGAGCATTTTTAGATATGTGCCATAAGCATAACCGATGACGTGTATTTGGCATTACTACTCCAATTGCTTTGCTCATGGCTGCATCTTGGTCAGTAAAGATTGTTTTTGGTTGTTGATTTCCCATACTCTCCAAAAACACTTTGAATAGCCAAGCAAAAGAAGTTGTTGTTTCATCCAACAAAAAGGCACAACCAAACATGATATTTTTCCAATGATGATTTACACCAATAAATGGGGCACAAATCAAGTCATATTTGTTTGTACGGTAAGTGGTGTCAAAAACCACTACATCTCCAAAGCACTCATAGTCAAGTTTAGATTTTCCATCTCTCCAAAACACATTAGTTAAGTGTGACTCTTTGTCTAACTGCTCACTATAGTAGAACATAGCATCTTGTGCTTGTCTACTCTGAAGGTGGTTTACTAATGACTGGGCATCTCCTGCTTCAATCAATTTCAACTTTTCAGTACAAACATAATTGTACATATCTTTCATTGTCATGCCAAGCTTATCAAATCCACCCACTTCTTCACCTAAATAACCCCAAATATTTTTTACACTTATACCAGCATTCACCATTGAGCTTATAAGACCTCCTTTTGTTGTTGATACATTCCTCATAGAACGCAATAAGTGCCTCTGCTCTGGTGGTGCAAAGTCATGGTTGTGATTTTTCACCAACTTTGTAATCGTCCACACCCCTTCCTTGCTTGCTGTGAATCGCACCATCGCTTCACAACCTGTTCTTGAATCCGATCTGTTGTAAGTTGCCTCACCACACTGTTCATTATTTTTAAAACCTTCTTTGCTACAATAAAATTCCTTCAAGCATATTTTTTTTTTCTCATTACCATGACTTAATTCCTTTCCTTTTCTGACACTAAAACCTAAATGATATGCATGAGCTTGGTACAAGTTATAAGCTTCCTCTTTGCTATAGACTACTTGACCAAGGTAAATATCTTGGTTTTCATCAACTGTAGATGATAAGATCTCATTTTGTTCCATATATCTCCTGCATATATAATTAAACTTTAAAAGTCTAGCTACTGATACAAAAATATAACTATCATTAAATGGGAACATGTTTTTTAATTAACTTTTTTTTTTTGCTTAAACCAAAAAAATACAAGAAAATTACAAAAATATATAGAAAAGGGAAACAAATGTGAAGTCGATTTCCTATTGCTAAAGCTAAATAATGCTTTGCTACTTTGGAGGTACATTATATATATATATATATATATATATATATATATATATATATATATATATATATATACAACCGTAAATATGTGTTTCAAATGTGAGTGCAAAAGAAATAGTTTTTTTGATACAAGAAAATAACTTTTTAAAATAAAATAGGAAATTTACCTTGAGTAAGTGTCACACTAAATCTGGGACCACAGCAATGTGTATTCACGTTGTTATGATGAGTGGGTGTCGTCTTCTTCCTTTATCCCTTTAGAGTTGAGTGTTTTTATAGTGGATAGAAGGCAACTCTGGTTGAAGAAAAATTTTCAATCAAATAAATGAAAAATAGTGAATGAAGGAGAGCCAAAATAAATGAAGTAGATAACTCTAATATCTCCAAGCTAAGCTAGCACGGCTGCAGCAGCAAACTTTTCGTGGAGCAGTAGGAAACTTTTCGTGGGGCCCATGTCCAAGCCACTCACTTTTTAGCCAAGCTAATAATCTCTCCAAATGCAAGTCACGTTCCACCTAAATGTAAGCCAGTAGAGATAAAACTATTGGTGGGACCAATCTTGTTGTGCTGTTAATTTTTAATTGGTTGTGCCTAAATCCTACATGTTACATCTGTGCCTAGGCAAGAATCTCTCTTGTGGCAAATGCTATTATACACCCGTCGATGTTATCGTGTATATTAGACGTCGCTATATATATCATATCCTATCCTATATATCTTGCATGAAGGCATAGAAGTCTAAGAGTTTAATTTTAGGGTTTTTCAAACGGCACTTGTTTAGCAAAGTGAAATAAAAAAATTTGTATGAAAAATAGATTTTTTTTTATTTTTTAATGCATTAATTACTTTATTTTTTAAAAAAAAACTTCTTATTTTGAATCCTTTATAAATGTGTTTAAGGTACTTTTTAGCAAAATTTTTAATTTTAATGTATTGTGAGTATAATTTTTTTTACATCATCAACCAAATCATATATTATATTATATGTGAATTTTAAAATAATTATTATGAGAATCAAATAGTTTTTATAACGTAATAATACATAATTGAATAATAATATAAATTTTTTTATACTGACATTACATTCAAATGAATCGAAAGTCTAATAGTCCGTGATTTGTTTATAGATATTTGATTAAGGAAAAAAATTATGTCTAATTTGTATGATCTAGCTACTACTTCAATTTAAAGAAGAAAAAAGAACACAATTCACTATATATGTACTACAGCTTTAATATGTTAAATGTTAATTTCTGGCCATGACTATTATTATATGTATAGCTCATGACCAACCATGGTTTAGACTTTAGATAACCAATTGAAAAATATATAAAGGAAGAAGTAAAGATACTAATATATTATACCAAGGCCGTTGTCATACTTTAATAGTTTTGCAGAAACTGCCAAGCTTTAAACTGCTGTAATGAGTATTATTAACACTGGATTCTTATGTCATATTTGAAATTAAAGGATGGAATACAATTCTATCAGTTTCCTTTCTCTATGCAGTTTCTAGTCTAGCTCTATAGGGTGGTCCTCAACATCTTTAAGCGGTGTTTGATTTATTTTTTGTTTTAATTTTAGTTGATATATTTTTATTAATAATTATAAAAATACTATCTTAAATGTTGCTTTCACCATTTTTTTATAAAAGCTTAAAAATAAAAAATTAAATAAAAATAATATAATATTTTGTAATTATTAATAAAACATATTAACTAGAAATAAAATTAGAAAACAAACTGAGGGTAAGTGTTACTGCTATCTCCTTCTCCCCGGTATAGGTCTGGTCTGTGAGTACAAAAGTAAGGCAGGGAGAGAGTTAATGACCATTGCTAATACTTGATACTTTTGGTGAAGTTTTTGCAGTAAAATGAGGATACAGATATTCAAAATTAAATTTTTTTACATCCTTTTGTCAACTATCTTATTCTTAGTGGCTGCTAATGAGGATAAGTAAGTATGACCTTTGTTGATTAATACGCTTGCCGCTTGGTAAAGACTAAAGAGGTTTGAATTGACAATTAGGTGGCCCAGTTAGCTGTCTACGGATGGCAACAGGCTCATGTTACACTTGCCAGTTATAAGGACTGGTAACTGGCAACGCTGCAAGTAGTAGTCACACTCCAATTGAATGAACCAATTGAATAAGAACTACACAGGTCAATTAAGTAGTAAATAACCATCACCTACTCTCTATTCCATATTTAGCAACTGTTAATTTGTCTGGTTTTCGAGTTGTACTATATACGTAGTCTAGGATTGTCAAGACCTTTCGAAATACAGTTAATCATACATAGTCTATCAGCATGTTTATTTTCGATTATTTTCGAAAATAATTATTTCTTTTTTTAAAAAGGGGTATAAAATAATTATGGTATAAATTTTTTTAACTTAATTATTTTTATCTTTGATATAATTATATTTGAGATTCGTGTTTATAATATTAATGCTTTTTTGGAAAAATTATTCATATTTTTTTTCTTTTGTATTTTTAATAAAAGCTATTTAATGTTTTATACGTAAAATAATCCAGTATATATAATTTTGTAACCAAAGAATAATGTTATATGTAATATCAATATATAAAATTAAGGATATATGTATAATTTTTAAATAAAAATATTAATATAATAAATATTAACTTTATAACAAATCAATATAATTATTTTTTTTAATAAATTTAATTAAATTATTAATATTTAAAATAAATTAATAAAAAATGGGAATCGAGGCCTATGCTTGTCCCCCTTAGATCCATCCCTGAGCAAGAGGATAATCTCTATTTAACATAAAAACTGAAAATAAATGCCCACAACTTTACCATATTCCCCCGTCTAGCAGAACAATAGAGTTTCCAGAGTTCAACCGTAACTAGTTTGCTCATTGGTAGACGAGCATGTTATATATATATATATATATATATATATATATATATATATATATATATATATATATATATATATAATTATAGGTTCTAATTTTAACTATATCAGATGTCATAAAAAATATTTTTGTGAATATTTTAATTAGGTGCGTGTAAGAAATAACGTATCTCGACTAATTTATTTTTTCAGTTCGGTCAAAAGTATGTCATTTACGATGAAATTAGGATATTCACAAAGATATTTTTTATAACTTAATTCCAAAAAATTAACATAATTAGAATTTGAATATGTAATCATGTGTCTACTCACACATCATATATTCGTCTACTACTAATCTAATTTCTTGGGTTTCGAGAGTTTAATTTAGAGAAAAAAAGACGATAAATAAATTAGGAGCTTTCTTACCAAAGATTTTGTCTCCCGAATTGCTGATATATAATAGTGCTAAATCTATATATCATAGAATTTCTCAAAATATATTGTTATATGAGATGGAAATAAGTTGGGAATAGTTACCTAAGTATAAAATGAAACTTTAAATTAATTCACTCTCAAAAAGCAGGCTGGATATTTATTTTCAGAATAAGTGAGAATACTTCAATCTTGCCAGTTCTTTGACCAATAATTAAAAAATTGCAAGTCTAGGAAAGAAGGAGTGTTGTTATTGACACTCTTAATTGTCCATTCATATTTTTTATTAGCCAGTAGCCACTCATGATTTAAAAAATATTTAAAATTTTGATTGATTAATAAAAAAAGTAGATAAGCATTTGAAAGTGTAAATAGATATTTAAAGATGTTAATAACCTCACTTGAGAAAAAGAAAGCGACAAAGCCTTATATATAGAGAATAAAAACAAAGACAAAAATTTATTTCTAGGTTCAATACTTCACGAGTATTACTCAATAATTTTTAAACCTGTTCAAATAAAATTAAATAATATTTTATTTTTAATTTAACGATGTGTGTGAACTTGATGCTATATGTTACCATGAACAATCGTGCCAAAGTTTGCAAGAATTCCAACCTTTTAATTAGTTCCGTTAAACCTTGTGGGGAGTTGTTCACCGTGGAGGCTACCATTTGTTAAGTTCAATCATCCTCTCTCTTATATAGTCATTAGTTTGTGTTTTTCTCTCTCTCTCTCTCTCTCTCTCTCTCTCTATATATATATATATATATATATATATATCCTTTATGTATTTTAAAAGTATAATCTACTTTATGCAATCATCTTATTTTCTATAACAGTCTAAATTTGAAAAAACTCTGTTCTCTCCTTTCCACTCGTTCTCCTTAATTATCCCACTATCAGAAACAGATAAATGAAAAGATTAGTAGTTTGAATGGAACCATATTACCAATACGTTCTGTATTTCATTATAGATTTCAATTAGCTAAGCGAACACACCTGTTTCATTGTGTCATCATGAATGCTACTTACATATGAAGGCCCATTGAATCAGCGTAACTTTGCCCAATTGTTATTTAAGATGACAATAATATCATCCAAAGGGACATATTGATGATCATCACTGTGAAAAAAAAAAAAAAATAGGTCACCAAAGTTGGTGCCAACATTGACGCTCTCCGAACAGCACTTCATATTTCCCAAGCCAAATCAAATCACGGAACCGAAAAAGAAATTAATCATTTAGCACATTGTAAAACAGAGGATATGGGGAAACTTAATGAAGAACAGGATAGGGCAAATATGCCAATAGTCATTAGAATTAAATTAATAGGAAAACACGAATGAAATTCAAGTAAGAGCAGAGACGGATCAAAAAAATATTAAGTGAAAGGTTAAAATTATGAATCATATTATTAAATATAAAATTAAAGTTATCAAATAAAGATATATTTATCATTAAATTATTTAATGAGTTAAGATTAAAATGTATTATTTTAAATTAAAGATAAATATATTTTTATTGTTCATTTTAGAATAATATTTTTTCTTTCATTATATAGAAAGATTTATGAATAAAATTAAAAAAGTAAAAAATATTATATTATATATTAAATGATCACAATAGTATTTATTATTTACATCGTATTTATAAGCAAAATTAAGTTTTTCTATATATAGATTTTAAAAAATGGAAGAAAATGAAGCTAAAAGTGAGATGAACTAGTAGATTTATTATATAAAGATTAAAAATTAATAGAAAGATGAATTGAAATTATAATATCAATGTATATAAAATAATTATGAATCACGTGTCAAATACATATCAAATATAAATTCTTTTAACTTAATCATTTTTATCTTTGGTATAATTATATTGACCTCTCATGAGGTTTGTGCTTATAATATTGACATTCTTTTTGCTTGAAAAATTATTCATATTTTTCTTACTTTGTATTTTTAATAAAATTTTGTGTAATGTTTATACATAAAGTAAGATAAGTATATATAATTTTGTAAACAAAGAAGAATGTTAGAGTGTAATATCAATATATAAAATCAAGGAATGTATGTATAATTTTTAAATAAGAATATTAATATAATAAATATTAACTTTATAACAGATCAATATAATTATTATTTTTTAATTAATTTAATTTAATTATTAATATTTAAAAAAATAATGAAAAAAGGGGGATCGAGGCCATGCTCGCCCCCCTTAGATTCCTCCCTAAGTAAGAGGATAATCTCTAATTAACATAAAAACTGAAAATAAATGCCCACAACTTTATCATTTTTCCCCCGTCTAGCAGAATATTAGAGTTTCCAGAGTTTAACCCTAACTAGTTTGCTCATTGGCAGACGAGCATGTTATATATATAGATATAATTATAAGTTCTAATTTTAACTATGTCAATTTCTAAAGATCATGTCATAAAAAATATTTTTGTGAATATTCTAATTAGGTGTGTGTAAGAAATAACGTATCTCGACTAATCTATTTCTCCGGTCCAATCGAAGGTATGTCATTCACGATGAAATTAGGAAATTCACAAAGATATCTTTTACAGTTTAATTCTAAGAAATTGACATAATTAGAATTTGAATATGTAATCGTGTGTCTACTCACATATCATATATTCGTCTACTACTAATCCAATTTCTTGGATTTCGAGAGTTTAATTTAGAGAAAAAAAAAGTTTTTGATAAATAAATTAGGAGCTTTCTTACCAAACTCTGATTTTGTCTCCCGAATTGCTGATAAGTTGAGTTGATAATTCTCTTTTAGTGCTAAATCTATGTAAATCCGTCATAGAATTTCTCAAAATATATTGTTATATGAGATGGATAGGTCAGAAATATGCTTTGCAAGTTGGGAATAGTTACCCTAAGTATAAAATGAAACTTTAAATTAATTCACTCTCAAAAAGCAGGCTGGATATTTATTTTCAGAATAAGTGTGTGAACACCTAATTTTGTCCGGATATTTTTGTAAAAATAAAAAAATAAATAAAAAAATAAAAAAATAAAAAGTTCAACCCATTGGTCCATGTGCCCATTATCCTACCCATTAACCCATTATCCAATCCAATTGGTCCATCAACTCATAACCTGACCCATTAACCCATAGCCCATCCTATAACAATTTCAAGACTCATCCAAAACAAACTTCATCACTCTTCCTAAACAAACTATAATTCAAACTTATCCTAAACCAACTCAAACACTTATCTTAAACAAACTCATCCTAACTAAACCCCATCACCAACCCAACACTCATCCTAAACAAATCTCAACACTCATCCTAAACTAATCCTAATCACACTTTAACTCAAACACCTTAACTTAATCCTCTCCTATAAAAACCCATAACCCACACCTTACCTGAGAACTTTCACTTTGACCTTCAACACACACTTTTAACCTTGACCTACAGATTTCAGCCTCCACCAAAATACCTCTCCATCACCTCTCTTATACGAAACTGACACGCACAAACTGCTCCTAACCGTGTCGCAAGTCATCCGTCACACCGTGCTACCCACCGCGCAGAAGTCGCCGCAGAAACAGCCTCACATCGCCGCACCGCACAATCTGCAACCATACCCGATTGTCGGCGCTTCACCAACCCGAACCAGCCTAACCACCGTTGCCGTTGGTCTTCATCTTCCTTGCTCCTCTGTTTCATTTTTTTCGTTTTCGTGAGTTTTTGTTTTTTTGTTTTTTTTTCCTTCTTTTGTTTGTTTTAGAATTCTGGTAGCTTTTTTTTTTTGAAATAGGCCTAAATGGACTAAAATAAAAAAAATCTAAAAACTAATAAAGATAAAAAGGGGACAACAAACAAAATATAATAAAAGTAAAACAATTTTTTAAAATAAGATTAACCGAGTTGTGACAGCTTATTAATCTTGTAACTATTTTGGATCATCTGAGTTGTGACAACCTAATGATTCAAATTATTTTAAATAAATTATTATTTAATAAAGACTCAAAATTCATTTTTTTATTTTTCACCTAATAATAATAAATTTAACAATCATGGGTGACGTCTAACGTGACGCAAGCTTCACTCATTTAAACTTTAATTTGAAATTAACAGGAGCGACAACCTGTTAATTCAAATTTTTTAAAATAAAAATTAAAACTTTTAAATAAAATCAACCAACCCACACTTATTTTTAAAGAATTACGTGACTTTGAGTTCCTCATTGCTTTGAGAGGTAATCTAGAGTAGAATTTTATTTGTCAAGCCAAATTTTAAACTTTCCCAAATTATTTATTTTTTTAGTTTTTTTAATAAAAAAGGTAGAACAAATATATTATGAGATTACAAAGTTTTGCATAACTAATTTAAAAATGAAACCGTTTTAGGACGGAAGTCTTTGTGGGGTTAAGTCTCCACCCTTCCCTATGCATAACCGACTCTCGAATCTAATCTGGTTTCAAAGACCATTTTCTAAAAGAGTTTTCCAATTTTTCTTAAATTAAATAAAATTGTTGATGACTCCTAATTTATTTATTTTGTTTCGCCGCTCCCGCCACAATTACGGTCGCGACAAAGTGACAATACTTCAATCTTGCCAGTTCTTTGACCAATAATTAAAAAATTACAAGTCTAGGAAAGAAGGAGTGTTGTTGTTGACACTTTTAATTCTCCATTCATATTTTTTATTAGCCAGTAGTCACTCATGATTTAAAAAAATATTTAAAATTTTGATTGATTAATAGAAAGTGTGAATAAACATATTTGAGAGTGTAAATAGGTATTTAAAAATGTTAATAACCTCACTTGAGAAAAAGAAAGCGACAAAGCCATATACATAGAGAATAAAAACAAAGACAAAATGGACTTACGGTACCGGTTCAAGAAAAATATTTAGATACTCTCACGAGTATTACTCAATAATTTTGTAACTGTTCAAATAAAATTAAATAATATTTTATTTTTAATTTAACGATATGTGTGATTACTTGATGCTATATGTTACGTCATTAGTAGAGTAGTGCAATAGTGCCAAAGTTTGCAAGAATTCCATCCTTTTAAGTTAAATGCTTCCGTTGCAAACCTTAGCTGGGGAGTGGTTCACCGTGGAGGCTACCAGTTGTTATTACAGGTTCAATCATCCTCAATTGGAGGTGTAGCCTGTAGGACTGCATGTTGGTCAACAATGATGACATGTATTTTAAGTAACTATCCGTTTAATAAATTTGATAACTTTTATGACCGGAAATTAATTAATATATTAATTTAGAGGTAAAAACAATTACAGAAATTTCTACAAATTATTTTCACACTCCTGGAGATCAAACTAAAAAATGTTTAAATAAATAACTTAAAGTTTAGTTTAATCCAATTATTTTTTTTCTTTCTCTTCTTCTTTTTGTTATATAGAAATAGAAGAGATATGCAATTAGTAGTATATGTGGGCTATTTGAGCCAGCCCTCAACAGCTATTGAATTGAATGTAAAAGAATCAATTTTTTTGAAGTACATAACACTAATCAGCACAATTCATTTTCGTAAATTGTCTAAATAAAGTATTTGGATTATATTTTTATGTTACTAATTGGATTTGAGAATTATTCATTTTTTTCGTGGGCTTGACCTTTTTCTATTATGAAAAATGTTAGTAATATATATTTTTAGATATTTTTTAAATATTTATTTTATTATTAGTTTAAAAATAAATGTCATTAATGTTTTTAATATAATAATGATTTTAAATGTATAAAATAAACTAATAATAAATTAAATATTAAAAAAATATATTACTAACATTTTTTTCTTTTATTTGTAGGTTAACCTGCGAGTGATAGTTTGCCCATGTTCGAGACTCATTTGTTGGATTATAATGGAGAACAGGTCCAGTCCTCCAAGATGGCACAGTTATGTTGGGCCCAATCATACGCAAGGACCCTGTATATCCAAAAATAGGCCCAAAGTCTTTTAATTTGATCCGAAATTGGCCCAAAGTTTTAGTTGAAGAAAAAGTGAAAAACTTAATCTTGAGTTTATACTCGGACCAAAAAATGTAGATATCTTGATTTTATACGATCACGAATTTATAACTACTCTTTTGATAAAAAGTAATGCTATATTAGACGAAGTGTGTGTTTAGAATAAATTTAAGTTTAATTAAAAGTATGTTTTGCAAACTTAAATTTAGTTAAAAGAATCGATACGTAATTTATGTTTAAACTTTTGTTTCAAAAATGAGTTTGATAAAATAAATTATAATGATAAAATTGTAACTCACAACTTAAAAGCAAAATTTTTTGTGTTCAGTCCAACATCAGTTGGAAGCTGAATTTATGTTGAAATAGTGAAACACACTTTTCTCAAATATTAGCCAAACCAATTTCACACTCCGTCCAATGCATTTCAACTTCCATTTGGAACACCTAACTGGTTCCTAAACACACTCGAAGTCTTCGTGCATATTTCACCAATGAGGTGGCAAACAACTCAAGCCACACATAACAAACTCAAACAAGCTAAAATAATAATAAACAAAAAATCACTCACTCTTACCTGATAAAATACGCACATAATACATTATTTTTCTGTTTTGTATGATGTTCCACGAAACTCTTTTTGTGGGATTGAGCAATTTTCTTTGATAAATTATTATAAAGGTTAAATCAAGATAAATTAGTTACTAATTATTTATTGTAAAATTTGTCAAAGATAAATTTTGATTTCAGTTATCATTATGAGAAAAATAATATTTTTCTCTTAAGAACTCTTAAATATTTAATGATTTGTAAATATTAAAAAATATCAAAGAATATATTCAACTTGAATAACAAGATGAGAATAAAAATAATGAGAACTTGTGTTATAATCGAAAAGTAAAAAAAGTATTAGAGAAATCCAATTAAGTGAAATAACGGTACTAAACAAATGAAACAACAAATGTAATCGAAAGTAACAAGTAAATGAATTAAAGCAAGAAAGCTTATTATTAGATGTGGAAATGAGAGAATCTCAATGTATTGATGAATCTCAATGAAAATGAGTTGAAGTACAAAATGAATTGATTTACATATATATAGCATAGAATCTGCCATAATTAGACTAACTACTTTGTAACTACCTCTAACAATAGTTAACTAACTTTAACTAACTAAGTAACAGTAATATTCCCCCTCAAGTTTGGGGCATAGATGTCTAAAGCACCTAACTTGGACAGTAAAACAAAAAATTTACAATAGGGGAGAGGTTTAGTGAACACATCTGCTAGTTGTTGTTGTGTTGGGAGGTAGACCAATTTGAGGAAGCCAGAGTTGACATGTCTTATAAAATGACAATCAATATCAATGTGTTTTGATCTTTCATTCGAAGTGGGGTTGGAAGCTAGTTGAATGGCCGATTTGTTATCTCACATGACCATAATGGATAGAACTTCAATTTGGAAAAGGGCGTAGCAGTTATTGCAGCCATAAAAGTTCACTTGTGAGATAGGCCAAGGCTCTATACTCGGCCTCTGCAGAAGACCTTGCAACAGTGGGCTGCTTTTTTGATTTCCATGAAATCAAGGAAGATCCTAAATAAACACAGAACCCGGTTGTTGACTTGGGAGTTACAGTGCAGTTTCCCCAATCAGAGTCAACATAAGCAGAGAGTTTGATGTTTGCTTGAGCTGAAAAGAAGATGTCATGTCTAGGTGAAGACTTTAGACATTGTAGGACATGATGAAGTGCAATGAGGTGAGTAGTCCTAGGCTTGGACATAAACTGGCTCAATTTGTTCACTGCAAAAATGATGTCTGGCCTGGAAATTGTTAAATACATTAATCTGCCAAGGAGTCTTCTGTACAATGAAAGATCATCAAGAGAATCACCATCTGTGTTATTCAAAAGCAGATTGGCTTCCATTGGAATGTTGGTAGGCTTTGGGTTGATGAATCCAGTGTCCTTAAGAAGCTCCAATGTGTACTTCCTTTGATTGAGGTGAATTCCTTTTGAAGATTTGGCTATTTCCAAACCTAAGAAGTACTTCAAGTTGCCAAGAACTTTCAGTTTGAACTGCTGTGTCAAATCAGAAATGGCTTTGGAAATTAAGGTTTGGTTTGGACTGGTAATGATGATGTCATCCACATAAACAAGTAGAAGGATGAGAGACTCATTTGACCCTTTATGGAATAGGGAATAGTCAGATATTGACTGATGGAAACCAAGCTCTATGATGGCTGCAGAAAATTTCTAAAACCACTGCCTTGAGGCTTGCCTTAAGCCATAGAGTTATTTATGCAACTTGCATACATGATGTCCATGTTGAGATGGATAACCTAGAGGCAAGTCCATGTATACTTCTTCAAAGAGATCACTATTCAAGAAGGCATTATTAATATCTAACTGAGACATATGTCAATTCTTTTGTGCTGCTACTGCAAGGAGGACTTTGACTATGGTCAGTTTTGCCATTGGGGAGAAAGTCTCCAAGAAGTCAATTCCCATTTGCTGTGTAAATCCTCTAGCCACTAAACGAGCCTTATGTCTTTCAAATGAGCCATCTGAGTTGAATTTGGTCTTGAAAATCTATCTACAACCTATGGTTTGTTTGCCATAAGGTAGTGGAACCACAAACCAAGTATTGTTTGCTTCTAAAACTTGAATCTCATCTGCCATAGCTGCTCTCCATTGAGGATATCTGACTGCCTGATGGTAAAACTGTGGCTCATAGTTTGAGTCAGCATTGGAAATGAAGGTGTGATAGGTGGGGGAAATGTGTTTGTAAGTAAGTGTTTGTAAGTAAGATGTTGCTTCAAAGGATATATGGATGTGTGTACATAATCCTGAAGATACTGAGGAGGATTATGCACACTGTAACACTCTCCCTAGGGTATCACATGTCTGACTCCCAACTCATAATCTGAAAAGAAATTTACACAAGGTTTGAGTTATGAAAAGATGGGTTTCAAAATTATATAGTCTTACTGAAACATAAATTTACTGAAAATATTAGGTAATATTGAAAATCATATTTCAACTATTCATTATGCAATATTGGCACTAATTAATATTTCATAATTTAAAGAGAAATATAAAACTAACAGACTCTTCTTTTTTTTATTAACAGTAGCAAACTCCATGACGGGTCCTACTTAATAGCACGGTACAACACTAACGTTAAAACTTAACATACTTATTCTGTTGTGTATCCATCTTGTTGCATACATCGTACATCCGTTTCTACATCCTGTTCCTTGTCAACACCGCACGCCTTCGAGTCCGAATGTCCACTCCTTATTGTTGTCACCCATCTCAGAGTATCCATTGCCCGTTATGTCTAAGACAACTCGATCCTTCTATTATTTGATTTTAACGGTCATAGACAAAGAAAACAACATAACAAAGAGGTGAGATCACCTACGCCAATACCAACATGGCAGCATAGAGATAACACAAACAGCAATATCATACAGATATGTCATACCAAAATTTCAATAATGCACTCAACATTAATCAACTATCATCATCATACTATTAACATTATTATCATCACACAATAATCACAATAATGCCATCAACATGATTATCATCATCATCATCCAAGCATTTCAAAACAATTGTCATAGCCAATATTCCTCAATTAATATATATATCATGCAGATATAAATGTCAGATTATGCATGTGCACGAAGACTCAGTTTTTCAAAAACAACTCCATGGAGGTTTTCACAATTTCGAGGAGAATGCTGTCATTAATTGTCACTTTAGCCCAAAGACAATCTTCCAGTTGTTGAAAAGAATCGTGTTCTTGTCGGGTATCGTCAATCGTGCTGCGTTGCAAACGGATTTGCATCGCCAAGTGACACAGGGTAAACTGCTAAATGTTGTGTCCACTTGGTCGACCGCCGTGCCTCGACGCCCCGCCCAAGATCCATCATAGACCTTACTATCAATTCTCATTCCTCTTCAACCACAAGGGTCATATACTGAAATGCGAATATATCCGCAGTGAAGTCAACCCCAAAGGGCCAAATCTTCTCAATTTCATTTGTTCAATGTATCATATGCATCAACACATATTTTTTCCCAATGCATGTATAATGCACCAAATCCAATCACAAGCATCTCTTTCCAATGCATATAAAATGCACCAAATTATATTGTATTTTCATTTCGCAAAAATCATGTTATCACATTTTCATAGTTATAAAACACTTTCGTCGTATTTTCAAAATTGCGTAATATTTCCGTTTCATTTTCACAATTCCAAAACGTTTCTGTTACGTTTTCACAATTCCAAAATGTTTATATTACGTTTTCAAAATTCTGAAACGTTTCTGTTATATTTTCACAATACCGTGACACTTCTGTTTACGTTTTCACAATACAGTAACATTTCTGTTACATTTTCAAAATACCGCAACTCTTCTGTTGTACTTTTAAAACACGTACTAATTTTTTTAACGTTTTTCTTAATCGCGTAAAAATATATGTTTCTCAAAATCGCATAGTATTTTTTCATTGTTTCAAAATCGCGTAACTTAAAAATCATTCTTTTAAGTCGCATAAATCATTTTCCGTCATTCTCAAAATATTTAAAACACTTTTCAAATCACATAACAATTTTCCGCAATTTTCACAATCACGTAAAAATAATTCATCACTTTTCCATCAACGTAGTGATTTTTCAATAGTAATTCAGACATTCGTAAAATATTTAAACGTAATTCAAATCGCGTAGAAATATGTTAACGTATTTAAAATCACGTAGAAATATTTTTCCATATTACGTAACTTAAAAATCATATTTTTAAGATCGTAAATAATTTTTCACCACAATTCATTACTGAAAATATTCTTGACCTTTAAAAATTCCTTTTTAACTTTTCTCAAAATAATATAACTTTACACTTCATTTAATATATTTTCTTACTCAAGAAAATATTTTTCCACATGATTATTTACTCAAGAAATTCTTTTTCAAAATATAATTCACAAAATCACTTTTTCATTGATGTAAATCAACGTTTCAAAACTTAACATTTTTAACGTATTTCAAAACTTGAAAATAAGTTATACGTTAGTAAATTTTCAAAACACCATTATATTCTCCATTTCTCCCAAATCAATTCTAAAATCAATTCTCTTCAAAACAAATTAAGATTCAAACCCTTTCAACTTTTCTTTTTCATTTTCATATGAAAGTTCATTTCTCAAGTGATAAAATACTTTGATTTCCCTTTCCAAGATCCTTATACTAAAACATTTTGTTCAAACATTTTATTTCCACTTTTAAATTACTTTGTTTCATAAAAACCAAAATTATTCCAACCTCCAAAAATCGTAGAGTCTTTGGCCATTGAAGCCATCAAATATTTTCCTCCTAAATTGATATGGTTTTACACAAACAAAATCATTAAAAATTCTTTATTTTCAAAACCAAAATACCGATGGTCATAAAAACCAAACCCATTTGTTCAAATTCATTTTTACTTTCCTTACAAATCCTTTTTCACTTTCTTTGCAAATCCTTAAAATTATCATTGCTATTTTCATTTAAATCTCATGTTTAGTAAAACACTTAGAAACTTTTTACACAAAATAAATCAATAAAAATCCTTCTAAAACCGTATTCATGTACTCTTTGAAAAATAAATTCTTTGTTTATTTTCCTTACTTTTCTAAATATCCATTTTCATCTTTCATGAAAATATTAATTTGTGAACACCTATTTTGAGGTGTCTTGTTGAAAATCCACCATGTTCTAAGTACTCAAAAATCAATTCTTTTGTTCTTGAAAATTTTCAACATGAACCCTAATCAAGGGCATCAAAACCTAGCTCTTCCTTGGCTATTGGAGCCAAAAATCAATTTCTTTCCACCATCAAAAGTCATGGCATATACATATATATTTCATCATAAATAATATAAGATATCATCAAAGCCATAAAAGCATGTATAGCATATCAAGCATATCATCAAAGCTATAAAATCATGCAAAGCATATCAAGCATAGAAAATTAATTAAAGCTCATAAACACCCACAAATTAATTACATGACCATGGATATGAATCCTCACATGGATTTCACATCCATCAAATAAAATACTATCTCTCACCACCATGCTTGGTTGGTGAGATGGATCTCCCTCTTACCTCTTGAAGATCCTCCAAAGCTTCTTGATTTGTTTTTTTTTCCAAGTCCTTCACCACCAAGGGCTTCTCAAATACAAAACAAAACACAAGTTAATTAACATATCAAGCTTGATTAAGAGGAACCATGGATCAAACATGATTTAGATCATGAAAAAGAGAGAAGAAAATGAAGTTTCCTTATACTTTACCTCAAAAACCCAATAACTTTGATCTTGAAGAAACTCCTTGAAGATGAATGATTTAGAAGAAATCTTCAACATGAAAGTTGCTTAGAATATCATGGAGATTCAAGATCTAAGGTTGGATGAAATTAACAGAGCTTGGATGGTGATTTTAGGGGTCTTGACCGAATGATTTCTCTTGAAGCACAAAGATGGAATTTTTGATTTTTGATGGAAACTTGAAGCTTGAATTTGAAGATCAAGATGAATGATTTTGGAAAAACTCATAACTAAAGATGTTCTTAGAATGATGTTTAGGTTTAGAAAATCAAGTTGGATGAAATTTTTGAGTGATGGAAGGCATTCCAAGGTGCTTGGCCGAATGGTGTTTGGAGAAGAGAGATGGAGAGAAAATTTGCTAAGTTTCCTTCTTGAAAATGTTCAATGAAGACCAAGGAAGACAATAATGACTAAAGCATGCAATTATGGTCTTCCAAAGCTCCTAATGCAGCACCAACCGCCCCCCTCTTCATGCTTCTCATTGATGTGCAAGTTATCAATATTGGTCAATATAATACCTAATTGATTAAGACATGCAAAAAGCTTGTCCCTTTGTCTTCTAAACAAGCCAAAACCATCCATTTCCTCTTCATAATGCATTCAATAAAGTTGTCTTCATTATTTGCCATCATTTGAAGCATTTCTAGCCATTGATTAATTCAATGGTTAGGATTTAGGTAGATTTTTAATTTTAGAAGACTAAATATATTAGCCATTG
This sequence comes from Ormosia emarginata, assembly GCA_029884605.1. Taxonomy (NCBI): domain Eukaryota; kingdom Viridiplantae; phylum Streptophyta; class Magnoliopsida; order Fabales; family Fabaceae; genus Ormosia; species Ormosia emarginata. The sequence goes on from JAQQTP010000071.1 coordinate 12,436,295, forward strand.
GATTTTTCTCCTTTAAATTTAAATTTTTAGATGTGTCTCCAAAATTAAAGGTCAAGATTGCTCCTTCAAACTTTAAATCCAAGGGTCCTAATTAGTCTTTGCTACTTTAGAAGACCAAATCTCCACCATTGATTGATTCTTCATCCAATGGTCATAAATGGTCTTTGTTACTTTTTAAGATTAAATCTCCACCCTTGATTTAATCTAAATCCAATGGTTATAAATGGTCATAGCCACTTAATATGACCAATTCTACACCGTTGATTAAATCTACGGTTGATATTGAAGCCTTCCTTATTAAGCTTGTCTAGATTAAATCTCCACCATTGATTAGATCAATGGTTAACATCCAATGCTTATTCATTAAGTTTATTTATCAATCGTTGATTAAATCAAGATCAAGTCTCCATCATTAATTAAATCAATGGTGGGTATCCAAACCACCAATGTTGACTTAAGCAATATAATTTCTATTTTTATCTGCTAAAAACTCCACGAAAGAATATATTTACTGTATTTTTATCACCTGATAAATAAATACAGTACAAAATACAGTACAATAAAATTTTAGAAACTGTTTCCGGATTCAGGTTTAGTAAGATCCCCTGTCTCCGTCTAAACAGTACAAATTTTTCTATGCGTAGAAAAATTTTTGCTTTGCGGGACCCACTTGGACCCACGTATGGCCACCTGGGTCCACATAGGACCACATGAGCCCACATACAGTCAAAAAATATATAATCATCCACAAAAATCACAAAAATTAGAAAATGCACAAATATCAAATCAGATTACGTAAATTAATTACCTAACGATAAAAATTAAATTACGTAAAGTTTTCCCCGGTCTGAAAATTTTTATTTTCCTGACACGAAGTAAATCACTCAAAACGATCAAATATGCTGACGGAATAAACAAATAATTTTACAGTGCACAGAAATTACTAAACAGTAAAATTCTGTTAACTGTCAAAATTACTGTTTAAGAGATAGAAAATTTTGGGATGTTACACACACTGCTAGATCTTCTAGGTGGATTAGGTGCAGGGTTAATAGGATCAGACTTGGGTAGATCAAGCTTACGGATAGGTGCAGGATCAGGTTCAAGATCAGGTGCAGGAATAGGTTCAATGTCAAGTTCAGGATCAGTTGGAGGGTGTATATTTGGTGTAGTTGGAGTATGATCAAGTTTAGGTTCATGATGTAGGGGATTAGGCATAGGATTGGGCATAATATCCTTGATCGGAACTGGCAGAATAATGGATTGAAAGGGATCTGGAGCATTGTGTATCTGTTCTGATTCAAATGGAAACTGATTTTCAAAAAATGTGACATCTCTAGAGATAACAAACTTCTTGCTGGATAGGTCATATACCTTATATCCTTTGTAACCAGGAAGATAACCCATAAAAACAGCAGGAAAAGTTCTAGGTGAGAATTTGTTTCTCTGGTGTATAGGAATGACAGCAAAACACAAACATCCAAACACTCTGAAAGTTGTGTAACTTGGCAGCTTGTTGTACAACAACTCATAAGGGGATGCATTCTTCAAAGAGGGTGAAGGAACCCTGTTGATTAAGAAGGTGGCAGCAGTGACACATTCTCCCCAAAAAGTAATTGGAACCTTGGATTTAAACATCAAGGCTCGGGCAATATTTAACAAATGTTGGTGTTTCCTTTCCATCACAGAATTTTGCTCAGGACGATAAGGGCAACTAAATTGGTGCACAGTGCCTTGCTCTTGCAAGAATTCAGTCATTTGGAGTTCTTTTGCATTGTCGGACCTACGTTGCTTAATGGTCCTGCCAAAGTTAGTCTTGACAAAACTAAAGAACCTTTTAATGACAGAAGGGTCCTCAGATTTATATTGCAACATGTATAACCAAGTAAATCTAGTGCAATCATCCACAATTGTCAGAAAGAATCTTTTACCATCATAAGTGGGGTGATGATAAGGACCCCATATGTCTACATGTACAAGATCAAATGATTGTGCAGAAAAATTATTGTTTAAACAAAAAATAGGCGTCTAAACTTTGATAAAGGACAAACTAAATAATCATTACAAGAAGTTGACTATAAATGGAAGTCAATTTTATTACAAAAGAGTTTTAAAACTTTCTCAAAAACATGGCCTAACCTTGCATGCCATAGTGCATGATCAGGTGATCTAGACTTATTTGTAACACTATAAACGTGTGAATGAGTATTAGAATTGCCTACTAGCTGAGTATTTGATGTTTTAACAAGTTTATCAAATTGAGGTGGACTGGGAGAGTGAAGAACATAAAGGCCTTGGTGAAGTTCACCCTCTCCAATCGTCCTTTGGTGCAATGTGTCCTGGATAAGGAAATAAGACTTGTTAATGACTACATGTACAGTAGAATGAGCATGTAAACTACTAACAGAAAGTAGATTAACATGGAAAGAAGGAATGTACAAAACATTATGTATGACTAAGTGAGGGTTAAGTTGGACAGAACCAGTACTACAACTTGCACTAAAGATTGATTTGGCAAATTGACAAACCTATTCTTAATGACTTGGAAATCATGAAAGACATTATCATGGCAAGTTATATGAAAGGTAGCCCCTGAATCAAGTATCCAGCAATTTGAATTCTTGAAAATGGAACTAAGAATGGACAGAGATATACCTAAAGACAGCTTACCTACAAAATGATCAATTTGATCTTGTACATTGCACACAAGAACTCTTGCAAGTTGTGCTTGTAACTTAGCAAGAAGGTGCTGACATTGCTGAGGTGACCAAGTATCATCTTCACTGCCATCAGTAATTGCCAAGACCTGATTAACAGAAGTAGAGGCTTGGTGCTTCTTGTGTCCAGGTGGATAACCATGTAATTTGAAGCATTTATCCTTTGTGTGTCCTGTAATACCACAATGAGCACAAATTGACCTATTTTTCTTCTGGTTTTTGTTCTTGTTTGGTGGTGCTTGAACAGTATAAGCAACCTTAGTGGAAGGAACAAGTTGAAGGCCAACCTCTCTCTGAGTCTCATCTTGAACAAGCAACGAGAAGACTTGAGAAATAGGTGGAATAGGGTTCATCAAGAGGATTTGGCCACGAGCATGAGAGAAGGACTCATTAAGCCCCATCAAGAAGGTCATGACAAATTCATCTTGAAGGAAATCTATCAAAGGTTGAACACCACCACAATTGCAAGTATGAACAGGCCTATATTCACCAAGTTCTTCCCATAAGCCTTTGAATCTGGTGAAATAAGCACTTATAGAACTAGAATCTTGATTGCAATGAAGAAGTGCCTTTTTCAACTGAAAAATTCGAGGTCCATTCTTCTGCTTGAAACGATCTTCAAGATCCTTCCTAATAACTGAAGTAGAATTGAAATAAATCATACTGGTGATGATTTCCTTAGTGATCGAATTCAAGATCCAAGAGGCAACTATGTTATCATTGCGCTTCCATAAATGAAAATTCATAGCTTCTGTAGGTGGTGGTTGAGGAACAGAGCCATCAACGAAACCTAATTTGTTCTTGCCATCAAGAGCAAGAATCATAGAACGATGCCATGTGAGGTAATTGCTACCATCAAGAGACTGAGAAACAAGGACCAATCCAAGAAAGTCCGAAGAATGAATGAAAAGTGGATTTTGTTCTTCCATGGCGAGAACGATGAACACTTAGAAGAAAACAAGAATCGCAAGAATGGAGGAAGAGAAGACAAAGAAGAAGAATTCAGAAGCTTTAAACTACTGATACCATATTAGATGTGGAAATGAGAGAATCTCAATGTATTGATGAATCTCAATGAAAATGAGTTGAAGTACAAAATGAATTGATTTATATATATATATATATATATATATATATATATATATATATATATATAATAGAGCTCGCCATAATTAGACTAACTACTTTGTAACTACTTCTAACAATAGTTAATTAACTTTAACTAACTAAGTAACCGTAATACTTATGAAGAACTGATAATTAAACTTACAGAGAGTAAGATAATGAAATTGAATAAAAGAAAGCAATTAAAGAAAGCAATGAAGATGTATAAAAGGAAATTTGTAGAAAAATAAAGTAAGTAAGTAAATGAAATAAGTAAAAGAAAGAAAATAATTTTGGGAATCACTCGATCAAGTGACAAAGAGAGTTTACAGTAGAATGTGAATGAATTGCTTTAAACTTACATTAACCAAAAAATTTATAGAAATAAAGTAGAGTGGAAAGCATATTTGATTAGTTCCCTTTCGTGATCTTTTTGTGTTTGCGATGAACATGATAGGAGTTGTTAATAAATTTGTTCAAGTGTTCTCAACCAATTTAAATGCCTCTACTCCTTTGGTATTTATAAATAAGGATAGTAATTGTTATTATGACAAATGTCTTTTTCAAGAATAACTTCCTAAACTAACAACAATGATTGTCTTGTCTTAATATTACAGACTTAACTGTTATTAACTTCCTGAATTCAAATTTGAATTACAACATTTTGAATTTGAATTTTGAACTTCAAATCTATAACTACTTTGAAGACCCTATTTTTTCGAAGCTCTTTTATGACTTAGAATTTTTGTTTAAGTGTCAGTTGCTTCAATGCTTCTTCTATCTTCAAATAGTATGCCTCTTCGATTGTCACTTAATCAAGGTATATAGATTTTGTCAAATTTGTTGTCTATACTTGTCAAAATTAATGACTTGTTTTGTGTAACTCTCGACAAAACTTCTAAATTTCAAATTGAGATATGTATCAATTTATATCTGACTTATAAAATTAGAATTATTAAAAAGCTTAAATTGAAAAGTTAATTTTTATAACAATACTAACATAGAATGTATAGCAACTAAAAAATTGACAAACTTTAGTTAAGTCAACATATTCATGTTACAAATCCAAAATTATTAAAATATTAAATTTTATTTAAATTTTGAGATTTGTGAGCTTCAACTTATGAAGTAAACGAGCAAGGAGGGCCTTAAGTTCTACACCAATTTGCCATAGGGAACATAAAATGAAGTGTAGCTACAAATCCATTCAAAACAACTCAGATTTTTTAAAAAAAAAATGATGGGAAAGAGGAGAATTACCTCAAACTCAATTTGTATCTCATCGCACTTGGCAAGAGTTGAGAGGTGGTGATAGAGAGATTCGAGAATGTCAACCAATTAATGGCAATGAGGGAGCCATGAGTGAAATAGCTTTGAAAGGTATAACCATAAGTGATTTTTCAAGAAAAAAAGAAATGAAAGAAAGGGAAAGAAAACAAAAGAAGATCATGAACGGAAAGAGTTTGCCTCCAACAAATTTAAAAATGAAATGTTATTTTTAGAAAATTTAAATTTCAAATGGTCTTTTTTAGACTATGTTTAGAAGTTTTATAGAAGAGAGAATAAAATGACTTATAATAAAATAGTAAAAAATGAAATAGAATAAAATATGTTATATCATTGTTTCAATGTTTAATAAGTTTAATTAAAGAAGAGAGAGAAATTAATATCATTCTCTCCTTGACTCCTTCCCAATTTGGAGGAATAAAAATGTAAAGTTTTGAGTGTCATTTCTACCTTATCATTTCACTCATTCTTATTAAATAATTCTCAAATACATTTTTTTAAGTTTGATCATTTCATTTTCAGTCATTTATTTTATTGTCATTCATTCAAACATTTAACTTTGAATAACAGTGAGTTTGAATTCAAATAGATTCAATATACTCCATAAAAGTAAACTTGAGATTTCTAATGCTATCTATGGTGAAAGAATGAAATTACAAATTTGAAATATTAATGGAAAAAAAAACCATTTTATTCAAATATTTAGAGGAAGGGAAATAATTCGTTCTTCTATATAGCAAGAATTTCCATCATTAAATTACGAATTTGATATACTATAAACTAGCTCCACTTTTTCCTCAAGGCCAATAATCAGGAACTTGATTACCAAAGTCTTCTATAAATGAGAAAATGCATACAATAAATCGACAATTATAATGCTGACATTATCCTGAGTGCGTCATTCCTGTGGAGTATGTAGTTATATATCTAAAAACTGCTCTAGTACCAAAATACTAATTTCAGAATAACAGCTGCCATGTAATTTATCACGACTAACCAGAGCTAGTTGTGCCAGTGCTTCACAAGCTAATTGAAATAAGAACAAGTAAAAACTATTATTACCTTTGATGGCTTGATGAACACACCCAGATGTACAACTGCAATAACCTCAAGTGTGATGCATTAAGCATACCTGAGTATTTCCATGCTTTTGATCCCTGATGGAGAAAAACTAGATTTTGGATCGATTCGCGATATAAATTAAATGAGATTACGATGTGATAAGTGAATATTAAAAAAGAACTAATAAAATTAGATTAACAAATTTATATAGTACAGTAATATTAAATGTGTGCAAAATATATAAAAAAATATTAAATTTTAATGTAAAAAACTCTTTAATATTTAAAAAAATTACAAAACAAACTCTAAAAAATTCTACTATATTAAAAATAATTACAATATTATCTTCACACTCTTTCATATAAGAAATATAAAATATAATATTTTTTAATAAAGTCATTCTTTTCAAATATTATAATTTTCTATAATTACAATATAAAAAATAATAAAAATAATACCAAAATTCTCTTGATATATTTTTTTACACTTCACTCTTTAAAATTTACTTTCACTTTATTTTTCCTCAAATCCTTCGAAAGCTCACTTGTCTTCTCCTCAATTGTGTTTAAAGTGTTTTTATATGAAAGCTCAAATCTTTATTTGGAGATTTCAACCTACCTTAAATTAATGAAATTCGTCCTTTAACTTCCACCCTCCACCAAAATTACTTTGCAATTGTTTGACAAAACAAAATAATTATGGCTAGACCTCACAATTTTAATGTTTATCTAGTAAAAAAGAAATCAAGAATTAATGATATAATTCACCCAATTGATATAACAAAACGTCAAAACCTTTAAGAAACGGATCATATATCACAAAAATCTCTCTTGGTTAGTCCTAATATTTTGATTGTTAAGAACATATTTTTTAATATATTTTTTATATATCATATATTAAAGTATATATTCAAATTTAATTATATACTAATTAAATTAATTATATATTAATTAAAATTAAATATATATTTTAATATGTGACATAAGTCAATAAAAAAAATATAATCCAATAAAAAAAATATGTTAAGAAAGGTGTGATAAATTCCCACCATGCTTCTATTTTGCATTGCATTACCTTGAGTTAAACGTTTTTTTTCACTCTATAGGCGTTGCTATGCTTTTCTCTCAGAATCCGAAACCTTGAATTTTGAAACCCATGGGTCAGCGAGCACCGGGCGGTCTAAACCGCCAAGGTCTCCCGGGAGACTGAAAACCCGATGGCGGCGACAAGAAGGAGAAGAAGTTCGAGCCGGCGGCACCGCCGACACACGTGGGCCGCAAGCAGCGGAAGCAGAAGGGACCGGAGGCGGCGGCTCGGTTGCCGATGGTGACGCCGCTGACGAAGTGCAAGCTGAGGCTGCTGAAGCTGGAGCGAATCAAGGACTACCTGTTGCTGAAGGAGGAGTTCGTGGCCAATCAGGAGCGCCTCAAGCCTCAGGAGGAGAAGGCCGAGGAAGACAGATCCAAGGTCGATGATCTCAGAGGTTCTCCCATGAGCGTTGGGAACCTCGAAGAACTCATCGACGAGAACCATGCCATTATTTCGTCCTTGGTGGGGCCTGAGTACTATGTCGGAATCTTGTCTTTTGTTGATAAGGGTGTGCTATTTTGATGCATAATAAGGAGTCGAATTTACTGTTTTTGTATGCTAATTCGTGAAAATTAACTTCCTTTTTGTCACTTGTGTGTGAATTTATTGGAATACCTAATTGCCTAGGTTTTGAGATCGATAATACCTATTTCGATTGAGTACGGGAAGCTTAGTGTAATCGTGGCTCCATGGTTTAGCGGTTAAGTTATATGCTTCTGGTGGGTTGAAAGTGATGAGGGAATGGTTTAGTGTGTGGGTACTATTTTTATAATTTCAGAGGTAGTTGGAATTAAATGCACTTTTAGAAAGACCTGAAGTTATATTATGGTGCTTTTGAATGTACGTCTCTATTTGGCTCCTTAGCTATGCTTGGTAACAACAAAATTGTGGATGGTTGAGAGTGGAGTGCAACTCATTTACACTTAAACCCAAAAATTTTGGTCTCATGAAAGTGAGTTGAATGTAATTTTTGACTCTCTGCCATGTAACAAGTAGTGAAAATCAAAACCTTTCCATCTCAATTCATTTTCGCTCTCTTCTCAATATTATTCTGCACATTCAAACAAAGCATAGCCGTAGTATCATGAAGAGAGGGTTTTTTTAAGTCAGCGTGATCAATAGCGGGATTTTGCACTGCTATAATGGCAGTGCAGTGCGGAGCGGCCACATGCCACTATGGGAGCTCTGTTGCGGAGATGTTCTGTGATGCGCCAGTTGTGGCTGGGATAGCGGCTGTTTATGGGCTGTTTTGCGGCTATAGCACCTGCAATTCTGAACAGGGACAAAATCCTTGTTTTGCCCATATTAATATGATTGCTTTTCTTCAGTAATGGCAGCTCTTCCATCGAAAAATCCTAGCAGCCACACCTGGTTTGCACTTCTGTTATCCCCCACAAATTTTCTGGTCATCTTCTGACAGACCACTCCTTTTCTGGCCACTGCCATCAGCCCCTGCTCTGTTTCGTAGCCATCTGTTACACACAGTGCATGCATCCCTGCAACCTCTGTTTTGCGTGCAGCATGCGAGCTCCTCTATGCTGTGCTCAGCTTGCCAGCTCCTCTCTGTTGTGCGCAGGTACTCCTCCTCCTGCCTCTCTTTGAGACGCAAGTCCTCCTGCTCCAGTCTCTGTTTGGGATGCAAGTCCTCCTCTTCCAGCCTCTGTTTCTGATGCACATTCTCCTCCTCCATCCTCTGTTTGGCACGCAGGTCCTCCTCCCCCAGCCTCTGTTTGGTTATGCTTTTTAGACTTAATGTTATTTGTACTTTAAGTTTACTTTGACTAAAAGCATGTTTGGAAAAGATTATTTCAGGGGAAATAATCACTTATTTTTCAAAAGCTCTCTCATGGAGCTTTTGATTATAAGCTGTTTTGAACACAAAATAAGCTAATTCAAACACACACTAAGATTAATGATTTATGTGTATTAGAGAGTTTCAAGTATTAATGATGAAATATGTCTTATGTCTTGAGTTTTGAGTATCAATTATGTGTGTTTACAAATTTGTGAAATTTTTATATTGCATCAGCTCTCTCCAGTATAGTGGCCACTGATAGGAACCAAGCCCAGCCCACTATTCCTAAACCTCTATTATTCTATTCTAGGAGGAGGCCCAAACAGCAGCAGAACCAGAATCCATAAACCCTGAGGGGATTATTCTAGAAAGCTGATTCAGCATCAATCTGAGTAGGATCCCGTAGAATAAGGAAGTAGTTATTGAGAGAGAGCAAATCTATTATACAAGTCTGTTATATAGAGAGAAAAGGGAAGAGGTGAGGGCATGAAAGGTTTTACGTGTGAATTGGAGTCTGAAATAGAGAATCAGACTTGGGAGCTATAGCTCTTTCTTTTGTAACTTCCTTCCACTGCCATTCAATAATACAAATATACATATTTCTTTATCTCCATTCCTTGCTCTATATTTCTGCTATATCTTTGTACTTGGTTTACTGATAGGAAAAACTTATCAATTGGTGCTTTTGTTGAGAGTGTATGCCAACGAGAATGCTGAACCAACGACTGGATTCCATGGAGTCACGAGTTGCCGCCGTCGAGTTGAGTCTCTGGAACCAAGAGGCATTGCTCAGGGGACAAGAACAACTGGTGAGATCACACGTCTCGACATTGAAGGAACACTCAGCTCAGCTGAGTTCCTTGATGACTAGTGTCGGCGAGATCACCGATTCCCTTCAAGCATTGATCCTCGAGGTGCAAGATGGATTCCAGTGGCAGCTCCAAAAGACGTCGGATGCCGTCGCGTCATCAGGGAGCTCGGAATAAAGTTGCTTATTCGCGAGGCGAGTGGAACTGCCCTCTTTCCACAACGATGACCCCGCAGGATGGGTTGCGAAGGCCGAAGCTTACTTTGCGGTTCAAGGGACGCCATCGGAGATGAAGGTGTGGTTGGCTCAGATATGTATGGAAGGGATGATTGGCATTGGTTCAAAATCCTGCGTGACGCCGAGCCAGAGATGAGTTGGGAGACGTTCAAGAGGTCGCTAATGAATCGCTATGGAGACCATCGTTCAAGCAATCCATTTTCTCAGCTCAAACTATTACAACAAACCGGAACGATGGATGAGTACGTGGAGGAGTTCGCAATCCTCATGGCTCAGATACCACCGATGCCGGAGGATCAATACATGGGTTTCCTTTTGGGAGGGATGAAAGAGGAGATTCAAATGGAGGCCTTGGCCTTCGAACCGCCGAACCGCCACAGGCTGATCGCGGTGGCCCATTCGATCGAATGGAAGTTGGAGAGAGCGGCTCAGTCAAGTGGGTGGCGTAACTCTGGCCAGCGTCGCCGAGCTCCAATGTCTGGGTTCCAAACAGGGAATCAAAGTCACGGAGGGAGCTATACCAGCTTGGCCCAAACCACTTCAGGGAGTGTAAATGGGCCCAACGAAAAAGGGCTCAAATCAAATACTCCTTCACACAACTTGGCCCAGAACCGTAGTGGGGGAACCAGGAACCTTTCACACCAAGATCTAATGGATCGAAGGAGGCTAGGGTTGTGTTTCAAGTGTGGGTAGCATTGGAGTCCTACCCACAATTGCCCCGACAAACACCTTCGCCTCCTCATTTTCGAAGGAGAGGAACCCACCGAAGATGAACTCTTAGCCATGGAAGACAAAGCCAAAGAGGAGAGCGGTGAGATGTTGTGTCAAGTGCTGGACTATCGAGCTCTGGATTCGAGGGAGCTAGCCTGCTCTAAGGCGATCAAGTTGGAGGGAGCTCTAACAGGTTACCCAATCGTTCTTCTTGTTGATAGCGGGGCTAGCCACAACTTCGTGGCCAAGGAACTGGTGGTTTCCCTAGGTCTCAGTATCTCGGACACGGAGGAATTCTATGTGGGGCTCGGTAATGGCAGCAAGTGCGCATCTCGGGGAGTGTGCAAGGGACTCGAGATCAAGATAGGCAGATACACCATGATCGTAGATGCTTATGTGTTGGACTTGGGAGGGGTGGATATCATCCTAGGAGTGGCGTGGTTAGAAACTTGTGGCCAAACCACCATGGATTGGAAGAAGAAGACCATCAGCTTCATGGAACAGGGTCGTGCGGTCACTCTGAGGGGCTATCACATTCAAGACAACTTGCAGACCTCATCCCTGCAAGGAGTCTTGCAAGTAGCCGCCAAGGAAGGTGTGGAGTCCGCGGGCACCGACAGTCAGAAGCGTTCAGATCAAGAGCATAAGGGCCTCGATTTAGCTATGGAGCAGGAGTTGAGTAAGGTATTGGATCGACAGTGTTGTTTTCAGTATGGTTAAAGGGTTGCCTCCACACAGAGACCACGACCATGCCATCATAATGGTTACAGGTGCCAAGCCAGTAAGTGTCCGTCCCTATCGTTATGCCTACCATCATAACGATGAGATTGAAAAGCAGGTGGGAGAGATGTTATCAGAAGGTTTAATCAGGCATAGTACTAGTCCTTTCTCCAGCCCGGTCATCCTAGTGAGGAAGAAGGACAACTCGTGGCGTATGTGCGTGGACTATAGGGCTTTGAACAAAGCCATCATGCCAGATAAATACCCCATTCCTACAATCAATGAGTTGCTAGATGAGCTGCACGGCTCCAAATTCTTCTCCAAAATAGACCTCAGGTCCGGGTTCCATCAGATCCGGGTCAGAGATGAGGATATCTATAAAACCGCATTCAGAACCCATGAAGGCCACTACGAGTATCTAGTCATGCCTTTTGGGCTCGTGAATGCTCCGTCCACCTTCAGTCCACTATGAACTGTGTTTCGACCCCTGCTAAGAAAGTATGTTCTTGTGTTCTTCGATGATATCCTTGTGTACAGTCCCACCTGGCATGCTCATTTGGCTCATTTGGGCACAGTGTTAAACTTCTTCTCCCAACACAAGTTTGTGGCCAACAAGAAAAAGTGTGTGTTTGGTTTGTCTTCAATAGATTACCTCAGTCACGTAATCCCTGCCCAAGGCGTGGCAATGGATCCCACCAAGGTCCAAGCTGTCCTAGAATGGCCGGTTCCCACAAATGTGAAGGGTGTGCGTGGGTTTTTAGGCCTTACGGGGTATTATCGTAGGTTTATCCGAGATTATGGTAAGATTGCCCAAACTTTGACTGTGCTGACCAAGAAAGAGGGGTTTGTGTGGGGCCAAGACCAATCCCAGGCATTCGAGCACCTCAAGCAATGCTTAACCTCATTCCCAGTTCATTATTGAATGTGATGCTTCCGGCCGAGGCATCGGGGCGGTGCTAATGCGGGATCGCAGACCTATCGCTTATTATAGTAAGGCTCTCGCAGCGGGTACCTTGTCCAAATCTGTTTATGAGAAAGAAATTATGGCTCTGGCCCTATATGTCCAGCATTGGCGTCATTATCTCTTGGGTAGAAGCTTCAAGGTCTACACAGATCATCGTAGCCTTAAGCATCTATTACAACAGCGCATCACTACCACAGATTAGCAGTGTTGGCTTGCTAAATTAATGGGGTTTCAGTTCGAGGTTATCTACAAGCCCGGTCCAGAAAATAAGGCTGCTGATGCCCTTTCTAGGAAATTCCTTTCCCAGACTGAGCTCTCTACCATTTCTATCAGCCCCTATTGGGTGGATTTTCCGACAATCAGAGATGAAGTACAAGCAGACAATGAGCTAGCTGATCTGCGACAGTCCTTGCAAAATGACCCCAACTCCTTACCCAACTATTCTCTCCGTGATGGTCTTCTGTTCTTCAAAGGCAGACTTATGTTGTCCAAGGAGTCGAAATTAATTCCAAGTCTTCTGGCAGAATTTCATGATACACCGATGGGTGGGCACTCGGGATTTACTAAAACCTACAAGAAGTTAGCAGGTAATTTCTTCTAGAAGGGAATGAAGCAGCATATCATGAGCTACATCCACTGTTGCGACACATGCTAGAAAAGCAAGTATCAGGCTATGTCTCCTGTTGGGCTCTTGCAGCCTATTCCTATTTCAGAACTGATTTGGGAAGAGGTATTTATGGATTTCATCTTTGGATTACCTAAATCCCACAGGTTCGAAGTTATCATGGTGGTGGTCGATCGCCTCTCCAAATATGCTCACTTCTTACCCCTATGGCACCCATGTATTTCTAAATCAGTGGCAGAAGTTTTCATCAAAAAGGTGGTAAAATTACATGGTTTTCCTAAGTCAATTATTAGTTATCGAGACCCCCTCTTAGCAAATTCTGGAAGGAAATGTTTCGACTTCAAGGCACCTCACTTCAGATGAGCACCTCCTATCACCTGCAAACCGATGGGTAGACGGAGGTTGTAAACCACTGTTTAGAAACTTTCCTTCGTTGTTTCGCTTCAGAACAGCCTCGGTTGTGGTATTCATGGCTAGCCTGGGCTGAATTTTGGTACAATACATCTCCCCACTCAGCCACCGGGAAAACGCCCTTTGAAATTGTCTATGGCAGACCTCCTCCCTCGGTCATCCGCTATCTGAAGAGTGAGACAGCAGTGGAATCTGTGGCTGCTATGCTTACTGACCGCGATGAGGTGCTGCGCCAGCTCAAGTATCATCTTCATCGCGCGCAGCAACGCATGAAGAAGTTTGCCGATACTCATCGCAGGGACGTAGCCTTCTCTCCTGGAGATTGGGTTTATGTTAAGCTCCGCCCATACAAGCAGCAATCTGTAGCTCGGAGGATAAACCCCAAGCTGGCTCCACGGTACTTTGGCCCTTTCCGGGTTGAGTCTCGGGTGGGGAAGTGGCCTACAAGCTCCTCCTACCCAGTTCCTCTCGTATCCATCCGGTGTTTCATGTGTCTCAACTTAAGCTGTTTCGTTTCGGGCAACTCACCTGCAGTATCCTTGCCACCAGATATAGCAGTAGACACAGTTGAGCAGCCAACTCCTGAAGCAATTCTGGCCACTAGAGTTGGGAAACGCAGCGGCAGAGCCAACTTAGAGTGGCTTGTTCTTTGGAAGACACTTCCAGTGGAGGAGGCCACCTGGGAGGATGCGGAATCATTCCAAAACAGGTTCCCTTCTTTCTGTCTTGAGGACAAGACAGATTTTGCAGAGGACAGTATTGATAAGAACCAAACCCAGCCCACTATTCCTAAACCTCTATTATTCTATTCTAGGAGGAGGCCCAAAACAGCTGAGAACTGAATCCATAAACCCTGAGGGGATTATTCTAGAAAGCTGATTCAGCATCCATCTGAGTAGGATCCCGTAGAATAAGGAAGTAGTTATTGAGAGAGAGCAAATCTGTTATACAAGTCTGTTATATAGAGAGAAAAGGGAAGAGGTGAGGGCATGAAAGGTTTTACGTGTGAATTGGAGTCTGAAATAGAGAATCAGACTTGGGAGTTATAGCTCTTTCTTTTGTAACTTCCTTCCTCTGCCATTCAATAATACAAATATACATATTTCTTTATCTCCATTCCTTGCTCTATATTTCTGCTATATCTCTGTACTTGGTTTACTGATAGGAAAAACTTATCAGCCACTCTGAGATCCGCTATGCTGCTATAATGTTTTTGGGGTTGGCCACTCCATGCCACATTCTGCCATTGACTACTATGTTTCATGTTGCACAAAAGTTATAGCATATGACCACAACATCAATTGGGGTTGCATTCCACATCACACAGAGATAAAATAAAGAAGTTAATATGACAAAAAGATTTATAGTATGAGGTTTTATATCTTGGATATCTCATTGGGTTTTAAACCTTTTGAAAGTTTGGTGTTAATTGGTTGAGAGCCTTTGAGTATGTATCATTAGATTTTTTTTTTTTATACTTTTTTTGGGTTGACAACACGTTGGAGGAGATATTCAATGTTCCTGTTGTTTGATGTAGTCTGTGAATGATAGTTGTGGAAAATTTACAGAAACAAAAATCGACGAAGCATTCCTATCTTATTGAAGAAGTGATACACCTAATGTGAGAGATGTGATACCACCCTTGTAATTGATTTGTGGAAATCTGAATCTGAAAAGAGGGTGGGAAAGGTTGTGGTTGAAATATTCTTTTGAACTATAGCATGACCTGGAAGCTGACAGAATTGTTTGTGTAATTGAATTACTCATCTCTTTTTATAGTTCATACAGTTAGATGCAGGAGATATAATGATTATTATGTGCGGTTATTTATCAGGTTCTTTCTGTTGTTGGGCTTCTTCAAGATGAAGTTGATCCAATGGTTTCTGTCATGAAGGTTGAAAAGGCTCCTTTGGAATCTTATGCTGACATTGGTGGTCTAGATGCCCAGATACAGGAAATTAAAGAAGCAGTTGAGCTTCGCCCAGCACATCCTGAACTATATGAAGACATTGGTATCAAGCCTCCTAAGGGGGTCATATTATACGGAGAACTTGGAACTGGGAAGACCTTGCTTGCAAAGGTTTGCAATTATTTGCGTTTCTTATTACAATTATTTTTGTTTGCAGTTAGTTCTCTTGTTATTTGCTAGCTATTTTTCTGTTGCTTACAGATACTGGAGGGCATTTTGTAAAAACATTTCTTTTGGATTTTTAGCTTTTCATAGGGTGCATTTGTTTGTACTTTTTTGGAAAAAAAAATCTTTTTTTTTAAATGAAAAAAGCACTTCTCAAATACTTTTAATTGTTTGGATAAGATTCTTAAAACAAGCAGAATCTAAAAAAAATCAGTTTTTCTGCTTTTTCTGAGAAGTTAGGATGAGCTGCTTCTGAAAAAAATCAGAAAAGTAGAAGAAAGAGAAAAAAAGTACTTTTTTTGCTATCTTTAAATTACTTTTTTAAAAGTTTATCCAAACACACCCATAATCTATCTATGAAAGGAAATTGTTCTTGGGTGTTAAGATGAAAGTCTATGTGTGTGTTGGGTTTTAAATTATTTAGTGCACAGTTTCAGGGTGGTTTATTTGCAGACACGTGGTCAAATATGACCAGTATTGTATTTGTTGGAATTATGGGGTTTAGGTAGGGAAAGAGGAAATGAGAGAAATAAGACTCCGAATCATTTTCTCTGAATGATATTCTGTTAGATTGATATGGCGTGTAATAATGTGTTACAAAATACTGACCCATGGTCCTAATTATTTATTTATACTAATAATTAGGTCAAGTACTAATAATCTAGTATAGTATTATTAGTACAAGACCAAACTCACTAATACAATAAGACTACTAACCCTAATTAAATAAGGAAAAAAAATTATGAAATATAATAAAATCGTGAAACAACTCTTAAGATTGCTTCCTCGGTTAGATGATTATTTCATAATATATTCTAATGATCATCTTAGATATTTTAAAATACTGAGATTTTCTTACAGAATTGATATTGGAGACTCATGTTACAAAGTGGTTTTTATAATATGTATATGTGCATGTGTAAGCTTTTAAATACTTCTATGTGCTGTTTTGAGAGTGGTTTTGTCACAGACATACAGTTAAAGGTAGTCAATCTTGGATAGAGGCCGGCCCCAAAAACGATATAGCAGTATAGCGGATAGCAGGATGGCTGCTATACCGAAGATTAGGGATACAATGTAAATAATTTATGCTACACATAATGTACAACACAAGCAAACATGCACAATCGGTTAGGTCTAAGACAAATCCTTGTATCCTTTCAGGCTGTTGCAAACTCAACATCAGCAACATTCTTACGAGTTGTCGGCAGTGAATTGATACAAAAATACTTGGGAGATGGTCCAAAACTCGTGAGGGAACTTTTCAGAGTTGCTGATGAGCTTTCCCCTTCTATTGTCTTCATTGATGAAATTGATGCAGTTGGTACAAAGAGGTAAGTCATTGGACACCAACTTTAGGATTCACTTTTGTGGTAAGAATTTTTTATTGTCCCCTCTTGAATGTGGTTTTTTATTTTTTATTTTTTTGGAAGGGTCCTGTGGTGGGGGGGTATGGACGATAATGTCTTGGATCACTTTATGAGCTCTTATGATTATTTTCCTACATTCATGAGCATACTTGTTAATATGCCTTACAGGTATGATGCTCACTCAGGTGGAGAACGGGAAATTCAGATGACCATGTTGGAGTTGCTGAACCAGTTAGATCGTTTTGATTCAAGAGGAGATGTAAAAATGATTCTCGCAACCAATAGAATTGAAAGTCTTGATCCAGCTTTGCTACGACCTAATCAAATTGACAGGAAAATAGAATTTCCTCTTCCTGATATCAAAACAAGGAGACGCATATTCCAGGTAGGCGTGACTAATTTTGTGAAAGTGGCACGCCAAATACTGTTTCTGCTGATTCTATGTAATATCCTAAATTCTTAATATGCATATTTTGCTTAATCATATGACTAAATGACCTCGTACTTTGAAATTTAGATACACACATATATGTTGACATTAGCTGACTAAGGATGACTAAAAGAGTTTGGGCAATATGTACTGAAGCTGGCTTACTTGCTTTACGAAAGCGTCGTATGAAGGTTAGAATTCTCTTCTATAATTATATTATTTATACAATGCTATGGTACTCTGTTGCTATTTGGAACTATGAAGTTGGTTGTTTTGACAAACCCATTTTAATTTGGCCCAAACTCATTTATTTAGCAAAGATATACTGTAGCACTGGTTAATATCTCACAAGTTTGAACATTCCAAAGTTTGGCCATTAAAGGAAGAAAGTGGCAGGGAAAAAAGGAAGGGGGTTGCGTCGCTAGAAGAGTTGTGGAGGAAATGAAATTGGGAAAGAATCTCCACTTAAGTCAATCTCATATATATATATGTATATAGTTTTTGGTGTTTGTGTATGTTAAACAACAGTTTGTGATATTAAGAAATCTATGAAACGTTCATGCCATCCTTACCACCTAAATGCTAAAAGAAAGCAAAATAATAAATGGTGGTGGAGGGTGACCATCTTTTATCCTCCTAACAAAAAAAAAAAAAAAACAAGAAGAAAGAAAAACTATCGAACGGTTTCTTGCTGTTTTCCACCTTTCCCTTCATTACAAACAACCAAAACTAGATATTAGAGTTCATATTACATCCTTACAAGAACAGTGTTTTAGTGAATGAAATCTGCCAGTTTGCTCTTTTAATATTGGAGGCTTGGAGTAGAAGAAATATGCCAGTGAAAAAAGATAAGTAACATCAATTAATGCAAGTCAGCAAATTGTTTTAATTAAAGCACCAAGCCTGCTTTTGGTACCATGAATTATGTTACTTTGCATTTCATTGGTATCTTGAGCTTACGGTTGGGTCAAACTTATACCTTAATGTCTATTTAAGTGAATAATCCTATTTCTAAGTCTTAAGTTCTTCTGCTTGTTTGTATGCAATTGTCTCTATTCTCTTTTGGTTTGTACCTTATATTATTTTTAGATTGAAGTATTATTATTATTATTATTATTATTATTATTATTATTATATGATATCTTACTATTACTTTTCTTTCCTAATATTCAGGTGACTCATGCTGATTTTAAGAAGGCAAAAGATAAAGTGATGTTTAAGAAGAAAGAAGGGGTGCCAGAAGGACTGTATATGTGAAATATCATCCTCCATTCCCCCGGCCCCCTTCTTTTTCTTGTTGTCTATTATGTTCTTGTTATGTGAACAAATGTCATTTGTTTGTATCATGATGTTGATTGTTGAGCTTTATTGATATGCATTTGCTTGGTCAAAGTCAGTTATGGGATTTGGGATTTGAATCTCCGCTACAATTTAGTTCAATATATTTTCTTTTCTTTCAATTTCAAAGATTTGGGAAATTTTTCCATAATCCTAGTATAAAGAAGTCCTACCTCAGCCTACCATTCATGTTAATAATACGCATGCGTATATAGAAATTGCTCACTGCAGTTGAATTATTTCAACACAACAGACCAATAATCAGATTAGAGTAATTGACGCGAGGATAAGATTAAATGATTTATGAATACGTATCCAATTGGATAGCATGGAAATGCATTTGCAAATTGCAAACACAAACTCAAGCTAAGTAGAAATGAATAAGTTACCTGCACTTGTAACTGCTGTGACCAGAAGTTTTTTATTATATTTAGAGCATTTAAGTTAGGTGTATTATGTTAATTATGATAATTATTGTAATTAATTATTAATTAATTATAGTAATTAATTATTAATTAATAATGTTATTAACCTAGGGCATCCAATTTAAATATTTTAAGTTTATGCAAGAATTTATCATAAAAATCATAAAATTAAAATATTAATAAAATGCATATAATGATATTATTTCACAAAAATTTAGACCAAGTATTCTCAAATTTATTCAATCCAAACATAGGGAGTTCAACTCCAAACAAGTACACAGTTTTAAATGATCTGAAGATGCAAGACTTAAGAATGTCTATGTGACGAGAAAAAAATTATATCCCTTAGCTTCAAGCTTATTCCTTGGAGAAAATTTGCCTTGTCCAAAAAATAACATATTCAAATATCGGTCACGTGAGGATGAGATCGCTCAGAGACTGTAAAATAAGAAGAGATTAAGAGTATAAGTCTTTCAGATTTAGTGAATGAAATGAAAACTTATTTGAGCTTCTCAAAATAAAAATAGAAATCTTTAAAAATATTTATAGAGAAAATAATAACAATACAATATATTCTAAGAATTTGAAATTATAAAAATAACAATTACTGTAATTCTCCAAAATCTTCAAGTGCATCATAAATAAAATTCACAATTAGCTTATATATATAAAAAAAAATTAACACCGGAAAAATGGGAAGTAACTATGAAATATCAAGGGTAAAGCATTTTTGTTTTGTCAGGACACTTTCCATCCAAACTTTTCATCGGTTTATATATATATACACTAGGTGTACCCAAAACCAACTATTCTAACATTAAGTTAATCATGATCCCAAAGTAGCATACTGCTTAATTACATTTATTTACTTGTTCTTATGCAACATAACTCAAATTTCATTTATGTAATAAGTTATAATAATAGCTTAAATATTTAAGTGAGAAAATAATATTTCTTAATATTTTTTTTTTTTTAATTTTATAAAATATCTTCACTCACTTCGATAGGTGAAAAGACTAATGTCTCATATATAGTTTGACGCCTAAGTAGAGATTCTTCCAAGACCTAATATTTTTTTATCACAATATGTTATAATCTAAGAAATAATCGAACTCAAGATAATTAAATTTACTTCTTCTTGAGGACTAAACTCCTTCCTTTAAAGTATTAGAAAATAGAAACACATAAACGTTAATAATATTTCTCAATATGTTATAATATTAAGAAATATATCTACTCCAATATATTAAATTAGATTACTTCTTCTTGAGTTTGTCAATTAATTTCTTACTCTACTCTTCTTTATAAAAATGACACTTGTCTTCTTAACTTTTTTTCTTTTAAATTTTAAATTCAATTTCTCTCTATATCTTTTCTTTTCTAATCTATAATTTTTTTAAATTCTATCTAAAGTTAAAAAAAATATGTACAATATACAAAATATTTGCTAGTTTATATCTCCTCTCAAATAAGTCGAATTAGTTTAAGTAAACTTCTACATGAATCTAAATTTCTAGGAGCCATTTTTTCCTGAAACTGGACAAATATTTAACTAAGTAAGTAATAACTTTTATGGCATATACTATTATCTAAGTAAGTAATAACTATTCAAATAATAATTTTGCAGCTACAAGATATAACATCCACTTATTTGAGATTTTCACGTGGAAATCACTCAAACTCAAAAATAATTACAAATTTTTCAGTTTTAGTTCTTTTTAAAAGAGAATTTGAGATTGAAAATTAATTCTAAGGATGGGAAATAGGAAGATATTAAAGTGGGTAACCTTTGGGTTTCACCCAGAAAACTCACCCACCTGAAACACACTAAAACTAGTTATAATCAATATATTAAAGATCACGCAACAAAAACATTAAGTTCAGCTTGTATTAATTGCTGCCAGCTAGTAAGTGAAGAATAATAATACGAAACTTTGGCCCTTAGATATATGTAGTGAAAGAAAAAGGCAATTTTAATTGAAGATATATGTTATAATCTTTTAAATAATAAAAAAAAAATCTACGACATTATGTTGTTTTTTGTATGTATAAAAACAAATGTTTATGACTGCTATTTATTTGTTTATGATTGCTATTTATGTAAAAAGCAAAAGGAAGAAGATATGAAGGGCTAAAATTATTACCAGCTAGTCTTTGCGCCGCCTATTGTATTTGGCAATTTTCACTGCTATCATGACATAAATTTTGTCTGTTAAATTGTTCAAGAACCTGAAATAAGCATGTCTCCAAGGACGAATGAGTAGGATTGAGCCAAAGATTCCCCATAACCCAACAACAAATCCAAATGCCATACTGAGGTAAAATGCATGAGTGAAAAGCAAATGTTCATCTTCTTGAAATTTAA
This sequence comes from Ormosia emarginata, assembly GCA_029884605.1. Taxonomy (NCBI): domain Eukaryota; kingdom Viridiplantae; phylum Streptophyta; class Magnoliopsida; order Fabales; family Fabaceae; genus Ormosia; species Ormosia emarginata. The sequence continues at coordinate 12,457,887 of JAQQTP010000071.1, forward strand.
TTTTTGATTCTCCTGATGGTTCCTCTTCTATACACATTTTCTCAAGTGGCCTCCCACAAAGATCAAGATTATATTCAAAACTTGAGGCATTGAAACTCTGTAATTGTGTGCTAGTTGGAATTTCTCCAGATAGATGGTTATGTGACAAATCTAACATAGAAAGCCGATCAATATGAGCAAGACTAGAAGGAATTGAACCAGAAAGTTGGTTTCTTGACAAATCAAGAAATTCCAGTGATATTAGTCTTCCAATCTTCCAAGGAATTTCCCCTGTCAAATTGTTTCTTGATAAATTCAATGAAACCAGTTCAAGTAAATCCGCTATTTCTGATGGAATATCTTCTGATAATTGATTGCTTGAAAGATCTATGCTTTTTAAAAGTAACTTATTATTCTTGAACATTTGTTCTGAACCTTTCCACACCATGAATGCAATCAAATCGTAATTGTTAATAGACGATACTCTATAACTAATCTGGACTGAAATATAAAGATTATCAAAATCTACCGAGGAAATCTTTTGAGCCATTGAAGTAAAATTCTTGATGCATTTGGGAATTCGGCCAGATAGATTGTTCGATGAAAGATCCAAGAGCTGAAGGTTTGTTAGATGACAAAGATGTAATGGTAAATTTCCAAAGAAATGATTCCTTCGTAAACTTAACATTAGCAATTTTTGTAATCTGCTCCCAATCCAAGAAGGGATAGGTCCTGATAATCTATTTTCTCCTACATCTAGCATTACTAACTTTGTGCAACTCCTCAAAGAGAAAGGGATCTCCTTAGTTAAGCTATTGTTTCTCAGTATCAATGTTTTAAGTTCATGAAGTGATCCCATTGAGGTAGGAATCTTTCCTGAAAAGTTATTGTGACTCAAATCTAGGTGGACTAATGACTTGAAATGGATCCAACAATCAGCAATTTGCCCAGATAAATAATTATTTGAAATGATTAATTGGGCTAATGTTTTAACTGTATCGTTAGCACATACAAACGAAAGAAAATCAGAAAACGTATTGTTGGACAGATCAAGAATCGTAGCACCTCGAAGAAATGGTGGAATTGGGCCTTCAAATTGATTCGATGCCAGAATTAGATGAGAATAAGTATACCTTAGTGGCAGTGGCAAATTAGGAATTACACCTATGAAGTTATTGTATGAAATATTCATGAACTCCACCTCTTGTAATAATAATTTAGCCCAAAACCACTTTGGAATGATTTCCGAAATTCCAGCATTGGAAATATCAATAGAAGTGAAGTTAATTTGTGTCTGCAACCATTTGGGGAAAGTAGGACCTAATTTACAAGATCTCAATCCTATGTAATTCAACTGAAAAGATGGAACCCAATTTTGGCTAAATGTCAAAGCCAATGAGTTGTCAGATAAGTCCAAGAACCTTAACATTGACATATTTGCAAAATGAGAGTCAGTGAGCTCACCTTCCAAAGAGTTCGAACTCAGGTACAAAGTCTCTAGTTGAGATGGAAAGTGAAAATCTGCATATATCTTTCCATTTAGCCTGTTTTCATAAAGATATAACACTTTGAGAAATGAAAATGTTGATAGGTCAGGCAGTGTGCCGTTGATTTGATTCCTGCCTAGATGTAATTCTTGCAGTGAATATCTAGCACACCCAGACAATTGATGAATTATCACTGGAAGCTCTTCACTCAAAGAGTTATTAGACATGTCCAATGAGCGCAAAGTACATATGTTCCCAAATGATTTTGGAATTCCACCTTCTAAAGAGTTTGAACTGATTGACAAAGACTCCAACTGAGATGGCAATTTGCTGCCTTCAGGTATCTCTCCACTTAACTGATTTATGGAAAGATCCAATGATTTTAAAGATGAGAATAGTGAAATGTCAGGTAATGAGCCAGTGATTTGATTATCACTCATATGCAAATCTTGTAGTGAATTTCTAGCACAACCAGCAGACAAATTATGAAGAATTGTTGGAAGATCTTCAATTAAATTGTTATATGATAGGATTAAGGAACGTAGGGTGCATATATTCTTCAAGGATTTCACAATTCCGCCATTGAGTCTATTAAAGTCGAGGTTAAGCCGCTCAAGAGAAACCATCGCGGTGCCAAAATCAATTGGTATGGGACCCTCCAAGAGGTTTCCTTGAAGGTGGAGTTCAGTAAGGCTAGAGCCGAAGTTGGATATCCACTGAAATATCATGGATGACATGAAGGTGTTCCCATAGAGATCAAAGATGGCAAGAGAAGAAGAAAAATTGAATTTGGAAGGGCCCAATGAAAGGATAAAATGATCTGAAAGGCTATTGTATTGTAGCGAAAGTTCTCTTAGTTTTGGTAACTTACCAATCTGTTGCAGCCAATTATGAGAATTATTAAGGTTTTGGAATCGACTCAAATCAAGATGCGTTAAAGAAGTGAGATTGGACAGCCACTGACTGCCAGCGTGAATTCCATCCTCAATTTTGAGAGCCCTATTCCCAGAAAGATAAAGCTTCTGCAAGCTTGAAAGGTTCCCAAGTTGAGATGGTATTGTTCCTTCAAAATAATTGAGGCTGAGATCAACATACTGCAACTTCGAGAGCTTTCCAAGTTGATAAGGGATTGAACCGTCGAGGATATTGTCTCCAAGATTTAAGTATTTCAACTGTGAAAGATTCCCAAATTGACTTGGGATTTTTCCACCAAAATAAGAGAAAGATAGATCAAGGTATCTCAGGTTGCTCAGCGAACCCCAGGATTCCGGGATATGACTGCCTTCAAAATCATTCAAACTGAGATTCAAATAGGTTAACTGCTGCAACTCCATCAATGACGTCTGAATCTTACCGCTCAAATAATTTTTTGGAAAGAAAGAGTCAGCGTCACCGTGAAGGTCGAGCCTTAGTATATGGGCAGTTAGGTTGCTACAGCTGACTCCCTTCCATTGGCAGCAATCTTCAGTCCCCCACGAAGATAGAAAGTCAGAGTCATCAACCAGGACAGCCTTGAAGTGAAGGAGTGCTTGCCTCTCTCTCTCTATGCACCTAACCTCTTCTGCACCAACAAGCTCCACCTGCACCTGCACCTGCAACATCAACCACACCATCAATATAGCTTCAATTAATTTCAAACAAGTTGGATTCATCATTCTGATTGCGGTCATCACAAGTACTGATCAAATCAACAATATTAGATTTTTATTGACAACTGGTAACTGGTGAGGATTAGCATTGCCAACAGCCATATATATAGATGGATAAAGGAAGAGAAACCTTTCTTATGAGAGGGCCCATTCGAATGGATGAAAAATAAATATGTTAACTTATAATATAATTACATGAATGAAAAATAAAAAATATGGTGCCTCGCAATTCACTAGTATTAGATAAAGAGAATATTTAATAAAAAGAAATATATTTAATATTTTGAAAATATAAAAAATATTTAATAACTTATTTATTTAATAATTAAAAATTTAGTTTGAAGAATTTTAAATTAATCTATTTAGTATTTATTTTATGTACATTTTTTTTTACATTTCTAATAATATAATTTTAACTTAACATTTTATGTACAGTTATTTTGTTAAATTTCAATATTTTTATTATAAAACTATAATTTTAACATAATTATTTATTAAATTTAAAATAAAATTATAAATTAAAGTACTTTATGTAACAGTTATAAGTTAGTCTTATATATAACCAAACTTTTTTACATTGTACAAAATTGTATAAATTGATATATTAGAATAATTTAATAATATCTCATGCTGAATAGGTATGTAAATACTAAATAGTAAAACCATATCAATAATAAAAAGAATGCATGTATGAGAAAATAACAGTAATATTTATTAAAAAGAGTAATAAATTTTCTTTTCATCAGTTAATATTTTAAAAATTAGATCAATTATTGAACCAATAAAAATAAAAATTTTGCTTTTAGATAAAACCGAGATCAAACCTGAGTTGAACCGAAATTTTGTGCCAATATGTATATTATAAAATATATATGGTAATATTAAATACATAAAAATATACGTAGTTAAATATATAAATAAAATTATAAAAAATTCACACATTGTAAACAGTATAAAAGTTTTAGATAGAATTTTCATAAATTTTCCTTTAAATTAGATATTTTTTGTAATTTAAATAAATACAATATTTGTATAAAAAAAATTTTGAAATGATAAGTTCATGTAATTGAATTAATATATATATTTCATATTTAAAATGTGTAAGTATTTAGTATTTTAGTTAAAAGCTGAACGTCAAAATAAACTCTAACAATTGATAATTTAAAAAGATACTGATCTTAAATTTAAAAATTAAGTAACAACATAAAAACTAAATAAATTGAAATAATGAATTAAATTAAATAATAGTATGTAATATAATTTATGAAGCTAATATTCAAGAGTTGCAAATGGTTTATTAGTAGTAAAATGTAATATAGGAAAAAGAATAGCTTTGACCCACTCAAATGAAAACGGACGGTATGGCCCCAACCACATGGAGTATAGAGATAATAATTGGCAAATATGTCTGGTATTAAAAAATGAAAAATAAAAATTAATAAACCACACACATACAATAGAATGAGAGAGGGCGAGAATGTGAGATTAACAAATAACACACACAATAGAATGAGAGAGAATGCGGGAGATCAACAGCTTTTACTTTAATTAAAATTAAAATATGACATATAGCAGGAGGAGAGGTATCCCAATTAATAATAGATAATAGATACCAAAACTTGAAAAGAAACAAAGAAGAAGACTTGGAACAACCTCCAGTCAACAGTGTGAAACAAGCTTTTATGCCTGTACACTTTTTCTTTTTTTCATATATGAAACTTATTAATATCTTACTAGTCATCTAAATTTGAAATTCATCTAAACATAATCCGTTGAGAATATTATTATTTTTAATTATATAAACTCTTAATAAATAATGATGACTTTGTATTTTTTAATATTTTTAGTATATATATAATTGTGAATGTTTTATTTACTTAAACAACTTTTAACAAAAAATTATTTTTAAATCAAAATTGTTTAAACTTTAAATTTTAATATTTACTAATATTTTTTTAATTTTAAAATAAAATGTTGATAACTAATAAAGATTCTCTTTTTTTTTTCTTAAGTTTATTTGTAAGGAGTAAATAATGTTTCATCATTTTTTATTTAATATATTTATATATTTTGAAAAAATTTATATATAACAATATTATTCTAATTAAGGTCTTGCCTTTAATGGCACGTGAGAGTCTCTCAATTTAATTTACTAATAATTTTTTCTCAAATTTTATGACTCTTAAATCTTCTTTTTATAGATTAAAACACGTGATATTATTATCATTTCTCATTTTTGAGATATGATCTTTTTCTTTCTTTTTCTCTCACACACATTATTAATTATATTTGAATATTTAATAATTAAAAGAATAAAATAAGATAAAAAGAATGGAATGAAATAAAATAAAAATATTATTTTATTATTTGAATATTTTAAAATAGAATGAAGTAAAATTATTATTTTATTATTTGAATAATAATGTTAAGCATTTTCCTAAAAATTTTCGTACTTCTAATTATGCTTATCTTATGAGATCATTCAATTTTTTTTTTTCTTATAAAAGTTAAGTTTCTAATATATATTATATTATTATAAGGTTTTGCTAACCTCCGTAGGACACATTAATGAGTTGAAATAGAGATTATCAAACAAATAAAAAATAGAAGTATTTAATATTTTTAAAATTTAAAATATTTAATACTTTTTTTTTTAAATAATTAAGATGATTTGATAAAAGAAGTAAATGCTGCTTAACTTAAACCTTAAAGGTACATGTTAACAAAACCTTATAAGATGTTTTATTTTTTTATTGTTACTTTAATTTTAAATTTTTTTAATACAATATAATATTAAAAATTAATTCTGTGTTAGAATAAAATATTATAATAAAAACAAAATTATATCAAATAGAATAAACAAATTGCATATATAATATAATATAATATAATATTAAAACTATTTTACCTCTCAAGTTTCAACCTCAAAATTCACTTAAAAATAATTATATTATCAAAAATATTAAAAATATAAAAGATAAACAAAAAAATAAATAAAAAACCCATAAAAGTTGTACCAAAAAGAAACCCCAAAATTTACGGAAGCACATAGTTGTATGACTAAACTGAAGTCATTCCCCAAAGTTCACGGCGGAAAAGAAAGAAGACATTCCCCAAAGTTTCTTCCAAATTATCATGTGTTTCTTTTAGGTGTTTTATTTATTTAACATATAAACTCATCTTTTAGCAACAAATTACCAAAAAAAAAAAATTAATGATCCAAACACAATTTTTGGATTATGGCATAATCGAATTAATTTCCAATTTGCAATACAATATTAATGCCTTTTTTTTTGTTACATGGAGGGGCCGGTGTGCCTATGATTTGATGATAAGATTTTTTTAAAATGAGTTTGTCTTTAAAGTAAACAAATAAAAATGTGTCTATAATTAAATTTTAATGAGTTAAGATCATGATGTACTTAAAATTAAATTAAAAATAAATATATTCTTATTTATTTACTTTAAAGATAAGTTAATTGTAAAAAAAAAATTCCATGATTTGAATACTTCAATTTGTTTCAAATTCTTACACGGTACAAAATAAACATGGGCTCAAAAGTATATGATGATATCTAGAAGGGTTGTAATTTTATGGATATTCCTTTAACTATGAGAGTGTGTTTGTTTTGCGGATAAACTAGTTATTCTTGAGAAAGTAAATTTGGAAATATGACATTCACATTAACCCTTTGTTACAAGTTTTAAAAAAAATTCTTTGAACATTATTGAAATTCTCGTAAAAGTTAAATTCCCATGAATTTGCTTTTTTTGTTTGGATTAAAGAAAATATTTCCATGTAAAACGTTGAGGGTTGGGACCCACTTATAAATTTTTCTCCTCAGAAACATGAAAATGAACATGGTAATGTTAATATCAAATTTGCTAAACCCTACCATTAAGATCTGAAAATGCAAATTTCTTTGTTCAAGTCCAATAAGTCTTCTTTGTTAATTACTATTACAAAATTTTATTAGTTAAGTGACAAAAAGTCTAGAAGAAGAAACCGAAAAGGGAAGAGTTTAGTCCATACAACTTCCATTTGGTCTAACATTCTGATAGGATTTTAGGCAAAACCACCACTTTGCAAAATTACATGCCCTAAAGAAAAGATTAATTTTAATCTAATTCAAGTGTGAAGTTATGTGTAACATGTGGGTAAAGAAGTTTTATATTAGAAAGGAATTGAGATCCCTCATCTTTGGCCTAACATGACAGACGAAAAAAAGAAATAGTAAAAAGAACCGCTGCCCCTAAAAGAACCAAACATTAGGCAAGTTTTGTTGTGTTGTTACTCATTAGTTAATACAAGCTCATACGTAATTTCAACCTTCTTGAACCTTGTAATTAATTCATCCACTACCCCTAAAAGAACCAAACATAACATATTCTCTCTTGACTTGTATTTATTGTCTTCAACTACTAGGGGTTTAATCTTGACAACTGTTCTGACATTGATAAGAGATTTTTTTGTTGGGATGCTTATGTTAATGTATATTAAACTTGTTAATCTTACTTCCAATTGTTTGTTGATATCGACTATTTGATTTGATTTTATTTTTGCGTATTCATATCACAATACATGATCAAGGCTTTATATATATATATATATATATATATATATATATATATATATATATATATAATATTATATATAGATATATAGAAGACTTAGAGAGAGAGAGAGAGAGAAAAAAAATGAATTCCAAAAATATTGAAGACGTGAATTTTGAAGAACAGAAGACATAAATGACGTGGAGTTGCAAGTAAATTCTAATGATTGATTTTGCATGTTTTTGCTCCCTATTTTTGCAAGTATTAAGTCATGTAAGAAAAGAGTTGGATAAGAGGCAACGCATTTTGCTGTAGTTCTATTATGTTATATTGTGCAATTACATTTTTTAAGTTATTGTTCAATTTTTAGAACAAATCAAATTAGTGATGGAAATTTAAAAGAAAGAAGGCGTTTTCAATTAATAAGACAATTACTAGAACAGAAAAAGTGTCGAGATGTCATACGTATGGGCCCATTTAAAGCATTTATGCATTTATGTGAGAAATTAAGAGCAACCTTGGTATAGTAAAAGATTCAATATCTACAGTTGAGGAGCAAGTTGCTAAATTCTTACACATTTTAGGTCATAACGTGTAAATAAACTCCTTGTCTCTTTCTTCTTATAATTATTCCATTCAGGGGAGACAATTAGTCGTTTTCACATTATGTTTTACGTGTTGTCATTTCATTAGAGGAAAGTTTCTTTTTCTGGTAGGGATGTCCCTCCACAAATACTTAGCAAAACAGATTTTATCCTTACTTTAAGGTATTGATTTTTTTTTATTTACTTATAATTACCCTCAAGCATGTAGTCAACATGGAAGTATATTATAACTTTTGAAATTATTGACTAAAAAGGATTGCATTGGAGCTATAGATGGAACACATATTCGTGTGAAGGTATCAAGTGAGGCCCCTCGATTTCGTGGAAGAAAAGACTATCCCACCCAAAATGTTTTTGTTGCATGTAATTTTGATATGAAATTCACATATGTGTTACCTGAAGTGGGAAGGAACAAATCTGACTCAAGAATTTTAAAAAATGTTTTAAGTAAGGAAGACCCACTTATAATTCTAGAAGGTGAGTGCCACATTAAAGTATTTAATAATTATAATATATTAAATTATGATCAAATTATGTGACATGTTGGTACATAATGTTGTATATAATCTTTGTAGGGAAATTCTATTTAGGGGATGGTGGATTTATGCTAAAACGTGAGGTACTTACACCATACAGAGGTGTTCATTATCATTTGAAGGAGTATTTATCGTGTGGGCCTCAAAATACTAAAGAACTATTCAATCACCAACATACTTCACTACGAAATGTTATTAAAAGAACTTTTGGAGTTCTAAAGAAAAGATTTCCAATTATAGCTAGTGGTACCGAACCACATTACTCATTTAAAACAATGATAGAATAGTGCTTGCTTGTTGTATATTGCATAACTTTGTAATGAGTATTGATATTGATGAGTCCTTGATTATTACTTTTGAAGTAGATCGGGAGTTACTAGAACGAGATATAGATAGATCACAACCATGTTCGCACCAATCACGTGACGAGGACTATAGGCAAGGAGCAACTTTAAGAGATAACATTGCAGCTGAAATGTGGAATGCTTACCAAGCTTAAGTGTGACAATTAGTTTTAAATGTACCCTTTAATGTACCATGTTATATTATTTAGATGATATGTATATGGTGAAGTGTTATGTATTGTGTTTACTTTAATAATTCGGTTATGGCTTGTAATTTGAATGCTATTATTATATTTGGTTGGTTTAATATTTTACTTGAGTTAAATTTATGTAATTTGGATATACCTTGTAATTGAAAATATAATCATTGTATATATTCTTTATGTGTCTTGATGAGGTATCTTTTGAGGTTTAAAGATGAATTTGCAACAGACTCTCAAGATCATCCTTCTAAAGACAATATGCGATGGTCGATGATATGGACCACGCATTATTGAATGCATTTATGGAACAATTTGATAGATTAGTAAGGGCAATAAAAGGATGACTTGGACGAGTGAAGCATATGCCAATGTGGTGCAGGTCCTAAGAATAGAAATTGGTCTACACATTACAAAGCAACATTTAAAAAATAGAATGAAGACTTTGAAAGCACCATTTTCAGAGGCATATGATCTATTTAATAGTTTAAGAACTTTTTCTTGGAGTCCTACAACAAAAAATGAAGTCGAGGAAGAAGTTTGGGAGGATTTAATCAAGGTAATGAAGAAAGGGAAAATTTATTTATTTTTCATTGATTTTTTTTACTTATTGATGTTCATTTAGCTTATGAAATGTTTGGTTTATTGTAATTATTTGTCTAAACTTAATTTTTTTTTTTCATTCTTAGGATAAACCATATGCAGCAAAATGGAAAAGAATGCAAATAAAGCATTATGACATGTTGAAGGAGATGTTTGGTATCTGATCAAGCTTTTGGTAAAAATTAAAGAGAGGCTCAAACAATGGGAAAGTTAAAAGAAATTGATTTAAATGACTTTTCATTTGAAGTTGTTGGGATTGTGACATCGATGTCAATTGAAATGACACCCCACACTCGCCTACAAATTCAGATCAATTTAGTCCTACTTATGGTCAATCTAATCAAATAGGTGGGACTTCATCCTCAAATTAAGCGTAAAATTTCACATGTTGATTTGGTGATTTAAGGTTCGTAAGACTTATTTCTTTTAATTAATTCATTAGTCTAATATTATTTATGAAAGAAGGGAACTTAGTTGCGGATAAATTGCATGAATTAATATTTTCTAAAGTAAAATAGATTTTTATTTATTTTTTATTTTGAAAGCATGTTGAAATTCATTGAGAAAGTTAAATCATGCATAAAGTTTTTTATTATAGTGAATCGGATGTATGGGATTTTTATTTGATTTGGGTGTGTTAGATCCATATACCGAATGAGTGTTATCGATTTCTTTGTGGAAATGAACAAAAGAAACGAAATTATTTGGAGTGCCTCCTCAAATGCGATTAGAATATTTCTATTATTTCAAATTAATAATGAACGAATGACTTTGTATTCGGTTTTGTACCATCGTAAGCCTTTCACCACTATCGATTTATTTGCTTGTTGTATGACCATTTATTTACACTAATTGTTGTTTTCAACTTGTGCAGAACTTTCAATGTTTCTCCATGATTTTGAAGGAAATGTTTTAGTGGATGGTATTTTTCGCAAGGTTATTTGGGCCATGATTGTTGTCAACCATGACAGAACTTTCATGGTTAATTGTTGATCAAATTGATTTTGAAATGTATCATGTTTTTTGAAAGTAGAACCATTAGCGTTAAATATTTGGAGCTTTATATTATAGATTATTATTCATTATAATATCTTTGTAATCATGTATGTCATTGATGATGTTCACACATGATTTTTTTTATGGAATATTTAGTAATTAATTTCTTGATGATATAAGTCCTCAATTTGAATCAAAAATTGTTAATTTAATTATTGTTGTTGAAGATTTTATTATATGGTTCAACAAATTTGTTTAGGTGACCAAATAAATTACTAATAATGTTAAGCATTTTCATAAATTTTGTACAATCTAGTTATTTATTCTTTAATGTTGACTTTTTTTTTTTTATACATAGCTTTTATATATTAATTATTATAAGTGCTTGGATTTGTGTAATAACATAATGATGAAATGAGTATATTTTTATATTTTTAAAATTTTGTATTTTCTTCTTTTGTAATTAAGATCAAATATAGAAAACAAACACCAAGCATAAAGGTTGAAATGACATAAATGAGTTTTTTCTTTTATATCTCTCTTTCTATTTTTTTTTTTTAAGTTGTATAAATTAAAAATTAACGTATGTGTTTAGAATAAAATTTTATTGATATTTAATTGCATGATTTTCTACTTACTAAAATATAAAAAAAATAATCTGGGACTATGACTATGAGTTTAATACATCATGTTTTCACTTGTAATATAACAATTTAATTTTAAAAGATAAACATGAATTATTTTATTGCATTCTTAAAGCTCGATTAAGTAACAAACCAAAAGGGTTACGGAAGCAGTAGTCGTATATAAATGAAGTCATTAAAGTTCACGGCGGAAAAGATAAGACATTCCCCAAAGTTTCTTCCAAATTATCATGTGTTTCTTTTAGGTGTTTTATTTATTTAACATATAAACTCATCTTTTAGCAACAAATTACCAAAAAAAAATAATGATCCAAACACAATTTAAATGGCATAAAAATAATCAATTTGCAATACAATATTAATGCCTTTTTAAAGATAATGACGTTGCCTAAAATTACATTTATAAAAAAAAATTTAAAGTAAACATGTGAACTTTTATTTGCATAATTCAAATTTAAATATAATTATTACATTTGATATAGTAAAACAAATAAAAATAAATATATTATTTATTTATTTATTAAATAAAGATAATTATTTTACCTAATTTCATGATTTCTTACTTCTTACTTTTCTAATTTCACGGTACAAAATAAACATGGGCTCAAGTATTGATGAAAGAAAAGTTTTAATTTTATTTCTTTCCTTTTAACTTTTTCAACCAAACAATGAAAGAAAATATAATTTTGAGAAATTTTCTCTCCTTTGGAAATATTTTCTCTCCTCCCATTTTTTCTCTTCCCATTTTCTCTATCATCCAAACAAAGCATAAAAGTTACATTCCCATGTTTTGCTTTTTTTTTTTATTTCCATGATGAGGGTTGGGTATATATTTTCCCATGACGTGGGAATATAAGTTATCTTGCAACCTAACCATTAACTTCCACAGCTTCTTTCTCCCATCATCATTTGATTTTTTTTTTTGTGAATCAAACATTTTAAAAAATATTAATTCCCAAAAATATTAAATACTAACCAAACATATTTTTAAATTTATCCAAAAATAACATTCTCAATCATACTATTTCTAGGAATATTATTCAAGAGAATATAATAGTATGCCTTAAACAAACATGGAGTATGTTAAACGCTATCTAGAATGACCAAGACTTAAAAAAAAAACAAAGATGGAGACTTTTTAAACACTATCTAGAATGACCAAGACTTAGAAAGAAACAAAGAAGGAGACTTGGAAAAGTCTTCAGTCCAATAGTGTGAAACAAACCTTTATGCATATCTTTACCTTCTTTTCATCTAAATATAAACTTATTAACTCTTTTTGAATATCTTACTAACCATTTAAATTTGAAATCACTTAAGCATATTTCGTTCAAAAGACTTTGTGGAAGAAAAATAAAAAGACGACTCGGAAAGAAAGGAGTGTGCTTCTTTATATTTGCTATAACTTGGTTATTTCTTAGATAATGATAGTTTGACATATCTAGTGATCATAACATGTTCTGGCTAAAGCATCCATCAATATCATCTTGGTAATTTAAAAGTGAAGGAAAAAGTTTCACTTTAAAAAGAAATAAAATAAGTGAGAATTGTTTTTTTTATAATAAGTAAAGACTATATAAGTATAAAAATTCATAAATTTAATACATGTATATTAAAATTTTGAATTCAAAGTTTATAAACAAATATGAAGATAAAATATGTAAGAATATTTAGTCTTTATTACATATTTTTAAGCTTTTTAAATTTTATGAAATCTGTTATTTATTAAATATAACTATAATAACAAGGTACAATTATACGCTAGATTAGTTGAAAACTTGAAATAATTTTTGTATAGAGTTATAAGATAGTTTTTCTTTTCGGTAATCAATGTTTAAGGGGGGAGGAAATAATCCTATTTCAAGATCAGAACATGTCACAAATCTCATGAACAAGAATTTACAGTAATATTTACATATAAAATTTAATCCAGTCTCAATTGAGTTATTAGATCGTTTTATTGTTTTAAAAAAGTAAGATTGGACAACCATTGGCCTTGATCATGATTCTAATCTTGCAGGTTCCATTTTGAGATTTTATTGCTCCTTCTAAAGATCAATTGCCGCTATCATCAAGATATTGTAACTTCAAGTGATTTCTAAGTTGATAAGGGATTTAAAACTCTAGGTATTTACACCATAAAATCCGTTGTTGATTATTTCAAAACGTAGAAGATTATTTTCAATACATAAAGTATAAATTATTCAGGAAAATTACCAAATAATGATTGAATGTGAAATTAGGTAATAATTGATGTCTATTGAAATTAAGAAATTAGATGAATTTATTAGAAATTTCATAACCTTCTCACCAATTTAAATTATTGATATGTAATAATTGACGTCTAAATTACTTAAATTATTGTATCATACAAACCCAATTATTTTAAAACGAGATACATTTGTCAAAGTTTTAATATTTTTAATACATGTCTTATTACGTTTAAATATGTCTTATTTCAGGGAAATTTTAAACATATGTCACCTTTACATATATTCTCTTTTCCTTAAATTCAAAAAATACTTTTTTAATAGTATACTATCTAATAACTCGATTTTCAAATAGATCTACATGCATTTAAAGATACCATATATTCAAATGATTTAATTAAAAAATTTATATAATGTATTTTTTTTTTTAAATTTGAAGACTCACATTATCAATCAAGGAAAAAAAAGTATAATGCATTCATTATTTTATTAATGACTCACGTTATTAATTAGAAGAAATCCTTAATTGTATAAATAGCTTTCTTTTTTTTTTTTTATTATATATACGTATTTAATATATAAATATCTTTGATACTTCATTTAAAAGTCGTGTATTTTTTGTTATGCAAATATTTAGTAAAATGTCATGTACGCAATTAGTTTTCTATTCAATCATGATATCCCAAAACTGATAAAATGTAAAAGAAAGTGAGTTGTTTATTGTTTTTTTCATTTTAATTTTATATATTTATAATTTACGATGTTGAAAACTTAACATAAAATTATATTTATCTATACAATTACGGGAGGAAAACTATATAAGAAAACTTAATAAAATTAATTGAAATGTAATTTATTAACAAAAATCTAAATTAACTAATTATATATGAGTATGAATATTAAAAATCTAATATACTTATTTACACTCTCATTTTTTATTTTTAATAAAAAAATTAACTTTTTAAAAACTTAAAGAGAGGGTAAATTTTAAAAGTTCAATAAAAAATAAAAAATAAAAGTGTGAATAAACATATTGGAGTGTCAATGATCTCACCCATTATATTTATTTAGAATAATTTATCTATTTAGAATATAGTTTATAATATTTTTTCTTCACTAAAATTAATTGTTTGAGTATTATGTTTATTTTTTTATATGATATATTCTTATTATTTGATATCAATGTAGTATAAATGAACTAATAGTTTTTTAACCATATTTTCATTAACAATATAAATAAAATTCCTATTAATTATCTCACACACATTTGTTTTTTGTTGCATCCCATACATATATAAAATTCTTATTAATTATTCCGTACATCTCACGCGAACAAAACTCTAGTGTCTATGTATATATTAGAATCAAAGGAAGACACATTTCTTACGAGAGATCCATTCCAATAAGAATAAAGCTACATACACATCTATAATTGCTTAACATTTTTCATATTTGTTGAAGTCACATAATCAAATTATGAGTATATAAAAAATAAAATAAAATCAATTGTAATTAAATAATAAAAATTATATAAATATAAAGTGATTTATATATAAATATATGTAATAACATTATTCTTTAAAAAAAATATTATATCACTTCCCACTAATTGAAGTCATTCCCCCAAAGTTTATATTAGCTTAAATTAACTTTTTTTGAGAAAAAAGTTATTTCAACGAAGTTAATCATATTTCAAATTCCCCAATAATTAATTTGTTTAAAATAAAAGTTTTTTTAAGCCTAATTTTCATTACAAAACAAAGATTGAAACAAATATATGATTTTAGTTTATAGATTATTTTTTACATTTTAATATGTAAATATCATTTTGTCCTCAATCAAATAACTTTTTTAATCATTCTATACACCTTTATTTTGGTAATTTAATGTATAAAAATGATTCTTTTTTTATCTCAACCAAACGAAATATTAATTTAAAAAAATTTTTAAATTAACATATCTAAACATAAAAATAAATCGATTATAATCAATTATAATAAAAAGTTTTTATCTAATAATCGATTATAATCGATTATTAAAATAATCAAAATTTTCACAAACCAATCACACACTAATTAAAGTCATTCCCCAAAGTTCACGGCCGAAAAGAAAAGTCATTCCCGAAGTTCACGGCCAAAAATAAAAGTCATTCCCCAATATTAATGCCTTTGGCTTGCATACTTCAGTTTATTTCTTACACATTACAAAACAAAAATGGGCACAATTATATGATATCCTAGAGGGAACAAAACTTGAAAAGAAACAAAGAAGAAGACTTGTCCAGTCAACGTTGTGAAACAAACTTTTACGCTGCTACACCTTTTACTTTTTTTCATCTATATGAAACTTAGTAACTCTATTTTAATATCTTACTAGCCATTTAAATTTGAAATCCATCTAAACATACTCCATACAGAAGATTTTATAAAGAAAAATAAAAAGACGACTTGGAAAGAAAGGAGTGTGCTTCTTTCTTTCAGATGCGTTTATTTTTTTAGCTTGCATTCTTTTTTTTTATTTGATTTGAAAATAACAAATAACTAATAATGACTTTGTATTTTATTAATATTTTAATTATATATATATATATATATATAACTTTTAATTCTTTTTTATTTTTTTACTTAAACTAATTTTAATAAAAAAGTTATTTTTAACTTATAAAAATAATTTATAATTTATAATTTTAATATTTACTAATAATTATTTAATCTTAAAATAAAATGTTAATAATTAATAAAAATTCTTTTTATTTTTTGATTAAGGTTGTTTATAAGGAGTAAATAATGTTTCATCATATTTATTTAATCTGTTTATCTATTTATATATTTTCATAAAATTTATATATAACAATATTATTCTAATAAAGGTCTTGCCCCTAATGTTACGTGATTGTCTCTCAATTCAATTCACTAATAATATTTTTTATCTGTTAAGATACGTGACATTACTATTATGCCTCATCTTTGAGATATGATCTCTCTCTTTCTCTCACACACTTGGAGAGTGATGCTCATGAATCATTATAAGCTCCAAGGTCCACCTGCACCTGCAACATCAACCACACCATAAATATAGCTTCAATGAATTTGAAACGAGTTGGATTCATCATTGTGATTACGGTCATATATATATATATAGAGAGAGAGAGAGAGATGGATAAAGGAAGAGACACCTTTCTTATGAGCAGAGATGACAATTTTATCCTTCCTGCAAGTACCTGTGGTTAATACTCGTGACGGAGACGGATAATATCTGTTTAATATTCTCCCACGAGTATAAATATCCTCTTGTGTTATCCCCATTTAATAAACGGGACGGGGGCAAGGGTGGTTTCCCCTGCATTATAAAAAATGTACATAAAAAAAAATTATAAAACTATTTTATATAAAATTATTTTAAAAAATTGTTATATATTAAAAAATATTAAACATTGTATTTGAATGTAAGTTAAATTTTAAGTATTTTAAGTGTTTGTTATTATTTTTGAATTAAGTTGTATTGGATAAATTTTGAAAAATTATGATATTATTTTTTTTTTATTTTTTATTTTTTATTTTATTGATTTATCAACACTTCACGGTAGATATCATGAGACTCGTTTATCCGCGAAGAAAAAAAAACAATACCATACAGATATGAAATAGGAGAGAGGCGAATATTATCCGCGGGATGGGAGACTACTACTTGTCTCTCGCCCTTCCGTTGTCATTCCCTACTTATGAGAGGGCCCATTTGAATGGATGAAAAATAAATATATTAACTCATAATATAATTACATGAATGAAAAATAAAAAATATGGTGCCTCGCAATTCACTAGTATTAGATAAAGAGAATATTTAATATAAAAAAGAAATATATTTAATACTTTGAAAATATAAAAATATTTAATAACTTATTTATTTAATAATTAATAAATTTAGTTTGAAGAATTTTAAATTAATCTATTTAGTTTTTATTTTATACACATTTTTATTTTTTTTATTTCTAATAATATAATTTTAACTTAACATTTTATGTAGAGTCATTTATGTTAAATTTCAATATTTTTATTATAAAACTATAATTTTAACATAATTATTTATTAAATTAAAAATAAAATTATAAATTAAAGTACTTTATGTAACAGTTATAATTTAGTCTTACATATAACCAAACTTTTTTACATTGTACAAAATTGTATAAATTTATATATTAGAATAATTTAATAATATCTCATGCTGAATAGGTATGCAAATACTAAATAGTAAAACCATATCAGTAATAAAAAGATGCATGTATGAGAAAATAAATGTAATATTTATGAGAAAGAGTAATAAATTTTATTTTCATCAATTAATATTTTAAAAATCACATCAATCATTTAACCAATAAGAATAAAGATTTTTCTTTTAGATAGAACCAAGATTAAACCTGAATTGAACCGAAATTTTGTACTTATATATGATAATATTAAATACATTAAAATGCACTTAGTTAAATGTATAAATAAGATTAAAAAAAAATTCACACGTTCATATCAAACCTGAGTTGAACCGAAATTTTGTGCCTATATGTACATTCTAAAATATATAATAATATTAAATACATAAAAAAATGCGTAGTTAAATATATAAGTAAAATTAATAAAAAAAAACAGTAAACAGTATAAAAAGTTTTAGATAGAATTTTCATAAACTTTCCTTTAAATTAGAGATTTTTTTAATTTAAAATAAATATAATATTTGTATAATAAAATTTTTTGAAATGATAAGTGTCATGTAATTGAATTAATATATATTCCATATTTAAAATGTGCAAGTTTTTAGTATTTTAGTTAAAAGCTGAACGTCAAAATCAATTCTAACAATTGATAATTTAAAAAGATACTGATCTTAAATAAAACTAAGTAACAACATCAAAATCTAAATAAATTTAAATAATGAATTAAATTAAATAATAGTATGTAATATAATTTATGAAGCTAATATTCAAGAGTTGCGGATGGTTTATTAGTAGTAAAATGTAATATAGGAAAAAGAATAACTTTGACCCACTCAAATGAAAAGGACCGTATGGCCCCAACCACATGGAGAATAGAGATAATAATTAGCAAATATGTCTGGTATTAAAAAATGAAAAATAAAAATTAATAAACACACACACACACGGTAGAATGAGAGACCGAGCGAGAATGCGAGATTAACAAACAATCACACAGATAGTGCAATGGGAGGGAGAATGCGGGAGATCAACACCTTTTGCTTTAATTAAAATTAGTGTTTTTATACCGTGTAATGCATGAAATAAATTAAAAATATTATAATAAATAAAAAAATATATTTAACTTAAAAATATGACATCCTGATAATTTATATAAATTTAATTAAGTTATAATTAATAAAATTTGTAGTGAAGTTTTCTCAAAACTATTTTTATTTTATTTTTGTTAATCAGTTCTTTTTATGTTATGATAATTAGTTTATGTAACTAATATGAATAAATATTTTTTTATATGACCTCTTAATAAATAATTGGTTTATATAATTTTAGATAATTTTAATTTTTATTATATAATTTTTTTAATATTAATTTTTATGTGTTTATTATTAAGATATTTTATTAACTTATTATTAAGAGTATACAAAAAAAAAATTACTATATTTTCTTAGTTTAAAAACACTTAATAAATTCTTAGTTTTCTCATAATAAAATATATTTAATTAATTTTACTATATTTTCATGTAAAATTTTCACTCTTATGTGATTAACATATTGAAGTTTTATAAATAATATAAAATAATTATATATGAATAAATATAATAATTTAAAAATATAATTAATTTATGTGACATCTACATATATAATGTAGATGATATCATATACTTAAGAAAATTTTAGAATTTAAAGATTAATCACTAATAAAAATAATTAATAACATAATCAACTAAAGATAAATATAATTTTTTTGAATTTTTTAATATAAATTAATATACAAAGATATATATGTTAAGATAATTAATATATGATTATAAATTTATATATTTATATATATAAGTAATAAATTTAATTTAAACCAAGCGATATATATGTATATTTTTTAAATTACAATATAAGATATAAGATGTTAATTATTGAGATTATATATTTATCATATATCATATTTTTAAATATGTTAATTCATGTTAAAATAATATATATCAAAATATGAAAACAAATTTTTTTATATATATATTATATGATTAAAATATGACATATAAGTGGAGGAGAGGTATCCCAATTAATAATGGATAATAGATACCAAAACTTGAAAAGAAACAAAGAAGGAGACTTGGAAAGTCAACAGTGTGAAACAAGCTTTTATGTTTATACATTTTTCTTTTTTTCATATATGAAACTTATTAATATTAAAACTTGAAAATAATTGCACCAAAAAACAAAAAAAAACTTGAAAAGAAACAAAGAAGGAGACTTGGAAAAATCTCTAGTCGACAGTGTGAAACATGCTTTCATGTCTATACACTTTTCCTTTTTTCATATATGAAACTTATTAATATCAAAACTTGAAAAGACACAAAGAAGAAGACTCGGAAAAATCTGCAGTCAACAGTGTGAAACAAGCTTTTATGCCTGTACACTTTTTCTTTTTTCATATATGAAACTTATTAATATTTTACTAGCCATTTAAATTTGAAATCCATCTAAACATACTCCGTTGAGAATAAATATTTTTAATTATCTAAACTCTTAATAACTAATGATGACTTTGTATTTTATTAATATTTTTAATTATATAAATAATTTTGAATGTTTTATTTACTTAAACAACTTTTAACAAAAAATTATTTTAAAATCAAAATTGTTTAAACTTTAAATTTTGATATTTACTAATAATTATTTAATTTTAAAATAAAATGTTGATAATTAATAAAGATTCTCTTTTATTTTTTCTTAAGGTTATTTATAAGGAGTAAATAATGTTTCATCATTTTTTATTTAATATATTTATATATTTTAATAAAATTTATATATAACAATATTATTTTAATTAAGGTCTTGCCTTTAATGGCACGTGAGAGTCTCTCAATTCAATTCACTAATAAATTTTCGCTCAAATTTTATGATTCTTAAATCTTCTTTTTTATTGGCTGAAACGCATGATATTATTATCATTCCTCGTCTTTGAGATATGATCTCTTTTTCTATCTCTTTCTTTTTCTCACACATGCACACTTAGAGACTGATGCTCACAAATCCCAATAAGCTCCAATGACTAACAATGTTAAGCATTTTCCTAAGGATTTTTGTGCTTCTATTTATGCTTATCTTATGAGATCATTACAATTTTTTCTTTTTCATTTTATTAATTAAAAAAGTTAAGCTTTTTTTTTTATAAAAATACACACATTATCATAATTTAATTGGTGAAATAAATATAAAATACCTGAAAAAAATAATATATATTATATTATTATAGAGTTTTGCTAACCGATGTAGGACACACATTAATGAGTTGAAATAGAGATTATTAAATAAATTGAAAATAGAAGTATTTAATATTTTTTAAATTTAAAATATTTAATACTTTCTTTTAAGTTATTAAGATGATTTAATAAAGAGAAGTAAATGCTGCTTAACTTGAACCCTAAAGGTACATTTAATAAAACCTCAAAGATGTTTTTATTTTTTTATTGTTACATTAAGTTTAAATTTTTTAATACAATATAATATTAAAAATTAATTGTGTGTTAGAATAAAATTTTAAAATAAAAACAAAATTATATCATATAGAATAAACAAATTGCATATATATTATAATATAATATAATACTTAAATTATTTTACCTCACAAGTTTCAACCTCAAAATTCACATAAAAATAATTATATTATCAGAAGTATTAAAAATTAGAAGATACACAAAAAAATAAATAAAAAACCAGAATATTTGTACCAAAAAGAAACTGCAAAATTTACGGAAGCACATAGTTGTATGATTAAACTGAAGTCAATCCCCAAAGTTCACGGCGAAAAAAAAAAAGAAGACATTCCCCAAAGTTTCTTCCAAATTATCATGTGTTTCTTTAGGTGTTTTATTAATTTAACATATAAACTCATCTTTTAGCAACAAATTACCAAAAAAAAAAGATTAATGATCCAAACACAATTTCTGGATTATGGCATAATTGAATCAATTTGCAATTTGCAATACAATATTAATGCGTTTTTTTTGGGTTACATGAAGGGCCAGTGTGCCTATGATTTGAGAATAAGATTCTTTTAAAGTGAGTTTATTTTTAAAGTAAATAAGTAAAGATGTAGTTATCATTAAATTTTAATGAGTTAAGATTACAATATATTTTTAAATTAAGTTAAAAATAAATACATCATTACTTACTCATTTTAAAAACAAGTTTACTTTAAATTTTTTTTCCCATGATTGAATACTTCAGTTTATTTCTAATTCTTACATAGCGCAAAATAAACATGGGCTCAAGTATATGATATCTAGAAGGGTCGTAATTAATATTTATATTCCTTTAACTATAGGAGTGTGTTTGTTTTGCAGATTAATTAGTTATTCTTGAGAAAGTAAATTTGGAAATATGACATTCACATGTTTGTTACAAGCTTTAAAAAAATATATTCTTTGACATTATTGATTCTCATAAAAGTTATATTCCCATGTTTTGCCTTATTTTTATTTTCATGATGAGAGTTGGGTATATTTTTCCCATAACATGGGAATATAAGTTATCTTGTAACTTAACCATTAACTTAATTCCACTCCCACTTCTTTCTCCCATCATCATTTGAATTTTTTTTTTTTTGAATCAAACATTTTAAAAAATATTCCCAAAAATATTAAATGCTAATCAAACACATTTTTGAATTTACCCAAAAATAACATTCACAGTCATAATATTTCTAAAAATATTATTCATGATAATATAATAATATACCTTGAAACAAATATTTACTAAAGAGTATAGTAAAACGTTATCTAAAATGACCAAGACTTAAAAAGAAACAAAGAAGGAGACTTGGAAAAGTCTCCTGTCCAACTGTGTGAAACAAACTTTTATGCCTCGATATCTTTAACTTTTTTCATCTAAATATAAACTTAATAACTCTTTTTGAATATCTTACTAACTATTTAAATTTGAAATCCATTTAAGAATACTCGGTTCAGAAGACTTTGTGGAAGAAAAATCAAAAGACGACTTGGAAAGAAAGGAGTGTGCGTCTTTATATTTGCTAGAACTTGGTTATTTCTCAGATAATGATAGTTTGACATGTCTAGTGATCATAACATTTTCTGGCTAAAGCATCCATCAATATCATCTTGGTAATTTAAAAGTAAAGGAAAAAGTTTCACGTTAAAAAGAAATAAAATAAGTGAGGATTGCTTTTTTATATATAATAAGTAAAGACTACATAAGTATAAAAATTCATAAATTTAATATATGTATTTTTGTTAAAATTTTGAATTCAAAGTTTATAAACAAATATGAAGATAAAATATGTAAAAATATTCAGTCCTTATTACATACTTGTAAATTTTTAATTTTTTTGAAATTTGTTATTAAATATTAAATATAACTATAATAACAAGGTACAATTATACGCTAGATTAGTTGAAAACTTGAAATAATTTTTGTACACAGTTATAAGATAGTTTTCCTTTTTGGTAATCAAAGTTTAAGGGGAGAGGAAATAATCTTATTTCAAGACTAGGACATGTCACAAATCTCAGCAACAAGAATTTACACTGATATTTACATATAAAAGTTAATCCAAACCCAATTGAGTTATTAGATCGTTTTATTGTTTTAAAAATGTAAGATTGGACAACCACTAGCCTTGATCATGATTCTGATCTTGCAGGTTCCATTTTAAGATTTTATTGTTCCTTCTAAAGATCATTAATTGCCGCTATCATCAAGACATTGTAACTTCAAGTGATTTCTAAGTTGATAAAGGATTTAAGACTCTAGATATTTACACCATAAAATCTGTTGTTGATTATTTTAATACATATAAGATTATTTTCAATACATAAAGTATAAATTATTCAATAAAATTACCAAATAACTATTGAATGTGAAATTAGGTAGTAATTAATGTCTATTGAAATTAAGAAATTGAATGAATTTATTAAAAATTTCATAATCTTCTCACCAATTTAAATTATTGATATGTAGTAATGTAATTGACGTCTAAATTATTCAAATTATTGTATCATATGAACTCAATTATTTTAAAATGAGATACATTTGTCAAAGTTTTAATATTTTTAATACATGTCTTATTACGTTTATATATGTTAAAATAATTGAATAGTAATTATCTAATAACTCGATTTTCAAATAGGTCTACATACATTTAACGATATCATATATTCAAATGATTTAATTAAAAAATTTTTATAATGCATTGTTTATTTAAAGTTGAAGACTCACATTATCAATCAAGGAAAAAAATCTAATGAATTCATTATTGTATTAATGACTCACGTTATTAATTAGAATAAATTCTTAATTGTATAAATAAATTTTCTTTTTATTTTTCATTATATATACATATTTAATATATAAAATCAAAATCTTTGGTGCTTCGTTTAAAAGTCGTGTATTTTTAGTTATGTAAATATTTAGTAAAATGTCATGTATGCAATTAGTTTTCTATTCAATCATTATATCCCAAAAGTGATAAAATTCAAAAGAAAGTGAGTTGTTTATTGTTCTTTTCATTTTAATTTTATATGTTTATAATTAACAATGTGGAAAATTTAACATGAAATTATATTGGTATATACAATCACGGGAGGAAAACTATATAAGAAAATTAATAAAATTAATTGAAATGTAATTTATTAACAAAAATCTAAATTAACTAATTATATATGAGTATGGATATTAAAAAACTAATATAGTTATTTACACTGTCACTTTTTTATTTTTAATAAAACAATTAACTTTATAAAAACTTAAAGAGAGGGTAAATTTTAAAAGTTCAATAAAAAATAAAAAGTAAAAGTGTGAGTAAACATATTGAAGTGCCAATGATCCCACCTATTATATATATTTAGAATAATGGTGTTTTCAATTTCTACTTCCCATTTTGTTGGGGTGATTCCACACAACTAGTTTGGTGGACAAAACTGTTTATTTAGAAAATAGTTTTATAATAATTTTTATTCACTAAAATTAATTGTTTGATTATTGTGTTTATTTTTTATATGATTTATTCTTACTATTGATATCAATGTAGTATAAATGAACTAATAGTTTTTTAACCATATTTTCAATAACAATATAAATAAAATTCTCATTAATTATCCCACACTCATTTTTTTTTTTAGTTGTATTCCACACACATATAAAATTTTTATTAATTATCTCGTGCATCGTATGAGAACAAAATTCTTAAAAATTATCTCATATATATATATATATAATTCCTATTAATTATCCCACACACATTTTTTTTAGTTGTATTCCACACATATATAAAATTTTTATTAATTATCTCGTGTATCCTATGAGAACAAAATCTTAAAAATTATCTCATATATATATATATAGAGAGAGAGAGAGAGACATCCATTTCAATAGGAATAAAATTACTTACACATCTATAATTGCTTTAACATCTTTTATATTTATTGAGGTGACATAATTAAAATGTAAATATATAAAAAATAAGATGAAATTAGTTGTAATTAAATCATAGAAATTATATAAATATAAAATGATGTATATATAAATATATATGAGAAACATTACTCTTCCGGTAAATATTATATCACTTCCCACTAATCTGAAATCATTCCCCAAAGTTCACGGCCAAAAAGAAAAGTCATTCCCCAATATTAATGCCTTTGGTTTTCATGCTTCAGTTTATTTCTTACACATTACAAAACAAACATGGGTTCAAATAAATGATATCCTAGAGGGAACAAAACTTGAAAAGAAACAAAGAAGGAGACTTATCCAGTCAACGTTGTGAAACAAACTTTTATGCTGCTACACCTTTTCCTTTTTTTCATCTATATGAAACTTGGTAACTCTTTTTTAATATCTTACTGACCATTTAAATTTGAAATCCATCTAAACATACTCCGTTCATAAGATTTTGTGGAAGAAAAATAAAAAGATGACTTGGAAAGAAAGGAGTGTGCTTCTTTCTTTCAGATGCGTTTATTTTTTTAAGATTGCATTCTTCGACAGATTATTTTTTTTTATTTGATTTGAAATTAACAAATAACTAATAATAACTATGTATTTTATTAATATTTTTAATTATCTATATATATATATATATTTAACTTTTAATATTTTATTTACTTAAACTACTTTTAATAAATAAAGTTATTTTTAAGTCAAAATAGTTTAAAATTTTAATTTTAATATTTACTAATAATTACTTAATCTTAAACTAAAATGTTAATAATTAATAAAGATTCTCTTTATTTTTTATTTAGGTTGTTTATAAGGAGTAAATAATGTTTCATCATTTTTATTTAATTTTTTTATCTATTTATATATTTAAATAAAATTTATATATAACAATATTATTCTAATAAAAGTCTTGCCTCTAATGTCACGTGATTGCCTCTCAATTCAATTCCCTAATAATTTTTTTGATAAAATATTTTGCCTCCTCTTAAGTCTTCTTTTTTATCTGTTAAGATACGAGGCATTACTATTATGCTTCATTCTTGATATATAATCTCTTTCTTTCTCTCTCACACACTTGGAGAGAGATGCTCATGATTCATGAATCCTTATAAGCTCCAATGGCTAACAATGTTGAACATTTTCGCTAAGGATTTTCGTATTTCTAGTTATGTTTTGTGGGATCACTGCAATTTTTTTTTTTAAAAAAAAAGGTTAAGCATCTAATATATATTATAGGGTTTTGCTAACCTATTTAGGCCACACATTAATGAGCTGAAATAAAAATTATTAAATAAATAAAAATAGAAGTATTTAGTATTTTATTTTTTTAAGTAATTAAGATGATTTAATAAAGAGTAGTAAATACTTCTTAACCTGAACCGGGGTATATGTTAATAAAAACTTATAAGATATTTTGATTTTTTTATTTTTAGTTTAAGTTTAAAAATTTTGTATTAGAATAAAATCTCATAATAAAAACAAATGATGAATTCGGATTCTCTATAATTCAAATCACTAGTCATTATTTGGAGTGTTACATAAAGATCTAGGTCATTTATTTTTCATCTAACGGTCAGTGTTTTTATTTTTATTTTTTAATATTAAATTAAAACCGATCTTTGGATTTAAATAAAATCTAGATGGTGTAGATTTTGTGGAAGATAATGACTTGAAAGAAAGCTTTTTTTCAAATTTTTTTTTTTTTATTTGATTTGAAATCCCATATGGTATAGAATAAACAAATGGCATATATAATATAATATTAAAACTATATTACCTTTTAAGTTTCAACCTCAGAAGTCACTTAAAAATAAATATATTATCAGAAGTATTAAAAATATAAAAGATAAACACAAATAATATATTAAAACCCATAGAGCACATACTAATTGTATGACTAGACTTCATTCCCCAAAGTTCACGATGAAAAAGAAAAAAAGTCATTCCCCATAGTTTCTTCCAAATTCTCGTGTGTTTCTTTAGGTGCTTTATGTATTTAACATATAAACTAATTTTTGTAGCCACAATTAACCAAAAATAGATTAATGATCCAAACACAATTTCTGGATTATGGCATAATTGAATCAATTTTCAATTCGCAAAACAATATTAATGTCTTTTTTTTTTTTTAACTTGGAGGGGTGTGCCTATGATTTGCTTACTGCAGTTTATTTCTTACCAGATTGCATAATAAACATGGGCGTAAATATATGATATCTAGGCCGTAATATATATATATATATATATATATATATATATATATATATATATATATATCATATCTAGAAGGACAAAAAAAGAAACAAAGAAGATTGTGTGAAACAAACTTTAATATTAATGTCTTTTTTTTTTTTAACATGGAGGGGTGTGCCTATGATTTGCTTACTACAGTTTATTTCTTACCAGATTGCATAATAAACATGGGCGCAAATATATGATATCTAGAAGGACAAAAAAAGAAACAAAGAAGATTGTGTGAAACAAACTTTTATGCCTAGACACCTTTTCCTTTTTCCATCTAAACTAATATTTTCATCTATGCGTTACACGGCATATATATACATTATTTATGATGATAAAAACTTAAATTAAGTTGTTCACTTGTTTGCTTATTAAAAAATATGAATCAATCGATGTAGTATTTAGTATTTATGTATTAAATACATCATAGTCATTCTCTATAATAAGACTAATCAATATATAACAAATATAAATTAATACAAAATTTGTTCTTATGTTGTAAATAAACATTTTAACCATCAATTAAGATTTTTCATTAAAAAACCATCAGGATCCATTTTTATTACTTCATGACAACTTTACTAACAATTTGATTAGCTCTTGTATAAAAGCAAATCAAAATAAACCACTTAAATAACAATAATTAACAGATACATTCATATAAAACAATAAAAAATATATTAAAAATTACATTGATACAACCAGTAATGACAAATGAAGTCATTAATATTAATATTAAATAATATCAATCAATATTATTATAAAACAAAATGTTATAGAAACTTAAAAAATATATATAAAAAATAAATTATTAACGAACCAAATATAACCCAAAACTTGATTGTGACACATGCTTGCAAATTGCTAATGAAAATTCAACACCCTCAACGGAACTATCCCCCATTCCTTTCTGCCACCTCCTACTCCATCTCCCCGCACTCCTCTAAATAAAGATTTGCTAGGAATAAGCCCAATGGTAGAGCATTTCTAAGGCCTAGTGGGACCAAGGATTGCGAAAAAGCAAAAAATCCTACAATTTCAAAACCAAATTATAAAAGACTACAAAGTATCAGAACATGCCTTTCTTCAAAGTTTTTTAATATTGTCTTTGAACTTAACTCGTAATAATATAACAAAATGAAAATTCATCTTCATAAAATCAGCACATTACAGAACAAAAAAACTCAGGTTCTTCGTTATTAGGTGCTTCCTGTAACATCTCTAAAAAAAACAAATAAAAATATATAAAAGATAACAACTAATAACTTTCCAAATAAAAATATTCTAATAAAATAACCAACTAATTATTCGAATATAATTCTTGAAAATATGTAACTTTATTCGAATAAAGTTTTTATTATTCAAATAAATAAATTGCTAAGAACAAACATACATTCTTATAAAGTGAGTTATTCAAATAAGAACTCATGTTATTCGAATAAATGAGTTGATATCAGAGAAAATGAAAAACACGTAACATAATGAAAACCAAATTTTCATTCAAAATCAGTTCTTCATTTTTTTCTGATTCTTCAGTTCAATTAGTTCCAAGGGAACTAATCTGATGAAGTAAGATGAATAAAGTAAGCAGAGGTAAGCAAGACATGTGTCAAAAATGAAGAACTCTTGAAATCATAAAAATTCTGAAAATAATTATTGCAATGAACAAGTGTCAAGTTTAGATTTGAAAGCAATGATTGCGGAGGAGCAATTGTCAAGCAAATAGAAGGAAAATATTAAGCCAAGAACGATGAAGAGAAACAAGTGTCCAAAAAATTAATGGCAGCTGAGGAAAGCTTATAAAATCAGCATGACACGTGTCAATAAGGGGAGCTATTGAAATCATGATAGTGATTACCACGAACAAGTGGCAAATTCTGTATGGAAACCAGAATAGAAACAATGATTACGGTAGAGATTTTTGGCAAGTATGCAGCTTCCCGTTCGGACACCTACCTACCCAACAGCATCCCTTACATCATCTCCTAGTAAGATAAGCTCAATTTTGGCTCTACAAATACCACGTCCTCCTCCCTTACTCGTAATCAAAAACACCCACCCAACATATAAAAGAAGCTCTTATTGCTGCAATCCAAATTCCTCCATTTCCAACTTCTCTTCAAATCTGTTTTAAATTCTGAAAATAGGTAAGAAATGACAAAAGTATTACTTTTTTTTCTTCATTTTTCCAACCGTATCTCCCAGCCTATCACTTTGCATTTCTTCTCTTTTGCTCTATTTTGATTTTGATGAAACAGTGATTGTACTGATATCTGTAAATACATTTTCAACTATTTTATTTGAATAACACAGGATTTATTCAAATAAAATTTGCTAAAAACACTTTAAATATTGTTTTCTCAAATAATTTATTCAAATTAATTTTATTTTATTTGAATAAAATTTGATAGACCACTCTTATTATTGTTTTCTTGAATGATTTATTTGAATAAATTTTTCTTTAATCAAATAAAATTTGATAGATTTTAAACGTGAATGATTCTCTTATCATTTTAAACTCTTTTTTTATATATGATATTTTTACTACTTGAGTTATCTACTATTCTTTTTAATTGCTGAATTAATTTAAAATGAAATATTTTTTATGAAGAAAATATTTTTTTAAAGTTATCCTATGAATAAAAATAAATTAATGTGCAGAGAAATATTATGATCATGATTAAATATTATTAAGAGATATCTTGATTAGAGATTATTATAACAATGATCAGAAGACATTGGGAGATGCCTCTTTGTCAAGAGATTACAGAAGATTCCTCGATCAAAAATTATTATTATGATAATGATTAGAGATTATTAAAAAATGTCTTGATTAAATATTATTGTGATCATAATCCATAAGACTTTAAAGGACGCTTCATTATCACAAGAGAAGTATGCACATTTGGTTGAGAATATTAAAATAGAATGATTTAAAAGAGATGATGATGAAGAAGAGATGATGAAAAGAAAACTTTTTGTGTGATATTCAATTTTTTTTAGTATGAATTTATTTATTGCAAATCATATTTCTGCTTCATTTTTATAAAGTTACTTATACTGTTTTTGTTAATATGAATTAATTATTTATTTCTTTTGTTATTGAGAATTTACTGGTATAAAATTTTGGACTCTTTAATATGGTTTAAGAAAGAAAGAATTACAAAGAGTGATAAATTATTTTCTGTACGAGTGACGATTGAAATATCTTTAGTTTAAATTTGTTACTATTTTTGTTCTTTTCTACTGAGATAAGAGCTTTGAATGATTTCCGAGTGCAACAAGTATTTATGTCAAAGTTAGAAGACTGTTTTCACAATTACTTTAGGAGATTTATTCTTAATAATCCTACTTTTTGATATGCGTAATTACAGTAAATAATATTTGTAAATATATAAATAGAAAGATCTTGTAAAGGCTTTTATAAGCCTCATTTTTGGGAATAGGTGCGCTTAACTAAAAAAATTTGTATGCATATAATTAACTTTGGAAGGGTTTAACCCCTTGATGTAATATATTGTACAGGATACTTTTGGTAACAATAATATCGTGCATTTATCTAAAATACAAAAAGAATTATTAATTAAATTCATAAAATTAGAAGTAAGACGATACACTTCTTCCTATTTTGGAGCAATCACAGGAGGAATACATAAAATCGCTAACAAAATTCAAAAGAATTCATAAATTTCAAAAGAAAAAAAAATCACTAACAAAATTAACCCAAGGCATAGGTTTAAGAGCAAATTTGAACATAGAGAAGGAAAAAATTTATTCCAATAAAATTTGAAAGAACAATAAAGTTAGGCTTTCCAATCAATATATACGATTCAATGAGCATATTGAACTGTATATGATAATTTCATGAAAATATATATGTTCTAACCTGGTTAAAATCAACAAATTACATAAAAATGTAGAAAACATCTTGCAATTTCATATATAAAATTGAAAGCTAGAAGGTTAAAAAAATTTCAAACCAAGAACAGTTTTAACAAAAGATTCAAGATCACTGGACTTAAGTTTTCACGCTAATTCATTGTATGTACAAAGCATAAAATATCCACATGTAGGAAACCTAAAATTATCAAAGCAACTGAAAATAAGCAATTAAAAAAAGTATCAACTTCATTTTAAAATTACCAAAAGTTTGGCATTTCCACCAAGTGAATCAGGTAGCAAACGTGTTATGTATGAATTGTTTTTTTTCTCTTTACCTTCAGTATTTAAAGACTGAGAATCTTTAATATGAGGATCAACTAATAACCAAGACCAGTGAGAAAAAACAGTGGTTACAAAGAAGTTCTAATAAAATTCAATTGATTCCCAAGTATGACGATACTATTAATCTAAAAAAAAAAAAAAAAAATTCTAATGTTAAACTTGGGAACACTTTTCTAACCATGTAACAGTATTTTAAAACAGTAAAATAAAATGAAAATAATATATTCAAGTATAAACAAACATAATTGGAAAGCCACCCACTAAAGCTATAGAAAATATATTTTAAACATGAGAAAATATATTTTAAACATATAATAATCATGGCAACTTACCAAACTAAGTAAGTACTTATTTCCATTTATGCTTCCCTTTGGACACATGTATCATCAACTTTGTTCCCATCCAGATTACAAGATTAATAATAATAAGGCTAATTCTGCTTGTTTTTTCTTATCACTAAAACCATTTGATGAGATTACTTGAAGCATCAATTGACAAAAAACATATGTAGCAACAAACTAATAGAGAAAACTAAGATTATAAAGATGCATTCAGTCTTAGAAGAAACAGATACAAAATCTAAAGCCCTAACATTTTGTCATGTGAAGTTTAGCTTAGTTTCTTAAAAGGAATCATACTAGTATCTTAGTCTCAATTGGACAGAAAATTTATTTGAATCGATAAGACACAATGAAAGTACCAAATGATGATATATAAACTGAACCAGCGAAGTTCTTGTTATTGGGACGAAGCTAATGCTTATATAGAGTCAGAAATGAGAAATGTTGGAAATTTCAACAGTACCTGATGTGATATGCTTGACCTTAATTAAACAAATTATAGCTCTATTTATTAATCCAAGTCAACCATATCAAATTGATATTTAAGATTTTGTGACAAACGACTTCACAATTTCCGTATTGTTCAAGTGGTAAGGGAAGAATGATCAAATGATAAAAGAGAAATGGGGTTAGGATAAAAAACTCTTAAAAATTTTATTCTCATATGAACTACAGATATAGAAGACAAAGGACATCCGGATAAACTTAATTATTACCATTGACCACAATTAACAATTTATTATATCACACACAATTGGGTAGCCTTTGTTTGTGTTGCTTGCTTTCTCATTGAATGTTGTTTAATTGGGCGTTCATTGAATGTTGCAGTTGAGGTACAGAAAAGTGACAAAGCAAACAGTAAGAAGAAGACTGAATGAACCAAAGAGTAAAAAAGAATTTCACTTGGCTTTCCCAATTCTGATCCAACAAATTCAATTGTTTCAAGGGGTATAAGGAAAAGAACTGAATGGAAAAAAGCAGAATATAATCACTCACCTATCCAAGGATAGTCATTAAGGATTATAAGAAGCCCTTTGATCAATGCTTCTACAATTGTACCTGGTCCACCCTAAAATTTTTATAGAACCAATTAGCCTATTATAACAAACGAAGTAGCATATAAAGAGTAAATTGGTTGAACTATATTTAGTTATTATGCAGTCACTGGCTCTATCCATTTTTCCCTCAGGGTCTTAAATCCTCTAATCTACACAAATTAAGAAACAAAGTTCTATATAAGTTTAAACTGAGGTGGATCTTTCTCAACGTGAGAAGAGACCCAAAGGTTTATTTAAATAAATGGATAAGCAAAGGTACAAACCAATAAGCCTTATCAGGCAAAATACAACCTAAAGGATAAAAACAAACTAATGGATGGATAAATAGAAAACAAGGTAAAGGAAAAAAGCTAAATTAAACTGAATGACTGTTTCAACTTATGCTGAACCTATCCAACAGAATCAGCTACATTATCAAGTTTTAGATGTTCCATTCTATTACGCTTATGTCTAGTTAACTAATTCAAATGTCAGAGGCTTGAGGAGGATAAAGTGAAGCATATTTCCTTTATTGGAATTTCCAATTGAAGAGATTGAAGTGTAGATGCTAAGCTCTTTTATTTAGAGCTCATATGGTTATTATTTACAAAATTGGTTTCTTAGCTTCTTTATCTAAAATTGATTCCAGAGCCTTCATAGTTTTCTAGACAAAACCCATTCCTTTGCCCCCCTCATCAGTAAAACTATATCAGTAAAACTATAGGCAAATAGGGGTTCTTCTCTTAAATGTTCCTATAACAAAGAAAAACTGGTGAAAAAAAATTAGAAAACCAAGCAAGAAACGATGTAAAAAGGAGAAGTATTAAAATGCTATGTTTGAACATAAAAATAAGTGAAAAGAAGAAAACTTAACAAAATTAACATGCCATTTCACTAACACATAGTTACTAAACTGAAAGCTTAGCCAAAATTAACAAATATGACCATAAAGCTCTATCATTTTGGCAACTTATACCTGGCTCAGGTTTATCCTAAGCTTTGCATTTCTAAATTGGTGGCTTTTTGTACTTTTCAGCAAGATAGTTTGGGAAGAAGAAAATACCTTATAAAAAATCAAATCAATAAAGTAGAAAGAATACAGATGTACTATAATTGTTAGCTTCAATAAAGTAGTCCTTATCAACTTGATGATTAACCATTGGTTAAAGCAATGAAGAAATCAGAAACAATTAGAACATGATGAAGATAACCATTGATTAAAAGGTGTACAATTGTTCTTTAACTATCTTACCATTACTTAAATTGTAAGTTCTTATAGAGCAAGCAGGAAATCATATGCAAGGTATTGCAAGCTCATCTAAAAATGGTATATATCATTTCAAGTTTGTTGTTCCTTCTTTCTATGTATTGTGTGTGAGTGATTTCCTGTGTTCTATTTTATCATTATATACATATCATGTCAAAATTGATATTTTAACAAAATTGAATCAACAAAATAAATAAATAGATAATAAAAACAAAAAAGATAATATTACGCAGGAAAACCAATGTCAAAACTTAGCAATGTCAACAAATATGCACATCTTTTCTCTAACTATTAATTTGTTTATCCTTTCTTTGGGTTGCAAGAATGACATAAACTCAAGTACTCAATGTCTTATATAGAATAATAAGGCTCTATAACACCTTTACTCTAATGCGTTAAGCTCTTAGGCATAGCGCAAAATATAAGGATCTTTAGCATTGAATTTCTCCAAAGAAGCTTTTTATCTAATTTTGTGAGCAGCTCTATAGTAAAACTGCAAACAACATGCTACAACACCTCTCTCACTCTACAGTCCTGACCACCAAGTACTTTTAGGTGCCCTGGTTTCTTTTGAAGCTAGCTGCTTCATAACTTCTACCTTAGGACTATAGGTAAAAAATAAAGATATTTCATAATAATAAATTACCCATAAAATAAAAGCAACAACAATAAAAGAAAGTATAAGAAACAAAGCAAAACAGACAGAATACGTAATTGAATCTATGGTAACATTGGCAGCTCTAACTATCAGTATAAGAAGAAAAAGAAAGAGTACAACCAAAAAAAACAAACACTAATGAGTAATTACTATTAGTACAATGGTAAAAATTTTAATAATATATATTCCATTATAAGCTCCTTAAGGAATACTTTGATCAAGTAAAAAGGAAGACCGACTACAACCATTAGAGAGAGGTATATCTTACAACATTCTGAGGCAAACATCTGAGAGGTCCTCTGTTGAGTATCCAGAAATTCCTATCCCTTTGGTCATATATAGTTTGTAGCACACAAATAACAAAGAATGAATGTTAATTTTACAAAAAAAAAAACTATTTCTATACTTGAACAATGAGGCACATTTCACTGCCTCAAATATGAGTTAACACTTAAAACTCTTATAAAGCCTGTTTCATTTTAGCAGAAATAGTATATGGAAATAACTTTAGAGCTCTCCATGTCATGTGGATGTCGTAGACGACAATAAGGATGAAAATGTAAAGTAGTGACTTTCTGGCTTTTGCTGATAATCTTACACTTAGCAAATGTCTAGGACTTGGGGAAGACTACAGAACAATTACAAATTAGAAAAACATTTAACTGAGAAGCAAATAATCAAAAGAAAAAAAAATTCAAATTTACAAAAGAAAAGTAAACTACAAATTAATTACAGTTGAAGGAAATACCTTGCACATAAGCCAAAAACATTTATTCTAAGTTTTGGAAAGACCATAGACAGAGAATGGGAAATCCCAAACTAATAAAAGGAGAAGAATAAGGTAAGAAATCGGAATGATTAAAGCCAAAGAGATAAACAGAACAGAGATATATTATATCAATGGATAAATCACAGACATTCCACGCAAAATTTAGGGACTAGGCAAAAATGTACCCAAAAAAAAGCATCAACAATACACTAAAAGATGAAAAATGCACACAAACCATACACAAAGCAAATATGAAATCCACCGAAATATGCTTCCCAAAGCAAATAAACACTGATTTTTAAGTAAAAATAGGGGGGGGGGAAAAGGTGCTGCAAGGCGAAAGAATCGAGTGGAATGCAGTAATAACCCAGAGTCAGCAATAACCCAGAAATTTATAATCAAAATATCAAATAACAATGCTGGTTGAATAAGATGAGCTTAGATAATCACCAGTCAAAGAAAGAAAGAAGCGATGGAGACAGAGCAAGAAGACGACAACGAAGATGAAGAACCAACAAAATTGAAGAACAGAGACGATGATAGACACAATGAAGGGAGCAGGTTGTGCTTGCTGTGGAAGAAAAGAAGGAGAAGTGAGATTTTAGGTTGAGAAAAGAAAAGACATAGAAAGAGAGAGAAGAAAGTTAGTCTCTGCTAATTATCCAAATTTCGAAATCAGAGAAAAGAAAGAAAATTGAATTGAAGGACAAAAACGCTTCCAAATCCAACGTACCTTGATGGGTACTCTTACCCCGTGTTTGGATGTTTTTTCATTAACGGAACTGAACGGAATAGGTGGGGAGAGATTGGAAAGGAAAGAAAAGGAATGGAACATAGTTTTTTCCCTCTTTGTTTGAAAGATTCATTAATAAACTAAAAAATATAATCCCATTCCACCTCAATTTTAAAGAGAACAAAAATTGATCATTTGAAGGAAAATAGGAAATGATTCTCCATGTATTCGCTCTACGTTACATCATTTTAAAACTCCCAAACACAAAAAATTAATTTTGTTTCCCCCCATTTCCTTTTCATTCTCTCTTTAAATAAATCCAAACATAGTGTTATATTTTTATATTATTTTTTTAATATCTTTTTTAATATTTAATTAATAATATATAAATTTATAGTTAATTTTATATATTAATTAATTAATGAATAAATTTAAATTTCAATCACTTTTTATATAATTTTTATTAACTAATTAATACATATAATTAATTATAAAAAATAATATTTAAAAATATATATATACTGTTTAAAGTAAAATTAACATTATTTGAAAAACAATTACCTCTGCTCTCCCCAATCAGAGAGAAGACCCTAACATAGTAAGGAAAACCATTAAAATCGATACATAAAAAATATAATAAAATTCAAAACTAATAAATAGGATTTCATAGAAAAAATG
The DNA here is from genome assembly GCA_029884605.1 of Ormosia emarginata. Classification (NCBI taxonomy): domain Eukaryota; kingdom Viridiplantae; phylum Streptophyta; class Magnoliopsida; order Fabales; family Fabaceae; genus Ormosia; species Ormosia emarginata. The sequence goes on from JAQQTP010000071.1 coordinate 12,495,304, forward strand.
AACAATAAAAACTTATTTAGTGGCAAAATAAATGACAGATATTAATAATTCTATAAATTAAAGAATTAGGTATTATATATAAAAGATAAACAATTAAATTGTAAGTAAAAACTAAGTTGTTGAAAGTTATAATGTACTTCAATTAAAATATATCAATTATAAAATACTTAAATTACCTTTAAATTAAAAAAAATTAAGATAAATTTAGGATAATACTAAAATATTCCTCTATTATATAAAAAGATATGAACTTATTAACTCTTTTTGAATATCATGTATACTAACCATTTAAATTTAAAATTCATTTAAACATACTATATTCAAAAGACTTTGTGAAACAAAGATAAAAAGATGATTTGAAAATAAAGGAGTGTGCATCTTTATATTGGTTAACACTTGGTTATTTCTTAGAAAATAATAGCCTGACATGTCTAGTAATTATATGTTATGGCTAAAGTATCTATCCATCAAAATTATCTCGATAATTTAAAAGCAAATGAAAAAATTTTACGTTAAAAAGAAATAAAATAAGTGAAGATTAATTTTATTTTTAGAATAAGTAAAGATTATATAAATAAAAAATTCATAAATTTAATATATAAATTTTTATTAAACTTTTTGATTTTGAAGTTTATAAACAAATATGAAGATAAAATATGTGAAAATATTTAGTCCTTTTTCATACTTGTAATTTTTTAAATATTATGAATTTTGTTATTAAATATAACTATAATAACAAGGTACGTACAAATTATACGCTAGATTAGTTGAAAATTTGAAATTATTTTTTGTACGGAGTTATAAGATAATTTTTCTTTTTGATAATCAAAGTTTTAGGGAAGTGGAGATAATCCTAATTTAAAATCGGAAAATGTTGCAAGTCTCGACAAGAGTTTAAAATAATATTTACGACTTTTTTTATCATATGTTATTTGTGAAAAAATTATTTGTTAAATTATTATTTTTAAATTATTTATTAAAATATTATTATTTTAAAATTATTTATCAAACTGACACCTTTTTATTTAATATAACTTTTTTTATTAATTTTTGGATCATATAAGATGCGCCAAAGGAATTGATACTTCTTAATGGATTACACCACATAGGATGGAGAAACTACAAGAGTTACGCTACCTTTATTGGCTTAACCAGGGTAATTGCGCCATTCTTGTTCGCGTAACCAGGTGACATTCCCATAATAAAAAAATTGTCATTATGTATTGATTTTGAGTGAAAATTGTATCTATTTTTATATCTTTATAGATTTATTGATCAGAAATTGTAAGTGTCATTAGACTTTTTTTTAATGAAATTAAGTTTATGGTAAAAAGAAAATTATGCTTATGCAAGAATTTAACCATAGAACTAAGATCATCAATAGAAACAAAATGACAAACATGTTTAATCCTTATATGTAAGTATTTATTATTATAATGTTTGCTTTTTTTTTTGTCTATGATTTGTTGGCTGTTTTTTTATTATATTAATGTTAATTATATATTTATGTTATTTTATACGTATTTAGAGGTTTTATAATTTTATTTTACCTGATTAAATAATACTGTGATTAATAAGATACGTAGTCTGAATCGTATGAGTTATTTGAATGTGTACTAATAGTATTAATGTGAAAACCTGATTTTATTCGGGTCATAAAAGAAATTCATAAAATGAAAAAAAAATGAAAGAAGAATAAATTTGAAAAACTAAGATGTCTAGATTCAATGTATTTGTTCAGGCCACTCAGTTAACACCTACATATTATCCACAATATCCACTATACCCACCACACCCTTACTCACCACTGGGTTATCCACCATATCCTTACTCATCGCACAGTTACCCACCATATCTTTATTTGTCACCGGGTTATCTACTATACCCATCACAACCAGGTCCTTCCAATCCCTCTCACAAACTACCGCATTTTAATGTTGGCTCATCTCATTGATGTGTAATTATATGTCATTAGTGTATTTGAGAATATTATATTTAGTAATTTTGGTTAAATTACTATTGATGATTTTCTACTGTTATTTTGGTACCTTTGTTAGATTAAACATGTTTGTTATTTTGTTTCTATTGATGATCTTTGTACTATAGTTAAATTCTTGCATAAGCATAATTTTATTTTTACCATAAACTTAATTTCATTAAAAAAAGTCTAATGACACTTACAATTTCAACATTAATAAATCTATAAAGATATAAAAATAGATACAATTTTCACTCAAAATCAATACATAATGACAATTTTTTCAATATGAGAATGCTACCTGGTTACACCAACAAGGATGGCGTAATCACCCTAGTTAAACTAACAAGGATGACGTAACCCTTAGTTTTTTCATCTTATGTGGCGTAATCTATGTAAGATGCGCCAAAGGGGATAATGCATCCTAGTAGATGTGCCACTCCTTTTAGCGCATCCTACGTGATCCAGAAATTAAAATCATATTAAATAAAAGAGCGACAGTTTGATAAATAGTTTAAAATAGTGATATTTTGATAAATAATTTAAAAAAATGATAATTTAGTAAATAATTTTTCTACAAATAATAGTTTGATAAAAAAAGCCTAATATTTACATACAAAAATTAGTCCAACCCCAATTGAGTTATTTGATCATTTTATTAGGCTAGAAAAGTAAGATTGTATAACCACTAACCTTGATCATGATTCTGATGTTGCAGGTTTCATGTTGAGATTTTATTGTCCCTTCTAAAGATCAATTGCCACTATCATCAATATATTGTAACTTTAAAACTTACAGAATAATAAAACTTTTAGATATGATGAACAAAAAGCTATAGATCATTGACATTTTGTTATCCTTCCAGACATGTTAGAAGTGATATTAAGAAGCCTCCCTTCTGTGTGTTTGTTAGAACTATGCTTTTCTTTTCATTTTAAGTAATGAAACATATATTATCTATAGAAAAAAAAATCCATTATTAATTATTTCAATACATATAGAGATTATTTTTATTTTTTTAATATATATAGATATATTCTAATTATTTAAATAAAAAATATTTAATTTTTATTTTTTATTTTATTTTTTAATTAGTATCTTAAAAATAGTCATTAACAAGTTTTTACATATTAAAAGATTTATAAAACTTTCTTCAATTGTCATTGCTAATCATGCAACTATTTAACCTTGACCTCGTCGTAGTGGTATTTAACATATAGTATTGGTATATATTTAAAAATATTAAATATTTTAGCCTTTAAAATACACTTTTAGTTAATATTTAAACTTAATATTAAAAATTACTCAACAATGATTAGTCATAATGAAAATAAACTGCAACCCAAAACAAACCTTACCTATAGAGTCTAGACTTTAAAAAGGAATTTACCTAAACGTTATTCTTACCCTAAAATTATGTGAACAATTTGCTTGCACAAAAAATACTTAATACAAGAATTAGTTTGATTTTTTTTTACTTGGATTTCCTAATAATATTTGTCACGACCTAAATTGTAATGAACTGACAAAAATATAAATTTAAGAAAATAGAATCGCCGTTAACTTTATTTGAATTAGAAAAAGTTGAATTTTTTTAAAAATAATCTTTGAAACTAGGTTGAATTCAAAAGCCAATTGTACACATAAAAAGGTGAAAACTATCCTACAACGCTTCTAATACACCCGTCCTCAGATGATTACCCTAAGTCGATTGTACAAATTTATTAATAACTTTAACGAAGTTCATTTTACCCCTCTTAACAAACAAAACAAACTAAATTACTAAAATTACACGTATTCTCATAATACAATGAAAAGTTTAAAGTCAACATAATTATTTAGAAAATAGTTATGTATTGGTTGCTTTTAATTTTGAAAGAGATTTTTAAAATAAACTACACTATAGAGTCATGACTTTAAAGATGAATTTACCTAACCGCTACTCTTGACATAAAATTATGTGAACAATTTACTTGCACAAAAAATACTTAATACAAGAATTGGTTTGATTTTTTTTTTACTTGGATTTCCTAATAATATTTGTCACAACCTAAATCGTAACGAAATGACAAAAATAGAAATTTAAGAAAAAGAAGTCGTCACCAACTTTATTTAAATTAGTAAAAGTTAAAAAACATTTTAAAAATTAACTTTGAAACCAAGTTGAATTCAAGAATCAATTGTGTACAAGAAATGGTAGAAACTATCCCACAACACCTATTAATACATCCGTCCTCGGACGATTACCCTAAGTCAATTGTGTAAATTTATTAATAACCTTAACAATGTTTATTTTACTCCTCTTAACAAACGAAACAAACTAAATTACTAAAAATTACATGTATTCACAATGTACAATGAAAAGCTCAAAGCCAATATAGTTCTTTAAAAAATAGTTATGTGTTGGTTACTTTTAATTTTAAAAGAGATTTTTAAAACAAACTCCACTCTTATACAATGTTCAAGTTAACATCAAAATACTTAATAAACCTTTGTGATCTAAATGACACGGAAGATAACATCTACTATTCAATTACTATGATCATCATGTGAATAAAAAAATTTATTTAATGATTTAAAGAAAACTATTTTATTTTTAACAAGTAAAACATAAATTATCTAATCAAGCAAGAAAAGCTCATTACTCTTTTCTTTTGAATTTTTACTACTATTATTTATTTCTATTTTATTATTTACCCAATCTTCTTAAACCAATCCTACAACGGTTGCAAGAAAAGCCCAAAATAAACAACACCCATTCTTATCATCAGCACATTATTACCAATTGATAAAAAGACATATTAGATAGTTTCACTAACCCGATAATCTTCTTTAGCCCAATACTTAATCATCTTTGGCCCATTTAATCAAGCAAGGCCCACAAAAATTAAGATAACAAATTAAATTACTTAAACAAACATTTAAAAAAAAAACACATAATTAATCTTGAAACATAGACCAACGTTAGGCACACATCTTGAACAGTTTGGGGGATGGAGGGGAGGTGCTGTTACCTGAGATGGAATTTTTGGATTCAGTGAGAGTAACTCCGAGAATGCAATAGATCCAGACATGGGAATTAATTAACCAGAATAATTCTCAGTGTTCAAGGATGAAAGTAACAATAAGAGAAAGTTTTGAGAGAAGAAATTTGTTAGTGAAAATTCTGTATATTCCATTATGGCCGCATGACTATGCATATAAGCAGTAAGTAGTTACAAATGCATTAATGATGAAAAAGTTGTAACAAACTTCACTATCCTATTGCCACATCAGCAATTACATAAAAAGAACAAAAATCAAAATAGAAATGCTGATATATACGCTATAAAACGTGAATTGAAAATTAAAGCATAGGTTACAACATTATAATTGCTGTAACAATACCCTCCCCTTCAAGAGCAGCCTTGACCTCAAGGGTGAAAAATGGGAAACTTCTTCAGGAGATCATAATAGAATTCCCAAGTGGCTTGATCAGGAGGTAAGTCCTTCCATTTGACCAATGCTTTAGTAGCAGCAATCCTTTCTTTCTTGACCATCTTCCTGTCCAAAATAGCCTTAGGTTCACCTTTCTTGAAGATTAGCTGAGATTGGAGTGGCAAAGGGTGGGCTGTAGCAGACTTTGAATCTTTGCAGAACTTCAGTTATGAGACATGAAACAAATTATGGATCTCGGAAGTGGGAAGAAGCTCCAACTGATAGGCAACTGATCCAATTCGGTCCATCACTCTAAAAGGACCATAGAATTTAGGTAGCAACTTATGAGAGGACTAATGGCGAATTGAGATCTGTTTGTATGGTTGTAACTTCATATAAACAAAATCACCAATATTGAAGACCTTGTCACTGCATTGTCTATTAACGTGTTGGGACATCCTATTTTGAACTCGAAGAAGATGAAACTGAAACAGTTGAACTACTGCCTCTCTTGCACTTAAAGTTCGCTCCACAGCAGGGTTTGTAGCTTTCCCTAGAAGGTATGGTAAGTGAATAGGAGGTGTTTGTCCATAGACCACCTCATATGGAGTGGTTTGGATAGAAGAGTGAAAGTTAGTATTATACCACCACTCAGCCAAGGCTAGCCACTTAAACCATGAAAAAGGTTTGTCAGAACACATGCATCTAAGATACGTTTCCAGATATTTGTTGACAATTTCAGTTTGGCCATCGGTTTGGGAGTTGTATACAGTTGACTTGTTCAAGGAAACCCCATGGAGTTGGAAAAACTCAGTCCAAACTTTGCTAATGAAGATTGGATCCCTATCACTAGTAATAGTACTACGCAGCACGTGTAATTTGAAGAAGTGATCCAAAAAAATTTGAGCTAGCATGTTAGAAAAGAAACAGTTAGTGATAGCTGAGTTGGTTAAGAGTTACTTAGCTTAACAGAATTGGATAAATGTTCAGTTAGTGGTTAGAATAAGTTTTCTAATATAGTATATAAGCTTAGCTCTTCACAGATAATTGTTGACACTTTATTCTGATCAATACAGTGCATATTAATTCAGTTTCTCTGGTTTGTTCTTCTATCTTCCTCTATCGTTTTCTCTCTTCTGCTCTCTGTTTCATTACTACGTTTTCTTCACAATATTCAACACTTTCTATCAATTTCTCTCTGGTTTCAGCGGTTGAGTTTCTTTCCATTCTCTCTTGATACATGTGTATTTGCTGTGGTCATAGTAAGTTGTAATCCAGCAGAAGCACAGAGGATTATCCCAACTCTTATCCTCTCAGCATAGTAACATAAACTTTGCAGTCTGCACAGCAGAGCAACGTTGCTCCCGCTTCCTCTCACGTTCACACACTCCCACAACTTCAATTCTCCGCCAATAAGCCCCATCTTGCAGGTCAGTTTTGTGTACCATCTTTTGTAAATAAAATGAAATTAAAAATGATAGCTTTCAACATGGTTGAGATTTGTAATCAATTTTTTTGCTGACTTGTGTTTTTAGTACTGGGAAATCTTTCATTAAATTAGATGTGTTAATTAATTACCAACCTTTAGATTTTAAGTTGGTTATACTAAATGATTAATTAGGCATGGATCAGCTTTAGAATTTAGAAAATCTCCAACTTCCATTGTTAATTAAGATTTTTCAATTTAGATCATCGCCCAAACTATCTTCATTTCCAACAACTTATGTAAACTAGTACTTGATCAAAATAATGGAAATGTTTGGTGGAAATTACAAGATAGTGATACTCACATGGAATTAAACTTCTTGAAAGATCATCACTCATATGCAAAAGTTTCTGCCCCTTATAATGTTTAAGACTTCTCTTTGCAAGTAATTGTTTTGGCATCTTTCTCTTTAAGTTCTGACATGTGATTGAAATTGTTTGCTTGGTCAGGAAGACATACACCAAAGGTTCCAATCACTAAATTTCTCGACAACAATATTTTGATGTTCTCTACCCCTTGTAAAGCTTTGGCTGAAACATGTGAGGCTGATAATTTTGTTTTCTATATGCCTTTATTGCTTGCAGTAACCCTCGTTGGAGCGACTGTAGGAGGTAAGGTAATATGAGTTTTTTTGTACAATTATATTAGCTTATGGATGTTTCTATCACAAACAGCTTGGAGAGGAATTTTGTTGTTAAATATTTTTTTGGAATCGATTTTTATTTGTTGATTTAGTTCATCTATTATAAAATACTAGCATATTTCTTAAATATGTATTGTCTGCAACTAAAAATATTGTTTTAAGTCTCACCTAGCCCAAGTGGTGGTGGTAGTGATTTGCTGTGGCAATGGGCTGAGAAAGAGGTCAAGACATATCACAATATTTTACTTTTGATTCATGTAATTGAAGATAGTGTTCTCTTCTTTGTATGAAAGATGAAATATGTATATGAAACAATTTTCATTATAGTCTGCCTAGCGTGCGGGTCTTCATCTAGTTAGGAAGAAAAGAAAGAAGTGGTGAACCATGGAAAGAAAATATCCGTAGCTGAACAGAATGTGGAAAAATCCATGAGGAGCTTAATTTTATGATTAATAAATGACTACTTTATTTCAATAATCTATTTATACTATATAGTAAAATTGCCTTGAGATAATTAATGCTATTATTAATTATCAATATATAACAATATTACTTTAAGAAGTAATTAAATATATTTTTAACTATCAATTTTAATGATAAAATAGTTATATAGTGAAGAAGGTGTTAACTACCTCACTTGGTAAATACCTTTTGTAGTTGAGTACTTCTTAGTTGAAATCAATAGAATTTTTCAGTTAAATTATCTCTAAAAAAACTATATAATAAAATTAACTTGATGCAATTAATGCTACTTTTAATTATCAATATATAACAATACTAATTTCAGAAGTAATTAAATAAATTTTAAATAAAATTTTTATAACTGATCTAAATTTATTACTTTAAGAAGTAATTAAATTATTTTTAATTAACAATTTTATAAATAAAATAGCATTTTCTTGTTATCATTGATTTAAATTTATTATTAATAAGTTGTAAAAACTTAATAAAAAAGTTATTAACATGTCATAATAAACAAAAATAATTTTTTAATTTAATTACATAACTATATATTGACACAAATAGACAAAACAAAATTGAGTCTATCTATTACACTTTATTTGAATAGAAATGTGTTTTTTATTTAGAAAAACTTTGAATAAACAATTATGTCTAAAATATTTTAATTATAAGTTTTTTTAAAAGCAAAACATATTGACCCAAGTTATTATTCTTAAGTTTTAAATATTAGTATCTCTATTATACTTTATAAAAATGTAAGTATGTTTGAATTAGTTTATTAAACAAATTCAAATATCTAATAGATATTTGTCTATTAAATTAAAAACTTATAATTATATATGGAATTTAAAACTAGTGTATCATAAGAGAATCTTTAAAAAAATTGTAGAATAAAATTCTAAAGACGACTTGAAAATAGGAAAATGTACTTCTTTAGATATTTTTTTAGCATTGAGTTATTTGCTAGATGAAAATAGTCTAACTTGTCCAGTTATTTTGACATGTTCTTGCTAAGAAGGTAATTAATATTATTCACATAGAGCGTCACTATAGATCCCGATTACTAGCCCGGTTAGTACAAGCATAAGAGTGGATCTCACAATGGCACCCCTTATTATAACTGAATTGGGAGCATTTGAGTTTTTTTTTTTTTTTTTCACAACACTCTCGTTTGAGATTATACTTGTCAACATTGTAACAGTAAACTACAAGCGGAGTTCATACCCTATGCATTTCATGTTTCCAAGTTATAGAACCTGAGATGATGGGCGATTAACTGAGATATGTTTGGTCCTCTGACTTTCATAGTGAAGGATTCTTCTTCTCCAACAGAAGAAAAGGCAAGAATGGATGGCTCCTCATTTAACTTTGAGAAAGTTGGGCACATCAATGGTAGCCTCGTATGTTGAGTTTGATGGGCCAGCATTAGTAGTAACAGTTCTAACAAAATCTCCCTTTGATATTATGGCCATCTTCTACAGCACTTAAGAAAGAGTGCTATCATTAGCAATTTAGTCTCAATGTGGTTGTGTTGTAAACTTGCTTGCAGATAAAGTCAATATAATCTGCCATAGAAGCATTAAAAAATAGCCCAGGATCCACTTCTTTCACCAGATTAACATGGCCAGAACCATATAGAAATACTCTCATTTTCGTGTATTTTGGGGTCCATACTCCATAGCATATGCTGCATTATAATCGAAAAAGTGAAAGACTGGAAGAGAACAGAACTTGAGAAGAGAAAATTAAGGAGAATGAATTGCATATCATTCTCTGTACTTGTGCCCATGAGTGCATACTTGAGGTTACTAGATTGTTGGTTCTTCGAGGAAAAGGTCCTCCACCACCACTATTACGTTTCTGGTTTATTTCATTGTGTACAATATTTGATGATTCAGAGAGGAAAGTAGCATATTTACTGTCAAATCTCCATTGTTTCTCTGTTTATAAGGGATGAAACATAGAAAGTAAGAGGAAAGTGCATGACATGTGATCAACCAACTGTTAAGATTAACACCCAACTAATAGTTTCATGGTCAACCAAAGTTGAGGGGGCTACAGTGACACGGGAAAAAAAAAACTTTATGGGGTAGATTGAAAGAGAGTTAAACCACATGTGGGTAAAGTGTATTTTACCCCTAAGATTTAAAGCACCCCAAGTAATTTTCACTTAACATGTGCCTCAAGACACCAAAATCGTAATGCACAACTTGATCCAAACACAAATTCTGAACCTTACATTCAATACAGAAACTGATAAAGTAGTCTAATCAAATCCCTAAGAGTTGCAGTATTAAGAAAAACCAATGAGTAAATATTCCAAAGTCCAAACACAAGCAAGACCCAATCTAATGGTCATAACATTAGCAATCTAGAAGTTTCAACATAAGCGGAGAAAATCCATCATATACCAAATCTAAATCAATAACAAAGTCTTCATGGTTAAAAAGTAGTCAAAGGACCAAACTATACGCAGAATTCGATATTAACTAGGGATATAATGCAGGGTTGAGAATGATGTGCATCAAGAACCTGCATATCAGCATTCAAATCACAAAACCAGCACATGGCCATAAGGTTCTCATGAAGTTTAAATATTCCAAACTTTGGCAGCCTACATCATTAAAGGATGAAAGTGGCAGGGAAAAAAATTGGAGGGGGTTCTGATGCTAGAAAAATTGTGGGGGAAATGAAAAAGAATCTCCCTATAAGTCTATCTCTATAAAGTTAAGAGAGAAAGGAAAAGATAGAGGAAGAGCTGCCCTAGTCACTAATATATATAGCTGAGAATTTTTTTTGATAATTATTTTTATGGTTTTTGTGTGTATTAATCAACAGTTTGTTATATTAAGAAATGTATGAAATGTGTATGCCATCCTTAACACCTTAATGCTAAAACCTAAAAGAAAGCGAAACAATAAAAATTGGTGGTGGAGGGAGCCATCCTTAACCCCCCCCCCCCCGCCCCTTTAAAAACAAAAAGGAAAAAAAGAATAGCTAAAGAATAATTTGATATTCTTTACCGCCTTTCCCTTCATTACAAACAACAAAAAGTAGATATTGGAGTTCCTGTTTTCCTTACAAGAACAGTGTTTTAGTGAATGAAATCTGTCAGTTTACTATTAATATTGGAGCAGAAGAAATATGTAAGTGAAAGATAAGTAACAGAGTAATTAGATTAAGTCCGCAAGTTGTTTTAATTTAGAATTATATGGTGAAAGTACTCCTTGGTGCCTTTTAGAGCACCAAGTCTGTTTTTGTTCATATCAATGATCTACTTTGCATTTCATTGGTAACTTGAGCATACGTTTGGGTCAAATTTGTACCGTATTATTGAAGTAATTCCTATTTTGACCTATGAAAGTCTTCTGCTTGTTTGAATGCATTTGTCTGTATTCTCTTTTGGTTTGTACCTTATAACAGTTGAAGATTAATTATTTTTTTTCATTTTATGAGATCTTACTATTACTTCTTTTATCTTCTTGTGATGTATCATGCCGACTTTAAGAAAGTAAAAGATAAAGTGATATTTAAAAAAAAAAAGAAAGGGTGCCAGAAGGACTGTGTATGTGAAATATCATCCTCCATTGCCCCCGGCCCCATTTCTTTTTCTTGTAGTCTTTTTTATGTTGTAGTTAAGTGAACAAATGTCATTCATTTGTAATCATGATGTTGACCTTTATCATTGCTTGAGTAAAGTCAGTCAATGGGGGCTTTGAATCTTAACCATGATGCATTTCAGTTCAATATATATTGGAAATTGTTCCATATTGCTATTATAAATGAGGTCCGTCCCGTCAGTCCTTCATTCATGTTAATAATATGCATGCTTATAAAGAAACTGCTCCCTGCAGTTGAATTATTTAACACAATTGATCAATCATCAGACAAGAACATGTTTAAATTCTTGGAGATACAACTTACCTGGTTTAGTAACCTGATCATAAGATTCACCAAATGGATATAACCTTTTAGAGTTATCAGTTTGATTTGCCTTTCTAGTTATAAAACAGACTAGGTCTCATATGATGCATTAATTCTTAAGGACATAACGTAGAGATCCGTGGAGCTGCTTCATATGAAAAACTGCTGTGCCTGTTACTAGCATTGCAATTTAGACAATGAGTTCCTATATCCTCTTCTCTAACTCCTCCACCAGGTGCTTATTGCAGATTATAAAGTCATGGTAGCAAATTAAACTACCATCACAGTAGCTACCACCACCAACATCCACTCTCTTCAATCCAATTCCCCTGCTCTTGCAAGTAACTTTGCCTAGAAGTACTCCCAGTTGTTTCTTGTGGTTGAATTGGTTTCTGCTTCATTGTGATGTTGGTGGTGGTTGTGATACTGAGACCCATCTTATTCAGTCAACAAGAAGATCCAAGTCATCAAAACAAAGATCACAAGCTTCACAAATTTTTTAACAGCAAGCTAAACCATTATTATTGGCATAAAACTGTTTTTTACAATATTAGTTGTCACAATCTGATTTCTTTAGCAAATTGCACCGCGTATACAAGAATTTTGAATAATGCTACTCACACACACTTACACATATTTCAACATCTGATTACAGTTGGTCACACATCTTTCAAGAATTTTTTGTGTTGTACACTTGATGAGAGACACATTCATGTGAGACTCTTTGTAACTGTAAGACAACAATTTCCAAATTCCCCAGTTGGCTATTCAACCGGGTAATTCTGACTCATTGGACCAATTATTTCCTTGACTATGCAAGTATGCAGTTTCTTCTTCTTCGTCTTCCTTACCCAGAAGACTAAGCGGACTGCGTGTATCAAACCAACAACTGCAAGAACGGTTCCCCAAACAGTAGCCAAAGGATGTACCAACCCATAAACTTTTGAAGAAATTTGATCAGGGGTGACCAGCAGCACCACACAAAGAGACGCATAGAAAGAGGCGGTGTTGTAGTTCATAAGTGCCTGCTTCACAGATGCCATAAGTAGTGGCAGTGCAGATGATTCCTAGATCTGCTTCACATAGGAATGTGGCTACCCCACGTAGGAACGTGTGAGGTTAAGGATGTGGAGATCAAGTCAAAAAACAGAATAAGAAAATAGCCGTTTTCGGATAAGACTTAAAAAAACTTAATTATAAACACAAAATAATTATGATAATTAAAACCGGAGCAAAAGTTGTGAGGCCTCGTTATCGTGCGCATAGAGAGGGTAAATCGGATGATTTGTATTGACTTGGCCCAAATAAGACTCAACTTATGCGCGCGAGCCCATTCCTCTCACAAGCTTATTTAATAAGTTCAAAACATAAATTACATTATAAACTCTTTAACACTTTAAAGAACAAGTAATATGAGATTTTATACTTTTAAAATATCATAAAAAGCTAAAACAACAACATAATCTACATTTTAGAAAATTTGTAAATAGTATTAGTACCTTAATTTGTTTGAGTCTCACTGCTAAATGCAGAACTGTGTTACTCTCTTTGTCTTTAGCAAGCAGGAATTGTTGGTCTCCTCTCACTGATTTCACTGGGAATTTCAAGGCCTCCAAATGGTTATACCGAATGCACAAGTGAAGAATTGAGCCATCATCAATCATAAGTCGAACGGAGTCTGGCCTGGCATTGGTCAACTCCGTAATAGCTCCTATGCGTCCTCTCATTGCTGCCAAACGGAGAGGAAGCATGTCATCTTTGTCCAGAGCCAAGCAAACATCTGTGTTTGCCAGCAAAAGGGCTTTCACAACCTCAGTGTGCCCTTCACTGAAGGGAGAGAGTGAAACCCTGTTCAGGATAAGAGGGTTCCTTTGGAACAGTGTGTTTAAGGTACTTACACAGTCATTTGATGATGCTTCACAGAATGTTCTTATTTTGTCATCCTCTTGGAGTTGTCTTCACCTCCATCGTTGGAATTGCAACTCAAACCACGTAATATTACGGTCTTATATACAAGGGAATTTCTATTTTACCTTTTTTTTTCTCTAACTTTAACATTAAGGTGATTTATTAAATATTTTATTAATTATTAATTATTTTTAAATATTTATTATAAATTTAATATTTAATAAATATTTGACAATTCATCCTGAATACCAAACCGATTAGGATATTAACTATGAATAATATTATATTTTCCTACACATTCTTTTTAATATTTTACTTAATACTAAATAAAAAAATATTAAATAAAAATTAAATACATCTAATATCTTAAAATTATAAAAATATTTAATATTATATTTATTTAATAATTAAAAAAATTAAGTAAAAAGATAAAATATTTCTATATCACCATATATCATAATTTCTTGGCTCCTTTTTAACTTTTCAAGAATAACTTTGTATTTTATTAATATTTTTAATTATCTATATATACTCTTTCTATTCCTTTTAATCTATTTTTTAAGATTTTTGCACAAAAAATAATGACACCATTAAATAATTTTCAATTAAGTTAAATATAAGTTAGTTCATTCAAATTAGTCAAATTAATAAAATTATCTAAATCAGTTTACACTCCTACTAAACAACTTCTTATCATGCTAAGACTGTTGTGCCTGTTATTAGCCGTGCAATATAGAGTATAGACCAACAATTCATATATTCTCTTCTTTAACTCCATCTAGTATAGTGGTGGGCTTATTGCAGATTATTATAAATTCATGGAAATAAACCAAATTAGCTACCACCACTAACTTCTTTAGTGTCCCCTTAATCTGATTGCCCTAGAATTGCAAGTAACTAGTCCAGAAAGGTAAATGCTTATTACATGTCACCCTTTGTCTCACAATTATTACTTTTAAATTCAGATTAAAAAAATATTAATTTTTAATTGAACGTCACATATCCGATTTTAAGGTTTAGAGAAGTATCAACACCCAATTTTATCCTATCAATAAAAATAAAAATATATCTTTGTTAAGTTTTAAAAATTAAAAAGTAAAAATATTTTTTTTTTATTAAAAAAAATTCATTTTGTTTCAAAAGAATAGCGTGAAAAGACAATTTCTTGATCTAAACTCAAATGAACCTTGACCCACTCAATCCTTTACTTATTGTCTCTAATGTTTTTTGTATACCCAATTTTGAAACTCATTTTTTACATTTATAAGATGTGATAAATACTTTTAAAATAAATGATGATTCTTATATTAAATATAATAAATTTTAATTAAATTAAATTAAAAAAATAAAAAAATGTCATCACATAAGTAATTATTACTTATGTCAAATTAAAAAGTATACAAAAAGGAAGAGACTGTAAAAGATGTTTAAAAGAGACTGAGGCAAGTGCATGTTGCTGGTAGTTTTGTTTCTTATCTTAATTTTCATATTCCTACCATTACTATCTTGGAATATAAGCACATGACCTGTTTGATAAAATGACCGATCAAATTTGAACTTCATATTGTGATTGTGGATTGCAGCCTTGGATTCGGTCTTTGTTCTTCTGTTTTGGAGTCTTCAAACTGCAGGGAGGTTAGTTGTTGTTGATTGATGCTAATTTAAATCGATGGTGATGAATCTGTTTGTTTTTCTTGCGTGCACCGCATTTTCCTTTTCCATGTGGTTTGGATACTAATTAAAAAAACTTTTATATTTGATAGTAAATTAATATAAATTATATGTTTATTACAATTCACGTAATGTAAATACTCACTGAAGGATTAAAATTTATATATTTTTCTTTGTGCAAGATTTAAATGACTGTACATATATTTTACAATATATATAAATATTTTTTTCATCAAATATATTATATATATAGCATATATAATAAAATAAATATTTATTGTAATAAATAAGATGAGTGAATTTTAATTATTTAATCTTATATAAATAGTTAAGATTAAAACATAAATACATGTGATTTTTTTAAATAATTACATGATATTTAAATAACTTTTAATTTTAACTATTTATATATAATTATATGATCAAAATTAATTTTTTTTTTACATTCTTCCAATAAAAACTGCTTTTATTAGAAATTTTATATATATATATATATATAAAACAATCTGTAGCAATATTCATAATGCATAATATCATTGACATAGCTATGAGTGTTTTTTTTTTTTTGGGTGTACCCTATTAGTATTTAATTTTGATTGATGGTAACTATAATTTTTTTTATACGATTATGTGTTATTTTATTACAAAAATTATATTTTTAATAAAAAGTTAAAGTATTTTAGTAATAAAATAATAAGACGTAATTAAATAATTGTGTAATACAGTAAGTAAATCAAAATCGTAAAAAATTAATAGAATGGTAATTAGTGAGAAATAACTATATGTCAAGTTGTTAGGATAGGGTAAAAATTGCTAACCCGAGTTGTGGGTTTTTCTTCCATTGTTTTGCTTGAAGCACCCTTATTCTTCCGTCTTTACTAACGGCACAACATAACGAAGCACCTGCAAAAGCAAAACCGTGTCTACTGCCGACGACTTCAGCTGACGGCGGTGCCTTTCCGAATTTCCTGTAATTATTTATATCTGCTGATCGTCTTCATCTTCTGCTGATAGTGATAACATCTCAAAACTCAAGTTTTTTAGTATTTGATGCTAAATAGTTGATTATATCTTCTTCGGTTTTATTGAATCCTTAAGCATCTGCTTCTGTTTCAGGGACCCTTTTCACCATTTGGGTTCAGTTCAAGTTCAATGGGTCCTCGACAATGTCAAGTTTGCAACAAAGCACAATCCAAGTACAAGTGCCCTTCATGTTATGTACCTTAGTAAGTAAAACACAAACGTTTCTTCCTTTTTTTTTGTAATTTTTGAAAATTATTGTGCCCCTATTTGATGTTGTACCTTCTGCTTGTAGTTGTTCTCTGGTCTGTTTCAAGAAACACAAGGGTATGACGCTTGTTGATGCCCTTTAATGTATGTTGTCCTCACGTTATTTGTTTTCTCATTGCATGCTTGATATATGCGGGTAAAGGGCTGAAAAGAGTGAACTGAGTATATTATAGGAAAGAGTACTTTTGCTTGATTATGACACTCCCTGGATTTCTAAATGAAGTGAGTGAGAAATATTTTATCTTCTTATGCTAGAAGCTTGAGTACAAAATGCTTGCATATTTTTTTTTTTGTAATAGCCTTTACTTGGTCAGACAAATCAAAATCGGGAGATATTTCATATTTGGCTTCAGTGGCAGAGCTTAGTGGAAATGATAGTTTGGGGATGGCCACCTTTAAGAAAATTAAAAAAAAGGAATTACAAATTACATGTAACTTTGAGAACTTAGGGAGGAGGGAGAGAGAGGGGGGGGGGAGCCTCGGTGAGCATACACGAGGAGCCGTCCCTGTTTGGCTTGTTCATGGGGCAATTGAAATTTGCACCATGGAGCCATGACACTATAGCCATTGACCTTCGTCAGAATTCCTGCTTAATACTTGAATTGATCATACTTACTTCAATGGCGCAGAATTTCCATGTGCGCTGTCTTCTGAGGCCAAAACAAGTAAGTTTTATTCACTTGCATAACTGCTTTGGTGAGGTAGTCAACAATGGATTTTCCTTGTCACCCCCTCCCATGGGGGGATATTAGAATTTGAAGTTTTATATTGATGGACAGTGGACACATGTCATTTCATTTCATCATTTAACATAAGGATTCTCTTTTCCCCTATCTCCTTATCCGCCTTATCGATTTTCATATGCAGAAGTAAAGGCCAGCCTCACGCTGTAAAGCTTGTGCTATGCATGGGGTGTTAGGAAGGGTTGAACCCACTATGTGATTCTATGCTAGGCAACCTTACCTTGCATTTGCAGGAGGCTGACTCCAAAACAACCTTACCTTTCATCAGCAGAAGTATTATGCAAAAATTAAATAACTTTTACTTTTTGGCTGAAACTTAATTGGCATGCACTCACCTTGTAGATATTTGCAGTTTTGCTGACAAATTAATTTTTTATAAAAAATCCTTATAATAAGCTCTTGGAAGCACACTGTATTTTGCTGTCAAACTTGAGCAATCGACAATGTCTAAGTTTTTTGGGTTTTTTGGCAACTAATTTCTATGTAATAATTCATTGCTCTTAAGCACTTTGGTGATCTGATGTTTGTTTCTCTATTGTTCATCAGCTGCTGTTTCGGAATCACTTGTAGAAAAGCCATTAATTGTTAATGAACCAAGTGAGGAGCTGCAAAAATTCCAACTGGAGGCTATAGGTATGATGAACAGACTCCAAGTGCAGGTTCCTACCTAAAATTTCTTTGCTGTCTGTCAATCATAGGAGAGATCTTTTTAAAGAAAAAGAGAAAGGGGTGAGAGGGTATTTTTGTATGTATATAAGAATATGAGAATGACCTACATGCAAGATCACAATTAGGGATGGCACCCATGTGGGGCGGGGGCGTGGAAGTACTCTCCGTCCCCACCTCCCCAATGCCCCCCCCTCCCTGCCTCAGGGGAAAATTTCTCCCTATCCTCGTTTCCCATTGGGACCCCGAAATTATTTTAAAAAATCAGAAAAATTAGAAAAATGAAATAAAATACATAGAAAGCTGTAAACAGTTTAATTTAAGTCTATAATATCAACAAATTAAAATAAGTTACTACCTAGTGATATTTTTTTAACTTTTTTTTTTAAATTTTAAATTAATATAAAAATAATATAAATGGAAATTATTAAAAGAAACAAAGTATTAATGCATATATATGATGTAATCATTAAGGATAATTTAATAATTTCTTGGAGACGGGGACCTCGCGGGACTAGGGATACGGTCCCTGTCCCTATCACCGCATCTGCCTTGGGCGGATTTTTATCCCCATCCCCATAGGGAAAATTCCTCAAATTCGGATCTCCAAATAGGACAGTTCCCACAGGGATCCCTAAATGCAGAGATATTTTGCTATCCCTAATCACATTGCAGAAATTCCAGTAGTAAAGCCATGATTGGTTAATGTTTGTTTTTTTAAGTGATTGTATTTCTGCTGCAGTCTCTTCCAGTGAGATTCGCGAGGCTTTGAATGATAAAGTCCTTCAAGATCTAATTGGCCGTATTGATTGTTCCCCAAATGCTGAGAATGTAAGATAGATGATGTTTTCTTTTTCCTCATTCATTTTATCTTCTAAATTTTCACCCTTTTTGTATATGTTGGCTATTGAGCTGCTTGCATAGCAATCATAGACTGATATTTATTAATTATTACTAGTTTCTATTCTCACTGAACAAATGTTATTGAGAAATTTCTTTTAAAATTTGTGTTACCCTAATTAGGAACTTGATAAAGCTATGGCGGAGGAGGCATTTCGCTTGTTCACAGACAAGGTATGCTGATTCTGATGTGCATTGTCCCCCACTGTTTTGTTAAACCTTTATAGGGTTGTGTCACATTGAATAAACTAAAGGTTCCAAGTACCCTAAGCCTAACTCTTTCATTTGTTCCTTTGGTTTCCAAATTTTATCAACTATCAACCCCTAATAGCAAGCACTTGTTGCTGAAAGAAGAATTTGTGGCAGAAAGTTAAATATGAAAGGAACAGCAGATAAGCCTCTAAATTTTGTGGTTTTGGTTAATCAATATTTCTTTATAATCTATACAGCTCTACCCCATGGTTCAGCTTTTGATATATAAGAAATTTTGGTGTATCGGTAAAAAGATTCATATCAAGTGCACTTAGGTTTTGCAGGTATAATCCCCAAATCTATAAGGATCCGTTTAGATGTTGGAATTGGAACATAAAATTTTAATTTCAATTCTAATTCTCACAGAATTGGAATCGCTCAAGAATCTTAATTTTTATGTTTGGAGCAAATAAAGAATTTAGGTATAGAATTACAATTTTGTGGTTTTGGTTAATCAATATTTCTTTATAATCTGTACAGCTCTACCCCATGGTTCAGCTTTTGATATATAAGAAATTTATGAATCTTCATTGAGCTAGTGTATCGGTAAAAAGATTTATATCAAATACACTTAGGTTTTGCAGGTATAATCCCCAAATCTGTAAGGATCCGTTTGAATGTTGAAATTAAAACATAGAATTTTAATTTCAATTCTAATTCTCAAAGAATTGGAATCGCCCATGAATCTTAATTTTTATGTTTGGAGCAAATAAAGAATTTAAGTATAGAATTGCAATTTTGAATTGAATTGGAGGATGCTGTCGGATATGGTGGTCGATGGACATTGTGGTGACAGTGGTCAGAGGATGCTGCTAGCGATGGTAGTTAGTGGACACCACCAGCGACAGTGGTCAAAGGGCGCCCTTGGTGACGTTGGTTGGTGGGCTTGGAGGACGTTGCCGACAAAGGTGGTTGGAGGATGTTGACGGTGGTGGAAAGCCACCCCTGGCAATGGTGGCTAGAGGGCACCCCCAGCGACGATGATAGGAAGGCGTCACCAGCTACTTAGTTGGCATCGCCATTAATGATTGTCAGAGTATGTGACAAAGATAATTAATAATAACTATAACATATTATTTTTAACTTTTGTGCTTGGAATTGTAATTCTTAGTCTAGTTAAGAATTAAAAATAACATAAAATAATTATTTTTCAATTCTATAGAATTGGACGTAGAGTTAAAATTCCAATTCTAACATACACACCAAACAAGATAATTAAAATTGAGAGGTCCAGGCCTGAAATTTAAGCCTAATTTCATGCGTCAAAGGGCATGTAAGTGTTACCTTTTTCCCTCTTGAATTATAGCTTTACGGAAATTCTCGTTTCTTATTTGTGTTGATAATGGCACATGATATATGAACCAACTTAGTTATTCAATTATTGGAGATAGTGAAAAAGATGAACTGCTAGTAGATGTAATTATTTTAAAATATTAGTCGATTTTAATTGTAATTTTAAATCACACTCAAAAGCTTTAGTTAATTTAAGTAATCAACAGATGAATGATTGGACTAATAAATTTACACCTAAGGTTGATTTGTCAATCATTTGTGAAGCTGCTATGTAACCCAATCCTTTTTTCAGTTATATTACTATAGCCGTAGACTATGCATGAGAAATTATAATGACCTTAACGTTTGATTTACACAATATATTTGAGTAGTTTTATAATTTTAGTCTATTTAAAGTTTAATTATTTCCTTACTTTAATTGACCCTACACACTGTAAGAATAGTGCCAGAGTTATGCAAATTAAGAATTGTTTCAATTTCTCTTTATCAATAATCGCCATAAAATCCAAAGGCTGCTGTAATGTCTAGCAGTAAAAAATTGATGGTAAATGAAGGAGAGCAGAACATGAATCTGAAGCATATCTTTTTTTTTTTTTTTTCACAGCCAAAAAGAAAAGTATCGAGCTGCCAGGAAGGGCCTTCTACAGTTCTACGTTTGGCATAGACTGTATAAAGAACTATACTTCCCGTAAATAATATCTCAAATGGTATGAAAATTTAAGACGGGAAAAGAGGGCAGGGTAAAAAGGAAGGGGACTAAAACTCCGAGGGTGGCAATAATTTACATGTTAGCCGTGTATAGATTAGCTTGGTACTGTAATACCAAAAAAAAAAAAAAACTACAATAATAATAAAAAATAAAAGATTAGCTTGCTACTGAGAACTGCTAAAAAGTAAGTTCTTGCACACTACAAAACTAGGCAGCTGTAGTATAGATGCTGGAAAACCTAACCTGTTAATGATAGTTATTGTTGTTAATGATAACTATCATTAACAAGTTATCGTTAATTGTTAATGATAGTTATCGTTGTTTTGAGCAATATCACTTCAAAGACTTACAATGTTCTAATGTGAGAGTTACTGGTACCAGTGATACAATAGTGAGCAGCACCATTTGTATAGTCCGCACCATTTGAAATACTTAAAAATATGAAGTACGAAATATTTTTCTCACATCAACTTAAAATCTCACTACCCCGTTGATAAAAGGCAAGTGCAGTCCAATTGGATATGGAAAATAGCATGTTTCTTTCATATAGTAAACAACCAGTCCTTGTTGCTTCGGAAGCTTGTGACACAAGAATGCAGAACAAATTAAAATCAGAAGACTCGAATTGCATCAACTATCTTTTTATTTCCATCATAACATGATAAAGCAATTTACCTAACTGATGCTTTTCTGGATTTTCTTGGCCCCTACTGGTACTTGGCTTGCTCACATTTGGTTGATTCATTGCCTGATTCTACACATGTAAACGGACCTCATAAATGTTCGCATCTTTTGTGCTGAATTTAGATACTAAGCGACATCCCAAAACTCGAGTTTTTCCTTACAGATGTTTCAGAGATTTTTTTTTCCCTTCATGTTGTGAGAGTGTTAAGAGTAAAATCGGGATTCAACATATGAGATATCATAAACATAATAAGACCAATTTTTACACAATATGTACGGTAAATAATTTGGCATGTTAGGTATTACCATGATGCACCAAAGCAGGATGATATGTTGTGGTGGCAGGAATCTGATAGGTCTCAGGTGCAACAAATTACTTAACAAATTGTCCCCCAAAAAAAAAAAAGAAACCAAATCAGAAATGACATTGAGGACAAAATTACCTGCATTAATTGTAACTGCATCTGGTGGGGACCGATATACTGCTGATAAGGATCAGTGAAGTTTGGGGTGATTGGTCTGGATCCGGTGTACCAAGTGATGTTAAGCATATTATCTGACTGATTTGTTACTTGCATTCTGGATGAATCAGGTGCAATAACATGGGGCATATGGAAAGGAGGCAAAGGAACCTTGGTACGATGCCACATCCCATGGACATCATCTGCATGAATAAACTGCACTCTGTTCTGGTCAGAAATGATAGTATATGACCATGGAAAGTAAATACACATGATAGTATATGACCAATAGTATAGGTGAGAAATACAGAGAGCGACAATTGTTGAACATGCGTACACTTCAATAAGTAATACTAAAATCCTTCATCTTAATAACATTATGTCAAATACAACCTCTTTGGCTCTGTCATCGTCATCCTCCCTCTCACACTGAAAACATGTGGAGTTTCTTTGAACGAAAACTTTTCAATATGAATGCAACAGCTAATGACATTGTCTTAACATCCTTTGCTTTCTCCATGCCTGGTACCCTTCCTTCTAAAACCTTTTTAAAGCTCATAGACATTCATAAATGCTGGATGCTGGTAAATTAACCATAATCAAGTAGATTACTTGTTTAATGTTCCACCACTGGAAGATGATGCTTTCTTACCGAAACATCTTGCTTATATGAAAAAAACTGTATTAAATTATTAATCGAGGTGAAGGATATCAATCTGCCTAAACAATTTATGAACACATATCCAATAGGATATTATATGGAAATGCATTTGCAACACAAACTCGAGGTAAGAAGAAATGAAGAATTTACCTGCACTTGTAACTGCAGTGACTTCAAGTATTCGATTGCTTCATCCAGCATTGAAGCTTTGTCAGACTATCAATTTAGAAAACGAATCAAAATTAGAAACAGCAATGAGGAAGGAAGTAAAATCCAAAATATTCTAAAAAAATGCTGAGAAATTTAATAAGTCTGTTGACCTTGTTGCATTGAGGTATAGAGCTCTCATCTTTTCATTAATTCTATCTCGACGCCTCTGCATGCAAATACAATATGAAGTATTTCAGATTATGAGAAAAAACAATATAAAATTTGTGGGCTCACTAAAGTAATGCATGTACAGACCCTCTCTGAGAGATTATGGACCTCAGCAGCACGAGATCTCTTCGTGGATGTAGAACTAAGGACTTGTTTTTTTGCTTCCGGAGATTCAAAATCAACATCCTTTTGCAGTGAGACAAATAGAGATAAGAATATAGAAGCAGCATATAACATAAATTTATACAGATTGCTGAAAATCAGAAAGAGACAACAAATTTGCTACTGTCTATTGAACTATTGATCCACCTCATGTCTGTTCCAACGTATGTGTCAAGTAATCTGTTTTCAAGGGAAACGATCAACTTATATACAATGTCCCATATTATGCAAACAAAGAACTTTAGATCAGCATAGTTGGCGCCTCACATTCAGCATCCTGGCAGCTTAATTACTTCGTACTTAGAGAACCATATCTCTGCGGCTTTCACAAGAGTCTTGCTATCAAACCCTCTAGTGTTTGCATATAAAAAATTGTGAAATTTTTAGATTGCATCAGCTCTCTCCAGTATAGTGGCCACTCTGAGATCCGCTATGTTGCTATAATGTTTTTGGGGTTGGCCACTCCGTGCCACGTTCTGCCATTGACTACTATGTTTCATGTTGTATAAAACTTATAGCATATGACCACAACATCAATTGGGGTTGCATTCCACATCACATAGATAAAATAAAGAAGTTAATGTGACAACAAGATTTATAGTATGAGGTTTTATATCTTGGATATCTCACTGGGTTTTAAACCTTTTGAAAGTTTGGTGTTAACTGGTTGAGAGCCTTTGAATATGCATCATTACATTTTTTATTACTTTTTTTGGGTTGACAACACGTTGGAGGAGATATTCTATGTTCCTGCCGTTTGATGTAGTCTGTGAATGATAGTTGTGGAAAATTATCTAATAATCTACAGAAACAAAAATCGATGAAGCATTCCTATCTTATTAAAGAAGTGATACACCTAATGTGAGAGATGTGATACCACCCTTGTAATTGATTTGTGGGCATCTGAATCTGAAAAGAGGGTGGGAAAGGTTGTGGTTGAAATATTCTTTGGAACTATAGCATGACCTGGAAGTTGACAGAATTGTTTGTGTAATTGAATTACTCATCTCTTTTTATAGTTCATACGGTTAGATGCAGGAGATATAATGATTATTATGTACGGTTATTTATCAGGTTCTTTTTGTTGTTGGGCTTCTTCAACATGAAGTTGATCCAATGGTTTCTATCACGAAGGTTGAAAAGGCTCCTTTGGAATCTTATGCTGACATTGGTGGTCTAGATGCCCAGATACAGGAAATTAAAGAAGCAATTGAGCTTCCCCTGACACATCCTGAACTATATGAAGATGATGGTGGTGGTGGTGGGGATGGTGGCGTTGTTCCTTTTTATTGAGACCACGGCTTTCTCTGTTTCTTTCAGTTACCATATATAGGTCTACAACCTTTCTTTTCGTTAAAAAAATAATGGTGGTTTGTTATCTTGAAACCATTCTTCTAGGGTTTGTTGCCTAGCTAGCAAGAATAATACTTACATTTTGTAATGTGTTGTTTAGTCCTTGTTTGGGTTTTATGTGCATGTCATGGTTCTTTTGTGAGATACATATTTCACTTGGAAGCAAAGTCAATTAATATAAATATATTTTGTAATAGGAGCATGTTTTTCTCTAACACTCATTTCAGTATTCTTGTCTCTATCAAACACGAGGGTCCCGACTCATGATTAAGAATTTCCAAGTCAGCGAGAGAGAAAAAAGAGAAATTATAATATGTCCTTAGAATAACAATAAATATATGTTTTAGGTTAATTTTTATTATTGATTTAAATTACTTTATTTAAAATTTATGTTAGCATAATTAAAATCAATGATACAAATTAAATTGGAGTATGTATTTATTGTCATTTCTCGAGAAAAAGAGAACCACAAAGCCTATACATAGGTTGAGTGAAAGAAAACGTCATGGCCTTATGGATTCAGCCATCCTTATCCCTTTTAACTTTCAAAATTGCTTTTGTTGCAAACCTTAAACTGGGGAGTGGCTCATCGTGGAGGCTACCCAGTTTTATTACGGGTTCAGTCATCCTTTTATTGGAGGGATAGCTTAGGACTGCATGTTAGTCAACAGTGATGACATGTATTTGAGTAAAGGTGATAAATTAATTAATATATTAATTTAGAGATAAAAATTAATTGCAGAATTTTCTTATAGATTTTTTTTACACTCTTGGACACTGGTGTGTAAGCTCTAAGAAATTTTCAAAAAAAATAAAAATAAAATGTTTAAGTAAATCAAAAAGTTTAATTGATTTCAACCATGTCGTTTTATTTTTTTGGTATATAGAAGATATATGCAGCTATTGATAAGCGTTGTTATCTTTACACCACTGCAGTAATGTAAAAGTTAAACTATTTTAACTCTTACAAGGGAATTATATTGTGGGTCTCAGCAATGAGCCAATTCTTATAGAAAATGTAATGTTAAGAATGGTGTGATGCAGCTGGGCAAAACTTTATGCCAACTTTTGAATAGAAACTAATCATTTTATTAACTACATAACACTCATCAGCATAATTCAATTTCGTAAATTGTCTAAATAAAATATTTGGAATTTATTTTTATGAAAGTAATTGGATTTGAAAATTACTCATGTTTTTTGGTGGGCTGAACCTTTCTCTTTTAGTCATTTGTAGATTGTGGACCTGTGAGGGATAATTTGCCCAAATATAAGACTAATTTGTTGTATTATAAATAATAGAGGATGGACCCAATCGGTTCACGATGGCTCAGTTTTGTTGGGCTCAATCATGCCTAAAAAAGGAGCCATCCATATAAGATTACAAATTTTATAATTATACTCTTTTGTTAAATTATTGTCAAGGTTAAAATAGGTCACTAATGACCACTTTGATTCTCAACAAATATATGGAACATCACATTAATTTCTTTTAAGAACATTTAAATATTCTTGTGTTAATGTGTGCTCTTATATATTTTAAAAATTAAATCAAATCAATCAATTAAATCATGAACTAATCATATATTTAATTTAATTACGATTCAATCATAAATTTAATTAATTTAATTAATTAAATCATAATTCAAAAACTTTAAAGTTCATTCTCTAATTTGATTTTTAAAACATTGCTCTTATCACATACATGGCATTGAAAAAAAAATAGCAGCATTTATTATTTGTTATGAAATTATATAATTATTAGATTTTTAAGATTTTCAAAATATTTGTCATATTTATTTAATTTAATAATTATTTTTTAATTCTTTAGGGTGCACAACAAACAAGTCAAAACCTTTAAATTGGATCATACACAAATTTTTTTCGATTAGAGATAAAATTTGATTTCAACTTAAATTAAAAAAATTTTTTTTTTAATTTTATGTCATATATTTATTTTATTAAATTAATAAAAAATTATAACAAATAAAAATTTAATATAATAAGAAGATAACATAAAATTAAATGGAGTTGGAATCTTTTCTCACGGAGCCAAGTTTTTTCCGTCGTTAGTCCTAATAATTTAACATTGAATTACCTGGGTTAAACGTCTTCTTTTTTTTATCTCTCTCTCTGTCTGAATTGTGATAGACTTTATTGGCGACGGCGTCGCTTTCTTTTTCTCTCAGAATCAGAAACCTTGAATTTTGAAACCCATGGGTCAGGGAACACCGGGCGGTCTAAATCGCCAAGGTCTCCCGGGAGAACGAAAACCCGACGGTGGCGACAAGAAGGAGAAGAGCGCGTGAGCCACAAGCAGCGGAAGCAGAAGGGATAGGAGGCGGCGGCTCGGTTGCCGACGGTGACGCCGCTGACGAAGTGCAAGCTGAAGCTGGAGCGAATCAAGGACTACCTGTTGATGGAGGAGGAGTTCGTGGCCAATCAGGAGCGCCTCAAGCCTCAGGAGGAGAAGGCCGAGAAAGACAGATCCAAGGTCGATGATCTCAGAGGTTCTCCCATGAGCGTTGGGAACCTCGAAGAACTCATTGAGGAGAACCATGCCATTGTTTCGTCCTCGGTGAGGCTTGAGTACTATGTCAGAATCTTGTCTTTTGTTGATAAGGATCAGTTAGAGCCTAGGTTTACTATTTTGATGCATAATAAGGTATCGAATTTACTGTTTTTTTTGTGGCTAATTTGTGAAAATTAACTTCCTTTTTTTCACTTGTGTGTGAATTTATTGGAATACCTAATTGCCTAAGTTTTGAGATCGACAATACCTGTGTCGATTGAGTACGAGAAGCTTAGTGTAATCATGGCTCTATGGTTTAGTGGATAAGTTATATGCTTCTGGTGGGTTGAAAGTGATGAGGGAATGGTTTAGTGTGTGGGTATTGTTGTTATAATTTCAGACGTAGTTAGAATTAAATGCACTTTTAGAAAGACATGAAGTTATATTATGGTGCTTTTGAATGTACGTCTCTATTTGGTTCCTTAGCTATGCTTGGTAACAACAAAATTGTGGGATGGTTGAGAGTGGAGTGCAACTCATTTACACTTTAACCCAAAAATTTTGGTCTCATGAAAGTGAGTTGAATGTAATTTTTGACTCTCTACCATGTAACAACGAGTGAAAATCAAAACCTTTCCATCTCAATTCATTTTCGCTCCCCTCTCTATTATTCTGCACATTCAAACAAAGCATAGCCATAGTATCATGAAGAGAGGGTTTTTTATGTCAGGGTGATCAATAGCGGGATTTCGCACCGCTATATTGGCAGTGCAGTGCGGAGCGGCCACATACCACTACGGGAGCTCTGTTGCGGAGACATTGTGTGTTGCGCCAGTTGTGGCTGGGATAGCGGTTGTTTATGGGCTGTTTCGCGGCTATAGCAGCTGCAATTCTGAACAGGGACAAAATCCTTGTTTAACCCATATTAATATGATTGCTTTTCTTCAGTAATGGCAGCTCTTCCATCGAAAAATCCTAGCAGCCACACCTGGTTTCCACTTCTGTTATCCCCCACGAATTTTCTGGCCATCTTCTGACAGACCACTGCTTTTCTGGCCACTCCCATCAGCCCCTGCTCTGTTTCGTAGCCATCTGTTACACACAGTGCATACATCCCCACAACCTCTGTTTTGCGTGCAGCTTGCGAGCTCTTTTATGCTACGCTCAGCTTGCCAGCTCCTCTCTGTTGTGCGCAGGTACTCCTCCTCCTGCCTTTCTTTGAGACGCAAGTCCTCCTGCTCCAGTCTCTGTTTGGGATGCAAGTCCTCCTCTTCCAGCCTCTGTTTCTGATGCACGTTCTCCTCCTCCATCCTCTGTTTGGCAGGTCCTCCTCCCCCAGCCTCTGTTTGGTTATGCTTTTTAGACTTAATGTTATTTGTACTTTAAGTTTACTTTGACTTAAAGCATGTTTGGAAAAGATTATTTCGGGGGAATAATCACTTATTTTTCAAAAGCTCTCTCATGGAGCTTTTGATTATAAGCTGTTTTGAACACAAAATAAGCTAATTCAAACACACACTAAGATTAATGATTTATGTGTATTAGAGAGTTTCAAGTATTAATGATGAATATGTCTTATGTCTTGAGTTTTGAATATCAATTATGTGTGTTTACAAATTTGTGAAATTTTTATATTGCATCAGCTCTCTCCAGTATAGTGGCCACTGTGAGATCCGCTATGCTGCTATAATGTTTTTGGGGTTGGCCACTCCGTGCCACATTCTGCCATTGACTACTATGTTTCATGTTGCATAAAAGTTATAGCATATGACCACAACATCAATTGGGGTTGCATTCCACATCACACAGAGATAAAATAAAGAAGTTAATATGACAAAAAGATTTATAGTATGAGGTTTTATATCTTGGATATCTCATTGGGTTTTAAACCTTTTGAAAGTTTGGTGTTAATTGGTTGAGAGCCTTTGAGTATGTATCATTAGATTTTTTTTTTATTACTTTTTTTGGGTTGACAACACGTTGGAGGAGATATTCAATGTTCCTGTCGTTTGATGTAGTCTGTGAATGATAGTTGTGGAAAATTATCTAATAATCTACAGAAACAAAAATCGATGAAGCATTCCTATCTTATTGAAGAAGCGATACACCTAATGTGAGAGATGTGATACCACCCTTGTAATTGATTTGTGGAAATTTGAATCTGAAAAGAGGTTGGGAAAGGTTGTGGTTGAAATATTCTTTTGAACTATAGCATGACCTGGAAGTTGACAGAATTGTTTGTGTAATTAAATTACTCATCTCTTTTTATAGTTCATACAGTTTGATGCAGGAGATATAATGATTATTATGTATGGTTATTTATCAGGTTCTTTATGTTGTTGGGCTTCTTCAAGATGAAGTTGATCCAATGGTTTCTGTCATGAAGGTTGAAAAGGCTCCTTTGGAATCTTATGCTGACATTGGTGGTCTAGATGCCCAAATACAGGAAATTAAAGCAGTTTAGCTTCCCCTAACACATCCTGAACTATATGAAGACATTGGTATCAAGCCTACTAAGGGGGTCATATTATATGGAGAACCTGGAACTGGGAAGACCTTGCTTGCAAACGTTTGCAATTATTTGAGTTTCTTATTACAATTATTTTTGTTTGCAGTTAGTTCTCTTGTTATTTGCTAGCTATTTTTCTGTTGCTTACAGATACTAGAGGGCATTTTGTAAAAACATTTCTTTTGGATTTTTAGCTTTTCATAGGGTGCATTTGTTTGTACTTTTTTGGCAAAAAAAATTTCTTTTTTTTAATGAAAAAAAACTTCTCAAATACTTTTAACTGTTTGGACAAGATTCCTAAAATAAGTAGAATCTAAAAAAAAAATCAGTTTTTCTGCTTTTTCTGAGAAGTTAGGATGAGCTGCTTCTGAAAAAAATCAGAAAAGTAGAAGAGAGAGAAAAAATTACTTTCTTTGCTATCTTAAAATTACTTTTTTAAAAGTTTATCAAAACACACCCTAATCTATCTATGAAAGGAAATTGTTCTTGGGTGTTAAGATGAAAGTCTATATGTGTGTGTGTTTGGTTTTAAATTATTTAGTGCACAGTTTCAGGGTGGTTTATTTGCAGACACATGGTCAAATATGACCAGTATTGTATTTGTTGGAATTATGGGGTTTAGGTAGGGAAATAGGAAATTAGAGAAATAAGACTGAATAATTTTCTCTGATGATATTCTGTTAGATTGATATGGCATGTAATAATGTGTTACAAAATACTGACCCATGGCGCTAATTATTTATTTATACTAATAATTAGGTCAAGTATTAGTAATCTAGTATAGTATTATTAGTACAAGACCAAACCCACTAATACAATAAGACTAGTAACTTTTTTATAAAAAATAATAATAATAAGACTACTAACCCTAATTAAATAAGGAAAAAAATTATGAAATATAATAAAATCGTGAAACAACTCTTAAGATTGTTTCCTCAGTTAGATGATTATTTCTTAATATATTCTAATGATCATCTTAAATATTCTAAAATACTGAGATTTTCTTGCAGAATTGATATTGGAGACTCATGTTACAAAGTGGTTTTTATAATCTGTATATGTGCATGTGTAAGCTTTTAAATACGTCTATGTGCTCTTTTGAGGGTGGTTTTGTCACAGACATACAATTCAAGGTAGTCAATCCTGGATAGCGGCGTGAGCGGCCAGCCCCAAAAACGATATAGCAGTATAGCGGATAGCAGGATGGCCGATATATCGAAGATTAGGGATACAATATAAATTATTTATGCTACACATATAAATGCTCAAAAATAAAAATAAAAAAACCCAAAATTAAAGGCATCCATCATTAATAATCAAAAGACATACTCTAGACACACAATTACCATCAATCCAAGGCATAATTAACAAGTTAATAACAACAAAAAGTCAAAGAGCATAAGGGAAACAAAGTACAACACCACCTAAATAAGTTTAAGCCTCTAAGGCTTAAAGTAACTAAATAATCAAATTTAAAGAACTAACAACACACAGCAGCAAATAATAATAATAATAATAATAATAATAATAATAATAATAACTCGGGATTAGGGTAATGCTTCAAAGTCACAAGTCAAGACTCAGAACACAGCAATCAAACAAAAAGGAACAGAGTGGCAAATGGGGAATGGTTCAAAGTAACAATAAGAAAATAACAAAGTTTGGAGAGGGAGGAATCTTGCTAAACAGAGGCTGGTAAACAGAGGACCTCCAACCCAGGTTCCAATAGAAGCTGCATAAATAGGTGGGCTTGGCCGGAAATTGATTTATTTGGAAAAAAGCAAATGACAAAACGATGGGTTGCTTCTTCTTCTTCTTTTAATAATCAGATTTGATATGTTATATGATCTTCACCGGAAATGCAGTTTGACCTGTGCAGTTATAAGCATTAACTGACCTGTGTCTTACTGTATCATCTATACATTGTCTTTATCTCATAATGTACAACATAAGCAAACATGCACAATCGGTTAGGTCTAAGACAAAGCCTTGTATCCTTTCAGGCTGTTCCAAAAATACTTGGGAGATGGTCCAAAACTCGTGAGGGAACTTTTCAGAGTTGCTGATGAGCTTTCCCCTTCTATTGTCTTCACTGATGAAATTGATGCAGTTGGTACAAAGAGGTAAGTCATTGAACACCAACTTTAGGATTCACTTTTGTGGTAAGAATTTTTTATCGTCCCCTCTTGAATGTGGTTTTTAATTTTTTATTTTTTTGGAAGGGCCCTGGGGTGAGGGGGTATGGACGATAATGTCTTGGATCACTTTATGAGCTCTTATGATTATTTTCCTACATTCATGAGCATACTTGTTAATATACCTTGCAGGTATGATGCTCACTCAGGTGAAGAACGGGAAATTCAAAGGACCATGTTGGAGTTGCTGAACCAGTTAGATGGTTTTGATTCAAGAGGAGATGGAAGAGTGATTCTCGCAACCAATAGAATTGAAAGTCTTGATCCAGCTTTGCTACGACCTGGTCAAATTGACAGGAAAATAGAATTTCCTCTTCCTGATATCAAAACAAGGAGACAGATATTCCAGGTAGGCATGACTAATTTTGTAAAAGTGGCACACCACATACTGTTTCTGCTGATTCTATGTAATATCCTAAATTCTTAATATGCATATTCTGCTTAATCATATGACTAAATGACCTCGTACTTTGAAATTAGATATACACATATAGGATGACATTAGCTGATGATATCAACTTAGAAGAATTTGTTATGACTAAGGATGAGTTATTTGGAGTTGATATAAAGGCAATATGTACTGAAGCTGACTTACTTGCTTTAGGAGAGTGTCGTATTAAGGTTAGAAGTCTCTTCTATAATTATATTATTTATACAATGCTATGGTACTCTATTGCTGTTTAAAACTGTGAAGTTGGTTGTTTTGTCAAACCCATTTTAATTTGGCCCAAACTCGTTTATTTAGCAAAGATATACTGTAGCACTGGTTAATATCTCACAAGTTTGAACATTCCAAAGTTTGGCCATTAAAGGAAGAAAGTGGCAGGCAAAAAAGGAAGGGGGTTGCATCGCTAGAAGAGTTGTGGAGGAAATGAAATTGGGAAAGAATCTCCACTTAAGTCAATTTCATATATATATAAGTATATAGTTTTTGGTGTTTGTGCATGTTAAACAACAGTTTGTGATATTAAGAAATCTATGAAACATTCATGCCATCCTTACCACCTAAATGCTAAAAGAAAGCAAAATAATAAATGGTGGTGGAGGGAGGCCATCTTTTATCCTCCTAACCAAAAAAAAAAAAAACAAGAAGAAAGAAAAACTATCGAATGGTTTCTTGCTGTTTTCCACCTTTCCCTTCATTACAAACAACCAAAACTAGATATTAGAGTTCATATTACATCCTTACAAGAACAGTGTTTTAGAAATGAAATCTGCCAGTTTGCTTTTTTAATATTGGAGGCTTGGAGTAGAAGAAATATGCCAGTGAAAAAAGATAAGTAACATCAATTAAGTCAAGCTAGCATATTGTTTTAATTAAAGCATCAAGCCTGCTTTTGGTCCCATGAATTATCTTACTTTGCATTTCATTCGTATCTTGAGCTTACGGTTGGGTCAAACTTGTACCTTAATGTCTATTGAAGTGAATAATGCTATTTCTAAGTCTTAAGTTCTTCTACTTGTTTATATGCAATTGTCTATATTCTCTTTTGGTTTGTACCTTATATCATTTGAAGATTGAAGTATTATTATTATATGATATCTTACTATTACTTTTCTTTCCTAATATTCAGGTGACTCATGCTGATTTTAAGAAGGCAAAAGATAAAAGTGATGTTTAAGAAGAAAGAAAGGGTGCCAGAAGGACTGTATATGTGAAATATCATCCTCCATTCCCCCGGTCCCCTTCTTTTTCTTGTGGTCTATTATGTTCTTGTTATGTGAACAAATGTCATTTGTTTGTATCATGATGTTGATTGTTGAGCTTTATTGATATGCATTTTCTTGGTCAAAGTCAGTTATGGCATCATGGGATTTGAATCTCCGCTACAATTTAGTTCAATATATTTTATTTTCTTTCAATTTCAAAGATTTGGGAAATTTTTTCATAATCCTATTATAAAGAAGTCCTACCTCAGCCTACCTTTCATGTTAATAATACGCATGCGTATATAGAAATTGCTCATTGCAGTTGAATTATTTTAACACAACGGACCAATAATCAGATTGGAGTAATTGACGCGAGGATAAGAGTAAATGATTTATGAATACGTATTCAATTGGGTAGCATGGAAATGCATTTGCAAATTGCAACATAAACTCAAGCTAAGGAGCAATGAATAAGTTACCTGCACTTGTAACTGCTGTGACCAGAAATTTTTTATTATACTTAGAGCATTTAAATTAGGTGTATTATGTTAATTATGATAAATTATTGTAATTAATTATAGTAATTATTTATTAATTAATAATGTTATTAACCTAGGGCACCCAATTTAAATATTTTAAGTTTATGCAAGAATTTATCATAAAAATCATAAAATTGGAATATTAATAAAATGCATATAATGATATTATTTCACATAAATTTAAACCGAGTATTCCCGACTTTATTCAATCCAAACATAAGGAGTTCAACTCCAAACAAGTATACAATTTTAAATGATATGAATATGCAAGACCTAAGAATGTCTCCAGTGACGAGAAAAAAATTGTATCCCTTAGCTTCAAGCTTATTCTTCATAGAAAATTTGTCTTGTCCAAAATTAACAGATTCAAATATCGGTCACGTGATGATGAAGTCACTCAAGGACTGTAAAATAAAAAGAGATTAAGAATATAAGTCTTTCAGATTTAGTGAATGAAATGAAAATCTATTTGAGCTTCTCAAAATAAAAATAAAAATCTTTAAAAATATTTATAGAGAAAATAATAACAATACAATATATTCCAAGAATTTGAAATTATAAAAATAACAATTACTGTAATTCTCCAAAATCTTCAAGTGCATCATAAATAAAATTCACAATTAGCTTATATATAATAAAAAATTCAACACCGTAAAAATGGGAATCATTAGGATTTTTCCCTAAGTAACTATGAAATATCAAGGGTAAAGTATTTTTGTTTTGGCAGGACACATTCCATCCAAACTTTTCATAGATTTTCCACAGCCAAGTCTCATCTAAAAGTCAAGTATGTATGTGTGTGTACACACTAGGTGTACCCAACTATTCTAATATGTAAGTTATCCATGATCCTAGCATACTGCTTAATTACATTTATTTACTTGTTCTTAGGCAACATAACTCAAATTTCATTTACATAATAAGTTATAATAACAGCTTAAATATTTAAGTGAGAAAATAATATTTTTTAATATGTTTTTTTTTTAGTTTTCTAAAATATCCCCTTACTTGATATGTGAGAGACTAATTTTCGAAGACGTCTAAGTGAAGATTCTTCACAACGGTATTTTTTTCATACACATAAATCTCAAAATTGAACTTAAGACAATATGTCTAAGAGATTCGAATCCCTTCCATTTAGACCAACACATGTCAATAATATTTATCAATATGTTATAAGAGGAGAGATCGGCTTACACCAGTGTAAGTTTTTTTTTACTTACACTCATTTTTAACTGTTAGATCTACTTTCATCTAATGATTGAAATTATTTCATTAAAAGTAACCATTAGATGAAAGTGGATCTAACGGTTGAAAATGAGTGTAAATAAAAAAATATTTATACTAACTTAAGTTGATCCTCCCTCATGTTATAATATTAAGAAATATATCTATTCCTATATATTAAATTAAAGTACTTCTTCTTGAGTTTGTCTTAATTTCTTACTCTACTCTTCTTTAAAAAATGACACTTGTCTTCTTAACTTTTTTTCTTTTAAATTTTAAATTCAATTTCTCCTACATCTTTTCTCTTCTAATCTATAATTTTTTTAAATTCTATCTAAACTTAAAAAAATATGCACAATATACAAAATACTTGCTAGTTTATATCTCCTCTCAAATAAGTCAAATTAGTTTAAGTAAACTTCTACATGAATCTAAATTTCTAGGAGCCATTTTTTCCTGAAACTGAAGACAAATATTTAACTTTTTATGGCATATACTATTATCTAAGTAAGTAATAACTATTCAAATAATAATTTTGCAGCTACAAGATATAACATCCACTCATTTGAGATTTTCACGTGGAAATCACTCAAACTAAAAAATAATTACAAAATTTTCAGTTTTAGTTCTTTTTAAAAGAGAATTTGAGATTGAAAATTAATTCTAAGGATGGGAAATAGCGAGATATTAAAGTGGGTAACCTTTGGGTTTCACCCAGAAAACTCACCCACCTGAAAGAACACTAATACTAGTTATAATCAATATATTAAAGATCACGCAACAAAAACATTATGTAAGTTCAGCTTGTATTAATTGCTGCCAGCTAGTAAGTGAAGAATCATAATACGAAACTTTAGCCATTAGATATATGTAGTGAAAGAAAAAGGTAATTTTAATTGAAGATATATGTTATAATCTTTTAAATAATAAAAAAAAAACATCTACGACATTGTGTTGTTTTTTGTATGTATAAAAACAAAGGTTTATGACTGCTATTTATGTAAAAAGCAAAAGGAAGAAGATATGAAGGGCTAAAATTATTACCAGCTACCCTTTGCGCCACCTATTGTATTTGACAATTTTCACTGCTATCATGACATAAATTATGTCTGTTAAATTGTTCAGGAACCTGAAATAAGCATGTCTCCAAGGACGGATGACTAGGATTGAGCCAAAGATCCCCCATAATCCAGCAACAAATCCAAACGCCATACTGAGGTAAAATGCATGAATGAAAAGCAATTGTTCATCTTCTTGAAATTTAATTTTTGATTCTTTCGGTGGTTCCTCTTCTATACACATTTTCTCAAGTGGCTTCCCACAAAGATCAAGATTATATTCAAAACTTGAGGCATTGAAACTCTGTAATTGTGTGCTAGTTGGAATTTCTCCAGATAGATGGTTATGTGACAAATCTAACATAGAAAGCCGATCAATATGAGCAAGACTAGAAGGAATTGAACCAGAAAGTTGATTTCTTGACAAATCAAGAAATTCCAGTGATATTAGTCTTCCAATCTTCCAAGGAATTTCCCCTGTCAAATTGTTTCTTGATAAATTCAATGAAACCAATTCAAGTAAATCCTCTATTTGTGATGGAATATCCTCTGATAATTGATTGTTTGAAAGGTCAATGCTTTTTAAAAGTAACTTACTATTCTTGAAAATTTGTTCTGAACCTTTCCACATCAAGAATGCAATCAAATCGTATCTTCCAACAGTAAGTTTCATATCACCAATGTAGTCCACCGATTCCCAATTATCAAAATCTACTGAGGAAATCTTTAGAGCCATTGAAGTAAAATTCTTGATGCATTTGGGAATTCGGCCAGGTAGATTGTTCGATGAGAAATCCAAGAGCTGAAGGTTCGTTAGATGACAAAGTTGTAATGGTAAATTTCCAAAGAAATGATTCCTTCGTAAGCTTAACATTAGCAATTTTTGTAATTTGCTCCCAATCCAAGAAGGGATAGACCCTGATAATCTATTTTCTTCTACATCGAGCATTACTAACTCTGTGCAACTCCTCAAAGAGAAAGGGATCTCCTTAGTTAAGCTATTGTTTCTCAGTATCAACGCTTTAAGTTCATGCAATGATCCCATTGAGGTAGGAATCTTTCCTAAAAAGTTATTGTGACTCAAATCTAGGTAGATTAATGACTTGAAATGGATCCAACAATCAGGAATTTTCCCAGATAAGTAATTATTTGAAATAATTAAGTGGGCTAATAATGTTTTAACTGCATCGTTAGCACATGCAAACGAAAGAAAATCTGAAAATTTATTGTTGGACAGATCAAGAGTCGTAGCACCTCGCAGAAATGGTGGAATTGGGCCTTCAAATTGATTCGATGCCAGAATTAGATGAGAATAAGTAGACCTTAGTGGCAGTGGTAAATTAGGAATTACACCTATGAAGTTATTGTATGAAATATTCATGAACCCCACCTTTTGTAAAAATAATTTAGCCCAAAACCACTTTGGAATGATTTCCGAAATTCCAGTATTGGAAATATCAATAGAAGTGAAGTTATTTTGTGTCTGCAATCATTTGGGGAAAATAGGACCTAATTTGCAAGATCTCAATCCTATGTAATCCAACTGAAAAGATGGAACCCAATTTTGGCTAAAAGTCAAAGCCAATGAGTTGTCAGATAAGTCCAAGAACCTTAACATTGACATATTTGCAAAATGAGAGTTAGTGAGCTCACCTTCGAAAGAGTTCGAACTCAGGTCCGATTTCTCTAGTTGAGATGGAATGTGAAAATCTGCATATATCTTTCCATTTAGCTTGTTTTCAGAAAGATATAACACTTTCAGAAATGGAAATGTTGATAGGTCAGGCAGTGTGCCGTTGATTTGATTCCTACCTAGATATAATTCTTGCAGTGAATGTCTAGCACACCCAGACAATTGATGAATTATCACTGGAAGCTCTTCACTCAAAGAGTTATTAGACACGTCCAATGAGCGCAAAGTACATAAGTTCCCAAATGATTTTGGAATTCCACCTTCTAAAGAGTTTGAACGGATTGACAAAGACTCCAACTGAGATGGCAATTTGCTGCCTTCAGGTATCTTTCCACTTAACTGTTTTGTGGAAAGATCCAATGATTTTAAAGATGGGAATAGTGAAATGTCAAGTAATGAGCTAATGATTTGATTATAACTCATATCCAAATCTTGTAGTGAATTTCTAACACAACCAGCAGACAAATTATGAAGAATTGTTGGAAGATCTTCAATTAAATTGTTAAATGATAGGAATAAGGAACGTAGGGTGCATATATTCTTCAAGGATTTCACAATTCCGCCATTGAGTCTATTATAGTCGAGGTCAAGCCGCTCAAGCGAAACCATCGCGGTGCCAAAATCAATTGGTATGGGATTGGGACCCTCCAAGAGGTTTTCATCAAGGTGGAGTTCGGTAAGGCTAGAGCTGAAGTTGGATATCCACTGAAATATCATGGATGACATGAAGGTGTTGTAAGAGAGATCAAAGATGGCAAGAGAAGAAGAAAAATTGAATTTGGAAGGGCCCAATGAAAGGATAAAATGATCTGAAAGGCTACAGCCACTTAGCAAAAGTTCTCTTAGTTTTGGTAACTTACCAATCTCTTGCAGCCAATTATGAGAATTA
This sequence comes from Ormosia emarginata, assembly GCA_029884605.1. Lineage (NCBI taxonomy): Eukaryota > Viridiplantae > Streptophyta > Magnoliopsida > Fabales > Fabaceae > Ormosia > Ormosia emarginata. Next base: position 12,534,617 of record JAQQTP010000071.1, read on the forward strand.
TTGAGGTTTTGGAATCCACTCAAATCAAGATGCGTTAAAGAAGTGAGATTGGACAGCCACTGACTGCCAGCGTGAATTCCCTCCTCAATTTTGAGACCACTATACCGAAGATAAAGCTTCTGCAAGCTTGAAAGGTTCCCAAGTTGAGATGGTATTGTTCCTTCAAAATAATTGAGGCTGAGATCCACATACTGCAACTTCGAGAGCTTTCCAAGTTGATAAGGGATTGAACCGTTGAGGTTATTGTCGCCAAGATTTAAGTATTTCAACTGTGAAAGATTCCCAAATTGACTTGGGATTTTTCCACCAAAAAAAGAGTGAGATAGATCAAGGTATCTCAGGTTGCTCAGCGAACCCCAGGATTCCGGGATATGACTGCCTTCAAAATTATTCCAACTGAGATTCAAATAGGTTAACTGCTGCAACTCCATCAATGACGTGTGAATCTTACCGCTCAAATAGGAGCTGCCATCAATGCGGTCACCGTGAAGGTCGAGCCTTAGTATATGGGCAGTTAGGTTGCTACAGCTGACTCCCTTCCATTGGCAGCAATCTTCAGTCCCCCACGAAGATAGAATGCCAAAGTGATCAACCAGGACAGCCTTGAAGTGAAGGAGTGCTTGCCTCTCTCTCTCTATGCACCTAACCTCTTCTGCACCAACAAGCTCCACCTGCACCTGCAACATCAACCACACCATCAATATAGCTTCAATGAATTTCAAACAAGTTGGATTCATCATTGTGTTTACGGTCACGACAAGTACTGATGAAATCAACAATATTAGATTTATAGTTGTAACTGGTAACTGGTGAGGATTAGCATTGTCAACAGCCATATATATATAGATGAATAAAGGAAGAGACACCTTTCTTATCAGAGGGTCCATTCGAATCGATGAAAAATAAATATATTAATTCATAATATTTTTACATTAATGAAAAATAAAAAATGTGGTGGCTGTTAATCCACTAGTATTTGATAAAGAAAATATTCAATAAAAAATAAATATATTTAATACTTCGAAAATATAAAAAAAAATTAATAACTTATTTATTTAATAATTAAGAAAAATTAGTTTGAAGGATTTTAAATTATTCTATTTAATTTTTATTTTGTATACATTTTTTATTTTTTATTTTTCTAATAATATAATTTTAACTTAACATTCTATGTACAGTTATTTATGTTAAATTTCAATATTTTTGTTATAAAAATATAATTTTAACATAACTATTTATTAAATTAAAAAAATAAAATTATAAATTAAAGTACTTTATGTAACAGTTATAATTTAGTCTTACATATAACCAAACTTTTTTACATTGTACAAAATTGTATAAATTTATATATTAGAATAATTTAATAATATCTCATGCTGAATAGGTATGTAAATACTAAAAGGTAAAACCATATCAGTAATAAAAAAAATGCATGTATGAAAAAATAAATGCAATATTTATGAAAAGAGTAATAATTTTTTTTCACCAACTAATATTTTAAAAATCAGATCAATTATTGTACTAATAAGAATACAGATTTTACTTTTAGATAAAGTCGATATGAAACCTGAGTTGAATCGAAATTTTGTACCTATATGTACATTCTAAAAGATATATGATAATATTAAATACATAAAAAATAATAAATAAATATATAAGTAAAATTATAATATAAAAAAATCACACATTGTAAACAGTATAAAAAGTTTTAGATAGAATTTTCATAAATTTTCCTTTAAATTAGAGATTTTTTGTAATTTAAAATAAATACAATATTTATATAATAAAAAAATTTGAAATGATAAGTGCCTTGTAATTGAATTAATATATATTCTATATTTAAACTGTGTGAGTTTTTAGTATTTTAGTTAAAAACTGAACGTCAAAATCAACTCTAACAATTGATAATTTAAAAAGATACTGATCTTAAATTTAAAAATTAAGTAACAAGATCAAAATCTAAATAAATTGAAATAATGAATTAAATTAAATAATAGTAAGTAATATAATTTATGAAGCTAATATTCAAGAGTTGCAAATGGTTTATTAGTAGTAAAATATAATATAGAAAAACGAATAGCTTTGACCCACTGAAATGAAAAGGGACCGTATGAGCCCAACCACTAGAGTATAGAGATAATAATTAGTAACAACTTTGATTTTTTTATTATATTTTTTAATATTAATTTTACATTAATTTTTATATCATTGATTATATTATTTTTTATTCATTATTTTCTCTTATTTAATCACAATTATTAAAAAATAAAGTAAAAAGTAATATGAAATAAAAAATATATAAAACCATCATTTTCTTATTAGCAAATATGTCTGGCATTAAAAAATAAAAAATAATAAACCACACACACAGTAGAATGAGAGAGCGAGCAATTATGAAATTAAAATATGACATATAATAGGAGGAGAGGTATCCCAATTAATAATAGATAATAGATATCAAAACTTGAAAAGAAACAAAGAAGGAGACTTCGAAAAATCTCCGGTCAACAGTGTGAAACAAGCTTTTATGCCTATAAATAATGATGACTTTGTATTTTATTAATATTTTTAGTTATATATATAATTGTGAATGTTTTATTTACTTAAACAACTTTTAACAAAAAATTATTTTTAAATCAAAATTGTTTAAACTTTAAATTTAAATATTTACTAATATTTTTTTATTTTAAAATAAAATGTTGATAACTACTAAAGATTCTCTTTTTTTTTTAAGTTTATTTGTAAGGAGTAAATAATGTTTCATCATTTTTTATTTAATATATTTATATATTTTGATAAAATTTATATATAACAATATTATTCTAATTAAAATCTTACCTTTAATGGCACGTGAGAGTCTCTCAATTTAATTTACTAATAAATTTTTGCTCAAACTTTATGACTCTTAAATCTTCTTTTTTAATGACTAAACCACGTGATATTATTATCATTTCTCATCTTTGAGATATGATCTCTCTCTTTCTTTTTCTCTCACACACACACATTTAGATTATATTTACACATTTATTAATTAATAGAATGAAATAGAATAAAATAAAATAAAATGAGATGAAATAAAAAAATATATATTATTTTATTATTTAAATATTTTAAAATAAAATAAAGTAAAATTATTATTTTATTATTTAAATAATAATATTAAGCATTTTCCTAAGAATTTTCGTACTTCTAGTTATGCTTATCTTACGAGATCATTGCCCTTTTTTTTTCTTATAAAAGTTAAGCTTCTAATATATATTATATTATTATAAGGTTTTGCTAACCTCCGTAGGACACATTAATGAGTTGAAATAGAGATTATTAAAAAAATAAAAAATAGAAGTATTTAATATTTTTAAAATTTAAAATATTTAATACTTTCTTTTTAAGTAATTAAGATGATTTACATGTTAATAAAACCTTATAAGATGTTTTATTTTTTTATTGTTACTTTAATTTTAAATTTTTTAATACAATATAATATTAAAAATTAATTCTGTGTTAGAATAAAATATTATAATAAAAACAAAATTATATCAAATAGAATAAACAAATTGCATATATAATATAATATTAGAACTATTTTACCTCTCAAGTTTCAACCTCAAAATTCACTTAAAAATAATTATATTATAAAAAATATTAAAAATATAAAAGATAAACAAAAAAATAAATAAAAAATCCATAAAATTTGTACCAAAAAGAAACCCCAAAATTTACGGAAGCACATAATTGAATGACTAAGCTGAAGTCATTCCCCAAAGTTCACGGCGGAAAAGAAAGAAGACATTCCCCAAAGTTTCTTCCAAATTATCATGTGTTTCTTTTAGGTGCTTTATTTATTTAACATATAAACTCATCTTTTAGCAGCAAATTATCAAAAAAAAGATTAATGATCCAAACACAATTTTTGGATTATGGCATAATTGAATCAATTTGCAATTTGCAATACAATATTGATGCCTTTTTTTTTTTACATGGAGGGGCTGGTGTGCCTATGATTTGATGATAAAAAAATTTTAAAATAAATTTATTTTTAAAGTAAACAAGTAAGAATGTATTTATAATTAAATTTTAATGAGTTAAGATTATGATGTATTTAAAATTAAATTAAAGATAAATATATCATTACTTATTTACTTTAAAGATAAATTAACTGTAAAAAAAAAAAATCCATGATTTGAATACTTCAATTTGTTTCTAATTCTTACACGGTACAAAATAAACATGGGCTCAAGTATATGATGATATCTAGAAGGGTTGTAATTATATGGATATTCCTTTAACTATGAGAGTGTGTTTGTTTTGCGGATTAACTCGTTATTCTTGGGAAAGTAAATTTGGAAATATCACATTCACATATTTGTTACAAGCTTTGAAAAAAAAAAATAAATTTATATTAGTGTAAGTTAATTTTTTACTACATTCATTTTTAGTTATTAGATCAATTTTTATCTAATTGTTATCTTTAATGAAATAATCTCAACTATTAAATGAAAGTAGAACTAACGATTAAAAATGAGTATAAGAGAAAAAAAAATTTACACTAATATAAATTGATCCCTCCTCTTAAAAAAAATATTTTTTGACATTATTGATTCTCGTAAAAGTTATATTCCCATGTTTTGCTTTATTTTTATTTCCATGATAAGGGTTGGGTATATATTTTTCCATGACATGGGAATATAAGTTATCTTGCAAGCTAACCATTAACTTCCACAGCTTCTTTCTCCCATCATCATTTGAATTTTTTTTTTTTTTGTGAATCTAACATTTTAAAAAATATTAATTCCCAAAAATATTAAATACTAACAAACATATTTTTAAATTTATCCAAAAATAAAATTCCCATTCATACTATTTCTAGGAATATTATTCAAGAGAATATAATAATATGCCTTAAACAAACATCTACTAAGGAGTATGTTAAACGCTATCTAGAATGACCAAGACTTAAAAAAAACAAAGATGGAGACTTTTTAAACACTATCTAGAATGACCAAGACTTAGAAAGAAACAAAGAAGGAGACTTGGAAAAGTCTTCAGTCCAACAGTGTGAAACAAGCTTTTATGCCTATCTTTACCTTCTTTTCATCTAAATATAAACTTATCAACTCTTTTTGAATATCTTACTAACCATTTAAATTTGAAATCCACTTAAGCATATTTCGTCCAAAACACTTTGTGGAAGAAAAATAAAAAGACAACTTGAAAAGAAAGGAGTGTGCTTCTTTATATTTGCTATAACTTGGTTATTTCTTAGATAATGATAGTTTGACATGTCTAGTGATCATAACATGTTCTGGGTAAAGCATCCATCAATATCATCTTGGTAATTTAAAAGTGAAGGAAAAAGTTTCACTTTAAAAAGAAATAAAATAAGTGAGAATTGTTTTTTTTTTTATAATAAGTAAAGACTATATAAGTATAAAAATTCATAAATTTAATACATGTATATTAAAATTTTGAATTCAAAGTTTATAAACAAATATGAAGAAAAAATATGTAAGAATATTTAGTCTTTATTACATATTTGTAAGCTTTTAAAATTTTATGAAATCTGTTATTAAATATTAAATATAACTATAATAACAAGGTACAATTATACGCTAGATTAGTTGAAAACTTGAAATAATTTTTGTATAGAGTTATAAGATAGTTTTTCTTTTCGGTAATCAATGTTTAAGGGGAGAGGAAATAATCCTATTTCAAGATCAGAACATGTCACAAATCTCATGAACAAGAATTTACAGTAATATTTACATATAAAAGTTAATCCAGTCTCAATTGAGTTATTAGATCGTTTTATTTAAAAAAGTAAGATTGGACAACCATTGGCCTTCATCATGATTCTGATCTTGCAAGTTCCATTTTGAGATTTTATTGTTCCTTCTAAAGATCAATTGCCGCTATCATCAAGATATTGTAACTTCAAGTGATTTCTAAGTTGATAAGGGATTTAAAACTATAGGTATTTACACCATAAAATCCGTTGTTGATTATTTCAAAACGTATAAGATTATTTTCAATACATAAAGTATAAATTATTCAGGAAAATTACCAAATAACGATTGAATGTGAAATTAGGTAATAATTGATGTCTATTGAAATTAAGAAATTAAATGAATTTATTAGAAATTTCATAACCTTCTCACCAATTTAAATTATTGATATGTAACAATGTAATTGATGTCTAAATTACTTAAATTATTGTATCATATAAACCCAATTATTTTAAAACGAGATACATTTGTCAAAGTTTTAATATTTTTAATACATGTCTTATTACGTTTATATATGTCTTATTTCAGGGAAATTTTAAACATATGTCACCTTTACATATATTATCTTTTCCCTCAAATTCAAAAATACTGTTTTTAATAGTATACTATCTAATAACTCGATTTTCAAATAGATCTACATGCATTTAAAGATACCATATATTCAAATGATTTAATTAAAAAATTTATATAATGTATTTTTTAAAATTTGAAGACTCACATTATCAATCAAGGAAAAAAAGTATAATGCATTCATTATTTTATTAATGACTCACGTTATTAATTAGAAGAAATTCTTAATTGTATAAATAGACTTTCTTTTTATTTTTCATTATATATACGTATTTAATATATAAAAATCTTTGATGCTTCATTTAAAAGTCGTGTATTTTTTGTTATGCAAATATTTAGTAAAATGTCATGTACGAAATTAGTTTTCTATTCAATCATGATATCCCAAAACTGATAAAATGTAAAAGAAAGTGAGTTGTTTATTGTTCTTTTTATTTTAATTTTATATATTTATAATTTACGATGTTGAAAACTTAACATAAAATTATATTTATATATACAATCACAGGAGGAAAAATATATAAGAAAACTTAATAAAACTAATTGAAATGTAATTTTTTAACAAAAATCTAAATTAACTAATTATATATGAGTATGAATATTAAAAATCTAATATACTTATTTACACTCTCACTTTTTTATTTTTAATAAAAAAATTAACTTTTTAAAAACTTAAAGAGAGGGTAAATTATAAAAGTTCAATAAAAAATAAAGAATAAAAGTGTGAGTAAACATATTGGAGTGTCAATAATCTCACCCATTATATTTTATTTAGAATGATTTATCTATTTAGAATATAGTTTATAATATTTTTTCTTCACTAAAAATAATTGTTTGAGTATTATGTTTATTTTTTTATATCATATATTCTTATTATTTGATGTCAATGTAGTATAAATGAACTAATAGTTTTTTAACCATATTTTCATTAACAACATAAATAAAATTCCTATTAATTATCTCACACACATTTGTTTTTTTGTTGTATCCCATACATATATAAAATTCTTATTAATTATTCCGTGCATCTCACGGGAACAAAACTCTAGTGTCTATATATATATATATTAGAATCAAAGGAAGACACATTTCTTATGAGAGATCCATTCCAATAAGAATAAAGCTACATACACATCTATAATTGCTTAACAACTTTCATATTTGTTGTTGAAGTGGCAGAATCAAATTATAGGTATATAAAGAATAAGGTAAAACTAATTATAATTAAATAATAAAAATTATATAAATATAAAGTGATGCATATATAAATAAATTATGATATTTTTATCGCAAATAATACATATATCTCTTTTCATATTTAATCTAATATTATTCATTATCTTATTTTTTTATCATTTTATCTTTTTTTAATCATACACTTTTAAAAAAGATGTATATAATACTTATATCTCTAAAAGAAGTATAAGACCATCATTATTTTATATAAATGTATGTGAGTAACATTTTTCAAAAAAATATTATATCACTTCCCGCTAAATTGAAGTCATTCCCCCAAAGTTCACGGCCGAAAAGAGAAGTCATTCCCCAATATTAATGCCTTTGGTTTGCACTTCAGTTTATTTCTTACACGTTACAAAACAAACATGGGCACAAATATATGATATCCTAGAGGGAACAAAACTTGAAAAGAAACAAAGAAGAAGACTTGTCCAGTCAACGTTGGGAGACAAACTTTTACGCTGCTACACCTTTTCCTTTTTTTCATCTATATGAAACTTAGTAACTCTTTTTTAATATCTTACTAACCATTTAAATTTGAAATCCATCTAAACATACTCCATACAGAAGATTTTGTGAAAGAAAAATAAAAAGACGACTTGAAATTAACAATTTTTTTTAGATTTTGTGCTTCTTTCTTTCAGATGCGTTTATTTTTTTTAGATTGCATTCTTTTTTTTATTTGATTTGAAATTAACAAATAACTAATAATGACTTTGTATTTTATTAATATTTTTAATTATATATATATAACTTTTAATATTTTATTTACTTAAACTAATTTTAATAAAAAAAAGTTATTTTTAAGCCAAAATAATTTAAAATTTTAATTTTAATATTTACTAATAATTATTTAATCTTAAAATAAAATGTTAATAATTAATAAAAATTCTCTTTTATTTTTTCTTAAGGTTGTTTATAAGGAGTAAATAATGTTTCATCATATTTATTTAATCTGTTTATCTATTTATATATTTTCATAAAATTTATATATAACAAAATTATTCTAATAAAGGTCTTGCCCCTAATGTTACGTGATTGTCTCTCATTTCAATTCACTAATAATTTTTTTGATCAAATATTTTGCCTCTTAAGTCTTCTTTTTTATCTGTTGAGATAAGTGACATTACTATTATGCCTCATCTTGATCTCACTCTTTATCTCTCACACTTGGAGAGTGATGCTCATGAATCCTTATAAGCTCCAAGGTCCACCTGCACCTGCAACATCAACCACACCATAAATATAGCTTCAATGAATTTGAAACAAGTTGGATTCATCATTGTGATTACGGTCATGACAAGTGATCAAATCAACAATATTATATTTTTAGTGGTAACTGGTGAGGATTAGCATTGCCAACACAGTCATATACATATATATATATATATATATATATATATATATATATATATATATATATATATATATAAAGAGAGAGAGAGAGAGAGGGATAAAGGAAGAGACACCTTTCTTATGAGCAGAAATGACAATTTTATTCGTCCGCAGGTAATACTCATGATTTAAAACGGATAATACCTGTTTAATATTCTTCCGTGGTATAATATCCTTTTGTGTTATCCCCGTTTAATAAAGCCAAGGCAGGGGGCGGGAGTGGAGATGGTTTCCCATCATACTGTAGTGCAATCAAAAAAAAAATTATAAACTATTTTATATAAAATTATTAAAAAAATTGTTATATATTAAAAAATATTAAACATTGTACTTGAATGTAAGTTGAATTTTAAGTATTTTAAGTGTTTGTAATTATTTTTGAATTAAGTTGTGTTGAATAAATTTTGAGAAATTATGATATTATACTTTATTTTTATTTTTATTTTATTAATTTTTTTATAATTTATTGTACCATTGACAGATATTCGCAGTACTGCGTTACTGCGAAAAAATAAAAACGAATATCAGCATGGATATGGAAGTGGAGGAGGGGGCGAATATTATCCGCGAGGGTGAGAGACTACTACCTGTCTCTCGCCCCACTCCATCCGTTGTCATCCCTACTTATGAGAGGGCTCATTCGAATGGATGAAAAATAAATATATTAACTTATAATATAATTACATGAATGAAAAATAAAAAATATGGTGCCTCATAATTCACTAGTATTAGATAAAGAGAATATTTAATAAAAAAGAAATATATTTAATACTTTGAAAATATAAAAAATATTTAATAACTTATTTATTTAATAATTAAGAAATTTAGTTTGAAGAATTTTAAATTAATTTATTTAGTTTTTATTTTATACACTTTTTTATTTTTTTTATTTCTAATAATATAATTTTAACTTAACATTTTATGTAGAGTTATTTATGTTAAATTTCAATATTTTTATTATAAAACTATAATTTTAACATAATTATTTATTAAATTAAAAATAAAATTATAAATTAAAGTACTTTATGTAACAGTTATAATTTAGTCTTACATATAACTAAACTTTTTTACATTGTACAAAATTGTATAAAGAATAATTTAATAATATCTCATACTGAATAGGTATGCAAATACTAAATAGTAAAACCATATCAGTAATAAAAAGAATGCATGTATGAGAAAATAAATGTAATATTTATGAGAAAGAGTAATAAATTTTATTTTCATCAATTAATATTTTAAAAATCAGATCAATCATTGAACCAATAAGAATAAAGATTTTTCTTTTAGATAGAACCAAGATTAAACCTGAGTTGAACCGAAATTTTGTACTTATATGTGATAATATTAAATACATTAAAATACACGTAGTTAAATGTATAAATAAAATTATAAAAAAATTCACACGTCGATATCAAACCTGAGTTGAACCGAAATTTTGTGCCTATATGTACATTCTAAAATATATATGATAATATTAAATACATAAAAAATGCATAGTTAAATATATAAGTAAAATTAATAAAAAAGAATCACACGTTGTAAACAGTATAAAAAGTTTTAGATAGAATTTTCATAAACTTTCCTTTAAATTAGAGATTTTTTTAATTTAAAAAATATATAATATTTGTATAATAAAAAATTTTGAAATGATAAGTGTCATGTAATTGAATTAATATATATTCCATATTTAAAATGTGCAAGTTTTTAGTATTTTAGTTAAAAGCTGAACGACAAAATCAATTCTAACAATTGATAATTTAAAAAGATACTGATCTTAAATAAAACTAAGTAACAACATCAAAATCTAAATAAATTTAAATAATGAATTAAATTAAATAATAGTATGTAATATAATTTATGAAGCTAATATTCAAGAGTTGCGGATGGTTTATTAGTAATAAAATGTAATATAGGAAAAAGAATAGCTTTGACCCACTCAAATGAAAAGAAACCGTATGGCCCCAACCACGTGGAGAATAGAGATAATAATTAGCAAATATGTCTGGTATTAAAAAATGAAAAATAAAAATTAATAAACCCCACACGCACGGTAGAATGAGAGACCGAGCGAGAATGCGAGATTAACAAACAATCACACAGATAGTGCAATGGGATTGGGAGGAGAATGCGGGAGATCAACACCTTTTGCTTTAATTAAAATTAGTGTTTTTGTACCGTGTAATGCATGAAATAAATTAAAAATATTATAATAAAAAAAAAATATATTCAACTTAAAATTATGACATCTTGATAATTTATATAAATTTGATTAAGTTATAATTAATAAAATTTGTAGTGAAGTTTTTTTAAAATTACTTTTATTTTATTTTTATTAATTGGCTTTGTCTATGCTATGATAATTAGGCTATGTAACTATTCTAAATAAATATTTTTTTTATATGACATCTCAATAAATAAATAATTTATATAATTTTAATTTTTTTATTATAGAGTTTATTTTTTTTTAATATTAATTTTTATGTGTTTATTGTTAAGATGTTTTATCAACTTATTATTAAGAATATACAAAAAGATTACTATATTTTCTTAGTTTAAAAACACTTAATAAATTCATAGTTTTCTCATAATAAATTATATTTAATTAATTTTACTATATTTTCATGTAAAATTTTCACTCTTATGTAATATACATATTGAAGTTTTATAAATAAAATAAAATAATTATATACAAATAAATATAGTAATTTGAAAATATAATTAATTTATGTGACAATATGTAACGCCCCTTTTTCTCTTCCAATGTGAAGAAGGAACGTCACACTATAGTAAAGCAAAACATGAAACGAAATAAATTAAATTTGCAGAAAACAATTATTGCTTTTAAGCTTGTAGATCCAGTTCATTTTGCGGTTATTTAAATTCCTTTACAAATGTCACCATTTTTTTTTGTTCAATTATTAAATTATATCGTTACCAAGTAGAGTTAAAAGGTTGATTTAAAAATCCATTATGTATAAAGATAATAATTAGAACAGTCGCAATAAAAGAATCAGACGTAAGTTAAACCATACACAATATATATATTCATACTTATATGCATAAGCCGGTTTAGTTACATTCCAAAATATACAAAAAGACAAAGATGTATCCACCCAAAATTATACAAATATCCCTAGCATATACAGCAAAACGTCAAGCTTCCCAAAAAGATAGACGATTAGCCATCAGTAGCTACCAATAGTATCAGCTCTTAAGACTGACAAGAAGGGACCGTAGCCGGGTCTTCCTCAGAGTCCTCTTCGTCCGAGGAAACTTCCATTGGAATGACAGAGTAATGGGCAGGAGCCCGAGCAGTGGACAAAAAAGAGTCATCACGTGGGGTGTAGTACATGTCAGCTCACATGTCCCTAACGGGCATGTAAAACTCTAGCCAAACAAAAACATGAAAATAAAAAATAGGGGCGTCACAACGACCCCATGCTAAGGACACAGTCAACTCCCCATGGTACACGCAACGGTCCATCTGTACATTAATGTGCCAATAGTCAGGGCCTCCGTGAAAAGTGATCCGTGTGTAGCCCAAAAATCCACGAGGGCACGACGTCATCCTCAATAACTTCAGTCGTAGTCTGGCCAAAAGCCTAGAAACTCAGGAGTTTCCTTGTCTTCCTCACGAACGTCTTCTCAGAAGCACACAATCCAACAGAGTACAAAAATAAAAGGAAATACAGAAAGAGATGAGACACCTAGCTTTCAGTACCAAAATGACAGTAAGAAAATAAAACGGTATTGGATGCCCACATATAACACAGTTCATACATTAAGTCACAACAATATTAAAGTTAAAAGTAAAGGCAGAGCAACAATAATTAATTGTAATAATTACAATAACAGGCAAACAACAATAATATTCCCAGCAGTCAACAGTTCAAATAATTGGACAATTATTAAGGAAACAAAGACAGTTATGTTCACAGTTATAAATGTTCATGCTCAATGAATTATGTGACTGACAATTCATAATGCAAAAGGGTACCAAAAATTCCTACTCCATAGAGCTAGACATTAACATTTTTCGGAGTGAATGATCAAGGAGTAATGTCAGTATATCGTTAGCCTTAAAATATAGTGTACTTTATCTCATAAAAATATTTGCGCAATTGGCTTATACATGACACCTAGACAGTTGATCGCGATATAGGACAGCGTCCCAGTCAGGATCGTCGATGTGTCGCGTTGGTTTATCCCACGGCCTCAGTGGAGCTACCACTGTCTATTGTGAGACACCTACTTCCCAACGCCCCCAAGGCCAATCAATATGATCCTACGCTTAGTCTACTCGCACCCGCACAAGGGTGTTATTCAAACTCCTAGGCACATATAGCCTTTCTAACAATGCCTAACGGACAACACATGTGCATGATAACTCAATTTCAATCATGCATGTTCATCAATGATATATTCATCATAAGCATACCACAAGGGTAAATAAATATATATACACATACATATTCATTTCTCAACATCATCACATCGTGATGTTCTCAAGTACATAATCAACAAGTATTTAACCCACATAGGGATTCATAACAACATATAAATCAATTCTCAATATCCATATATAATCATACATAGCTTATCAATTTCACAAGTTCATATCTTGGATTTACATTTTCAAAGTCTTAAACTTTGGTGAATTATGAAAGTTATAGGGTGAATTACCCTTCAAAACCATGGCCCTCTAAATGTTATTATCCACTTTAAATCTTCCACTTTATTAAGAGTTATGCATGTCTCTAAGTCTTAAGTTTCCAAAGATGCACCAAGGCATCATTTGCCTTCAAGGTTTTCTCTCTAAAACCGTAGCCTTCATGGTCTTCAAAGTCCAATTTTTCCTTCCATTTTATGTATTAGTTTCTTAATACCAATTTACCTAAATTTTGATTCACTAAGATCAATCCAAACCCTTAGCTTTTCAAACCAAAACCGTGGCTCCCTTTTAAGGTGTTCAATCCTTAAAATTTTCCATTTATTAACCTCAATGTTATCATTCAACATTTAATTACATGAACATTATTTATTTGTTCACAAAAACAATTTTCAACCCAAAATTTCATCCAAAACTGTGGCCACCATGTTAGGGTAGGTGTTAGACCATTTGTGTATCGCAAGTGCACGAGTCATTCAAGTAATACAGATACGAAGTAAAAGTTCGTTCCCACGAGGACATGGTTTCCATTACTAAGTAACAATCAATAGTTTAGCTAAATTCTATCCAAGGACATATAAAATAAAGTAAAGCAATTAATCTAAATCTAAACTACGAAAGCAATAACATAAGGGTTTAGAGATCTAAGAATTCCTTCTTCACTTCCTACTTCATACTGATGATATGCAATCCTTATAAGCGGCATCAATGATTAGTTAGTTAGCTTGAGAATCTGATTTAGTCAAAAGCCTATGTCTAGGTCGATCAACCCTGGTGTCATTTACCTAATCCACTATGGTTCTTATGGTTGCATGAGGACTAGAGTAAACTCCACTAATGAACGATCTATTCTCAAACACACGCTAATACATGGCTAAAAGTTATATTTCTATCCCGTTAGCGAATTAACTCATCCAAGCCAATTGAACTTGTCAAACATGTATCAACCATACCATGTCCATCTCAACAAATCCCTATGTCTAGTTCATTTGCATCAATTAACGTCATGCAATTGTTGATCAAACAAGAGCAAGCATTAAGCACAGGCATGGAAGAACAAAGCTAAACATCAATAGAAACTCAAATTCATACATAAACATCAATAATCATATAAAGATCTAAAGTAATTCCTAAATACAGCTTCTAATCCATTGAACACAAATTTACAGAGCAAAAACAGTATTCAAAAGATAAGGGAGCAGAAGAAACGCAGGGAGAAGAGGAAGGATGCCATTGATGAAATCATTAAAGCTTGAATCCTTTTCCTTAAGGAAGAGGACCTCCAACCTAATCTCCCTAGGCCTCCAATCAGCCCAGAAATGAAGAACCAAGCTGCAGCTCGTCTAAAACCTAAAACTATCTACGGAGCTCTCCAAACTCTCCAAACAAAATATATTAAAATCTATTTATAGACTCAGCAAAACAGAGGCACGCTGCGGCATTAACATTCCTACGCCGCGGCGCGTTACAAATTAGGTCAGGGACGCCGCGGCATTGAATTGCCATGCCGCGACGTTCAATATTTCGTAGCCTCTGACTTTGGATGCAGGGGACACTCACGCCGCGGCGTTGATTGCTGATATGCTGATTTGGCTTCCTCTTCCTTTTTCAGCCCAAATGTTCCATATATCATCATGTTTGGAGCCTTTTCTAATATAGAGAAAACACCAAATCAATAACACATATAAATTCACTTAATCACATAGCAAATAAGCACAAATTGCTCAATATTATATAAGAAATGTATCAGAATTGGATATAACAAATATAAGCGTAAAACCTTCCAAATATGCATGAATATAAGGACTTTAGTACTCTTTATAGCTCAGATATGGGGCACAAATAACTACACTTTATGGAGTTATCAGTAGGAACCTCCAAAATTTTCATTTAGCAACCCTAACATAATCAAGCACATTTAATACTTCTAATATACTAAAGATCACCAATCAAAATTTAATCAAATCCAAGAATATATAAACAAGCAAAAATCACAAAACAACATGAATATACAAGGGTTCCCTCACTACCATTATTGATAGAAATGAGTAATCTCTCTCTTATCTAAGGAAGAATAACGAAAATGACTCCTTCAAACTCCTTGGAGAATTCAGTTTTGAAGCCTTCAAAACCCTAGGAATTTCTATCATCAAAAATCAACATTAAGCATGGAAAATAATGGATCTTTGGTCTCCTTTGAGACCCTAGAGTCCGAAAATGAAGAGAAATGAGAAGAAAGGTAGAAGCTTTACCACAAAGATGGAGACTTTGTCTTGGAAGACAATGGAGAAATGTTAGATTTTTGAAGAAATTTTCTAAAGAGAAGTTATAGAGAAGGATGAAGTGAGTATGGAAATGAGCTTGGTAAAGGGAAAAGTGAAGAAAAATGGTGGAGGATGGGGGCTACAAAACCGTAGCTATGGAAGAGTAGAGAGAAGGAGGAGAAACTTTGAAGAAGGTAAAGTTTTAGAGAAATAAAGTGTCTTGGTGAAATGAAATGATTTTGGG
This sequence comes from Ormosia emarginata, assembly GCA_029884605.1. Taxonomy (NCBI): domain Eukaryota; kingdom Viridiplantae; phylum Streptophyta; class Magnoliopsida; order Fabales; family Fabaceae; genus Ormosia; species Ormosia emarginata. The sequence continues at coordinate 12,550,784 of JAQQTP010000071.1, forward strand.
TATTTTGCATTAAGTGAGGAGGCAAAAATTTGCCTCCTTTGCCCATGCATTGCCGCGGCTTCATGAGGAGAAAAGGGAGGGATTTTGGCTTCCTTGACAAGCTAAGGGCAAGGTGGTCTTTAGTTAGTCAAAGCTTCTCAAAGAAACTTCTTAATTAGGGTACAAAATTTAAATTTAAGTGAGCTTGATTAGACATAAAGTAGATTGCATTAGGATAATATGATAGGATTTTTATTACATGTTATTATCCAATGGATAATTGCTACAGTCGACAGAAATCAATATTAATTTATCTGACGGATGAAATTTACACAGCGTTTTGTTATTTATCCGTTAATTTTCTCGAAAAATGTGAAACCTTGTAAATCATGTCCAGCCTCGGGTTTAGTAAGATTCTCCGTCGATGTTTCCACAGATCAAGGTTCTCGGGAAAAATATTTCATTTTCCCGGCTCTATTCAATTTATACGTAAAACGAAAAATAATATTAAAATATTTCATGTTCTCAGAAAAATTCAAAAAAATTTCAAAAAATCACAAATATTATAAAATGAATATTTATAACAAAATAAATAAATTTTGGGGTGCTACAACTCTCCCCAACAAATAAGAATTCTGTCTTCGAAATTTTCATACCTTAAAATAATTCTGAATATTGCTCCTTCATTTTGTCCTCTAGTTCCCAAGTGGCATCTCTAGTCGTCTCGTTCCAGATTACTTTCACCAATGAAATGTATTTTCCCCTAAGTTGCTTCATTCTCCTATCCTCGATCCTTACAGGAGTTGTTTCATAAGTCAAGTTTTCCTTTAATTGTACTGAATCAGGTACAATGACATGATCAGGACTTGGAATGTATTTTCGGAGTTGTAACACATGAAAGACATTATGGAGATTTGAAAGGAAAGAGGGTAAGACTATTTGGTAAGCAACAGGACCTATCCAACGAAGAATCTGATACAATCCAAGGAATTTTAGAGTGAGCTTTCTAGATTTGAGAACCCGACTGACCCCAGTCGTATGCGTGACTTTCAGAAATACATGCTCTCCTTCTTCAAATTCAAGAGGTTTCCTTCTTTTGTCTGCATAACTCTTTTGTCAACTCTGAGTTGTTCTCATCTTTTCCTGAATCATTTTAACTTTTTTAGTCGTCTGTTGAATGAGATCAAGTCCGACTGTAAGCTGCTCTCCATCTTGATACCAGCATAGAGGTGTTCGACACCTTCGTCCATACAGAGCTTCATAGGGTGTCATTCCTATACTTGAATGATAACTGTTGTTGTAGGTGAATTCTACCAACGGTAAGATTTTATCCCAACATCCAGTCTGTTCTATAGCACAAGCTCTTAGTAAATCCTCCAATGATTGGATTGTTCTTTCTGATTGACCGTTCGTCTGAGGATGATATGCAGAACTCAATCGTAGCTGCGTCCCCATTGCTTCTTGAAGACTCTGTTAAAACTTCGATGTAAATCTAGGATCTCGGTCAAAGATGATACTTGTAGGTACACCATGTAATTTGACAATTTCACCGATGTACAACTGAGTTAACTTCTCCAATGGATATCTTATGTTGATCGGTAAAAAATGCGCTGACTTTGTAAGTCTATCCATGATCACCCATATTGAATCATGACCTCTCTTCGTTCTTGGCAGTCCAACAACAAAGTCCATGACAATGCTAGCCCATTTCCACTCGGGAATAGTCAAAGGTTGCAAAAATCCTGACGGTCTTTGATGTTCAATATTTGTCTTCTGACAAACCAAACAAGATGATACACATCTAGCGATATCTTTTTTCATTCCATGCCACCAAAATAACTTCTTTAAATCTTGGTATATTTTAGTCATTCCAAGATGCATACTTAATTGACTCGTATAAGCATGTTCAAGTATATACTTCCTGAATTCCTCATCTTTAGGTATACAGACTCTCCCTTGGAATCTTAAAATTTCATCACTTCTTTCTTCCAATGTTGATACACCGCCATGCTTTATCAGCTCTCTTTCCTTTTGCAAGAACTTATCATTTTTCTATTTTTCTCGGATGTCTTCCAGCAAGTCATTCAAAATAGTGACCATATTCATGCAGATTTTTCCTGGCATTAGCTCTACAAAAGACCATACGTCTCTGAATTGCTCTATCAAGTCTTTCTCTCTGATCATCATGGTAGAAACACTGATTGTCTTCCTATTTAAGGCATCGGCCACAACATTCGTCTTCCCAGGGTGATACTGAAGTTAGAAGTCATAGTCTTTCAAGAATTCTAACCATCTTCGTTGCCTCATGTTCAGCTCCTTCTAGTCATACAGGTATTTCAAACTCTTGTGGTCACTGAAGACGTTGAACATTGCCCTATACAGGTAATGTCTCAATATCTTCAAAGCAAACACCACTGCAGCTAAATCCAAATCATGCGTTGGGTAATTCTTCTCATGCACTCGCTATTGTCTTGAGGCATAAGTCATCACTTTCCCGCCTTGCATAAGGACGCATCCCAATCCTTGATATGAAGCGTCACAATACACCTCAAATAGTTCACTTGGATTAGGCAGAACTAACACGGGTGAAGTAGTTAGTATCCTTTTTAGCTCTTGGAAACTTCCTTCGCAAGCATCGGTCCATTCAAAAGCTTGATTCTTCCTGGTAAGTTGAGTAAGAGGTCCAGCAATCTTAAAAAATCCTTCAATGAACCTCCAGTAGTATCCTGCTAATCCAATAAAGCTTCAGATTTTCGTTACCATCTTTGGCATTTCCCATTGTAGTGCAACTTCTACTTTTGATGGGTCAACAACAATTCCTTCCTTTGAAATCACATGGCCTAAGAATTTCACTTCATTCAACTAAAACTCACACTTGGATAATTTAGCATATAGTTCTTTCTCCTTCAAAATCTAAAGAACTATATTGAGATGTTCAGCATGATCCTCCTGATTTTGTGAATAGATCAAGATGTCGTCGATGAAAATAACGATGAATCTGTCCAAGTAAAGATGAAAGATCATATTCATATAATCCAAGAAGATAGCAGGTGCATTAGTCACACCAAAAGGCATTACCAAATACTCATAGTGTCCATAACGAGTACGAAAAGCTGTTTTGGGAATGTTTTCCACTTTTACTCGGATCTGGTGGTAGCCCGATTGCAAATCGATCTTGGAAAACACAGCCGCTCATTTCAGTTGGTCCATTAGGTCATCTATCATCAACAATGGATACTTGTTCTTGATCGTGACCTTGTTCAACTGACGATATTCCACACATAACCTCGAAGTACCGTCCTTCTTCTTAACCAGCAACACTGGTGCTCCCCAGAGTGATACTTTAAGTCACACAAATTGCTTCTCCAAAAGCTCTTCCAATTGCCTCTTGAGCTCAGCTAGCTCTGCAGGTGACATTCGGTAATGTGCTATGGAAATAGGGCCAACTCCAGGCACAAAATCATGGTAAATTCAGTCTCCCGCTCCGGTGGTAAGCCAGGTATATCTTCGGGAAAAACTTCAAGAAACTCTCGAACCACGGAGATCGTGTTCACATCTACCTTATTCTCGACCTTCAAAGAAGACAACAACATGTATCTCCAAGCTCCTTCTTTCAAGAAAGCTTTCGCTTGGTTGGCCGTCATAAATCTAGTATTCTCATCCAAAGGGAAAACTATTATTTTTCTAGAACAATCTAATAGGACATGGTTAGCAGATAACCAATCCATCTCTAAGATCACATCTAATTGAGATAAGGGCAAACAAATCAAATCGACAGAAAAGATTCGACCTTCGACAGTTAATGGACAATTTAGACAGACTTTGGTAGTAATAACAAGTTTAACAGTTGGAGTTGAAACAGTCAAATCAAACGGCAAAGAAGACACATGTAAACTAAGTCTTTTCACACAGTTATATGAGATAAAAGAATGAATTGCACGAAAACCATATAGTACAATTAAAAGATTACATTCAATGAGACCTTCTCCTTGTATAAGATCTTTGGATTCAGAGGTTTCGGCACCGCTCAGGGTGTAAACCTGACCTCCAACCTGTGGTTTAGTGGTTCTAGCAGCATTGACGAAAGGTTCTGCCTTGGCTTGATTACAATCACCAGAAACATGTCCTGATTTCCTGCACCTGAAGTAAATAATCCCATTGATAGTGCAGTCGCTTGTGTAGTGCTTCTTCCCGCACTTCGTGCACCTCGTCGTAAAGGCCGCATTCTGACTTGTCCTCCCTGGGCTTCCACTCGGACTTCCATCCTATGGTCTTTGTTGTTGATTTCCAGATGGTTTGGAATAGGGCTACTTCTGGTAACGACCAGCACCACTGCTTCCCCCTCTTTGAGACCAAATTGGCCCAAACTTTCTGTTTCTCGCCTCACGCGCCTGATCCAAACTTTCCACTCGGCAGCATGTATCAAGCAACTCAGAAAAGTAAGTAATCTTCAAGGTTATGATGGCTCTCTTCACGTCATGTCTCAGGCCTTCTTCAAACTTTCGACACTTCCAAGTTTCGTTGGGTTGGTGTTGGAAGTAAGTTGAAAACCTCGACAAGCTCTCAAACTTAGCAGCATACTCGCCCACGGTCATATTTCCTTGTCGCAAACTCAGAAATTTCATTTCCTTCGCGTGTCTGGCACTTTCAGGAAAATACTTATTCAAGAACCTCTCTCTAAACACTTCCAAAGTAATCGTCTGATTCTCGGCTTGCAACAACATTTGCTCTCCTGTCCACTACTCCTCAGCGTCTCCAATTAGCACAAATGCCGCATATGTCACTTTATTATTATCGGCACAGTTCATGCCAATAAATATCTTTTCTAGCTCTTTGATCCAAAGCGTAATTTTCTCAAGATCAAACTCTCCTTTAAATTGCGGAGGGTTCATGCGATGAAACTCCGCCAAATTTTGGGCATCAGCTGTAGCCTCCAGTTGTTGTGCAGTCCTCGCCTACTATTCAGCGGTTTGTTGATTCTGCTGCAGCATTACCTCAGCTATTTTATGTATTGCTTCTATCGCAGCAGTCATGTCTCCTCTGCAAGCTATACTTTCTCTCAAATCAAACTTCACAAAACACAAAGAAAAGTCAGATGTATTCTTGCGAAATACCAAACACAAAGAGTTCACATAGCACAAACAAGACAGTCCAAAACCACACGACCCAAAAGAAAACTTAAACCGGGAGCTCTAATACCAAGACAGTGTAACGCCTCTTTTTCTCTTCTAATGTGAAGAAGGAACGTCACACTATAGTAAAGCAAAACATGAAACGAAATAAATTAAATTTGCGAAAAATAGTTATTGCTTTTAAGCTCGTAGATACGGTTCATTTTGCGGTTATTTAAATTCCTTTACAAATGTCACCATATTTTTTTTGTTCAATTATTAAATTATATCGTTACCAAGTAGAGTTAAAAGGTTGATTTAAAAATCCATTATGTATAAAGATAATAATTAGAACAGTCACAATAAAAGAATCCGACGTAAGTTAAACCATACACAATATATATATTCATACTTATATGCATAAATCAGTTTAGTTACATTCCAAAATATACAAAAAGACAAAGATGTATCCACCCAAAATTATACAAATATACCCCAACATATGTAGCAAAACGTCAGACTTCCCAAAAAGATAGACGGTTAGCCATCAATAGCTACCAATAATATCAGCTTCTAAGACTGACGAGAAGGGACCGTAGCCGGGTCCTTCTCAGGGTCCTCTTCGTCTGAGGAAACTTCCATTGGAATGACAGAGCAACGGGCAAGAGCCTGAGCAGTGGACAAAAAAGAGTCATCAAGTGGGGTGTAGTACATGTCAGCCCACATGTCCCTAACGAGCATGTAAAACTCTAGCCAAACAAAAGCATGAAAATAAAAAATAGGGGCGTCATAATGACCCCATGCTAAGGACACAGTCAGCTCCCCATGGTACACGTAATGGTCGGTCTACACATTAATGTGCCAGCAATCAGGGCCTCCGTGAAAAGTGATCGATATGTAGCCCCAAAATCCATGAGGGCACAACGTCATCCTCAATAACATCAGTCATAGTCTAGCCAGAAGCCTGAAAACTCAGGAGCTTCCTTGTCTTCCTCACGAACGTCTTCTCAGAAGCACACAATCCAACATAATACAAAAATAAAAGAAATACAGAAAGAGGTGAGACATCAAGCTTTCAGTACCAAAATGGCAGTATGAAAACAAAACGGCGTTGGACGCCCACATATAACACAGTTCATACATTTAATCACAACAATATTAAAGTTAACAGTAAAGGCAGAGCAACAATAATTAATTGTAGTAATTGCAATAACAGGCAAACAACAATAATATTCCCAACAGTCAACAGTTCAAATAATTGGACAATTATTACGGAAACAAAGACAATTATGTTCACAGTTATAAATGTTCATGCTCAATGAATTATGTGACGGACAATTCACAATGCAAAAGGGTACAAAAAATTTCTACTCTATGGAGCTAGACATTAACATTTTTCAGAGTGAATGATCAGAGAGTAATGCCAGTATATTGTTAGCCTTAAAATATAGTGTGCTTTATCTCATAAAAATATTTGCGCAATTAGCTTATACATGGTACCTCGACAGTTGATCGCGATATAGGACAGTGTCCCAGTCAGGATGGTCGGTGTGTTGCATCGGTTTATCCCACGACCCCAGTAGAGCTATCACTGTCTATTGTGAGACACCAGCTACTCAACGCCCCCAGGGTCAACTAATATGACCCTACACTTAGTCTACTCGCACCCGCACAAGGGTGTTATTTAAACTCCTAGGCACACATAGCCTTTTTAATAATGTCTAACAGACAACACATGTACATGATGATTCAATTTCAATCATGCATGTTCATCAATGATACATTCATCATAAGCATACCACAAGGGTAAATAAATATATATACACACACATATTCATTTCTCAACATCATCACATCGTGATATTCTCAAGTACATAATTAATAAGTATTTAACCCACATAGGGATTCATGACAACATATAAATCAATTCTCAATATCCATATGTAATCATACATAACTTATCAATTTCACAAGTTCATATCTTGGATTTACATTTTCAAAGTCTTAAACTTTGGTGAATTATGAAAGTTATAGGGTGAATTACCCTTCAAAACCGTGGCCCTCTAAATGTTATTATCCACTTTAAATCTTCCACTTTATTAAGAATTATGCATGTCTCTAAGTCTTAAGTTTCCAAAGATGTACTAAGGCATCATTTGCCTTCAAGGTTTTCTCTCTAAAACCGTAGCCTTCATGGTCTTCAAAGTCTAATTTTTCCTTCCATTTTATGAATTAGTTTCTTAATACCAATTTATCTAAATTTTAATTCACCAAGATCAATCTAAACCCTTAGGTTTTCAAACCAAAACCGTGGCTCCCTTTAAAGGTGTTCAATCCTTAAAATTTTTCATTTATTAACCTCAATGTTATCATTCAACATTTAATTACATGAGTATTATTTATTTGTTCACAAAAACAATTTTCAACCCAAAATTCCATCCAAAACCGTGACCACCATGTTAGGATAGGAACCTCCAAAATTTCCATTTAGCAACCCTAACATAATCAAGTACATTTAACACTTACAATACACTAAAGATCACCAATCAAAATTTAATCAAATCCAAGAACACATAAACAAGCAAAAATCACAAAGCAACATGAACATACAAGGGTTTCCTCATCACCATTATTGGTAGAAGTGAGTAATCTCCCTTTTACCTAAGGAAGAACAACGAAAATGACTCCTTCAAACTCCTTGGAGAATTCAGTTTTGAAGCCTTCAAAATCATAGGAATTTCCATCATCAAAAATCAACATTAAGCGTGGAAAAGAATGGATCTTTGGTCTCCTTTGAGACCCTAGAGTCCGAAAATGAAGAGAAATGAGAAGAAAGGTGGAAGCTTTACCTCAAAGATGGAGACTTTGTCTTGGAAGACAATGGAGAAATGTTGAATTTTTGAAGAAATTTTCTAAAGAGAAGTTGTAGAGAAGGATGAGGTGAGTATGGAAATGAGCTTGGTGAAGGGAAAAGTGAAGAAAAATGGTGGAGGATAAGGGTTGCAAAACCATAGCTATGGAGGAGTAGAGAGAAGGAGGAGAAACTTTGAAGAGGATGAAGTTTTAGAGAGAGAAAGTGTCTTAGTGAAATGAAATGATTTTGGGTATTTCGCATTAAGTGAGGAGGCAAAAATTTGCCTAATTTGCCCATGCATTGCCACGGCTTCATGAGGAGAGAGGAGAGGGATTTTGGCTTCCTTGACAAGCTAAGGGCAATGTGGTCTTTAGTTGGTCAAAGCTTCTCAAAGAAGCTTCTTAATTAGGGTACAAAATTTGAATTTAAGTGAGCTTGATTAGACATAAAGTAGATTGCATTAGGATAATGTGATAGAGTTTTTATTACATGCTATTATCTAATGGATAATTGCTATAGTCGACAGAAGTCAGTATTAATTTATCTGACGGATGAAATTTACACAACGTTTTGTTATTTATCCGTTAATTTTTTTCGAAAAATGTGAAATCTCGTAAACCGTGTCCAGCCTTGGGTTTAGTAAGATCTCCCGTCGACGTTTTCACAGATCAAGATTTTCGAAAAAAATATTTTATTTTTCCGACTCCGTTCAATTTGTACGTAAAACGAAAAAAATATTAAAATATTTCACGTCTAAAAAAATTCAAAAAAATTCTAGAAAATTACAAATATTATAAAACGAATATTTATAACAAAATAAATAAATTTTGGAATGTTACATAATACATATATAACAAAGATGATATCATATACTTAAGAAAATTTTAGAATTTAAATATCAATCACTAATAAAAATAATTAATAACGTAATCAATTAAAAATATGTAGAAATCTTTTGAATTTTGTTTAATATAAATTAATATGCAAAATATATATGTCAAAATAATTAATACGCGATTATAAATTTTTATATTTATATGTGTGAGTAATAGATTTAATTTTAATATAGTAATACATGTGTACATTCTTTTTAAATTGTAATATAAGATATCTTGTGTTAATTTTTGAAATTATATATTTGTCATATATCATATTTTTAAATATGTTAATTCATGTTAAAAGGATATATATCAAAATATGAAAACAGAATTTTTTTTTTATATTTTATATGATTAAAATATGACATATAAGTGGAGGAGAGGTATCCCAATTAATAATGGATAATAGATACCAAAACTTGAAAAGAAACAAAGAAGGAGACTTCGAAAGTCAACAGTGTGAAACAAGCTTTTATGTTTATACATTTTTCTTTTTTCATATCTGAAACTTATTAATATCAAAACTTGAAAATAATTGAATGTTTTATTTACTTAAACAACTTTTAACAAAACAATATTTTAAAATCAAAATGGTTTAAACTTTAAATTTTGATATTTACTAATAATTATTTAATTTTAAAATAAAATGTTGATAATAATTAAATAATTAAAATAATTATTTAATGGTTGAATGAGAAAGCCTGCATCTTCAAAGTATGGGGGGTCACCACCGTGAAGGTCGAGCCTTGGTATATGGGTAGTTAGGTTGCTACAGCTGACTCCCTTCCATTGGCAGCAATCTTCAGTCCCCCACGAAGATAGAATGTCAGAGTGATCAACCAGGACAGCCTTGAAGTGAAGGAGTGCTTGCCTCTCTCTCTCTATGCACCTAACCTCTTCTGCACCAACAAGGTCCACCTGCACCTGCAACATCAACCACACCATAAATATAGCTTCAATGATTTTGAAACAAGTTAGATTCATCATTGTGATTACAGTCATGACAAGTGATCAAATCAACAATATTAGATTTTTAGTGGTAACTGGTAACTGGTGAGGATTAGCATTGTCAATAGCCATATATATATGTGTGTATATATACAGATGGATAAAGGAAGAGACATCTTTTTTATGAGAGGGCCCATTCGAATGAATGAAAAATAAATACATTAACTCATAATATAATTACATGAATGAAAAATAAAAAATATGGTGTCTCGCAATTCACTAGTATTAGATAAAGAAAATATTTAATAGAAAAAATATATTTAATACTTTGAAAATATAAAAAATATTTAATAACTTATTTATTTAATAATTAAGAAATTTAGTTTGAAGAATTTTAAATTAATCTATTTAGTATTTATTTTCTATACATAGTTTATTTTTTATTTCTAATAATATAATTTGAACTTAACATTTTATGTAGAGTTATTTATGTTAAATTTCAATATTTTTATTATAAAACTATAATTTTAACATAATTATTTATTAAATTAAAAATAAAATTATAAATTAAAGTACTTTATGTAACAGTTATAATTTAGTCTTACATATAACCAAACTTTTGTTACCTTGTACAAAATTGTATAAATTTATATATTAGAATAATTTAATAATATCTCATGCTGAATAGGTATGTAAATACTAAATAGTAAAACCATATCAGTAATAAAAAGAATGTATGTATGAAAAGATAAATGTAATATTTATGAAAAAGAGTAATAAATTTTCTTTTCATCGACTCATATTTTAAAAATCAATTTAATCATTGAACTAATAACAATAAAGATTTTGCTTTTAGATAGAATTGAGATCAAGCCTAAGTTGATCCGATGTTTTGTGCCTATATGTATATTCTAAAAGATATATGACAATATTAAATAAATAAAAATATACATAGTTAAATATATAAGTAAAATTATATAAAAAAAAATTCACACATTGTAAACAGTATAAGAATTTTTAGATAGAATTTTCATAAATTTTCCTTTAAATTAGAGATTTTTAGTAATTTAAAATAAACGCAATATTTGTATAATAAAACTTTTTGAAATGATAAGTGTCTTGTAATTGAATTAATATATATTCCATATTTAAAATGTGTAAGTTTTTAGTATTTTAGTTAAAAACTGAACGTCAAAATCAACTCTAACAAGTAATAATTTAAAAATATACTAATCTTAAATTTAAAAATTAAATAACAACATCAAAAGCTAAATAAATTGAAATAACGAATTAAATGAAATAATAGTATGTAATATAATTTACGAAGCTAATATTCAAGAGTTGATAATGGTTTCTTAGTAGTAAAATGCAATATCATTAATGCCTATACAGTATGAAACAAAAAAGGAGACTTGGAAAAATCTCCCGTCAACAGTGTGAAACAAGCTTTTATGCCTATACACTTTTCCTTTTTTCATAAATGACACTTATCAATATCTTACTAGCTATTTAAATTTGGAATCCATCTAAACATAATCCGTTGAGAATATTAATATTTTTAATTATCTAAACTCTTAATAAATAATGATGACTTTGTATTTTATTATTATTTTTAATTATATATATAATTTTGAATGTTTTATTTACTTAAACAATTTTTAACAAAAAAATATTTTTAAATCAAAATGTTGATAATTAATAAAGATTCTCTTTTATGTTTTCTTAAGGTTATTTATAAGGAGTAAATAACGTTTCATCATTTTTTATTTAATATATTTATATATTTTGATAAAATTTATATTAACAATATTATTCTAATTAAGGTCTTGCCTTTAATGGCTTATGAGAGTCTCTCAATTCAATTCACTAATAATTTTTTGCTCAAATTTTATGGCTCTTACATCTTCTTTTTTATTGACTAAGCTACGTGATTACTGTCATTCCTCATCTTTGAGATATGATTTCTTTTTCTCTCTTTTTCATTTTCTCGTACACGCATACTTAGAGAGACTGATGTTCACGAATCCTATAAACTCCAATGGCTAATAATGTTGAGCATTTTCCTAAGGATTTTCGTGCTTCTAGTTATGTTTATCTTATGAGATCATTGCAGTTTTTTTTTCCTTAAGAAAGTTAAGCTTCTAATATATATTATATTATTATAAGGTTTTGCTAACTTCTGTAGGACACATTAATGAGTTGAAATAGAAATTATTAAACCAATAAAAAATAGAAGTATTTAATATTTTTAAAATTTAAAATATTTAATACTTTTTTAAGTAATTAAGATGATTTAATAAAGAGAAACAAATGCTGCTTAAACCTTAAAGGTACATCTTAATAAAACATTATAAGATGTTTTATTTTTTTATTGTTACTTCAAGTTTAATTTTTTTTAATACAATATAATATTAAAAATTAATTGTGTGTTAGAATAAAATTTTATAATAAAAACAAAATTATATCAAATAAAATAAACAAATTGCATATATATTATAATATAATATAATATTAAAAGTATTTTTACCTCTCAAGTTTCAACCTCAAAATTCACTTAAAAATAATTATATTATCAGAAGTATTAAAAATATAAAAGATAAACAAAAAATTAATAAAAAACCCATAAAATTTGTACCAAAAAGAAACCGCAAAATTTACGGAAGCACATAGTTGCATGACTAAACTGAAGTCATTCCCCAAAGTTCATGGCAAAAAAGAAAGAAGACATTCTCCAAAGTTTCTTCAAAATTATCATGTGTTTGTTTTATTTATTTAACATATAAACTCATCTTTTAGCGACAAATAACCCAATAAAAAAAAAGATTAATGATCCAAACATAAATCTGGATTATGACATAATTAAATCAGTTTTGAATTTGCAATACAATATTAATGCTTTTTTTTTCTTTGGGTTACATGGAGGGGCCGATGTGCCTATGATTTGAGGATACGATTCTTTTAAAATGAATTTGTCTTTAAAATAAATAAATAAATATGTGTTTATCATTAAATTTTAATAAATTAAGATCATGATATACTTTAAATTAAATTAAGAATAAACATATTATTACTTATTTACTTTAAAGACAAATTTATTTTAATTTTTTTCTTCATAATTTGAATACTTCAGTTTGTTTCTAATTCTTACACAATGCAAAATAATCATGGAGTCAAGTATATGATGATATCTAAAAGGGTCGTAATTAAATTGGATATTCCTTTAACTATAAGAGTGTGTTTGTTTTGCAAATTAACTAGTTATTCTTAGGAAAGTAAATTTGGAAATATGACATTCACATATTTGTTACAAGCTTTTAAAAAAAAATCTTTGATATTATTGATTCCCATAAAAGTTACATTCCCATGTTTTGCCTTATTTTTATTTCCATGACGATGGTTGGGTATATGTTTTCTCATGACACGGTAATACAAGTTATATATATATAACGTTTCTTATGAGAGATCCATCTTCATAAGAATAAAGACTCGTTTGGTGGTTAGGATAGGATAAGAGTAGATAGGATAAGAGAGTAAGATAAGAGTAAGATAAGATATTAGCAGGATAAGATATTATCCTTTCCGACGTTTGATGTCTACCAGATAACTAACCTGGATAACATTATAATTTTAGTATGATTTTAAAATTTTTCTTTTTTATTCATAATGTTTTTATATTTTATTTGATTTTTTTTATAATTTTTAATTTTTTTAAATTATATAAAAAGACAAATTTATCCTTATGATAAAATTACATATAATTTTTAAAATTTTGAAAATATTGTTTAACTTAAATTTATTTTTTATAATTTTAAATATTCATTTTTAGTTTTTACTTTACATATAGTTAAATTATTAGAATAATTTTATATTTTTTAGTTTTTAAAATAATATAAATAACAAAATTAGCCTTGAGACAAAATAAAAATAATTTTTTAAATTAATTATTAGTATTTTATTATTTTAAATATTTTATATTTATTATACATTTTTTTTGTAACCATGTTATATTTTACTATACTTTAATTATTTCATATTTAAAATATTTTTTTATATTATACTTTAAATTACCTTATCATATCCTGTTAAGTTATAACCCAACCCAACCCTCCTCCCAGGATAGAATTTGAACTAAATAGTCATGATAAGATAGGTGACATGATTGAATTATCTTATCCTCTTGTTACCACCAAACAATAGTTTTGCATGAGGATATGATAGTTTATCCTATCCTGTCTCTCTTATCCTGACCACCAAACGAGTTCTAAAGCTATTTGTACATTTGTAATTACTTAACATTTTTTACATCTATTGAGATGGTAGAATTAGTGTGTGTTTGATTGAGTTGTAAAAATTTGATTATTTTAATAATCGATTATTATATATATATTTTTATTATAATCGATTATAATCAATTCATTTTTATATTTGAATATGTCATCTTAAAAGTAATTTTAAACTAATATATTTCTTTTAGATGATATAAAAAAATTGTTTTTATAAATTAAATTATTAAAATAAGCATAGAATAATTAAAAAAATTATTTAGTTGAGGATAAAATAGTATTTTCATTTCAAAATATAATGAATAATCTATAAGTTATAATCATAAGTTTCAATCTTCAACATTATGAAAAAAAATTATAATGCATTGAATTTTGTATAAAAATTAAAGTTAATTTTATCAAATATGTTATAATCTTGTTAAAATAACTTTTTTTCAATTGAAAATAATTCAACTAAACATGCACTTAAAGTGTTGATATATAAAAAATAAGACATCAATTATAAATAAATAATAAAAATTATATAAATATAAAGTTATATATATATAAATATATGTAAATAATATTAATTTTTGAAGAGATATTATAACACTTTCCACTAAAGTAAAGTCATTCCCCCAAAGTTTACGGCCAAAAAGAAAAGTCATTCCGCAAAGTTCACGTCCAAAAACTAAAGAAATTCCCCAACGTTCACGGCCAAAACCAAAAAGTCATTTCCTATAGTGATGAGATCAACAATAATAGATTGAGTGGTAAGATATTATAACACTTTCCACTAAACTAAAGTCATTCCCCCAAAATTTACGTCCAAAAAGAAAAGTCATTCCGCAAAGTTCACGCCCAAAAAGTAAAGTTATTCTCCAACGTTCACATCCAAAAAGAAAAAGTCATTCCCTATAGTGATGAGATTAACAATAATAGATTGAGAGTGGTAACTGGTAAGGATTAGGATTGCTAATATATATATATATATATGATAAATTCTTGAATAAATTTAGAATATTTAAATTAGATATATTAAGTCAATCACATAATTAATTATTTAATAATTACTACATTTAATTAATAATTAATAATTATAAATTATTATATTTAATGATATAATTAATTTAATATACTTAACTTTAATACTCTAAATTTATAAAAGAAACCATCTACAAATAGATAAAGGAAGATAACATTCTTACGAAAGGGTTATTCTAATAAATATCGTATCACTTCCCATTAAATTCAAGTCATTTCTCAAAGTTTATGAAAAAAAGGTATATCCATTGTGACGAAATTAATAAAAATAATATTATTCATATATTTAAAATATGTATATTATATTTATATTATAAATTTATATAAAAAAATATTAAATTAAATTATATATAATTATAATATTTTAAAAATATAAAATACATTTATAAATAAATTAAAAAAGTTAAAATATTTTAATGAACGAATAGTGCTGCTCAATCAATAATATTAGATTGGTAGTAGTAACTGGTAAGGATTACCATATACATCAAATCAAGTCAAATCAGTATTTTTAAGATACTTACACAGCAATTTAATGACGGTCTTATATATCATAAGTTCTTGGCTCTTTAGTAACTTTTCACGAATGTTGATCCGTCTAATCAAAGGTATTTGTAGAAGAAGAAGAACTGAAGAAACAAACAGAAGTTGGTTGACTAGTAGCAGGAGGCACTTCTAGAGGGTCATTTCTAATATACACCTTTTAAAAGAGGGTGTATGGTCTTGTAGACTATCAATCTGCTCATTGATTTATTCATAAAATAAATCAACGACTTAGATAATCTAAAAAACCTGGTTGTTGAGCGGGTTTCTTTTTTTCAGTTTTTGGCGGGCTGGCAGCATGCGGCAGCGGTGGTCCCGAACGGCCAGCGTGATGGTCCGGCAGCGTCCGGTGAGGTCCGGCGACGACTACAGCGATTCGACGACAGATTCGGCGGCATTCACGTGACGGATTCCGGCGGGGCCGTGGTTACCGGCGACGGATTTGGCGGTGGCGGTGGTTACCGGTGGCTGCCGGTGGTGGTTTCCGGCGATGACCTACCACCTGAAAAAAAAAACCAAATCTAAAAAAAAAAGTAACTTCAAAAAAAAAAAAACTTATAAACAAAAAAAAAAGACCTGCTGTTGCAGGTAAAAATTTGGGTGCATGGTGCACCTAAACTTGGCAGAGTGCATAATAGCACCCGCCCTTCTAGAGGGACAGCTAACTTTGTTTTTTTCCTTTGAGTTTTATGAAGGTCATTGGTCACAGTGTATTATTATTTATATTTTTTAAAAAATATAATTAAATAAAAAATAAAAAAAATATAATAAATAATATTACATAAAATATAAAAAAATATATATATATACAATTTAATATAAAAATATAGAGTTATAACGTTAATAGCATATATGACTTTTGGGAGAAAGAATTCAAACAATTTTTGCCTTCACAAATAATTAAACTATTAAATAGAACGTTGGTTACACGTTTTATATGATGTCATTTTGCAAAAATTTCTTTTGAAATGACATCATTTTTAAAATAAATAAAAATATATTTATTATTAAATTTTAATGAATCAATATTAAATTAATATTATAATATATTTTAAATTAAATTAAAAAAATATATATATATTTATTTATTTTAAAAATAAATTTACCTTAAAATAACTTTTATAACCATTTTGTGCCTTCACAAATAATTAAACAAATTAATATTATACCCAGCATGCCATGCTAAATAGTGTTGTTCACTGTGTTTTCATTTCAATAGACAAAAGTGAAATGACAGTTCACTAGGGGTTTCCTAGTTTGGAGCAAATCGATTTCTTGGTCTTAAATGAAGAGTTATTATATGGTTTAAGGGCGACGTCTAATATGATAGAGAGAGGGGTAGTGTATATTTTAAAAAATTAAATTATTAATTTAATATTATATTAATTTAAAGATAAAAGTTAATTACATAAAATTTGATAAATTGGTTATTAAATAAATTATTTATAAAATTTTTTTTACTCTTATTCCTCTTTTTTTTCTGAAGTGTCGCAGTATCACTATTCTATTAGTAATATAAAAAAAAATTTAATTTTTTTTTAAATAGAGTTAAAAAATTTTAAAAAAGTTTTTTAAAAAATTAAAAAAATTAAAAATAAAGTGTCACAAATTAAGAGCACTGTTCACGGCATCCTTACAAAGGATGCCACCGCACTTCTTTTCAATGTCTAATATTTATTCAGTATTAAAGAGTATGTCTAATATATATTTATATAATATTAAAAAAAAAATTAAGATAAAAGAACATTCTCATATACAGATGCAAGAAGAATCTTATCAATTCCTAAAATAATTGGCTATGGCTCAACATCAACAATTAAAGCGTTCTATGCGGCGTCATCACAAAGAATGTCACGTAAACAGTATTTTCAATTTTAGAGACTGTTCACATGACATTGTTTATGATGATGTCGCGACACCTTTTTTAAAAAAATTGTTTTTAAAAAAAAAAATTAAACTCAAAAAATTTGAATTAAAAAATATTATTACGTGTAACCTCATCTTTTTATTTATATTTAGAATTTTATATAAAAATATATTTTTTATAAAAAATAAATTTTTTTAATAAAAAAGGAATTTTTTATGGCATAACTAATTTTTTAAAAATTCAATTATTAATGTTTATTTTTTTTTTATTTTAATTTATCTTTTTCTACTCATTAATATTATATAAATATATATTAGACATAATATATATTAGACACTGGAGTGCTGCGGCATTTTTTTAATTTTTTTTTAAAAAAATTAAAAATTTTTTAACTCTTTTTTTAAAAAAAATCAATTTTTTTATTTTCAAACTTAATTTTAAAAAAATTAATTTAAAATTACTGTTCACGTAATATTTTATTTTATCAAATTTTAACTATTACCAACTAAAAAAAATTATTTCTATTAAAAAATAAAATCAATAAAATATGATACACCATAATATTAACTAGTGTACGATAGCATTCGCCATAATTTAAGTACAAACATCATAAATTGAGATACATTAATTATAATTTTCAACACTTCCATCTATTTGCCGGCAACGGGCAAAAAAAAAAAAACTATAATTATTAGGTTATAATGCGCAATTTACGTACATCACAACCGTGCTGCACACGCTAATTTTATTATTTTATTTTATCGATGTTAAAGTCTCATTGCATTTAAGAAAAAAAAATAGTATAAACTTGTTTAATTGATTCATCCTACACACATACAATGTATAAGTCAAAGAGTAAAAATTATTTCCTAAGCATCTTAATTTAAGTGATATTATATCTTAATTTTAGTAAAAAAAAACCTTTTTTACCTTATAAAATCTAAAATAAATTACACATTACTCCTAAAATTTTATCTATTTTCATTTTTATATATAAATTTTATTTTGTAATACATAACCCTTTTAACATGAGTTGGATTTGAAAAAGCTAGCCTAGTTAGTTACAAGATTTCCACTTCTTTTATCATGTAAAATAATAAAGCCTAAGTATTTGAGATTGAAAAATAAGGAGAAAGAGTTTTATATGTAATTCAGCTTTAATGTGACGATTAATTAAGTATTTCAACTTTAAAATTTATCAATCAATTAAAAACTTTGAATTTATCTCAACTTTATTAAAAATTCATTTTAATAGTATTTATTAATGAGAAGAAAGCTTTTTATTTTTTTATTTGGAATAAGAGCTTTCATTCATTCAAAGCATCATCACAAAACAAATAAACAATAAAAAGCGACGAATCTTCTAACCACATGTAATCTTCATTCTCCGGAACAAAGTGAGTCAGAGCATCTGTCACCTTATTACATGATTTAGGAATTGAATTATAACTAAAGCGATCAAACCAAGAAGTAAAAGAAAAGATATCTCTAATAATGGTATCATTATACGATAAGTCCTCCTTTCCTTCCAAGATCTGAGAAAAAAACATTCTTTGCATCCCCTCCAAGTGGATGTGTCGAAATCCCATTTCTTAGGCAAAGAGCAATCCTTCTCTAGCCGCCAAAACTTCCCCTCTATGAGCCTCAAAACTACCATGCACCTAATGAATTTTTCCTGCTATAAAGAGACCATGCCAATCTCTCACAAGAATTCATATTCCTAACCTGTTGCTTTCCACTGATACTGATGCATCCATATTCAGATTTACTCTAGGATTCTGAGCTTGTCTATAAGAAGCACACACCGTTACAGCAGTAAGTCCAGTCTCATGCGAAGGCTGAAAGCCATTACCTATCCAGACTTGGTTTCTACTAAACCAGGTATTATACCACACTTGCACAAACTTTTCAAGCTGAAAAGCATTCAAGGAGTTCAAGCTATTATTGATATGCTGAAACCATGATTCCTCTCGATCATCTCTTAACACCAAAGAAGAATCAACAGCCATCAATGCATTAGATGTATATGGACATTCTAGCAACAAGTGTGCCAGTGTTTCCTCTTGAAAACCACAAAGGTAACAACCACCTGCAACCTGCACTCCTTTAGACATCAGTCTGAATTTAGTAGGAAAAATATCCTTGCAAATCCTTCATAAAAGTACATTCAATTTTGGTTATAACTTCAATCTCCACAATTTCTTCAACCAAGTAGCAAAAGACTCTAGAACCTGATACTTATGATTCTAACAACATTGTTTTGAACTTTGGCTTGGATACACTTCTACCAGGCTAGCCTACAAGCACTTTTAATAGAAAAAACTAGTATGGGAAATCCTGAATTTGGTAATGTCCCAGGGGAATGGCTTTAATTCTGGACACATCCTCAGCAAAGAAAACCTCCTACAATAAATCCTCATTCCACCACCTAGGCTATCCTCACAAATCAGCTAGGCAATCTTTTGCAAAAAAATATGGGGGGCCTGAGGAACCTGTAATGAGAACATAGGAGGGGAAAGGATCCACAGATCCCCCCTAAATATTTATAGAGTGGCCATCTCTTACTCTCCATAAGGTTCCCATTTTCAGCATATCCCTTCTTTCCATTAAACTTCTCCAAGTGAATGAGGGGTTGGCCCTAATATGAGCATTTAAAAAGTTCCCTATAGGGTAGTATCTGGCTCTCAGAATCCTTGCAACAAGTGAGTCTTGATTATGCTAAAGCTTCCATCCTTTTTTTGTCAGCATAGCCAAATTAAAGTGGTATAGATCACGAAAGCCTATACCCCCATCATGTTTAGGCCAACATAATTTATCCCATCCATCCCAATGGATTTTTCTCTCATATGAATGATTGCCCCACCAAAATTTGCACATCATGCTCTTAAGTTCCTTACAAAGAGAAAGGGGAAGCTTAAAGTAAGACATGATGTAAGTAAGAATGACTTGGGCAACCGCCTTAATGAGAATCTCCTTACCTCCCTTTGACAATAACTTTTCTTTCCACCCCTTGAGCCTCTTCCAAACTCAGTCCTTCAGATAATGCATTGAGTATTTCTTTTACCTACCCACCATTGTAGGCAAACCAAGATATTTTTAAGAGAATGCAACATTCTGGACATTACAAGTTTGAAGAATATTCTCTCTTATGGAAGCCTCTATATTTGGGCTAAAAAGAATAGAAGATTTTTAAAATTTACCTGTTGACCAGATGCCTGACCATATAGAGCAAGAATATCTACAATCGTCCGACAATCTTCCATTGAGGCTTTTGAGAATACCAAACTATCATCTGGAAAGAAAAGATGGGTAACCATTGGTGCAACTTTACATACTCGTAAGCCAGTCAGAAATCTCTGTTGCTCAGGTTTGTAGAGAAGCGATGAGAAACCCTCCACACATAATACAAATAGATACAGTGGCAGTGGATCACCTTTCCTTAAAACCCCTTAAGGCTTGAAATTCTCACCAGGAACTCCACTAAGCATTACAAAATAGGAAACTGTTTGAACACATTACATTATTCTTACAATCCAACCCTCTGAGAACTCCATCTTCCTTATTATGGCTTCCAGAAAAGGCCACTCTACTATATCATAAGCCTTACTTATGTTAAGCTTCATGGCAAGGTAACCTTTTCTTCCAGATTTCTTGCTTCTTAGAGCATGGACAAGCTTATAAGCAATAAGGATGTTATCTGTGATTTGGAGATTTCACATAAAAGCATTATGAGATTCTGAAATAATAAAAGGAAGAATAACCTTCAACCTGTTAGCCAAAACTTTGCTAATAATTTTATAAACTACATTGCACAAGGAAATTAGTCTAAATTCTTTCATATTCTCGGGGGATTGAATTTTGGGGATGAGAACAATAAAGGTTTGGTTGATGTCATCAATAAAATCACCATTATTCAAAAAATTGATAACTGCCTCTAGAACATCACTTTTTACTATATTCCAATTTTTTTTAAAAAATAAAGCAGGCATACCATAAGGACCTATTGACTTTGAGCACCCATATGAAAAAGAGTCTCATTTACCTTAATAGCAGTAAACGACATAGTTAGAAAATCATTCTTCTCAACTGATACTCTACTATCAACACTCGAAAGAGCTTCTAACAAATTTGAAGAGTCTGAGGAAGTGAACAAGTCACAAATAATTTCGAGCCACACCTTCAATATTATCATGCTCAGAATGCCAATTACCTTGCTCGTCTTGAATTTTGGAAATTTTATTCTTTTGCCTTGCTGAGGCTCCCCCATGAAAAAAACTCGTATTTTGATATTTTTTTTTCATCCACCAAATTTGAAATCTCTGCCTCCACATCACCTCTTCTCTATACAAAAACTCGTTGAGCTCTTGATTGAGAACTTTCACTTGAGCCAAATTCTCCTCTGTTAGACTATTAATACTCAGCTCCTTAATTCGATCTTGAATAATTTTTATCCTTTTTCCAACATGACCAAAAGTACTTTTATTCCAGTTTTACAAATGTTGACCAACACAAACAATCTTCTCAATAACCGAAGGAATTCCTGCAAAATGCATAGCATCTATCCAACTATGGGAAACAAGCCTCAAATAGTCCTCATAAGATAACCATATTTTTTTCAAGTCTAAAAGGTCTATCCTTTTCTCCATTGTGTTCCCACCTCGTTACCATCTAAGTCAATTAACATAGGAGAATGATCGGAATGGGATGAGAATAAATGTATAACCTATACAAATTGATGTCTCGCAATCCAAGAATAACTGGCAAGCAATCTATCCAATCTCACTTGGACATTTTGATCACTTTTCCTTCCATTATTTCATGTAAGCCGGTAACCTGAAAAGCCAAGGTCGTGGAAGCCACAAAAATCAATACACTCCCTGAGAGCTTCGATATGTCTGAATGGTCTTGGATAACCAATTTTTTCACTAGCAACCAAAATTTTGTGGAAATCCCCACCAATGAGCCAAGATCTATCTGAACCATCACAAAGATTTTTTAATTACTGTCAGGAAATATTTCTGTTATCAACCACAAGATCCCCATAAAAGACAGTGAATCTCCATTCCTTTTCACCTATTCTCTTATTAATAATAACATCAATATAATGATTATTATAACTAGTAATAGACAAATCAACATCATCCCTCCACAATATTCCCAAACCTCATTTTCTACCATCACTACTAACCCTAAGACCATACTGATAATTTGCTTTACACTTAAGCCCAGCAAACTCGGTGCTTGACAATTTTGTCTCTATCAAGCACACAACATCGGGTTTTTCCTGCCTCAGGAAGAGGCACAAAGCTGGAATTGTCTGTGGATTCTCGAAACCACGACAATTCCAAACTAGGATCCTCGTCTCTTGGCAAGGCTGCTAAGCTACCCCCACAATTATCAATGAAGAAGCATCCAGACTCCCCTCAACCACTTTCTGCACCTTAGCCACAACGTTACCATCATGTACATCCATTGTTACCTCGCCATCTAGATAGGCTTCCAAACTTCTTTTAGTATGTTTTTCATGCACTGAGTTCTTCCCAATCTTCTGTTTTGAAGATACTTTATTTATTTTCTTCCATTTCTTTGACTTTTGACTACCTCTCACTTTTTTCCCTTTCCCACTCCCATCAATTTGAGATGATTCAGAACCTCCCTACAATATTTCCCTCCTGAGAAATAACATTATCACCTTTGTCCCTAGCCTTCACGTTACCACTAGAAATCCTGTTCTGCAAAGTCCCACTACGTTCAGGATTGCTAACGACCCTTTTTGAACTCAATATCTTCACTCTTGCCTTCCCATCTACACTATCTTTCAACCGTAAACTAGTATTTCTAGTAGAATGTTGACTAGTCTAAACATCAGTAGAATACCTCAACCATTCCCTAAATTGCAAATCCTCCTCCTGATCATCATCAGTCTGTTCGCAATCATCATGAACATGGCCAATTAATCTACATGCATAGCAAAAATTGGGCATTTGCTCATATTGAATGAAAAACCATTGCTTATCATTCTTCCCTCCCAAATTCAGCGTTACACTTCTTCTCAAGGGCTTAGACACGTCAAGAATCACCCTAATTCGAAGATGATCACCTGTAACCAAACCATTCTCATCGACCTCACCCTCCAAACACTTCCCCATAGCCGCGCTAATTCGTTCCCCCATCCTTTTTGTCATTGCATCCATTGGAAAATCAATAATTCTAATCCTAAAAGGTGAATACAAAAACACTAATTTTGAGGGACAAGTACTGCCATCATATTCCTACACCACCTGAAGTTGCTTATCAAAGGACCAAGGTCTCCCCATCAGCACCCGATCCTTGTCTTTCTTGCTAAGGAACTCAAACAAGATGATGTTTTCACCCAACTTCCTAAACTCCACACCCTTCATAGGCCTCCAAATTCTCTGCATGATTCACCCCAAAGCCATATGATTATATGGTCTAATTGTTAAGAGACTTGCCACCAGAAAAAAAACTTCACCTCAAACGATGATACTCATTCCCTCCCTTTCTCATTATCAATCGCAATAGTTTCCTCCTCCGTTAGTTTCAAATTTTTACAGCGTCTGATCAAATCTTCTGTCATCGAGAAAAACTCCCAGAGACACCCTCTCTTTCACCGAACTCCACTCCAACTCTCCTATGCCTTTACCAAGGATAAAACCTCACATAGGTGGGGCACTCCCTTCATTGCTCATTGCCGCCAGAAGAACCCTAGCATAGCAGAGCACGAGAATGACTTAATTTGTTATTCATGAAATAATGAGAAGAAAGCTTTAAGTTATACATGTCATGTATTATTCACGTTATAAATTATTTGGATTTAATTTGAATATATTATTAGTGTAATAAATTTTATACTGTCATTCAATTATGTATTATTATATCATAAAAAATATTTAACTTTTACAATAATTACCTTAAAAGTCATATATAAGATAATGTATGATTGGTTGATAATGCTTTACATTAATACTGCATCAAAATTAGCAATAAGAGTCATGATGCCATAATCAATTAGCAATCAGAGTCATGATGCCATAATCATTTACCTTTGTCAGAATTCCTATTGAATACATTGAATTGGTCAGACTTACTTCAATGGTGCAGAATTTCCATATGCCAAGAGTTTTATTAACATGTATAACTGCTTCAGTGAACTAGCCTAAATTATGATGACTTTTCCTTCTTACCCCCTCGTATGGAGGTTGTTGGAATTTGAAGTTTTATATCAATATGGACTGTACCAAGAGAAAAGCTCAATCCAACTTTGGCGCGCCATCAAAAGCTCAACTTGACCCAATTCAAATAACACCTCATACAATTATAATGGTTGTAATGACTTGTTTCCCAAAGTCCTATCTGACCTGATCCATCCACAAAGACCCAACCCAACATAACCTATTGGTCTCTGTCAATCCAACCCATATCGACCCATTAACTTTCACCTGACCCACAAATCGAAGTTTATACTTGAATCAATCTCTATCCAGACACTTAAAATATCTCTCAAAATATCTGTAACAATCGAGATAGATGTCAACACCTCTATAGAGAGTTTTTCAACCATTCGTTAACCTAGCTGTAATCTAGGGTGCATATTGTACCCCTTAATCCTGCTATAAATATGTAATGCCCATTTGCCTAAAATGATTTTTTCATTTCTCTCTCTTCCCTTTTTACTTTCATAGCTTCTCTTTCAATAATCTCTATTGACTTGAACGTAGGAGTCCTTACAAGTATCCCCACTCGACGAATTTGACCCATTTAGAAGCTTTTTGGAGCGAAAATCACCTTCAACCATCCACTGTCTGAGAGAAAGGAAGGAACATAATGGGGTACACCATTTTCATTTCATGCTTGTTTTTTTGTTGTTCATCAGCTGCTGTTGCGGAATCACTTGTAGAAAATCCATTACTTGTTGATGAACCAAGTGAGGTGCTACAAAAATTTCAACTTGAGGCTATAGGTATGATGCATAGACTCCAAGTGCAGGTTCCTAGCTTACAATGATAAGAGAGATCTATTTATTTAAAAAAAAAAAGGAAGAAAAGAGAGAGGGTGAGGGGATATGCTACATGAGCAAATATAGTAGATACCCTTCGTTGTTTCACCTCACTAGTCTAGTTGTGATGGGTTATTCATTAATAATTTTTTTGTATGTATATAAAAATGTCCTCCTAAGTTGTGTGACAATACAAAAATCCCAGAATTAAAGCCATGATTGGTTAATTTCTTTTGCTTTTTCTAAAGTGATTGTATTCTTCCTACAACATATTCCAATGAGATTCGCAATGCTTTGAATGATAAATCCCTTAAAGAACTAATTTTCCGTATTGATTGTTCCCCAAATGCAGAGAATGTTACTTAAATGAAGCTATCATTATTTTTTCACTCACTTTCTTTTCTAAATTTTTTCTTGCTTTATATATACATTAGCTAAGAAATTTCCTTTAAAAGTTTGTGTTAATCTGATGAGGAACTTGATAAAGCTATAGTGGAGGAGGTTTTTCACTTGTTCATATATAAGGTAACGCTATCTGGTGATTCTGATGTGACTCCCCCTTTCCCCATCATTGTTAAATTAAACCTTTAATAGGGTTTCAACTTTTAAGTCACATTGGAATATTTGATAAACTCAAGTTGTCACGTACATTAAGGCATACTTTTCTTTTTGTCCCTCTGCTTTCCAAAATCCAAATTTTATTAACTATCAGCCTATAAGTGCAAGCACTTGATGCTGGAAGAAGAATTTGTGGCAGAAAGTTCAATATGCAACTTGTAAAGAACAATAGATAAGGCTCTAAATTATGTTGTTTTGGTTAATCAATATTTCTTTTTTCATCTATACAGGAAATTTAGCTTATGATTATAAGAAATTGTGTCTTCATTGGGCTAGTATACTAGTAAGGAAATTGATTTGAATGCAATTAGGTTTTGCAGGTATAACCCCCAAATCTCCAAGTTTTACATTTTGATCTCTTGGATTATGGCTTTACAAAAATTTGAATTTTAACTTGAAGAAAAGTTTTGGTATTTGAGTTGACAATGACAGATGATACATGAATCAATGTAATTATCCAATAATTGGAGATAGTAAAACAAATAAAAAAAGTACTAGTAGATGTAATTATTTTAAAATATTAATTAATCAAATTTAATTGTAATTTTAAATTATATATTATTTTCTTTCAATTTCAAATATTTGGAAATTTTTTCCATAATCTTACTATAAAAGAAATCCTTCCTATCAACCTTTCATTCATATGTTTATAATACGCATGCTTACAAGGAAACTTCTCATTACAGTTGAATTATTTTAGCACAATTAATCAAGCATTAGATAAGTCATAAGAATTTGTTTAAATCCTTGGAGGATGCAACTTAGCTGGTTTAATATTTTTGGGCGGATGTAATGAACAAATTTGATCACAATTATTTTATGATATTGGTTATTACAATCTTTTTTCTTTGGAAAATTAAATTGGAAGATTTTTTTGTGTTGTACACTAGTTGCGAGCTATTCAATGGGGGTAATTCTCACTCAGTGGACCAATTCTTGTAGAGATATGTGGCTTGATCAATACAACTGCTGCTTCTTCCTCTTCTTTACCCAAAAGACTAAGTGGAGCACATGAATCAAACCAACAACAAGAAGTATGGTTACCCAAACAATAGACAAACAAAGGAATGTCCACCCCATTAACTTTCTAAAGAATATGATCGGGGGTCACCAAGTTATGTGCCCAAAAGTTTATGGGCCCCATGAATATGAGTGCCATGGTCATAACAATGATCAAGACCCACATCATGACCTTATTCTTAAGGGGAAAGCCGCTAATGAGCAGTAACACCACTCAAAGATGAAAATGAGATAGTGTTAAAGGTCATGAATTTTAGAAAGCCATGCAACCAAACATATGCTAAAACTGCAGTGCCTGCTTTACAGATGCCATAAGTAGTGCAATTGAGTCCACCAATTAATGTATATCCTCTTGCCAAACTCCACTCGGTGGGGCTTATTATTGACTGAAAAGTCAGAATGCCAATCACAGTGGTGTTGGATTAGGAGAGCCTAAAATATTTGGGAAGATCTTTTTTGATGGGCTGTGCTATTTTTCCATGAGTTAAGTGAATGTTTTAGGAATGAGTACTAAGAGCAACGCCCTCAAGATACTAGTGTGTAGTTGCTAAAGAAAGGGGGAACACCTCACACTTAGTGTAAGAGAGTATGAGGCTCACAACAATAATGCTCTAGGTGCGCTATTGTGTAGAGCGTTAAGACCAAAAATGAAAGAACACTTCTTTAGTCACGATGCTAACACGTTGTAATGCGTTGAGCTTGGTCAAAATGTCACTATCAATTTCACCTATTATCGTACTTGTTGACATACAAAATGCCTAAAATGGATAAAGTGTGTGATATGTCTCTATTATGCTTCGGCTAGAATGTCTTATCCCCTTATACATGAGCCGCATGGTTGAGAACCTTGAATCTTGCTTATTCTAAAACAGTAAAAAAACACAATAGTGAACTTAATATCATATTATAATCCAAAACTTTAAAATATTAAGTATATGCTTCCATCCATTTATATGGTCCTTACTTTTATCATTCTTTCTTGATATGAGACTTCTTTCACTCGTACTTTGAATCCCAACAAGTGGCCACCACACTGACTGCGGGATTTAAGGATGCAAACCCAAGTGCAGGTTGTCTCAAGTAGTAAATTTCTCGGGAGTCCGAGGTCGATCCACAGGAAATTGATGAAGAAAAATTAATTAAGGTAAGAAAAAGATTTGTCACAACACCAAAAGTAATAAAACAAGTTCAAAAATGAATTTAAGGGCTTGCTTGGGTTAGGAGATCCACTCTTGGTAATAAATTAAAGGTAAGATTATTTCTCTTTATAACTCAATTGAAATCCACACACAACGGAGGTTTCAATCGGAAAATATAACATTCAAAGTTCAATTATATATGCAATCATATTATGATTCCTTTAATTATCTACCAACATTTGTAAATGAGTTCAAGCATTCACTGTACCAATCCTATTGTCTACAATAAATCAAGATCTCCATTAACAAAAAAGGTTTCTAAATTGATTGGAAACAAAATACAACACATATAATGTTCATTTAATAATATATCATTTAAGCACAAGAAATATAATAATCTAACTTTATTTCATTACCAAGAGCTTTACTTTTTCACCCAAGCAAGATGAAGATTTAGTTACTCATGGATAAGAAGAAAGAAAGAGATAAGAAGAGAAAGATGAACATAACTTCAATTTAGACAAAGAAAAATTACAACAAAGGAAAATAAATAACAAGCATAACCACAACTTGTAAAAACTAAGCCTAAAAACAAGTACTAAAAACTAAGCTTCCAAACTAAGCTCCCCACCTCCAGCACATGGTGCCTTTTATAGAGGAGTAGGGGTACAAAATGACAAGGAGAATGATTAAGAGTAGGTGGATGAGTGGGTGGAGTGGTTGGATGATTGGATGAGTGGTTGGATGATTGGATGAGTAGTTGAATTATTGAGATTCTTTGTCTCCAAAATAATTCATTACTTAAGTCATTGATTCTGTCATTTTCGAGCCAAGTGTCTTCATGAAAGTTTTAGGAAATTATCTAAGCTTTCCAATGGCTCTGGAATCACCCAAAAATTCGTCCTACAGCCCAAGATATGACCCAATTACTACAAACTATTCAGGCCCAGTTTCAGCACTTTTGTTTTGACTTTCAGACCCAATATCACCATCAAGGAGCCCGAATCAAGTTTTGTGTTGAACATGAAAGTTTTAGATCTGGGTCTTAACTTTCACATATCCAAATTTCAGCCCAATATAATTCTTGCAACCCGAGTTATGCTCTGATTACTATACACTGTTCAGGTTTCAGACACAAAACTCGTATTCTGTCTTCCAAGCCCAATTAGCTCCTCTAGATGTCTGATTGAGACTTTGAGCTCTTCATCAAAGTTGTAGAGCTCTCTCTTATCTTTCCTACAAGGTAAAATTCATAATTATTAGACATTTAGAACTCAAAATATGACCGAAATACAGAAATAGCGTAAGACCCAAATAATGCTAAAAAAATCAATTAAGTCCAATTTGAGTCCAAACTTACAAAACATAACTAGGCTTAATCAATTAAGTACATGAAGAGTGTAAATGACTAAAAATGAGGATTTATTAATGTATAAAATATATGCTTATCAAATTCCTCCACACTTAGCTTTTTGCACTCTTGGGCAAAACACATAAGACCAAAGTTAGGAGACAAAGAAAAATAACACAGACTCAAAAGCTAAAAACTCTAAAAGACTCGATGACGCAAGAAGAGCAACAAGAGATTCAAGAGATCAAAGCATAAATGAGGTAACATTTCTTCACATCTCAAACCAACAAGCAAGGAAACTTCAGTTGAAAAGAATGAATCAAGAATGATAGATCCTCATAGAATTCACTCTCAATCACTCAAGTGCTTAAAAGGTAAGTATTTCACTCTATTCAACTCATGAACAATTGCACTACCATAAGTTTGCTTATCTTCTACTTCTCCGCTACTCAAAACGCATGCATACAAAAATCAAGAGGACTTTATTCAAGGTTGTAATGGAGTCATGGTAAAGGAGAGGGAATAATATGGATATGAAAAGATAAATACCAAAGAGAATAAAAGAGCATTATGGTACAGTTAGAATGAAGAAAATGTTTGAGAACATTCATCATAAAGGACAATCACCAATATTTGACTAATGTTTTGTTGAAGATCAATCCCAAATTGGTGAATTGAATTCATTGTTAGACTTGAACATTCTTCTTTTCTTCCTGTTGTTTCCAAGCATCCACCTTTATTCTGATAATCCTTTGATTGCAACGGTGGTCAATAAATTTTTTTTTTAGATCATTTTGCACACACACCCCCACACTTGTTCAAGAACAAGGTCAATGCTCTCTTATTCCCTAAGGTTGGGTAAAAACATATTTTTTTTTTAAGGATGAAATGAGCTTAAAACAAGGAATAGTCAAACAAGTTCAAAGGGGTTACACAATGGAAAATATACAAGGATGACTATTTGGTTAAAGTAGCTATTTCAAAATGCCTCAATTATATTAATGTATGCATGTGAAAATGTAGCCTAAAAAAGAATCAAAACAAGTTCTAGAGTAACAATTCCATGAGTGAAAATCACACAAGAAAGAAGAGAATGGTACAGATATTCAATCCATTCATTAATAGGCTCAAAATCTCACAAGACATATTTCTATCATTCTCTATCCACCAATTCAACATTCATAACCAAGCATGTCAAATTTAAGAAAGAAGATAATTTATTCAATCATGCTATGATCCTTGAATTTCAATTGCTTCAAAGGATGTAAGAGTGCATTCACTTGAATCTTTCAAAGGAAATCAAAAGACAAAAACTTTGTTACTTCCACAAATCAATACTAATTAATTACTACCTAAAAAATTCTTACTCTGCCACCAATTAAGATGTGTCTCAGAAGTAAAATTACTCCTTACTCTACTATCACTAATTGGTTTAGTAAGTCCATGACAATCATATCATACTTCCCAAACAAAAAAAAAATTTGTCAACTATCCTTCCCCCCAACTAGATCACAACATTGTCCTCAATGTTAAAATATAGATGAGTAAAGGATAGAAGATATTACCTGTTAGAGAAAACTGACACAAATTTAAACAGAAACAAAGTACAATAAATAAAATCAAAGGTATTAAAGATGAAGTGTCAGATCTTGCTTTCTTTTCTTGCTGCTTCCCTCGCTGCTTTTTGTTGACCAATCTATCTGAGCTAATACCTTATCAGGTACATACTCAAAAGCTTCTAATTTATCAATGAGCTCATCAATAGTGGAAGCAGAGATAAGAAGTTTTCTCACCGAATGAGTGATAAATTTCTGTTCCACAGCATGGTCTAGAAAAAGTAACAAACTATCAAAGTAATTATTAACATTCAACAAACCAATGGGTTTATGGTGGATGTTTAGTTCAGCCCAAGAGACTATTTGAAAAATTTCTTCCAAAGTACCAAAATCACCTGGTAAGGCAATGAATGTATCAGAGTTGTCAAGCATTTTTTTTTCATTCGTCCATGCATAGATGTTACCTGAATTTCTTCTCCAACCGTCTTTCCAGTGACGTTCTGTTGAGCTAAAGGTCCAGGAATGACTCCTAAAACTCAACTGCCTCCTATATATACAGCAAGTGATACAACCCCCATTAACCCACGGCAACCTCCCCCATATTCAAGATGAATATTCCTCGCAACAAGTGATCGACCAAGAGTGCTAGCTGCATGTACAAACTCTAAACCCTTCCCATAACTTGACCCACAAAAAATACAGACATTTTTAAGGTTACGAATAGAAGGCCCTATTTCTATACTTTTCCTCCCTTTGAATGTTTCTGAGTTGAAGGAAAGTGGAGAAAATGAAATGTTTAAATAGGAAAAAGAAGGGAAAGGGTAATAATTGCACCTATAAGGGTAGGTTGGCTGTTGTCAGAAAAATTTGAAATTAAGAAACACATAATTTTTTTTTTTTGACTTCAAGAAACCATCAAGGTAAAGAAGTCTAGAAACCCCTGAAGGACCCTGCTCAAAAGATCGTCTGTCCAAAACCAAAATACAACAAAATCATACAAAGATAAAAAAGATATAATAGCAAATGATAACATACCTGTATGTACAACTTTCATGGCGTATCTTTATACTGCGCGTCATGAGTGCAATAGTGGCATATCTTTATACTGCGTGTCACCAGTGCAGTAGACACTCACAAACTTTTTTTAAGGACCAGCGTGCAAAGGTCCACCCGAGTCAATGACGGGTCAGCCCAAGGCTGGGGCTTCGCAACTAATTAAAGCCATGGTACTCCTTAGGATCGCCTTTGTTCAAATATTTTTTTTTCTTTTTTTTTTTGAATTTATTTATTTATTTTTTTATTCATTTTTTTATTTTTTTTTTCATTTTTTCATTTTTTTAAAAAAATAAAACATGAAAAAGAAGATAATATGTACATATTGTTGTGGATATGACTCACATCTGTCTCTGGTTTCACGTCCAGTAACAGCTTAAACGTCTTCTATGAGTCGAGGATAAGCTTCTCATCCAATTTTCTTATAAATTGACAAATAGGGTCTTTTAGAGTCAGATTCCCAAGATTGTAGTGTTTTTCTTCATCATGATTGCAGGATTCATAGGCATCATGTTTCTTTTTGAAATTGAGCCCCAACTTTTAACAATTTTCACAACTTTTGCAAAAAGTATAGCAGTCTTTAAATAAAGTGGGTCAATAAAATTCACACTGCAAGATTTTTGCAGCTGTTGTCTTTGAAAAAAAATGACCTCCACATGCTTCCAAGTGACAAAATTTAATGACACTATCTATCTCACTGTCAGACACGTATCTCCAAAAGATTTGGTCAAGACAATATCTGAACAAGCATGAGTCATCCCAATAAAAATTTTTCACCTCTGTCAAAAATTTTCTTCTATCTTGGTGCGTCCATTGAGGCGACATCTTTACTTCTTGTTCTTCAGTAAGAGACGAGGAAATTACCACAGGAAAGCTTTGCTTTTCTCCTAAAAATGTGTACTTCAACCCAACAGGTAATGACTTTAGTTCCGGTGTGGGTACTTCTTCATAGGCATTATCATTTATGGGTTTTAGCTCTTCGAATTTTGGCTTTCTTCCTTTGTATTCTATTTCCTTTGTACAATCAAGCAAATCAAATGAATTAATTAAACAAACTTCTAATGGGTCAGAAGAATTCCCTTTTTGAAAATGATCATCTTTAATGGTTTCAATCCCTTCAACTTCTTCTTTTTCATCAAGGACTTCCTGTGGTTGCTTACACATGTTAAAAACATTGAGATCCAGTGTCATGTTTCCAAATGTTAGTTTCACCACTTCATTTCTGCAATTTATCAAAGCATTAAATGTTGCTAAAAATGGACGGCCTAAAATAACAGGAATTGACTTGCAACTATCAACCATAGGTTTAGTATCCAAGACAATAAAATCCACAGGATATATGAATTTATCAACTTGAACTAACACATCTTCCACTATTCCTCTTGGAATTTTAATTGATCTATCTCATGAAAGAAGAGTTACAAAAGTTAGTTTTAACTCACCTAAGTTGAGTTGCTGATAAACTGAATATGGAAGCAAATTGACACTAGCACCAAGATCAAGTAAAGCATTTTCAATTTTATGTTCTCTAATAACGCATGAAACTGTAGGACAACCAGGGTCTTTATATTTCAACGCATTATTATTCTGAAAAATAGAGCTTCCTGTTCAGCCAAAAATGCTTTCTTTTTCACATTTAGTTTCCTTTTAACAGTGCACAAGTCCTTCAAATATTTGGCATAAGAAGGAATCTGTTTGATAACATCTAACAGAGGAATATTGATTTTCACTTGTTTCAAAATTTCAAAAATTCCAGTGTTATGGTCCAATTTCTTTGGGTTATTCAATGCTTGAGGGAATGGGGGTGAAGGCGAGAGTTTGGTCGCCTCTTGGTCAACTTCTTCATTTTCTTGGGGAATTGGTTCAACTTCTTTCTCACAAGGTTCGGGAATTTGTTTTTCAACAACCTTTCCACTCCTAAGAGTTATTACTGACTTGACTTGGTCCATTTGTTGGTTTTCTGAACTCCCCTCATTTAGACTGTACTGACCTTTGGGATTTGGTTGAGGTTGAGAAGAAAATTTTCCTTTCTCATGAATGGTGAGAGCAAAAGTAAGTTTGACAAGAGTTTCTTTTATGTCAATCAAGGTTTGATTGTTTTGTTTATTAATGGCCTTTTGCTTTTCTATGAATGCATGCAGTATTTCTTCAAGGTTTTTCCTATATGGTGGGACATAAGGTGCATATCCTTGAGAATTCTGAGAGTCTTATTGTGCCTGAGGAGGTGGTGGTTGCATGAATTGTGACTGAGTATTATTCCTCCAACTGAAGTTCGGGTGATTTCTCCATCCCGGATTGTATGTATCTGAAAAAGAAGAAGTAAATGGCTTTTTAAAATTATTCATTGCATTTACCTGCTCATGTATAACTTCTTTAAAAACAGGTATCTTAGGACATTCATGTGTTGAGTGTCCTAAGTCATCACAAATGCCACAAATTTCTTCATTTTACACAGATTTGATTTCTTTTGCTTTTCTTAATTTTATGGCTTCAACCTTTCTAGCCAAACTAGCAAATCAAACATTTAGATATTCCTCTTGACTAAGGTGATGTTTTCCTTTATTAGCACTTGCAAGGTTAGATCTAATTAAATTTTCAGAAGTGTTAGTATTATGCCAAGATTGAGAATTTTCAGCCAACTGGTTCAAATAGTCTAAAGCTTCATCAAGTTCTTTATCAAGAAACTCACCATTGCACATTGTTTCCACAAATTGTTTAGTTTCAGGTGTTAAACCTTCATAAAAGAAGCTTATATTGCGCCATTTTTCAAAACCATGATGTGGGCAAGAATTTAACAAATCTTTAAATCGTTCCCAACATTGAAAATATACTTCATTTGAATTTTGGAAAAAATTGTGGATTTGTCTTTTCATAGCATTGGTTTTATGTGTTAGAAAAAATTTCTTCAAGAACTCACCTTGCATTTCTTGCCATGTGCCAATTGATCTTGGATTCAAAGTGTTAAGCCAAGATTTTGCTTTATCTTTTAAAGAAAAAGAAAACAATTTAAGCATAACAATCTCTTCAGTGTAATTTTGATTATTGAAGGTAATACATACTTCCTCAAATTCTTTCAGATGTAAATATGGACTTTCAGATTCTAAACCATGAAAATTAGGAAGTAAAGGAATCATACCTGACTTAAATCTAAAATTGTTGGCATTGAGAGGAAAGATAAAACATGATGGACTAGAACTTCGAGGTGGTTGCAAATATTCATGCATGGTTCGCAACGGTTGATTTTCATGTTCATCATGTACACTTTCATTGTTAGTCATTGTGTCAATTGTGTGTGATTGTGATTCAAATAAATCAATATATAAAGTACCAGAGTTAATTTTAACTAAACGACCAGAATTTAAATCACGATACCAATTGAACATAAATATATAAATAAACAAAAATAATGTACAAGTTGACAGTGTCACCCACCATTAAATATAAATAAGGATGTGGTATAAACCAACCACCTAATAAATATGTATAAAGGCGTGGAATAAACCAACCACCCAAAAAAAATAGTGTGGTAGAAACCAACCACCAAAAAATAAAAGTAAAAATAAAGTGCAGAAAATTAAAATACGTAAAATAAAGTGTAGAAAGTAAATTTAAATATGAAAATCGGAGAGTGACAGAGCCCCACAGAGTCATGAAAAGAGAAGAGAAGAAGAAATATTATTTCATTCAGTTAGATTGCGGAAAAATAAATAGCAGAAAAGTAAAAGGGAGAGTTTCCCCCACTAAGTTAGTGCATAAAATAAAAGAGAGAGTTACCCCCACTGACGAAAAAAAAAAAAAATGACGAAAATAAATAAATAAAATTAAAAAATAAAAATAAATGACATAAATATAAAAGTTAGAAATTTAGTATGTTAGCAAATTAGTAGGTTAGTAAGTTAGAGAGTTAGAAAAGAAACCGAAGGATCGGCAAACCGATCTTTTGCTCCGGTGAGGGAGAAAAGAGAATAGATTTTATTAAAGAAAACAAACCTCAATAAATCAAAACTTCAAATCAAGTCCCCGGCAACAGCACCAAAAACTTGACTGCGGGATTTAAGGATGCAAACTCAAGTGCAGGTTGTCTCAAGTAGTAAATTTCTCGGGAGTCCGAGGTCGATCCACAGGGAATTGATGAAGAAAAATTAATTGAGGTAAGAAAAAGATTTGTCACAACACCAAAAGTAATAAAACAAGTTCACAAATGAATTTAAGGGCTTGCTTGGGTTAGGAGATCCACTCTTGGTAATAAATTAAAGGTAAGATTATTTCTCTTTATAACTCAATTGAAATCCACACACAACGGAGGTTCCAATCGAAAAATATAACATTCAAAGTTCAATTATATATGCAATCATATTATGATTTCTTTAATTATCTACCAACATTTGTAAATGAATTCAAGCATTCACTGTGTCAATCCTATTGTCTACAATAAATCAAGATCTCCATTAACAAAGAAGGTTTCTAAATTGATTGGAAACAAAATATAACACATATAATGTTCATTTAATAATATATCATTTAAGCATAAGAAATATAATAATCTAACTTTATTTCATTACCAAGAGCTTCACTCTTTCACCCAAGCAAGATGAAGATTTAGTTACTCATGGATAAGAAGAAAGAAAGAGAGAAGAAGATAAAGATGAACATAACTTCAATTTAGACAAAGAAAAATTACAACAAAGAAAAACAAATAACAAACATAACCACAACTTGTAAAAACTAAGCCTAACACTAAGTACTAAAAACTAAGCTTCCAAACTAAGCTCCCCACCTCCAGCACATGGTGCCTTTTATAAAGGAGTAGGGGTACAAAATGACAAGGAGAATGATTAAGAGTAGGTGGATGAGTGGGTGGAGTGGTTGGATGATTGGATGAGTGGTTGGATGATTGGATGAGTAGTTGAATTATTGAGATTCTTTGTCTCCGAAATAATTCATTGCTTAAGTCATTGATTCCGTCATTTTCGAGCCAAGTGGTCTTCATGAAAGTTCTAGGAAATTGTCTAAGCTTTCCTATGCCTCTAGAATTACCCAAAAATTCGTCCTACAGCCCAAGATATGACCCAATTATTACAGACTATTTAGGCCCAGTTTCAGCACCTCTGTTTTGAATTTCAGACCCAATATCACCATCAAGGAGCCCGAATCAAGTTTTGTGTTCAACATAAAAGTTTTAGATCTGGGTCTTAACTTTCACATATCCAAATTTCAGCCCAATATAATTCTTGCAACTAGAGTTATGCTTTGATTACTATACACTGTTTAGGTTTCAGACACAAAACTCGTGTTCTGTCTTCCAAGCCCAATTAGCTCCTCTAGATGTCTGATTGAGACTTTGAGCTCTTCATCAAAGTTGTAGAGCTCTCTCTTATCTTTCCTACAAGGTAAAATTCATAATTATTAGACATTTAGAACTCAAGATATGACCGAAATATAGAAACAACGTAAGACCCAAATAATACTGAAAAAATCAATTAAGTCTAATTTGAGTCCAAACTTACAAAACATAACCAGGCTTAATCAATTAAGTACATGAAGATTGTAAATGACTAAAAATGAGGGTTTATTAATGTATAAAATATATACTTATCACACACCACCATCAATGTCCCCTATGCCTCTTTTATCCAATTACCTAAGTATTGTAGATAGTTTGACCAGAAATTCTCTAACCTTTTCCTTCTATTGGATTGATGTGATTCTACTTGACTAGCTATGCTTGGTGATGGCCCTGGTTGTTGTGCAGTAGCCTTGCGTGCAGACCTTTGAACTCCAGCTTCAATTAAAATGTCTTCAATATTTAGGCTTATAAAATCTCTTGTGTAGCGCTCCAACACCTCGAAAGATGTGAAACCCATCTTGTTCAAAGCATTTGCTGCTATTCTCATTTCAGGCAGTAGAAATAAGTATTCCCCAACACAATGACACTATTCAATTTCTATACCAAACAACAGAAAATATTGCATTTATAGTCTCAAATCATGTTTCACTTGAATTACTTCGACCTCATGTATTCATGTGAGTAGTAAGCTGACAGAGTTCCAAATGTCCAAGCAAAAAGGCTATGCGTAATGGAGTTTCACTGAGGGAGAGAGTGATAATCTGCTCATAATAAGGGGTTTCATTTGGATCAATGTGTTTAAGGTACTTGTGCAGTCATTTAATGATGCTTCATAGAGTGTTCTTATTGTGTCATCCTCTACATTTGGAGTTGCCTTCACCTCCATCATTGGAATTGCAAATCAAACCATGTGATATTGATGGTCTTACTCTTAAATGCTTGGCTCTAACCTAATTTTCCACAAATGTTTATCCATCTAATCAAAGAGTTTTTAGAAGAAAAGGAGAATAACTAGAGAACCAATCAAAATTTGGTTGATTAAATGCTTATTACACGTCACCCCTTGTCTCACAATTATTAGTTTTAAATTTAGATTAAAAAAATTTTTTAGTTTTTAATTGAATGTCACATATCCGATTTTAAGGTTTAGAGAAGTATCACCACCCAATTTTATCCTATCAATAAAAATAATAATATATCTTTGTTAGAAAAGTAAAAATATTTTTTTTTATTACAAAAAATAAATTCTTTTTGTTTCAAGAGAATAACCTAAAGACAATCCCTTGATCCAAACTCATATGAGTCTTGACCTACTCAGTCCAATACTAATTGCCTAATCACAAATATTTTTCTTATACTCACTTTTGAAGCTCATTTTTTATATTTATAAAATGTGATGAATATTTGTAAAATAAATGACAACTTTTATATTTAATATAGTAAATTCTAATTATATTAAGTTACAGAAAATAAAAGAAAGTTATCATATAAATAATAAAAATTATTACTTATGACTTTAATAATCATTACATCTTTAATTTGTATTAATAATATGTTTCAATAAATAATAAATATTTTTAAAATAAATAATAATTTTTATATAAGATTTAATAAATTTTAAATTTAACTTATTACATAAATAATTGAAATCATTATTTATTACTTCGTTGATTAATACATGCTGTATCAAAAGAAGTTGATGTACAGATAACGAGGATGTTGCCTACCTGACCCATTTCCAAAGGCAGCGGACGCATTGAATACTTTGTCCTGCAACAATTCCTTTGCTCTCTGTTCCTAGCAAGCTATACAAACACAGCGGCTGGCTAACGAGTAACGAGTAACAGCCCGGGATTTACGCTGATTCTGTCACGCACAGAGCACCTATAAAAGAAAGAGACTGAGGTAAGTGCATGTTGCTGGTAGTTTTCTTTCTTGTCTTAATTTTCATATTCCTACCATTTCTGTCTTGGAATAGAAGCATATGACTTGTTTGATAAAATGACCGATTAAATTTGA
This sequence comes from Ormosia emarginata, assembly GCA_029884605.1. Lineage (NCBI taxonomy): Eukaryota > Viridiplantae > Streptophyta > Magnoliopsida > Fabales > Fabaceae > Ormosia > Ormosia emarginata. The sequence goes on from JAQQTP010000071.1 coordinate 12,590,390, forward strand.
ACTTCATATTGTGATTGTGGATTACAACCTTGGATTCGTTCTTTGTTTTTCTGTGATGGAGTCTTCAAACTGCAGGGAAGTTAGTTGTTGTTGATTGATGCTAATTTAAATGGATGGTGATGAATCTGTTTGTTTTTCTTGCGTGCACGACCATGTGGGTTGGATTCTGATTTGTCTTCCAATGGTTCGAGTCTCTGCCAAAGATACGATTGTATTTTCAATTAATATTGATTGCTGTTTTATTCTTTGCCTGTGTGGAAATAAATTATATTCAGATGAATTTTGATAAGACACGCACGCAACATGGGTGAACTGAAGGGTGTTGGGATAGGTGATAGAGTGGATTAGCCAAGTGCTATTGCAGATTCATAATAATAATAAGTTAATAACCATGTTTCGAAAATCTTTTGAATAACAATAGTAAGATTTACTCAAAACTAAATTACAATTTCTAGATTGCCATTAAATCATGTGTTAACAAATTAAATTCTTTTATTGATAGTTTTTTTTTTTTTTTGACAATTTGATATAGTAATATATGATTGATAGAGAATGTATAAAAAAAACTTTTATATTGATAGTAAATTAATATAAATTATATGTTTACTACAATTCACGTAATGTAAATGCTCGCCGCAAGATTAAAATTTATATATTTTTCTTTTGTAAGATTTAAATGATTGTACATATATTTCGCAATATATATAATAGAACAATCCGTAGCAATATTCATAATTTATAATATCATTGACATAGCTATGAGTGTTTTTTATTTTTTGGGCGTACGCTATTAGTATTTAAGTTTAACTGATGGTAAATATAATTTTTTTATACAATTATGTGTTATTATATTACAAAAATTATATTTTTAATAAAAAGTTAAACTATTTTAATAATATAATAATAAGACGTAATTAAATAATTGTGTAATACAGTAAGTAAATCAAAATCGTAAAAAAATAATACAATAGTAATTAGTGAGAAATAACTATTATACTCTTTTACTTTATACGCAAAATAGTTGTTGGGAGTGAGGCTTCTTCTTCTGTTGCTGTGATAGGGTAGAAAATTGCTAACCCAAGTGGTGGGTTTTTCTTCCATTGTTTTGCTTGAAGCTCCCTTATTCTTTCGTCTTTGAAGTGTCTAACGGCACAACATAACAAAGCACATGCAAAAGCAAAACCGTGTCTACTGCCGACAACTTCAGCTGACGGCGGTGCCTTTCCGAATTTCCTGTAATTATTTATATCCGCTGATTGTCTTCATCTTCTGCTGATAGTGATAACATCTCAAAACTCAAGTTTTTTTATTTTTTTAATTCAATATTTGATGCTAAATAGTTGATTATATCTTCTTCGGTTTTATTGAATCCTTAAGCATCTGCTTCTGTTTCAGGGACCCTTTTTACCATTTGGGTTCAGTTCAAGTTCAATGGGTCCTCGACAATGTCAAGTTTGCAGCGAAGCACAATCCAAGTACAAGTGCCCTTTCTGTTATGTACCTTAGTAAGTAAAACACAAACGTTTCTTCCTTATTTTTTGTTTGTTTGTAATTTTAGAAAATTATTGTGCTCCTATTTGATGTTGTACCTTCTGCTTGTAGTTGTTCTCTGGTCTGTTTCAAGAAACACAAAGGTATGACGCTTGTTGATGCCCTTTAATGTATGTTGTCCTCACGTTATTTGTTTTCTCATTGCATGCTTGATGTATGCGGGTAAAGGGCTGAAAAGAGTGAACTGAGTATATTATAGGAAAGTGTACTTTTCCTTGATTTTGTGACACTCCCTGGATTTCTAAATGAAGGGAGTGAGAAATATTTTATCTTCTTGTGCTAGATGCTTCAGTACAAAATGCTTGCATATTTTTTTTCGTAACAGCCTTTACTTGGTCAGACAAATCAAAATCGGGAGATATTTCATATTTGGCTTCAGTGGCAGAGCTTAGTGGAAATGATAGTTTGGGGGTGGCCACCTTTAAGAAAATTTTAAAAAAAAGGGATTACAAATTACATGTAACTTTGAGAACTTAGGGAGGAGGGAGAGAAGGAGGGGGGGGGGGGGGAGCGTCGGTGAGCATACACGAGGAGCCACCCCTGTTTGGCTTGTTTTGCTGTCAAACTTGAGCAATCGACAATGTCTAAGTTTGAGCTAAACTTTTAGATTTTTTGGCAACTAATTTCTATGTAATAATTCATTGCTCTTAAGCACTTTGGTGATCTGATGTTTGTTTCTCTATTGTTCATCAGCTGCTGTTTAGGAATCACATGTAGAAAAGCCATTAATTGTTGATGAACCAAGTCAGGTGCTGCAAAAATTCCAACTAGAAGCTATAGGTATGATGAACAGACTCCAAGTGCAGGTTCCTACCTAAAATTTCTTTGCTGTCTGTCAATCATAAGAGAGATCTTTTTAAAGAAAAAGAGAAAGGGGAGAGGGGGTATTTTTTGTATGTATATAAGAAGGAAAAAACTTGGCTCCAACCCTTGGAGGAACTTCCTCCAACCCCCATCTAATATTACTCATTTAATTTGTTGTCATATGTTATTTTCAATCTCATTTAATTAAGTTAATAGACACATGACAACAGATTAAATGAGTAATGAATACGTGACAATAGATTAGATGGGGGTTAGAGGGAGTTCCTCCAACCAGGGTTGGAGCCAAGTTCTATCCATATAAGAATATGAATATGAGAATGCCCTACATGCAGGATCACAATTAGGGATGGCACCCGCGTGAGGCAGGGGCATGGAGGTACTCTCTGTCCCCGCCTCTCCAATTTCCCCTCTTCCCCACCTCGGGGCAAAAATTCTCCCTATCCTTGTTTCCCGTAGGGACCTAGTGACCTATTGGGACCTCGAAATTATTTTAAAAAATTAGAAAAATGAAAAAAAAAATGCATGGAAAGTTGTAAACAGTTTCAATTTAAGTCAATAATATCAACAAATTAAAACAATTACTACCTAGTGATAATTTTTTTGAACTTTTTTTTTTTAAATTTTAAATTAATATAAAAATAATATAAATGGAAATTATTAAAAGGAACAAAGTTTAATATATATATATATGATATAATCATTAAGGATAATTTTGTAATTTCTCAGAGACGGGGACCTTGTGGGATTGAGGATACGATCCCTGTCTCCGTCCCCGCATATGCCTTAGGGGGGTTTTTATCCCCATCCCCATCCTCACAGGAAAAATTCCTCAAATTCGGGTTTTCAAATGGGGCAGTCCCCAAGGGGATCCTTAACTGCAAGATATTTTGCTATCCCTAATCACATTACAGAAATTCCAGTAGTAAAGCCATGATTGGTTAATGTTTGTTTTTTTAAGTAATTGTATTTCTGCTGCAGCCTCTTCCTGTGATATTCGCGAGGCTTTGAATGATAAAGCCCTTCAAGATCTAATTGGCCGTATTGATTGTTCCCCAAATGCCGAGAATGTAAGATAGATGATGCTTTCTTTTTTCTCACTCATTTTATCTTCTAAATTTTTTCACCCTTTTTGTATATGTTGGCTATTGAGCTGCTTGCATAACAATCATAGACTGAAATTTATTAATTATTACTAGTTTTAATACTCACTGAGGAAACGTTATTGAGAAATTTCCTTTAAAATTTGTGTTACCCTGATTAGGAACTTGATAAAGCTATGACGGAGGAGGCATTCCGCTTGTTCACAGACAAGGTAATGCTATCTGCTGATTCTGATGTGCATTCTCCCCCACTGCTTTGTTAAACTTTTATAGGGTTGTGTCACATTGAATAAACTCAAATTGCCAATTACCTTAAGCTTAACTCTTCCTTTTGTTCCTTTGGTTTCCAGATTTTATCAACTATAAACCCTTAATAGCAAGCACTTGTTACTGAAAGAAGAATTTGCGGCAGAAAGTTAAATATGAAAGGAACAACAGATAAGCCTCTAAATTTTGTGATTTTGGTTAATCAATATTTCTTTTTAATCTGTACAGCTCTACCCCATGGCTCAGCTTTTGATATATAAGAAATTTTGGATCTTCATTGAGCTAGTGTATTGTTAAAAAGATTCATATCAAGTACACTTAGGTTTTGCAGGTATAATCCCCAAATCTGTAAGAGTTCATTTGGATGTTGGAATTGGAATATGAAATTTTGGCAAAATATCTTAATTTTTATGTTTGGAGCAAATAAAAAATTTAGGTATAGAATTGCAATTTTGAGTTGAATTGGAAACGGTAGTTGGTGGACACCACTAGTGACAGTGGTCGAAGGACACCCTTGGTGACAGTGGTTGGTGGGCTCAGAGGACTTTGCTAGCAACAATGGTCGGAGGACATTGACGGTGGTGGAAAGCCACCCCCGACAACGGTGGCTGGAGGGCGGCCCCAACGATGGTGATAGGAAGGCTCCGTTGGCTACTTGGCTGGCATCGACACTAATAATTGTTGGAATATGTGACAAAGATAATGCATAAAAATTATAACATATTGTTTTTAACTTTTGGGCTTGCAATTGTAATTCTTAGAATCTAGTTAAGAATTGAAAATAGTATAAAATAGTTATTTTCTAATTTGGAATTGAACCTAGAATTAGAATTCTAATTCTATTTTACACACCAAACAAGATAATTAGAATTGGGAGGTCCAAGCCACAATTTTAAGCCTAATTCCATTTGCCAAACAACACCTAAGTGTTACCTTTTGCCCTATCGATTTATAGCTTTACTGAAATTCTCGTTTCATGGTATTTGTGTTGATGATGGCACATGATACATGAACCAACTTAGTTATTCAATTATTGGAGATAGTGAAAAAGATGAACTATTAGTAGATGTAATTATTTTAAAATATTAGTTGATTTTAATTGTAATTTTCAATCATACTCAAAAGCTTTAGTTAATTTAAGTAATCAATAATTGAATGATTGGACTGATAAATGTACACCTCAGGTTGATTTGTCAATCATTTGTGAAGCTGCTACATAACCCAATCCTATTTTCAGATATACTACTATAGACGTAGACTATGCATGAGGAATTATAATGACCTTAACGTTTGATTTACACAATATATTTGAGTAGTTATATAATTTTAGTTTATTTAAAGTTTAATTGTTTCCTTACTTTAATTGACCCAACACATTGTAAGAATAGTGCCTGAGTTATGCAAATTAAGAATTGTTTCAATTTCTCTTTATCAATAATCGCCATAAAATCCAAAGGCTACTGTAATCTCTAGCAGTAAAAATTGATGGTAAATGAAGGAGAGCAGAACATGAATCTGAAGCATATCCCTTTTTTTTTTCACAGCCAAAAAGAAAAGTATCAAGCTGTTAGAAAGGACCTTCTACGTTTGGCAATGGCATAGACTGTATAAAGAACTATACTTACCGTAAATAATCTCAAATGGTATGAAAATTTAAGACGGGAAAAAATGGCAGGGTAAAGAGGAAGGGGACTAAAACTCCGAGGTTGGCAATAATTTACATGTTAGCCGTGCATAGATTAGCTTGCTTCTGTAATACCAAAAATAATAATAAAATTAGCTTGCTACTGAGAACTGCTAAAAAGTAAGTTCTTGCACACTACAAAACTAGGCAGCTGTAGTATAGATGTCGGAAAACCTAACCTGCTAATGATAGTTACTGTTGTTAATGATAACTATCATTAACAAGTTATCGTTAATTGTTGATGATAGTTATCGTTGTTTTGAGCAATATCACTTCAAATCAAAGACTTACAATGCACTAATGTGAAAGTTACGGTACCAGTGATACAATAGTGAGCAGCACCATTTGTATAGTCAGCGCTTGATTGTAAATATCAGCTAAACATGTTTCTTTTGAATGTAAAAAAAAAATTAAAATACTTAAAAATATGAAGTACGAAATATTTTTCTCATATAAACTTAAAATCTCATTACCACGTTGATCTGAAAGGCAAGTGCAGTCCAATTGGATATGAAAAATAGCATGTTTCTTTCATATATTAAACAACCAGTCCTTGTTGCTTCGGAAGCTTGTGACACAAGAACACAGTAAGAACAAATTAAAATCCGAAGAACCGAATTGCATCAACTATCTTTTTATTTCCACCATAACATAATAAAGCAATTTACCTGACTGATGCTTTTCTGGATTCTCTTGGCCCCTACTGGTACTTGGCTTGCTCACATTTGGTTAGTTCATTAATTGCTTTGTCAGACTATCAATTCAGAAAAGGAATCAAAATTAGAAACAGCAATGAGGAAGGAAGTAAAATCCAAAATATTCTAAAAAAAATACTGAGAAATTTGATAAGTCTGATGACCTTGTTGCACCGAGGTATAAGTTCTTGCAGAGCTCTCATCTTTTCACTAATTCTCTCTCGACACCTCTGCATACAAATACAATATGAAATATTTCAGATTATGAGAAAAAACATTATAAAATTTGTGGGCTCATTAAAGTAATGCATGTACAGACCCTCTCTGAGAGATTATGGACCTCAGCAGCACGAGATCTCTTTGTGGATGTAGAACCACGAACTTGTTTTTTTGCTTCCGGAGATGCAAAATCAACATCCTTTTGCAGTGAGACAAATAGAGATAAGAATAGAGAAGCAGCATATAACATAAATTTATACAGATTGCAGAAAAGCAGAAAGAGACAACAAATTTGCTATTGTCTATTGACCTATTGATCCACCTCATGCCTGTTCCAATGTATGTGTCAAGTAATCTGTTTTCAAGGGAAACGATCAACTTATACACAATGTCCCATATTATGCAAACAGAGAACTTTAGATCAGCATACTTGGCCACTTCGTGCCACGTTCTGCCATTGACTACTATGTTTCATGTTATATAAAAGTTATAGCGTATGACCACAACATCAATTGGGGTTGCATTCCACATCACACACAGATAAAATAAAGAAGTTAATGTGACAAAAAGATTTATAGTATAAGGTTTTATATCTTGGATATCTCATTGGGTTTTAAACCTTTCGAAAGTTTGGTGTTAATTGGTTGAGAGCCTTTGAATATGTATCATTAGATTTTTATTTTTTTTATTACTTTTTTTGGGTTGACAACACGTTGGAGGAGATATTCTATATGTTCCTGTAGTTTGATGTAGTCTGTGAATGATAGTTGTGGAAAATTATCTAATAATCTACAGAAAGCATAATCGACGAAGCATTCCTATCTTATTGAAGAAGTGATACACCTAATGTGAGAGATGTGATACCACCCTTGTAATTGATTTGTGGGCATCTGAATCTAAAAAAAGGTGGTAAAGGTTGTGGTTGAAATATTCTTTTGATCTATTGCATGACCTGGAAGTTGACAGAATTGTTTGTGTAATTGAATTACTCGTCTCTTTTTATAGTTCATACAGTTAGATGCAGGAGATATAATGATTATTATGTACGGTTATTTATCAGGTTCTTTCTTTTGTTGGGCTTCTTCAACATGAAGTTGATCCAATGGTTTCTGTCATGAAGGTTGAAAAGGCTCCTTTGGAATCTTATGCTGACATTGGTGGTCTAGATGCCCAGATATAGGAAATTAAAGAAGCAGTTTAGCTTCCCTCGACACATCCTGAAGTATATGAAGACATTGTTATCAAGCCTCCTAAGGGGGGTCATATTATATGGAGAAACTGGAACTGGGAACAAGCGCGGAACGAGGGGGACATGTATAGCCGTGGTTCCCTCGGCTTTGAATATTTTTCTTACGTACACATGATATTTTTTTAGTGGTCTCTCCAATAAAAAAATAAATGGGTATTTTTTTAGTAGTTTCTCTAATAAAAAAAATAAATGTTATATCTCACTTTTATAAGTTATAAAACAAATCGTATACTCTTATTACAAAAGATTAAAAAACCACAATATAAGAATAAAATAATATAAAAGACAAAAAAAAGACATGCTTATTTAAGAAATTTCTAACATTCTCTTTCTCCAACAAACATGGCCAATTCTAATTTACACCTTCATTTGGAGAATGTATGGAACACCTTGATAATTCTAGTCATTGAATGTGTTGAAAAACATATTAATGGTTGGGTCAATTACCTGAAAACTTTTTTTTTTATTTTAAGTTTTTTTTTTAACCATCACCGCTATAGCTGTCAGCGGCCACCATCACTTCTGCCGCCGCCCGCCACCGCCTACCACCGCCCATTTTCCTTCATCTCTGCCATAACTCCATCTTCGTCCACAACCATAGCCTCTCACACCGTAACTCCATCACCTTCATCTTCACCTCCAACCTCCACAGCCGTAAACCGCGATCCCGACCAACCGCACGCCAGCACTGCAGTCTTCGTTGAGTCGCTCTGTCGTAGCGTCCCTCCACTGCATCATGCCGCAGATCTGTCCTCTATCGATCAGCATCGACCCACACCCGTGAACCCCGTCGTCGTGCACCGTGCGGTCCAGATCTGGGCATTCGTGCAACCGTGTGTCGCTGAACAACGCCCAGGCTTGGATTCGCCAGATCCGACCCCGCTTGACCCGTCTAAAGACGCTGCTCCATGACCTCTGACCAGTGCGTCCCGATCCAACACCGTCGTCGCTCCCCATGATCAGATCTATCACCGTCGAGCACAACGCCACACACCACGACCCGCGAACACAATCCTCGTGAACTTCCCGGTCGCCAACGGCGGATCTAGAAGAAACCAAAAAAAAAATACAAAAAAAAAAATAAAAGCAAAAAAAAAATACAACCTCTCGGCCGTCCTACACAAGAACTCCGACCATCGCCCAGTAGTGGTGGTGGTATTAAAAAAAATAAAAGCAAAAAAAAAAAGAAAAACTTGTTAAAGAAAAAACACCTGCAATAGCAGGTCAAATGGAGAGAGTATGATACACCCTAACTCAATAGGGTGTATCATAGCAATGGCCACCAAACATTTTAACCTTTCCTCTCTCATCACTTTCTATCTGAAATTTTCAACACATAAGAAAAACTTACGGTAGGATCACTCGATTTGAAATTTTGGAGTGTTGCTTTCACCTTTTAATAAATTATCAGTTGGCAGTTGTAGAGGAAGAACACCGAATAAGAATTAGGCACACGCACAAGGCCTCAAATCCAGCACCACAAGGTTAATTTGCATTTTATAATATTTTTGGATTAATTTTTATTTTTTACTACAAGTCTTTTATTAATTTATTCTCTTAATGCTCTCTTTTTCTCTCTTGTTTGTTTGTATAAATTAAAAAAATTAAAAAAAAATAGAAAGCTTTTTCATCTTGTACATTATTTAGTTTTCTTTATTCATTTTGTTAACTAATATTTATATTGTCATTGGTTTAGAGTATTTAAAATACATTAAATTGTAAATAGATTGTAGCTCAATTTTTTTCTTAATATATATACATTTTTTTTAGGTTGAAAGATGTTTAAGAAGAAAACAATTGATTCATCAAGAGAAAAAAGAGGAATAATGATAATGCACAATCTAATGAGCCAAATATAAATTCAGATATGAATGTTGAAAATGTTGTTGAGCAAGCTACAACAGTGCCTCCTACTTATATAGTCACCTCCTGCCAAAGTTATGAGAACTGAACAAGAAAAAATTAATATTGGCACTTTGATACGTGATCCTAAAAAGCGTCTATAAATTTGGGAATATCATATTAATCAGCAAGATGAAATTCGTAGGGCTTATATTAAGTTTGGTCCATATCAATTTATTATGGATGTGTATCCACTTTCTGGTTCAGAAGATCATCTTCGTTGATTTCAAACTCATTGGTTTAAAGCTTTTTCTTGGTTAGAATACTCACCTGAAGAAGATGTTGCCTTTTGTCTTCCATGCTATTTATTTTCTAAAAAATCAAGTCCATTCACTTCAAAAGGGTTTATAAATTAGAGAAAAGTAAACACTGGAAAAGAATATGCATTTTTATCTCATGTAGAAAAAAGTCACAATTCAACTCACAATATTGCTATTAGATGTTTGAAGATTTGAAGAATTAGTCATGTCACATTGAAAGAGTACTACATAAACAAACTTCACAACAAATTTTGACTAACAAATTGCGTCTTAAAGCCTCTATAGATGCTGTTAAATGGTTACTTTTCAGGCTTGTGCTTTTAGAGGCCATGATGAAAGCTTGGACTCCAAAAATCATGGTAATTTTCTTGACATGATTAAGCTCTTGGCTTCTTATAATGAAAAGTGAATGAAGTTGTTTTGGAGAATGCTCCTCAAAATACAAGGTACACATCTCCTACTATTCAAAAGGAAATTTTGCATATCTTTGCTAGAAAGAAACAAGATAAAATTTGTAATGAGATTGGTGATGCAAAATTTTATTTGATTGTTAATGAAGCTCGAGATGAATCTAAAAGAGAACAAATGACACTTGCTGCTAGATTTGTTGATGAGCATGGACCTGAAAAAGAGCATTTTTTGGATGCAACACATGTTAGAGATACCACTGCAAGAACTCTTAAACATGAGATATGTTCAATATTATCTCATCATAATCTAAATATTCAAAATGTGTGGGGTCAAGGATATGATGGAGCAAGTAATATGAGAGGAGAGTGGAATGGTTTACAAGCTTTAATTCTTCAAGAATGTCCTTATGCGTATTATGTCCATTGCTTAGCTCACCAATTACAATTGGTTCTTATTGCTGCAGCTAGAGAAGTAACCGAAGTTCATGCTTTCTTTCAAAATCTGACTTTTATTTTCAATATGGTGTGCTCTTCTTCTAAATACAATGATCAATTACAAGCTACTTATGCAAATGAAATTGTTCAATTGGTTGTAAATGATGAGATTGAGTTAGAAAGGGGAATGAATCAAATTAGCACATTGTAAAGACTTTGAGACATGAGATGGAGTTCTCAAGATATTGAATTGAAACAAACTTTTATTGATATCAATGATGTCATTTATGTAGCCTTTTCAAGCCTTGCAACAAAAATCTCAAGATATGTCATTTATGTATAAACGTTGTCAAGCTTTGCAAAAGATATTTTAAATGCTATGCATTTAGTATCTAGTACAAAATCAACGATCCAGAGGTTAAGAGATTGTGGTTGGGATAGTCTTTTAGAGAAAGTTAATTCCTTTTGTAAAAGTCAAGCTATTCAACTTCCTGATATGAGTGCTTCTTTCTCTGACATAATTCAATCTCATCATCGAAAGGATAATGTGACAGTTGAGCATCACTATCGTGTGGATATATTTACAACTGTGGTAGATTATCAATTGAAAGAACTTAATAATAGATTTAGTAAACAAACAACAAAGGTTATCATATTGAGTACAACTTTAGATCCTAAAGATGACTACAAGTCATTTAATGTTGGTGACATATGTAAACTTGTTGAGAAGTTTTATCCTTCAGATTTTTTTGAGCAAGAAAAGATTTAGTTGGAATATAAATTGCAATATTATGAGCTTGATGTCTTTAAACATCCAAATTTTTAGAATTTGTCTACTATTGCTAACTTGTGTCAAAGATTGGTGGAAACTGAAAAATCAAATGTTTATCCTTTGGTTGATAGATTGCTTCAGCTTGTTCTGATTTTTCTTGTATCAATAGCAATTACTAAGTGTGCCTTTTTAGCTATGAAAAATATTAAAACAAAGATGTGAAACAAGATGGAAGATGATTTTCTCACAGATTACATGATTGTTTACATTGAAAATGAGATTGCTAAAAAATTCACTACAAATGCAATAATAGATAACTTTTATTATATGAAACAACATCTAACACAACTTAAAAATTAAAGGTATGTATTTAAGATTATCTTATATTCAATTGTGTTTATTATGAATGTTTTTAATTTAAAGCATATTAATTTTGAATTGAATTGAATTGAATTTATTTTTATGTTTATATTATATGATAATCATATTTTTTAAAACTTAAATATTTACAAACATATATCTAGTCTTTAGTTTGGTCTCCCTATGATTAAAATCCTAGCTCCGCTCCTAACTAGGAAGACCTTGCTTGCAAAGGTTTGTAATTATTTGCGTTTCTTATTACAATTATTTTTGTTTGCAGTTAGTTCTCTTGTTATTTTCTAGCTATTTTTCTGTTCCTTACAAATATTGGAGAGCATTTTGTAAAAACATTTCTTTTGGATTTTTAGCTTTTCATAGGGTGCGTTTGTTTGTACTTTTTTGGCAAATTTTTTTTTCTTTTTAATGCTAAGTTTATTAAAACTCTTAATGATGACTATAGCAAAAGTGGGGTGTTTTGCTACATAAGCACTCTTGATAGCCTCACTTATGTATATGTGAATGTGAGACCGCATTCTATAAGAATTTGGCAAATTCTTTAGAGCATATTCTAGAACTAGGATAGAAGCACATGGCCAAAAAGTGTTGGCTTTAGAATTGTGTGCTAACTGGATTGTGTGTGATATTTCTTCTTTGTATATCATAGAATGACAGTTCATGATTAATTCACTATCTATTCTTATATATTGGTAGGACTATCACTAGGTAAATGTTCAAGTTCAAAAAACACTTTTGCTGATCATAAGTCTTAACTGTCTTTCTCAAAGTTTTGTTTTCATTCTTTTAAATATAAGTAGGGGATTGTTGATATTTTAGTATATATTTAAAAGAAGTTTTCATTTTGGGGCCTACCTATTATAACTTTACTTTATCTTTTTTACTATTTGATTTGGTCAATACTAGAAAGTTTGGCCATGACTTTCTGTTCACTTTTTCCTTGATTATGTTCCTATTTTTCAAAATAGAAAAAAATGTTCATATTTTTTTTATTATAAAATCATGGAAGTTTTCTTTGAGAGATCAATTATTTTTTGAGAAAAAGACAAAGAATACACTGCAAATTTGAATAGTATTCTTGTGTGCAAAGAACACTAATACATAGAGAATTTATTAGGTTGTTTTATCCTGAGGACAACGTTACTGATACATTATTTGCACAAAAAGAAGCAGAACTACGAATCGTCTTAAGAAGAACGACTTAGTTCGTGACTTAACCCATAATTCTCAAGTTTTTGGTCAATATTTTTTTCTTTTTAGATTTTGAGGTAATAGCTTTTATAGAAAGTTATAGCATATGTCCACAACATCAATTGGGGTTGCATTCCACATCACACAGAGATAAAATAAAGTCGTTAATGTGACAAAAAGATTTATAGTATGAGGTTTTATATCTTGAATATCTCATTGGGTTTTAAACCTTTTGAAAGTTTGGTGTTAATTGGTTGAGAGCCTTTGAATATGTATCATTAGATTTTTTTTTTAATTACTTTTTTTGGGTTGACAACACGTTGGAGGAGATATTCTATGTTCTTGTTGTTTGATGTAGTCTATGAATGATAGTTGTGGAAAATTATCTAATAATCTACCGAAAGCATAATCGACGAAGCATTCCTATCTTATTGAAGAAGTGAGACACCTAATGTGAGAGATGTGATACCACCCTTGTAATTGATTTGTGAAAATCTGAATCTGAAAAGAGGGTGGGGAAGGTTGTGGTTGAAATATTCTTTTGAACTATAGCATGACCTGGAAGTTGACAGAATTGTTTGTGTAATTGAATTACTTATCTGTTTTTATTGTTCATACAGTTAGATTGAGGAGATATAATGATTATTATGTACGATTATTTATCAAGTTCTTTCTGTTGTTGGGCTTCTTCAAGATAAGTTGATCCAATGGTTTCTGTCATGAAGGTTGAAAAGGCTCCTTTGGAATCTTATGCTGACATTGGTGGTCTAGATGCCCAGATACAGGAAATTAAAGAAGCAGTTGAGCTTCCCCTGACACATCCTGAACTACATGAAGACATTGGTATCAAGCCTCCTAAGGGAGTCATATTATATGGAGAGCCTGGAACTGGGAAGACCTTGCTTGCAAAGGTTTGCAATTATTAGCGTTTCTTATTACAATTATTTTTGTTTGCAGTTAGTTCTCTTGTCATTTGCTAGCTATTTTTCTGTCGCTATTAGATACTGGAGGGCATTTTGTAAAAACATTTCTTTTGTATTTTTAGCTTTTCATAGGTTGTGTTTGTTTTTATTTTTTTTTGGCAAAAAAATTTCTTTTTTTAATGAAAAAAGTAATTTTCAAATGGATAAGATTCTTAAAATAAGCAGAAGATTAAAAAAAATCAATTTTTCTACTTTTTATGAGAAGTTAGAATAAGTTGCTTCTAAAAAAAATCAAAAAAGTAGAAGAGAAAAAATATATATTTTTATTATCTTAAAATTATTATTTTTTAAAGTTTATCTAAGCACACTCATAATCCATCTATGAAAGGAAATTGTTCTTGGGTGTTAAGATGAAAGTCCTATGTGTGTGTATGTTGGGTTTTAAATTATTTAGTGCTCGGTGGTGGTTTATTTGCATACACTCGGTCAAATATGATCAGTATTGTATTGTTGGAATCATGGGGTTTAGATAGGGAAAGAGGGAAGGAGAGAAATAAGACTTCGAATAATTTTCTCTAAATGATATTCTATTAAATTGATATGGTGTGTAATAATGTGTTACAAAATATTGACCTATGGTCTTAATTATTTATTTATATTAATAATTAGGTCAAGTACTAATAATTTAATATAATATTTTATTAGTACAAGACAATACTCACTAATATAATAAGATTGCTAATCCTAATTAAATAAGAATAGTTAAATAAAAAAATAAAATCATATGAAGTTGATTCCATAATATATTCTAAATATTATCTTAAATATTTTAAAATAATGAGATATTCTTACAAACTTGATATTGGAGACTCATGTTATAAAGTGATTTTTATACTCTGTATATGTGCATGTAAGTTTTAAAATACTTTTATGTAATGTTTTGCGAGTGGTATTGTCACAGACATATAGTTAAAGGTCGTCAATCTCGGATAGCAACATGCAATGATTGGCCCCAAAAATGATATAACGGTATAGCAAATAGTAGGATGACAGTTATATCGAATATTAAGAATACAATATAAGTAATTTATACTACACATATAAATACTCAAAAATAAAATAAAAAATTCAAAATTAAAGACATATTCATCATTAATAATCAAAAAACATACTCTAAACACATAATCACCATCAATCAAAGACATAATTAACAACTTAGTAACAACAAAAAGTCAAAGAACATAAGAAAAACAAAGTACAACACCACCTAAATAAGTTTAAGCCTTAAATGCTTAAAGCAACTAAACAATCAAATTTAAAGAACTCCCGTTGGAGTGAAAATACTAGTCTTGAATTCGACAGTCAGATGATGATCCAAGTGGTGGCCAACTCAACTGTTAAATGGTCAAGAGTTGGTTTTGTCAAAAGTAAAGTCATCAATTCTGAATTCGACAGCTAGATGATGGTATTGAAAAAAATCCAAGTGGTGGTCGACACAAGTATTAAATGGTCAGGAGTTGGTTATTATTGAAAGTTAAGTAAGATATTAGTGAAAACGTGGCATAACTACCATATACGTGTTCAGCTTTTAGGAGTCAGTTATTTTTCATAATTTGCCTATAAATACTAGTATTCACGATGTACAAAGGGAGGCTATTTGCTGATATACAATCCTAATATCTCACTCAAGCAGATTACGGATTTAATCCAAGTATGTCTTCTATTTTCATTTCAAGTCATTTATTTTAATGCAATGTTCTTTTAATTCTTTTATTTTCGAGTCTTGTTCTTTAAATTTCTTTACATTTTGTTGTACTCTTTACATGCTTTATTTTACTACTTTCTTTTAAACTTCTGCACTTTAATCTTCTGCGTTAGTTTCTTTATTTTCTTTAAACTTTTCAAAGCTTTCTTTATTGAACTTTGGTTTGTTTCTTGTTTCTCGCATTAAGCTTTACAAATTCTTGTTATTTATCTCAAGTTTGTTTTCAAACCCTTCATTAAACGAGATTACCACATAACTCTGAATCCACATTCAACTGATAAATAAATATTTATTTGTTGAAATTTGTCTTGACTAAAATTCAACATAAACAAATTGGCACGCCCAGTGGGACGAGTTCAGAGTAACTCGTAGTGTCATGAAATGGTTTTATGCGTTTAAAAAGTTGAAAGTTTATCTACTTTTCTCTTCAAAATATGCAAAGCATGATTAATGTAAGTAACCAGGCGTCGGATGCACATTCGACAGTCGTTACTGCACCACCCTCAACCATTGTTAGTACGAGTCATGTGGATGATGCTATAACAACTGGTGCTCTCTGGGATAACACAGTGTTAGAGCAAGTGGTGCCTGGAATGACTCAGCCATCACCAAGTCAATCAAGTAACCAAAACATAATGAATTCAAATTCAAGGTTTATACCACAATATAGTTTGTCAACTATATTCCTCCTATGTTGGCGCAAATGAGACTTGGCTGTACTTTGGCCAATACTGTAGGCCAAACAACGGTTTTACAAGGCCAATCGCAAATAAGTTCAGCCTTAGTGAGTTTTAATGGCCAAGGAGCAAGGGTTGCAAGTACAAGTAATTCAACTCTTTTTTGATAGAAAATATTAAATTTGGAACCACTGCTTCCAAATATGTCGAGAGACACTCCTCAAAATGTAACAGGGCCAACCATGAATTCTTTGGCCAGCTTTCAATAACAAATGGATAAAAACAACCATGAAATGATGCATATGTTCACTTAGCAAATGGGTGCTGTAATTACGCTAATCATGAAAAATACAAATAATGCTTGTAGTGTATTGGTACAACAAATGGCAAGGCTAAATCAAGCCTTGGGAATAGGAGAATTGGCCAATGATAACGCTCAAGGAGCCCAGTTTGGGGCAAATGCATGAGTAACTGCACCCCAAGTAAACATGGGGCAAAACTGACATAATCTTGACCAACTTAGACAAAATGATCAACTGTTCTAAGTATGGTAATGTCCATGTACTTCGTCGAGGTAATGAAGATCAAATGGCTAGGAATGATGCAGCCATGAGATTACTTCGACGAAATCTTGAGGGGCATCAAGTGGTGGAACAAGTGCTGAATAGATTTGGGTTCAATGTTGGATATGTCAACCAACCCTACTTTGTTTCAGCATTTCTCGAGTGGGTATAACAAGAAGAATTGTCCAGAGGAATCAAAATTCCTAAGTTTTCTAAATTTGCTGGTGAAAGTGGGGAATTGACCGTCGAGCATATTGCATGGTATACTATAGAAATGGGGGAGTTGGCCGCTATTAAAGGCCTTAAAATGAGATTCTTCCCAAATTCCCTTACTAAAAATGCATTCTCTTGGTTTTCGATATTGAGACCAAATTTGATTCATTCTTGGGCTTAGTTAAAAAGAAGTTTTCATGACCAGTTCTTCAGGGGAGATTTGAAAGTAGGACTTACAGATCTTTTCAATATCAAGAGAATGTACAATGAAACTGTAGATAATTATCTCACTAGGTTTCGACAAATGAGGAGTAGATGTTTTACTCCCATACCTGAGGTAGAAATAGTGAAGATTGCTATAGGAGGTCTATATTATTACATAAGAAAAAAGTTAGTGAACCAACATTTAGTTGAACTTGCCCAACTAGGTGAAAAAGCTAGGCAAATAGAACAATTAAAAGCTGAAAAGATTTAGAAACAAAAGAGATTCCTTAAAAGAGAAAAGGTAGCATTTGCCAGATTAGGTGAGTCTGACAATGAGGTTGAAGATAGCAATGATGAATTTGAGGTTAATATTGCTGAACTTCACAATGGTCTTCCTTATGTGTGTCAGGCTCTACAACTTACAAGAAATAAGAAAAAAAAATGAATTATGTCAATAGGAAAACATATACATTCGACGTAACAAAAATTGACAAAATCTTTGATTTATTGTTAAAGAATAAACAAATTAAACTATTAGAAGGTCATAGGCTGCTAAGATTTGATGAAATAAGAGATCGAAAATATTGTAAGTTTCATAATAATTTCAATCATGTTACTAATGAATGTATTTGTTTCAGAGATTTAATTCAGAAAGCATTAATGGATGGGTGTTTGAAGTTTGCTAACAAGCCTAAGGCGGATATGAAGGTTGATACAAGTCCGTTTTAGGCTGGGGTGTCCTATGTTGATCAGCAGGTTCCTTTGAATGTTGGAATGCTCAACATAAGGAATTTGCAAGAATTCGACATTGATACGGAAGATGCAGTGAACATTTATCCTAAATCGAAAGAATCTCTTGAAGCATTCCTTGAAAGGAAGAAAGAGAAAGGCAAAGTGAGATTATATCTAAGATGTAACGCAGTATATGTTGAATTTGCTACAAAGAAATTACTGAGGAATAACAGACTGATTCACAGGGTAAGAAAACTTTTTCGACAAGAAAACTTAGAAACTACAACAGTTTCCAAGGTCAAGGCCAGATTATAAGCCCTGGCCTAACATGAATGGTTGGTTGGTTGAGCCATCTAGTGAGTATGTGGGAAGCAATTTGTTTCCCAAAGACTATGTTGGACCAGCTAAAACCAGAGTGCCACCTGCTAATGTTACTGTGGACAGGTGGGTTAAAAATTCTGTAGTGGTAAGTCACACATATTTTCAACGAAACGTGGCTGTCTGGAAGAATAGATTTCAGAGAGATCAACCATTCTGGAATGAAGATTACAGACATAGTAGAATCAACCAAAATGAAGCTTTGGTTGGCTAGAATGTAGCAGGGCCATCAAAGTCTTTACCATTGTCGAAGAGTCGAAAGAGAAGGCTACAGATGTTAAGATAGGGCAGAAAAGAAGAAACATAGCTGAGGATTTAGTTATTAAAGAACAACCCACAGAAACGGGATGTTTGATAGTTGAAGCTAAGCCAGCACCAAACGAAAATAAAGATGACAAGAGATTGAAGAGTATTGTCATAAAAGAATTCATAAATACGAGGGGATCAATTCCAGTGAAGCCGACAACCACTGTAGTTAGACGGCTTAGCATGAATGATAATCTTCGACAAGAAAAGCTTGCAAAAATAAAGAAAGGAAAATAGGTTCAAGAACCTATTCCAAATAAAACTAGAAGAAAATGACCAATTGGACTAGTAGCAACATAGGAAGGAACAAAGAAAAGTGATCTAGCAGTTGAGAAAGACAAGGAAATGGCTGATTAAAAGTTAAAAAGATGATAATGAGAAAGGTCAAAATCAAGGACCTTAAAATTGAAAGTAGTGAGGATGTTGAAGATTGGTCGAAGGAAGAAGTCATGAAAGTCCTGGAAGATCCTGACCAAGATGTCGAGTGGAGAAAAAAAAATGCTTAACGTAATCAAAGGAAGGAAGAAACTGGCAAAGCCTGATTGCCAAGCCACAGACATAGACTTGACGACTGATGAAGTAATTGAGGCCTTGAATGATCCAAATGATCTTTTAGGCCTTGATGATAATGATCAATTTGATATGGATTTCAATCTAAACAAGAATCTAGATGACATTATAATGGCTATGGATAGTAATTTGTTGTCGGAAGATTACTTCAGAATTGGAAGGTACAAAAGTGATGAAGAATTGTCTAATGAAGAAGAATTTTTGAAGTCAATGAGCATAAATTTGATTTCAGTATTGCCTATTAAATTCGAAGGGTATCATGAAATTGAATATATTGAAAAAAATAAAGAGGATCTGGATAACCTTAGTGATCATTGGCTTCTTTTTTAGGATAACATGATCACAGTGTTTGACAATACAACACAATTTAAAAAGCCAACAAAAGAGCAGAAGGCTCATCTCTACCCGTTACATATCAAGGCTTTGTTAGAAGGCAAGCCGACAAATAGAGTTTTAATAGACCAGGGGGCAACTATTAATTTGATCCCAAGGGCAATGCTGAAGAAGCTTAGGAAGAATGAGTCTGATCAGACGTCAACTAATATGATTGTCATTGACTTCAGTGGTAAGACTTCCCCGTCGAATGGAGTAGTAATACTGAATGTGCAAGTTGGATCCATTGAAAGGCTGACATTGTTTGTAGTAATTCCAACAAAATCAAGTTACAATCTTCTGCTAGGAAGAGATTGGATACATGCCATCAGAGCAATACTGTTAACGGTTCATCAGAAACTCATTCTTTGGAATGCGGATGATCAGGTGGAAGTAGTGGAGGCAGACAATAGCCCTTGCTATTTGCAGTAACTTCATGTCGATTTTAAAATTTATGCTCCAAATGTCAAGCCAGTCATGGTAAATGATGGAGTCATCAACAAAGATGCACTTGAAGCATGCTTAATGAACCAATTTGGCATTCGACTAGTGAATAAAGCCGAAAAAGATTGGCCAAGCACTAGCCATGAGTATACACCACTGAAGGTATACTGTCAGATTGTATAATAGATGATGGTCCTTTGGGATTTGAGAAAGGACTTGATGAAAAACAAAGTGTAGAGGTGGAAGATCCTTTGGAAGAGATAAATTTGGGTACTCTGAAACAGATGAAAGGCTTATATTTGTGAGTTCATTTCTACCAAAGGAGTTCAAGGAACAACTTGTCGAATTAATTAAGGAATACAAAGATTGCTTTGCATAAGATTATGATGAGATGCCTAGGTTGAGTAGAGATCTTGTCGAACATAAACTTCCATTGAAAGAAGGATACAGACTTGTCAAGCAAGCCAACATGAGATTTGCACCTGATGTGGTGTCGCGACTGTGATCGCGACGGAAGCGACGAAATATAATAAATTGTTAGGAGTCGCCACCAATTTTATTTAAATTAGAAAAAATTGAAAAACCTTTTTAGAAAATAGTCTTTGAAACTAGATCGGATTTGGGAGTCAGTTATGCATAGGGAAGGGCAGAGACTTAACCCCACAGCACCCCTAACACATCCGTCCTAAAATGGTTATCTTAAATTAGTTATGCAAAACTTAGTAATCTCATAATATATTTGTTTTACCCCTTTTATTAAAAAAAAACTAAACAAAACAAATAATTTTGTGAAAAATTAAAATTTGACTTGACAGAATAAAAGTTTTGCTCCTACGTACCATTAGGTGCAATGAGGAACTCAAGTTCATGTAGTTCTATAAAAAATAAGTGTGGGTTGGTTGATTTTATTTAAAGAAAAGATTTAAATTTTTTATTTTTTATAAATATTTGAATTAACAGGTCGTCGCAACTCTGTTAATCAAATTAAAGTTTGAATAGGTGAAACTCGCGTTACGCTAGAGACGTCACCCACTGATTATTGAATTTATCGCTATTAAATGAGATTTTTTTTAATAAAAAAATGAATTTTAAGTATTTATTAAATAGTGATTTGTTTTTAAAATAATTTGAATCATTAGGGTGTCACAACTCAGATGATCCAAAATAGTTACAAGATTAACAAGCTGTCACAACTCAGTTAATCCTATTTTATTCTTTAAAAAAGAAATGTTTAATGATAGTGGGTTGATTATTTTTTTAACTTTGAAAAACAAATTTGAATCATCAAGTTGTTACAACTCAGATGATTACAAATACTACATGATCAATAAGCTATCACAACTCAGTTAATCCCAATTTATTATTGAATTAATTTTAAAACAAAAAAAGTTTACACAAAAAATTAATAAATAAATAAACCAAACTAATAAATGAATAAGCTAAAATGAAATTCACGTGTATATAATGAAAGATAGTAATACAAGAAAAAAATAAGTAAACTTACCTCCAAGGCGTATAAAAAATGATATACTCAAAGAAGTTAGTGCATAGGGTCTCACACGTTCTCTTCAAATCAAACCTTGTAAAACAACTCACTTCAAGAAAAATTTACTAAAGTCCTCGAACTCTTATACTTAGTATTAAGCCCGAGAGTATAATTTCCTCTAGCTCTTATACGTAGTATTAAGCCCAATGGTGTAATTTTTTGGATGCCAAAACAATTGAGAATTACCCCTTTATATAGGAGGAGGGGATGAAGAAGGAGCATAACTTCTCCAATGTGGGACTTAGTAATATAGACACCTTAGTTTTTTTTCAAATTTTTTTTCTTTTTTTTTCATTTTTTTCATTTCTTTGATGACCCGAACAAAATCGAGTGTTCACAGTTGTCCCTCTTTACTTGTTACTTACAAGAGAATACGTATAACCAGTTTTTGAATTATCGTTGTAAGAAACGAGTAAAGACATGAACTCAGATTTTGTCCAAGAATGCATAAGACAATATAAATTCACAAAGTAAAGATGCTAATTGCAAACCAGTGAGCTTAAATATAGATTTACAAGTTATCGCAACGTTGTTAATCCTGCCAGGGTGAAGCTCAATATAAAGTCAGAGACATCATCACATTGTCAATAAACTGTCGTAACTTAATTGACGTTTATTGATTAGAAGAGATTTTTTTTTGTCTCTTATTTTTTTTTAATTTCAATGACGTTGGGTGATCTTGTGACCCAGAATGTAAAAGACAGTGGGCTTGACCTGGAATCTGAAAGGCAATGGGCTACTGCGCCCTGAAAATTAAAAGACAATGAGCTACTGCGTCCCGAAAATTAAAAGACAATGGGTTACTGCGTCCTGAAAGACAATGGGCTACTGCGTCCCAAAATTTAAAAGACAGTGGGTTACTGCGTTCCAAAATTAAAAGACAGTGGGCTACTATGTCCCAAAAATTAAAAGACAATGGGCTACTGCGTCCCGAAAATTAAAAGACAGCGGGCTACTGTGTCCCAAAATTTAAAAGATAATAGGCTACTGCGTCCCAAAATTTAAGAGACAATTGGCTACAACATCCCAAAATTTAAGAGACAATTGGTTAATGCGTCCTGAAATTTAAAAGACAATGGGCTACTGCGTCCCGAAATTTAAAAAAATAGTAGACTACAGCATCCCTAAATTTAAAAGACAATTGGCTACTGCGTCCCGAAATTTAAAAGACAATGGGTTACAGTGGCCAGAAATTTAAAAGACAATGGACTACTGCATCCCGAAATTTAAAAGACAGTGGGCTACTGCGTCCCAAAATTTAAAAGACAGTGGGCTACTGCGTCCCGAAAGACAATGGGCATCTGCGTCCCGAAAAGATTTTTTCTTCCTTTTTTTTTTCTTTTTTTTTTAATTTTTTTAATGCATTGAAAATGCAAGATGTTGTATTTTAAAAACATTTGAAACAACGCTACCCTTGGAAAGCTTTGACCAATCAAACCTTCGTTCACGTGTTTTTTCTTCATCAAACCTTTCGACTAGTTTGGAAATCCTCTTGACCTTATTTCCCTTCTTTTTTTTCTTTGTCTTTTCTTCATTTCTTTTTTTTTGGCACCTCATCAGATCACAGACTTGGAAAGTTGAAAAGCCATCAAGCAAAGATTTGCAATTCTTTTTGACACCATCATCAGGTCATGGACCCAGAATTTTGTGAAGTCCATCAAGTCAAGGACTTGGAATTTTTTTTCATCTCATCAGGCCATGGGCCTGGAATTTCATCAAGCCAAGGACTTGAGATTTTCTAAAGAGACAAATAAATGTATCTTTGAAAGGTCTCTTAGTAGAATTGGGATTTCTTTAAAACATGTGCTTCCTCAAAAAAGCTTATGCAATTAATCTGTTTTCATGCTCGCTTTCTGACTTTCCTTCAAAATTCTCACTTTCATCTCTCTCTTTTTGAGTACTTCTTATTTCTGAATTATCTCTTGAGATAACATTATCCTTCAATTAGAATTTCCAAGTTCTCTTTGATATGAATTGTTCATCCGGAGATTGTCATTAGATGGTCAAATC
Organism: Ormosia emarginata; assembly: GCA_029884605.1. Classification (NCBI taxonomy): domain Eukaryota; kingdom Viridiplantae; phylum Streptophyta; class Magnoliopsida; order Fabales; family Fabaceae; genus Ormosia; species Ormosia emarginata. The sequence continues at coordinate 12,614,028 of JAQQTP010000071.1, forward strand.
ATAATGTTGTACTCATGTTCACTCACCCGAAGCATTACGTAATAGACAAACATGGATTTGAAAGTACAACAAAAAAGAAAATTACAAATGAACAACTTTCATATTGGTTTTGGAAGTTTGACTACACAAAAAGAGAAAAGACACAAATGATGATATGAGATTGAAAGAAGTGTTGACCCGATATGAATTGGTTTGCTCTTCATGAGAATGATCTTGACATTACGGATAAGGATCAAGCCAAATTGAACCAAAGAGAAATTTGCCTTAGTATATGATTGAATTGAGTAAGACCGAGACTCATCCTAGTGACTAAAAGATTTGCCCTAGTGTAGGTCAAATGGAACCTAGGAAAAGAGAAATTACCCCAGTTTAGAGCCAAGTTGAACAGGGTATAAACTTATCTTAGTGTAGGGCCAAATTAAACCAAAGAAAAAAAAAATGCAGTCTAGGACAGAAAAGATTTGACCTAATGTAGATTAAATTGAACCAGAGAAAGGAAAAATTGTCCCAGTTTAGAACCGAGTCAAACGGGGTACAAATTTGTCCTAGTGTAAGTCTTTTCTTTTTCTTTTCATTTTCATTTTTTTAGGAGTAATGAGCTAAATACTTGGATGAGCGTAACCTTTGTCTCGAAAATGACAACAACCCTTCATTGATCATAATGGACTTTTTGAGGTTTGTAACATGGCCAAGGCTAGGGGTTATGAAAGGAAAGATATAAGACTCAAACAAGTGTTTAAGGGTGAAATGAGACTAAAGATCATTGTTCAAAATTAAACTTCATCAACTGCTTTTTCACTTTTAAACACTTTTCTTTTATTATTCTCATTTTCTTTCCCATTTCATTTCATTTCATTTTCTTTCCCATTTCATTTCATTTCATTTTCTTTCCCATTTCATTTCATTTTCTTTCCCATTTCATTTCATTTTCTTTCATCCTCATTTCCCTTCTCCTTTTTTTTTATCATTTTTTTTTATTTTTACTTCTTGTCCTTTTCACCTTTTCTTCCTTTTCCATTATGCTTCAGAACATTCATCATTGCATTCAACCTTTGTTTCATGCTATCCTCTAGTATAGGAGTGATCCTTATCCATGGTTTATTGAAAAAAAAAATCAAGCTCAAAAGGGGTAACAAGGGATAAAAACGATGAAATTTTATAAAAGATAGAGAAAAACGGTTATTGTTTATTTTCAAAATTTTAATTTTGAGACAAAAAGATAGTGCACACCAAGTGATTACTTATGAGCTCATTTTTTTTTCTTTTTTTCTTTTTCTTTTGCAAAGGCACTTACACACGCAGACCCAACTAAGAATTACCAAGGAAGATACTTTAAAGAAATGAAAGAAAATAATTATCAAGAAAGACAAAGTGATGAAAGGAAACAAGGTACCCATATATATTCATTACATTAATGTTTCAAGAAAGTTAACATGAGTCCAACATCACTAATTATCACTTCAAGAAAAAGAAACGAGTAAGTGAAGACATTTTTTAGCTCAGCTAATAGTTCAGTGACATGAGAGTCACTAGAATCTTGCCCATGTTGCATGGAAGAGCGAGCTAACTACGGAGAACTTTTGTGACTACCCGACGGCATAACAATTAGCTCATCAAAATCTACTTCCACGTCTTCAACATTTTCTGCTTCTGCAGCCATTGAATGTTTTGGAGAAGGTGGATTGATAGGGGCAAACTCGGCCATAAGGGTATCCATGTTGAATTCTTCTCAGAAAACTTGGATAGGATTGGCAAACTGGAGAAGGACTCCTGACGCTTGAAGAAACTCAAATTTCTTTTGAATTCGTAGCAGCTTGAACCTCTGTTGGAAAAGGTGGAAGGCTAACATGCATTATAAGAGTCAGAGAAGTTTAAACCTCCAAAGGAGGATTCTCATTATCCTGCCTGGATGGACTGTCAGGTGTGTCAAGACTTGTCAATTTCTATAGACAAACAAGAAGTTTTAGAACAAATAAAATCATGAAAATTATAGTTAAAATTTGAAGTATTTTACCTTAGGAGACTGTCGAATTTATTTTTCAATATTTAGTTCGGCATTGGACATTGAAGGATTTGTAGCAGTTTGTTCAATTTTTGTGTCCTAAAAAGAAAGAGAAATCAAATCTTGAATATAATTCAAGTCCCAGGTACTTGAGGAAATGAGTTATATCGATTAGAATTTACCTTGAAGGATGATGGAGGTGGTTTCTATCCCAAGTTCAGTGGTGGGTTTCAAGCTGGAACTTGAAGATTGAGTCTTTTTCTTTTTCTTCTGCAAAGGTAAAATGAGGTAAGATTTTACCACAATATATAAGAGAGGAAGTAACAAAAGTTATACCTTTGGAGGGTTCTCAGAAGATGGGCTTGAAGACTCGATAATTTCGACAGAAAAGGTGAAAGTCGAATCACCAATCTATATTAGACACAAGATTTAGTTTCAACAAGTTGAGATTAAATCTAAATATTGGTCGGAAAAAAAATATTGGTAAGGTTGAATACCTTGGGAGTTTTTGCTGTTGAAGGTTTAGCAACAATTTTGTGTTTAGAAGGATCTTTCGTCGAAGCCGTTTTGGTTGTCTTAGCCTTTGGAGGTTTAGGGATAGGAGGATTCTAAGTCTTCTTGTTTCTTTTCTTCTTTGAAGAATTAGTTTCTTCTTCCTCCTCTTCCCCTTCTTGAAGTTTTTTGTACTCCAAAGGTCTTTTTAATGGGATTTTTGTGAAAAAAGAATAATAATTAGTCAATGGGATAAGAGTTAAATGACAGAATATGAGAAGAAATACCTTTGGGTATCTTAGTAATGATTTGGGTATCTCTGGCAAATTGTTCATGCGACGAGGCAAACCAACGGGTAAATTTAACTTTTGGAGTTCTTGTAAGAATAATATTACTAACAGAATTAATCCTATCAAAAATAGGGAAGTTACCAGCCCTAGTAAGTTTACTTAGGAATTCGTCAACCAAACTAAAACGAGCACAAGGAAGAGACACTAGTTTTAGAAAAAAGGGACTTAAAAGGGTTTAAGTCATGCCAAAGGGTTTTTTATAGAAACCACAAAGAAATTGGTGGACCATTTTTTTTTGTGCGCTTGTTTTAGTTTGGCTACAACTTCTTCGCTGTGTCGAACAATTAAGCTAGGATACCTGAAGTCTCATTTGATCTTGTAGTACTTTTCAAAAGCTCTAATATCTTGAATATGTTTACCTTTGGTTTTTGTGGAAGGCTCTTGATCCTGCACAGGAACAAGGAATTCAGTAATACAGCTTCGATAAACGTCAATATCAACATGGTAAGGACTATAATATTTAGTCCACCATTCGGCAAAATCTTTGGAGATCCCTCTGTAAGGAGTGAATGCAGAAATTAAGAAATGTTGCTTGTGCCTTTCATTCCTCGTAGCCACACGTACAAGGTCTACCATATCTAGTAAATGGCCATTGATGAGGTACTCTTTGGCTTTTGGAGAAAACGGTGTTGGAATGGCTTGACAAAATCCTAGTTGTCAAGCTACCATGTTTGGTAGGTGCAGTTCCAAGGATTTATCCGTCGAACTAGGAAAACCAGTAACTAGAATTTGCCGACAAAGGAAGTTGGACAAGATAGGAATATTATCGGTTTGAATGAAAGGGTCATTAGAAATTAGTGGTCGAGTAAACCATTCGGGACCAAGAGAGCGGTCGACGAATGGTGCAAAATAGATATCTTTAGTATTGAAAAGGATGGAATGAAAAATGCTAAAGAAATGCATGAAATTCTCCAAATTTTGCTTATGAATTTTTTCATGTTTAACATGGCAAAGCCTTATGCCATAAGTAGCATGTGAAATTGTCGAAGGTGAGGTGTCGACCAGATAATCTCCTAAGATGGCATTTAGCAAGAGTTGAAGTAGCTATATTGGACCACCAGAGTTGGTTTTCTTTACTTGAAGTCAAATACTCTGAACAACTTCGCCAATGCTAAGGTAAAGATTGGTAAGGAGGAATTTGCTGAGAGCCAATGTTCGACCTTCATGAAGAAGATTGCCAAGATTGCCAAATATTAAGATTTGGATATTTGAATTGATTTGGTACCCAAAGCATAAGCCGACAACCAAAAAGAAGGAAAACAACATGTTCTTCATCGAACACTGGGCCCGTTTCTGTGAAATAAAAACTAATGAAGTTTGAAAAAGAAGTTGGGGCTTTCGTGTAAATATTAATGGTGTTCAAAGGTTGAAGGATAAGAGTTATGACTTCTTCATCCGGTCAAAGACTAGTTATGACAGTTACGTCAAAAAGCGTAGGACCTATCATGCCATATGGGAACTAAAAAGAGTTGGTGGTTTTATTCCAAAAGAAAAATGATGCACCTAACATGCAAGAACCCATTTTTGTAGAGTAACGAGAGAACTGAATGCAATCAAAGATACATATGTTCCTCCATAAAACTTCTTTAGAGGCTTGAACTCTATCAAGCCAATCAAGATACCTATTGATTTGGATAAGAGGAGTTCTGAAAAGTCTCTCAGATTTACTAAAATAGTTGATAGGAATAGAAAGAAGAGAAGTCAAGATAGCTTCTTTGGAATTTTTACAAGGAAAAAAGCTATGGATATCAGCGGTAATGGATTCTTTGGGCAAAACTGGGCCTAAGAAAGCAGCTGGAGGATCTAAAGAAAGCGAAGAGTCTTTGATAGGAAGAATTACCTTAGAAAAGTTCCACAACTCAGATTTCTTCAGGATTGGATCTTGTACAATAGTGTGGTTGCCTAAATCCATTGGTGGAACAGTAGGAGAATGAGAACTGGAGACCATTTCAAAAAGAAAAAATTTGCAGAGAGGGCGCGAGAATAAGGTTGAAGATGATGAATAGTAGAGAAGAGAGTGAAAAGACGTGTGGCTCTGTGAATTTAAAAAGTTATTTCTAGATAGGAATGGGTAATCATGATCCATATTTATTTGGAAATGGCTATTTAATGTCCGAAGTGATTATTTCAGTTGTGGCCTTCAAGAAATTTACGAAAGGTTATTTTTGGATAAAAAAAATATTGAGGATCTCTGATAAGATATTGATGTCGAGTTTGGGACTAGAAGATGACATATTAAAATTTATCTTTCTTTCAACAGTGTCGAAAGAAAAATTTTGGGGGGCATCTGTTGGAGTGAAAATACTAGTCTTGAATTCGACAACCAGATGATGATCCAAGTGATAGCCAACTCAACTGTTAATTGGTCAGGAGTTGGTTTTGTCGAAAGTAAAGTTACTAATTCAGAATTCGACAGCTAGATAATGGTATTGAAAAAAATTCAAGTGGTGGTTGACACAAGTATTAAATGGTCAGAAGTTGGTTAATGTCAAAAGTTAAGTAAGATATTAGTAAAAACGTGGCATAACTGTCATATATGTGTTTAGTTTTTAAGAGTCAGTTATTTTTCATAATTTGCCTATAAATACTAATGTTCACAATGTACAAAGGGAGACTATTTGCTTATATATAATCCTAATATCTCACTCAAGCAGATTAACGAATTTGATCCAAGTATGTCTTCTATTTTCATTTAAGTCATTTACTTTAATGCAATGTTCTTTTAATTCTTTTATTTTAGAGTCTTGTTCTTTAAATTTCTTTACATTTTGTTGCACTGTTTATTTTACTACTTTCTTTTAAATTTCTGCACTTTAATCTTCTGTGTTAGTTTCTTTATTTTTTTTAAACTTTTTAAAGCTTTCTTTATTGAACTTTGGTTTGTTTCTTGTTTATCGCATTAAGCTTTACAAATTCTTGTTATTTATCTCAAGTTTGTTTTCAAACCATTCATTAAATGAGATTATCATATAACTCTAAATTCCCATTCAACTAATAAATAAACATTTATTTGTTAGAATTTGTCTTGACTAAAATTCAACATAAACAACTCCCAACACACAGCAACAAAAAATAATAATAATAATTAGGGATTAGGGGAATGCTTCGAAGTCACAAGTCAGGACTCAG